>CM019699.1:29859839-30584839 GCA_009760885.1 Achatina immaculata
AAGTAGAATGTGTTTGAGGAGCTTTGAAAGCTGTTCTTGAACTCACCTTCTAGCTTTTGTGAACTTTGCTGCTCATATTCACCAAGTTTTACTTCCTAATTCCAGTGGCACCGTCCCCTCGCCCTCCTTTGTACAGGTGTCAACAAGTAACCCAAGATGGCAACATTCAACTCTCGAACATATTCAACTCAGGGCGATGTTCCCATTCCGAGCTCGAGCTCAATTTTTACTTTCTTGAACACGTCCATCCCAAGATTATGTCAACCACCACAATTCGAACTCAAGCCAATTTCATAACGATCCAACTGAATCAACTCGACTGACTCCATAAAGTTCAAGGCTCAACGTGTCAATGTTTATTTTCCAACTGACCTTGGTTGCAGTGCCCAAACAATCTTTCATCCCTTTTCATTAAACGAAATAAAACCTATTTGTCGTCGATCCTCTCCGTCTCGTTATGTTCTTTCTCGTCCGTTTTCTCTGTCCTTTTGGTCTAGTTACTCTTCTTTAAGTTTGTGCTTAGTCTTGAGTTTCTTGTCTTAGAGTCATGCCACCCCACCCTTGTCACCCTCAAGTTTTTGTCTCTAAGTGTCCCCAAATCTAAGCGTTGCTCTTTCTCGTCACTTGCAATGTTCTCTTTCACTGTCAGACTAACCGGTCCGCGATGTATAATTCCTGCTTCCCTGACTAATATTATGTGCATTACTCTTTATCTCTCTTTTTTGCAACAGACTTCCTTGCCCCTTAGTCATGCTGTCTCATAGTGGTGGATATCTTTGTGGTTGCCAGCTAAAAGCTTCTAGCGGCTGATGCCAAAAATGGAGAACTACAATGCCATAGTTAAGACTGTATGCTAAAGAGAAAGGAACAAATCACCATTTTCCGTCTCTGAACAGGACACGGCCCCACTCCGAAGTCCATATGTATACAACGTTTAAAGTTGATACTCTTTGTATATGTGCCCAGGTGCCCCAAACTGTGGAACATATCCTCCAAAACTGCACCAACTATGAGACACTGAGAAGCAATTACTGGTCCAGTGAAACCAGCAAAGAAGATAAGCTCTATGGTTCCATACGTGAAATCTATCCAAGAGACAGGACAGCAGATATAGACAGACAATGCGTACGAAGAAGAAGAAGAAGAAGAAGAAGTTAAGACTGTTGAATGAACTATCATCATTCTCCTCTACTCATGTAAGTCGCAGACAGACTGCAAGACGTCATATTGTTGTTGTTGTTATTGCTGATGCTGTTGTTGTTGCTAATGTTATTACTATCTTACTTCCACGAAAGAGCAGACTTGATGCTCTAAGTCAGCGACACCATGAGAGCACTGGAGCACAGTCACCTTATTGATCTAAGACTGGGTTACGAGGACTTTGCTGGAAGACCCAGACTGAACCCAACAAAGCACGTCTTTTCAGACTCCGCGTTCACAGGGACCACTGCCACCCATATCACACCCACTTGGCCAGGCTAAGCCTGTTTACTCGGAGGAACGATAGAGAGGTGAGACAGGGCTGGTTCGCCGATCCAAATAACCGTGCAGCCACTCTTGCACAGCCGTCTTTGAATCTGCACAAAGAGCTAACGTGCCATAGCAGATAACTTGGCCATACTTTGCAAGTCTTTCGAGTTTTTAGACTAGCAGCAATTGTGAGCTGATTCTTGAAAGCGGTTTTGCTCTTAGCTGATCTAGTTTGAAGATTTAAGTTCATATGTTTTGTCCTCATTGCCACAACATCTGCAATTCTGGTTGTAGTTATTACTCATTACGTCCATCATTCATTCATTCATTCATTTATTCATTCATTCAACTTTCCGAGCCATTGCTGCTCATTGCGCAGACAAGACTTGTCTCCATTCCTCCCTGTTCTTAGTCTTCTGCTGCCAATTGTCCACCATAAGACTTCGTAGGTCTTCTCCCAGGTTGTCACGCCACCGTTGTCTTGGTCTGCCTGTTGGTATGTCTCCATTTATCACTTCTGTATAAGCCCTTTTTGTCTGTCTATTCTCGTCCGTCCTCCCCAAGTGTCCGAGCCGTCTCAGTCTGTTGGTTTCCATAATGGTAGTTGTAAGTGCTTATAACGTTTTATATAAAATACTCGGCATCAAGTGGAACGAATTCAAGAACAATGCAGAGATAAGACAGATGAACAACCAGTCTCATGGGTGATCAGGAAAAGGAGATGGACATATGTTGGTCACGTGATGAGAAGAAATGATCAGAGAATCCCAAAAACAAGTTATCAAGTGGAACACAACAGGCTAAAGAAAAAGAGGCAGACCGCGTGAAACTCTGAAGAGGACATTGTTAAGAGAGACCAAATTAACAGGCATAAAATCCTTTGATGAGGTTGAAAGACTCGCCGAAGACAGGAAAAATTGGCGAACTACTTTGCGAGCCCTATGTGACGTTTAACGGCACGGGAAGGATATAAGAAGTTATAAATGGAGACTGGAACAGTGCATGTATTTCTCTGTTATTTCTAATTTTCCATTCTTGTGATATAGGATCTCTAATCGGTACAAAAATCCTTCTCGAGATTCTGTTTTCAAAGATTTGTAGCCGTGCTTCATCTTGTTGTGTATTTCTCCGTGTTTGTGAGCCATGCAGGATCACTGGTCTAATCTATGTCTTGTACATATTTAGTTTGGTGTCGTGGGACAGCAATTTTTATTGCAACAAGTGTCTGAGGCCAAAATACGTGTTGCTTCCTGCTTGTATCCTCGCTGTAATCTCTTACAATGCCGGAGCTTACAAGGTTACGCTCGTGTGTGTTTTAAAAATAATATGGTCTGTCCACGGCCTTATTGTTGCCATGGCTGTTATTTTAACTCCTCGAAAATGCGAGCAGGATGTCCTTTGCAAGCCGATGCGATGAAGCTGTTGTGGTATTTTGTCGATTGGGGAGCAGATTTCGGTGACTGCTCTTAATCAATGCTTTTTTTTTTTTTTTGGTTTAATTGCAGACTGCACTGTCACAGTGACCGCAGCGATCCCTGTCCCATTAACCAGCTTGATTCTATTACTGGGGGTGCACCATCGGAGCGGTGGAACAGGTTCCTGTTCTGACTATGGTTGAGGCAAGCAAGCGGTTGGCTATGGGTCGCTGACGGTTACATCTGACTGCGTTTTCACCAGTGGAGGATTAACTCTTTCACTTCAAAACAACAATGTCAGGTTTGGCAGATCTGGCACAGATTACGCGAATCAATGCTAAGACTGATATTTAGGCAGAGTCTAAGTGAAATGAAAAATGAACATTTCGAATTCAAGCCATTTTAAAAAAATTTTATAGAATAACTTCCTCCAGTATGAGAAATTCATTGACAAGGTATCAGGTTCTGTCCTCGAGGAAGAGTTTCACAGAGTATCGCTGGTTAAATTTTGGAGGATTAGGAATGACGAGTATCCTGAATTTGCCAAGAAAGCTGTGGTCGTTCTTCTCCCATTTATCAGCATCTGCCTCTTGTGGTCCTCTCGGGGATCTCGTGTGGTCCTTTCGGGGACCACACAGGAGACCACTGGACGTAACGAGGACCACAGGCGTAAATTCAGTAGGATCAGAGGTCGGTCTTGGTGGTAGAAGCGAACGAAGAAGAGGAAGAAGATCAGCATCTGTTTGTGTGAGAGTGGATGTTCACTTTGTTTGTTTTTGTTTTTTATAACAAATTTTCGCTGCAGACTTGATGCTGAAGTAGACGCGAGGTTGTAACTTTTCTGAGTAACACTAAACAAGAAAGAAGTCAAGCCACAAGGATAAGAGAAACAACGAATGCGGTGAAACTGGTTCTAGCAACACACCTCCATCTAGTCTCATTGCAAGTCACAAACAGCTTCATCAGGCACATTAAGGTTTTTTTTTTCCTACCTGCATCCAACATCTTGTCATTCACTTCTTTGTAATATTAATCATCACCTTGACACACCTGTGCTATTTCACAGAGTAATTGACGTAGGCACACAAGACACGACTCTGGTAATATCTCTAGGGCATCATACTGTAGGTTCTGTTCATCAAATACTGGTAGAGTAGGAAGTTTCCAATCGAAATGATTGACAGTTTACATCCGCCATCTTCAGACACTCTGCAGAGACAGTTATTATTATTATTTCTACAGCTGGGTTACCGCGAGGTGGTACAATTATACGTGCGGTGTTTTGAAAAAAAAATGTATCTAGAAATATACCCGTAGGGTGTTTCGTACAAAACTATGATATGTGACTATCACGCGGTCTCGCTAGAGCACGCTTTCTCCAGATATGCGCCAGTCACATTTGACGGACTCTCTTCAGATTCTCTGCCTCGGTATTTTAAACCTACTCGAGAATAACTAGATTTCTGTTGAAAGTGAAGGTAAAATTGACAAAACCTGAACCTGGCCAAGAACCTCTCTCAGTGCCTCATGCAAAATCAGTGGGTTATCTTGCAGCAATAACCAGTTTTCTCATTTGTCAGATAAGTGTATGATTGTGCTCTACCAAATAAGTTTATATTCGTATTCTACCAAATAAATTTATGATTGTGCTCTACCAGATAAGTTTATGATTGTGCTCTACCACATAGGTTTATGATTGTGCTCTACCAGATAAGTTTATGATTGAGCTTTATCAGACAAGTTTATAACTGTGCTCTACCAGATAGGTTTATGATTGTGCTCTACCAGATAAGTTTATGATTGAGCTTTATCAGACAAGTTTATAACTGTGCTCTACCAGATAGGTTTATGATTGTGCTCTACCAGACAGTAAAGTTTAAGACAGAGCAAAAGGCGAGCACGTGGCACCAATAAAAATCAAGATACAGTAAACCATTCGTTCAAATAAACAAACAAACAAACAAACAAAACTCCATAAATATTTCAAAAAGTGAAAGACGAAGGCAGAATTTCGGTAAAAAAATATAAATAAATAAAACATAAACACAGACTTTCAGTAAGGATTCACGCCCAACAAAACACGAACACTTTTTTTGCTTTTAATAAAGATTCAGATAGAACTTAACTATGAACAAGTGACAACAACAACAACCGGTGATTTTAAAGTCCAATGCCGAGGTTACCAATTCAGAGACGCTCACGGCAGTACAGTTGAAAGGGGTGACAACCCTGCAGGAGTTACGGTATCGTTTCCTGCCTAGCCCCTTGATTAGAAATAGGATATTATTTTAAGTACGTCGCTTTAAGCAAAGAGACTTGACTATTTCGTGCAACTTGAGCGTAAGATCTGACTAACAGTTAGGGCGTGTGAGACAGCAGAGAGAAGTAATTATCTGAACGGTCTGCGCGGAACGGGCGTGTGTTCTGGTCGTTTGTTAACAGCCATAAAAGTCTTGCTGGTGGAGTGATATCAAGGATGCTGGATGCGTCGCTGCTCGCTTGCACTTTCCAGCCAGAGTTGCCTTGTACTGTCGCTCTTTGCCTGTCTGCCTTAATCTGGAAGAGAGACTGGTGCTGATATCTGAGCGAACGAAGAAGAAGGAGGAGGAGGAAGGAAAGAAGAAGAAAGAGGAGGAGGGAAAGAAGAAGAAGGTAGAGGAGGGAAAGGAAAGAAGAAGAAGAAGCAGAGGATGAGGAAGAGAAGGAAGGAAGGAAAGAAAGGAAGAAAAAAGGAAGGAAAGAGATGGAAAAAGGAAAGGAAAGAAGAAAAAGGAGGAAAAAGAAGGAAGGAAAAGGAAAGAAAGAAAAGAAGGAAGGAAACAATGAAGGAAAGGAAAAAGGAATGAAGGAAGGAAGAAAGAGGAAGGGAAGAAAGAAAGAAAAGAAAAAGGAAGGAAGGAATAAAGAGGAGGAGGGAAAGAAGAAGGTGGAGGAGGGAAAGGAAAGAAGAAGAAGAGGAGGAGGAGAAGGAAAGGAAGGAAGGAAGGAAGGAAAGAAGAAGAAGAAGAGGAGGAGAAGGAAGGAAGGAAGGAACAGGACAGGACAGGACAGGAAAGGAAAGGAAGGAAGGAGAAGGTGGAGGAGGGAAAGGAAAGAACAAGAAGAGGAGGAGGAGGAAGGGAAGGAAATAAAGAAAGAAAGAAAGAAAGAAAAATGAAGGAAGTAGGGAAATGAAGGAAGGAAGTGAAGGGAAGAATAAGGAATAGGAGGAGGGGAAAAGGAAGGAAAGAAAGAAGAAAGGGAAGGAAAAATAAAGAAGGAAGGAAGGAAGGCATGAATTAAGAGGAGGAGAAGAAGAAGAAAGTGGTGGGGGGAAAGGAAAGAAGAAGAAGAAGAAGAGGAGGAGGAGGAGAATGGAGTAAGGAAAAAAGGAAGAAAAGGAAAGAAGAAAAAGGAAGGAAGGAAGGGAAGGAGGGAGGGAGAAGAAGGAGAGAAGGATCGGAAAGGAAAGAAGTGAAGAAGAAGGAATAGGAGGAGGGGAGAAGGAAAGAGGGAAGGAAGGAATGAAAGAGGGGGAAAGAAGAAGAAGACGGAGAAGGAAGGAAGGAAGGAAGGAAGGAGGGAGGGAGGGAGGGAGGAAGGAAGGAAGGAAGGAAGGAAGTTTCCATGGTTTGGATGTTTCCAGTAATAAATCCTTGATGTTTATGCCACGATGTGTGTGACTGAATCTGAGACGATCATTTTGATATGCTACACGGCATGACTAGCCCTCGTCACCTCACCATCATCCTGCTGCATCCACTAAACATTCTAATTGCTTTCAATAGTGGACTTGCTCAGTTGCTGCAACATGTTGTTTTCTTGCAAACTTAAGAAGAACTTGGGTATGAATGGTGTATACTCACTTCAGGACTTTATACACGTCTTCCTGCCTGGTTGTCGTAACAGAAGAGGGTTATTTGTCTTCCTGCCTGGTTGTCTCAACAGAAGAGGGTTACTTGTCTTCCTGCCTGGTTGTCTTGACAGAAGAGGGTTATTTGTCTTCCTGCCTGGTTGTCTTAACAGAAGAGGGTTACTTGTCTTCCTGCCTGGTTGTCTTGACAGAAGAGGGTTATTTGTCTTCCTGCCTGGTTGTCTTAACAGAAGAGGGTTATTTGTCTTCCTGCCTGGTTGTCTTAACAGAAGAGGGTTACTTGTCTTCCTGCCTGGTTGTCGTAACAGAAGTGAGTACCATCATCTCACTTCTAAGACAGCCGTTTCATAACAGAAGAAGGTTACTTGTCTTCCTGCCTGGTTGTCGTAACAGAAGACAGTTACTTGTCTTCCTGCGTGGTTGTCGTAACAGAAGAGGGTTACTTGTCTTCCTGCCTGGTTGTCGTAACAGAAGAACGTTACTTGTCTTCCTGCCTGGTTGTCGTAACAGAAGACAGTTACTTGTCTTCCTGCGTGGTTGTCGTAACAGAAGAGGGTTACTTGTCTTCCTGTCTGGTTGTCGTAACAGAAGAACGTTACATGTCTTCCTGCCTGGTTGTCGTAACAGAAGAGGGTTACTTGTCTTCCTGCGTGGTTGTCTAACAGAGGAGGGTTATTTGTATTCCTGCCTATTCGTAACAGAAGAGGGCACCAGCATCTCTGTGCTGAGACAGGCGTATCTTAACAAAAGAGGTTTACCAGCATCTCTGTACTGAGACAGGCGTATCGTAACAAAGGAGGTTTACCAGCATCTCTGTGCTGAGACAGGCGTGTCGTAACAAAAGAGGTTTACCAGCATCTCTGTGCTGAGACAGGCGTGTCGTGACCATGAATCACGCCCAGAATATTGTTGTGAGTGGTACACATCTTCACGAACCGCCCCCACCCCTTCTCTTCCGGCCTTGACTGTGGGAAATAACAAACCCGGTGGAGGCTGATGACGTTCTTGCTGTGATTGGGCGGTGCTGGTATTCCTCAGTGTCTGATTGAGACCACTTTAAAACTATTAATATGTAGTTATTTAATGTCTAAAAATAAACTACGTTATTACTTTCTCCTTCCTTTTCTCTTTGTCTCTGTCTCTGACTGTCTCTCTTTCTCTTTCTCTGTCTCTGATTCTCTCTGTCTCTCTCTGTGTCTCTGACTCTCTCTGCCTCTCTGTATCTGTCTCTCTCTCTCTGTGTCTTTCTGTCTTTCTATGTCTAGGACTCTCTCTCTCTCTCTCTCTGTGTCTCTGACTCGCTCTGTCTCTAATTCTCTCTATCTTTTTCTCTCTCTCTCTGACTCTCTCAGTCTTTGACTCTTTCTCTTTGTCTCTGTCTCTCTCTCTCTCTCTGTGTTTCTGTCTCTCTCTGTCTCTGACTCTCTCTGTGTCTCTGACTCTCTCTCTCTCTCTGACTCTATTAGTCTCTGTCTCTCACTCTCTCTCTCTGTCTTTCTGTCTACCTGTCTCTCTCTGAGTCTCTGTTTTTGACTCTCTCTCTGTCTTTCTGTCTGCCTCTCTCTCTCTCTCTCTCTCTCTCTCTCGCTCGCTCGCTCGCTCTAATTATATATTTTTTTGCTTCTATGAATTATCTTACGCGTATGCATGCATACATGACAGGCAGACTGGTGTATTTGTTTCATATTGTCTGTCATATTTTTTTAAAGAGATCCTTTAGCTGATGTATGCATCCCAACGCCTTCTCATCTCCATGGAGACTGTCGCCTTTCTCCTATGCCTTTCAGTGTTGAGGAGACAAACCGACGTCTTGAAAGGACAAGTGATAGAACTCGCATATTTTACTATAAAAATCGCCATTGCTTATGTATTCCCCTGCCTTGTTTATTTCTTATTTTTGCTATTTCCTCGATGATTCAGCAGCTTTTTTTATTTCGTTTCTTTTTTTTCCAATTCAACTTTTAGCTGCTTGCACGTGATTTCACTACAGAAATAGCAAATTCTGGACAAAGGAAAACATTCCAGTAGAGATTCAAATTCAAACAAAACATAAACACTCAACACAGGGTGTAAACTGGGAGGTTTTTGACATTATTAACGCCTTTTTTAAAAAAACGTGTTTCACCGTGTCGTTATGCTCTCATATTATGTTGACAGAAGAAGTTATAAGAGAAGAAAAGTGGATACTATTTTTAACTCTGCGGTGTTTACATCTGGGTACAATCTAGGTCCGGCGTGTGATTCCGATGTCTGGTTCATGTCAGTACCTTTTGAATTAAAGCCTTAAAGAAAAGGGAAACGTGCCGGTTTCTGTCTGTTCTTAAGGTAAAAGCGGGCTGGGAATGTTTTTTTTTAGTCTTTGATTTTTCTGATCCTGCGGTTTACAAGCTTTCATCTCTCTCTCTTTCTATTACCCCCCCCCCACCCCCTTTTCTCTCTGTATATCTCTGTCTCTCTGTCTCTGTTTTTCTTTTTCTCTCTGTCACTCTCTCTTTCTCTGCCACTCTCTTTCCGTCTTTTTCTCTCCCTCTCTCTCTGTCTTAGTGCCTCTGTCTTTCTCTCTTGATGTCTCTCTCATTTTGTCTCTTTCTTCTATCTGTTCCTTTCTATTTCTCTCTCTCTCTCTCTCTCTCATCTCTCTGTCTCCGTTTCTCTCTTTGTCTTTCTGTTTATCTTTCTCTTGTCTTTTTCTGTCTCTCTCTCTTCTCTCTGTCTGTATTTCTCTCTTTGCCTCTCTCTCTTTCTGTCTCTCTTCTCTGTATCTCCCTCTCTCCTCTCTCTGTCTCTCTTCTCTTTCTCTCTCTCTCTTCTCTTTCTCTGTCTCTCTTCTCTCTTTCTGTCTCTCTTCTCTGTATCTCCCTCTCTCCTCTCTCTGTCTCTCTTGTCTTTCTCTGTCTCTGTCTTTTTTCTGGTCAAGTATTTTCAACAGTTCTGAATCTCCGTAAAGCGAAGGGTGTAGGGAAGGGGGTGGGGGAAGAATGTAAGACACTGTCTGATAGAGAAGGGAGTGGAGGAAGAAACTGTCTGATAGAGAAGGGAGTGGAGGAAGAAACTGTCTGATAGAGAAGGGAGTGGAGGAAGAAACTGTCTGATAGAGAAGGGAGTGGAGGAAGAAACTGTCTGATAGAGAAGGAAGTGGAGGAAGAAACTGTCTGATAGAGAAGGGAGTGGAGGAAGAAACTGTCTGATAGAGAAGGGAGTGGAGGAAGAAACTGTCTGATAGAGAAGGGAGTGGAGGAAGAAACTGTCTGATAGAGAAGGGAGTGGAGGAAGAATGTAAGATACTGTCTGATAGAGAAGGGAGTGGAGGAAGAATGTAAGTACTGTCTGATAGAGAAGGGAGTGGAGGAAGAATGTAAGTACTGTCTGATAGAGAAGGGAGTGGAGGAAGAATGTAAGAACTGTCCAGTTTGACAATCAACTGCCCACCGCTGACATGCCAGCATCAGGGTTGATGAACCATACCTGACCAATACTCTATCCCACCTCTCCATTTCTGCCCCCAGTCTTCTTCTTCTTCGTTCGCTTCTACCACCAAGACGGCCCTGTGATCCTACTGAATTTATGTCTGTGATCCTCGTTAAGTCTCGTGGTCCCCGTGTGGTCCCCGAAGGGACCAGACGAGATCCCCGAGAGTACCACAAGAGGTTCAGAGTATCGCAGGGCTTAAGCCTATATTCTCGGTGGGTCTCAGAAGCGGGATTGCGTGACACCGTGGTTTTCGTTGCACCAGTTTAGTCTAGAGTTGGACTTTCTCACCGGAAGACCTCGACGTGTTTTGAGATACCCGTGTATCACCGCCGGGTGAGAGGTGGTTGCCCATCCAGTCCAGTGTTGGACTTTCTCATCGGAAAACCTCAGCGTGATTAGGATACGCAACTGCTCCCAGTAACAAGCCTAGCCTGGCTAACGGGTCATAGTCCCCTGCTTTCTAGCTCCATTCATGGACAGACTGAAAAAAAAACCGCTATAACCCGCTCCTAATCCGACACGGTGCTGTGTATCAACATCCTCATCGCATCGGCTGCAAAGAACGTCAGCTCGCAGTTCTAGGAAGGTAGAAGAAGAAGAAGAAGAAGAAGAAGGAAGAAGAAGATCATATCCATATAGTATGTCAGCTATAGAGGAATTTAACGTTAACAGATTCTTCCGAAGATCTTTAAACATACTTCATGCCAGCAGAATATATCTTATCTTATCTTATATCCTTCCCGTGCCGTTAAACGTCACATAGGGCTTGCAAAGTAATTCGCCAATTTTTCCTGTTTTCGGCGAGTCTTTCAACCTCATCAAGGGATTTTATGCCTGTTAATTTGGCCAGCTTTATTACATAGGGAATATATATTATTAAAGTAATAGAGCTGCTCCTACTTTTTACTAGTTTATACATTTTGGTATCACAGCTTTACTGCAGTGGTTTGTGTATACTTATACACTAATTATTCAGGCCAGCAGGTGAGGTTCCGCCCTATTCTACTTGTCTGTTGCAGTGTAAGCAATTATGTATGCGGTCAGAGGTCACTATGTCTAAGCGTATACTAAGGGTGGGAATACACTGCCGTCTCCCATGTGGTCTAGTGGTTAGGATTCCTGGCTTTCACCCAGGCGGCCCGGGTTCGATTCCCGGCATGGGAACAATTTTTTTTTCAAATTTTTTTCGTTATTACTGTCATCAATAATAATAATAGTTATTATCATTACTAGTAAATACAAATATTTTTTTAATATAAAAGAATGAGACTTTCGCACAGTGAAATAATAGAGCACAGTGTTGTACGATTAATCTTAATGGTAGTAGTAGTAGTAATAGTAGTAATAGTAGTAGTAGTAGTAGTAATTGTTGTTGTAGTAGTAGTAGTACTAGTAGTAGTAATAGCAGTAGTAGCAGTAGTAGCAGTAGTAGTAGTAGTAGTACTAGTAGTAGTAGTAGTAGTAGTAGTAGTAGTAGTACTAGTAGTAGTAATAGCAGTAGTAGCAGTAGTAGTAGTAGTAGTACTAGTAGTAGTAATAGCAGTAGTAGCAGTAGTAGTAGTAGTACTAGTAGTAGTAGCAGTAGTAGTAGTAGTAGTAATAGTAGTAGTAGTAGTAGTAGTAGTATTGTCTGCATATGAAATATAGCACGATACAAAAAGTATGTTTGAATGAAAACTTGCAGGGCGAGGAGCACGCACTGGTCATACCTTTAGCATCCCCGGAGTACTCTCTAACCCAAAGATACAAGACGTGGTCGCTGTGAGGAGATTTGAAAAATCGTAGAAAGAAGGATAAAGCAGAAGGTAGAAAGGACATGAGGTTTAGCTTCTGCAGGAAGCGATCGGAAAATGTTAAAAGAACATTTGGAAACAGCTATTATTGTTCTAGCTTTAGGCTAATTTATCCGCCATCTTAGGGTTCTCGCGGACTACACACTGTCAGGAGTAGTGGCAGTAGAAGATCTCTAGTAGTGGCACTAGAAGATCTCTAGGAGTAGTAGCACTAGAAGATCTCTAGGAGTAGTGGCACTAGAAGATCTCTAGGAGTAGTACCACTAGAAGATCTCTATGAGTAGTGGCACTAGAAGATCTCTAGGAGTAGTGGCACTAGAAGATCTCTAGGAGTAGTGGCACTAGAATATCTCTAGGAGTAGTACCACTAGAAGATCTCTAGGAATAGTGGCACTAGAAGATCTCTAGGAATAGTGGCACTAGAAGATTTAGTGGCACTAGAAGATTTATTGGAGCTAGAAGATCTCTAGGAATAGTGGCACTAGAAGATTTAGTGGCACTAGAAGATCTCTAGGAATAGTGGCACTAGAAGATCTCTAGGAATAGTGGCACTAGAAGATTTAGTGGCACTAGAAGATTTAGTGGAGCTAGAAGATTTCTAGGAGTAGTGGCTATAGAAGATCTCTAGAAGTAGTGGCACTAGAAGTTCTCTAGAAGTAGCAGCACTAGAAGATTTCTAGAAGTAGTGACACTAGATGATCTCTAGTAGGAGGGGATATTCAGATACCGCCAACTAGTAACAACTTCAGAATGGAAATGCAGAACAGAAATTAGGAATAGAATAGGCCAAGCAAGGACTGCATATCAGAGAATGAGAAACATATTATGCAAAACATCCTTATCAGTGAATGTTAGAAAACGAGTCATTAAATGCTATATTGAACCTATCTTATTATATGAAAGAGAATCATGAACAATAGGTAGGTCTGTACAAAAGTCATTGGAAGTGGCAGAAATGTGGTTCACTAGAAGACAGCAAAAATAACTAATGGAGAATGTATGAGAAGAGCTGGAGAGACAAAAAATCTAGTAAAAAAAATAAGAGAGAGAGACAATGCACTTTCATAGGACATGCAATGAGAAGAGGGAGCATTGAAGATATTATAACAACACGAAAAATAGAGGGAAGAAGAGCCGGGACAAATGATACTGAATGGTGTGAGAGGAGATCACCAACTGAACTAATGGTCTGCATGAAGGATCGGGTACCATGGAGAACCATAACAGCCAATGCCAGTCGCACGGCACCTGATGATGATATATCATACAAAGGTCGCGACAATGCACCAGTTTCCCTGTTCTAGGTCGTCACAACACACCAGTTTCCCTGTCCTTAGTCGCCACAACACACCAGTTTCCCTGTCCTTAGTCGCGACAACACACCAGTTTCGCTGTGCTTAGTCGCAACAACACACCAGTTTCCCTGCGCTTGTCACAGAGGTCTAGTAAACGCGTACATATGTGTGTGTCACTCATGGGTTACCCAGACCCCAAAACTTCGTAAGGGCTCTGGCCAGTTCCGACCTGTACCGTCCATCACTTGGTACATAGCCTGATTATTATTATGACTTTGTGTTACATAGACCAAACACAAACTATTACATAGACCAAATACAAACTATTACATAGACCAAACACAGAGTATTACATATATCAAACACAAACTGATACGTGGCTTTTTGTATAACATAGCATGCTAGTGCAGCAATCATCATCATCATCATCATCATTAAATGCCGTGCCGACTGATGTTTGCTGTTCAACGATCCCTCATGTAAGCCATCAGCTCAGCTGATGATTTCCTCTCACACCATCTCGTCAGACTGTCCAGTATCACTTCCCTCGGCCTTCCCCTGGCTCTTCTTCCCTCTATTTTTCTTGTTGTTAACAATACTTTCAATGCCCCCTCTTCTATTAAAGGACATTGTCTCCCCCCCCCCCCTCCTTTTTTTTACAATATTTTTTTTCATAACCTCTCTCACATTCTTCGTTTGTTATCTTTGCTGTCCAGGGAATTCACAACATTCTTCTGATAAACCACGTTCCTATTCCTTCCAGTGATTTTTATGCAGACCTGCCTATTGTCCATGATTCACTTCCATGTAGATGATAGCTGTATGATAGGTCAGAACCAGTATTGTGCCGTCAGCATACGGAAGGTTGTAAGCGTAGTCATTAGTAACTGTTCAGTAGACACGAGGGATCGTGACATCCGGAAAGAAACGAGGATATGACACAGAAGTTCCGTAACCTAGACTCAGTTTCTCTAGCAGGTACCAACTTTAGACAAACATACACGCGGTCTCCTGCCGTGTCTGGTGCATACTTGAACAACAACAACAACAACAACAACAACAAACAATACTTATTACATGAAGTTAGTTTCAGCAACCAATTTTTTATATAAATAGGAAACAGCGAGGCTTTCGTACGGTAAAATAAGAGAACACAGTTTTGTAGGATTACACTTCGAAAAAATCGTAGGCAAAGCACTTTAGTGAGACGTGAGAGAAAGAAAAATCACAAGAGAATTGCCTGATATTCGAACAGAGAAGATTTCTAGGAGTAGTGGCACCAGAAGATCTCTATGACTAGTGGCACTAGAAGATTTAGTGGCACTAGAAGATTTCTAGGGATAGTGGCACTAGAAGATCTCTAGGAATAGTAGCACTAGAAGATCTCTAGGAATAGTGGCACTAGAAGATCTCTAGGAATAGTGGCACTAGAAGATTTCTAGGAATAGTGGCACTAGAAGATTTCTAGGAATAGTGGCACTAGAAGATTTAGTGGCACTAGAAGATCTCTATGAATAGTGGCACTAGAAGATTTAGTGGCACTAGAAGATTTCTAGGAATAGTGGCACTAGAAGATCTCTAGGAATAGTGGCACTAGAAGATTTAGTGGCACTAGAAGATTTAGTGGAGCTAGAAGATTTCTAGGAGTAGTGGCTATAGAAGATCTCTAGAAGTAGTGGCACTAGAAGTTCTCTAGAAGTAGCAGCACTAGAAGATTTCTAGAAGTAGTGACACTAGATGATCTCTAGTAGGAGGGGAAATTCAGATACCGCCAACTAGTAACAACTTCAGAATGGAAATGCAGAACAGAAATTAGGAATAGAATAGGCCAAGCAAGGACTGCATATCAGAGAATGAGAAACATATTATGCAAAACATCCTTATCAGTGAATGTTAGAAAACGAGTCCTAAAATGCTATATTGAACCTATCTTATTATATGAAAGTGAATCATGGACAATAGGCAGGTCTGTACAAAAATCATTGGAAGTGGCAGAAATGTGGTTCACTAGAAGAATGTTGCGAATTCCTTTGACAGCAAAAATAACTAATGGAGAATGTATGAGAAGAGCTGGAGAGACAAAAAATCTAGTAAAAAAATATAAGAGAGAGAGACAATGTACTTTCATAGGACATGCAATGAGAAGGGGGAGCATTGAAAATATTATAACAACAGGAAAAATAGAGGGAAGAAGAGCTGGGAGAAATGATACTGAATGGTGTGAGAGGAGATCACCAACTGAACTAATGGCCTGCATGAAGGATCGGGTACCATGGAGAACCATAACAGCCAATGCCAGTCGCACGGCACCTGATGATGATATATCATACAAAGGTCGCGACAATGCACCAGTTTCCCTGTTCTAGGTCGTCACAACACACCAGTTTCTCTGTCTTTAGTCGCGACAACACACCAGTTTCGCTGTGCTTAGTCGCAACAACACACCAGTTTCCCTGCGCTTGTCACAGAGGTCTAGTAAACGCGTACATATGTGTGTGTCACTCATGGGTCACCCAGACCCCAAAACTTAGTAAGGGCTCTGGCCAGTTCCGACCTGTACCGTCCATCACTTGGTACATAGCCTGATTATTATTATGACTTTGTGTTACATAGACCAAACACAAACTATTACATAGACCAAACACAGAGTATTACATATATCAAACACAAACTGATACGTGGCTTTTTTTTATAGCATAGCATGCTAGTGCAGCAATCATCATCATCATCATTAAATGCCGTGCCGACTGATGTTTGCTGTTCAACGATCCCTCATGTAAGCCATCAGCTCAGCTGATGATTTCCTCTCACACCATCTCGTCAGACTGTCCAGTATCACTTCCCTCGGCCTTCCCCTGGCTCTTCTTCCCTCTATTTTTCTTGTTGTTAACAATACTTTCAATGCCCCCTCTTCTATTAAAGGACATTGTCTCCCCCCCCCCTCCTTTTTTTTACAATATTTTTTTTCATAACCTCTCTCACATTCTTCGTTTGTTATCTTTGCTGTCCAGGGAATTCACAACATTCTTCTGATAACCACGTTCCTATTCCTTCCAGTGATTTTTATGCAGACCTGCCTATTGTCCATGATTCACTTCCATGTAGATGATAGCTGTATGATAGGTCAGAACCAGTATTGTGCCGTCAGCATACGGAAGGTTGTTAGTATTGTATCCGCCGACTTTTACACTGATTCTGTAATGATTCTTCTCAGATCAATTATTGTAAATGATACGATACACGGGCAGATGTTCGAAACATTACAAAACTGTTTGCAATAATACTTGGGAGAAAATATAACGGACGAGAAATGTGCCGAAAAAAAAAGAATGTTCACTAAAACTGAATGACAGACGTCAGTGCCCAGTCGTCAGTCAACGCTCCATGGAACATAACTTGAGGAAATTTGACAAACCAGGACTAGAGTTGGGGTTCCACAGATTTTGACCCTCTCAACCAGATAAAGGAACTAATTTTGACCGATATGTAATCTTTAGATAACTTCTAGTGCCACTACTCCTAGAGATCTTCTAGTGCCACTACTCCTAGAGATCTTCTAGTGCCACTACTCCTATAGATCTTCTAGTGCCACTACTCCTAGAGATCTTCTAGTGCCAATACTCCTAGAGATCTTCTAGTGGTACTACTCCTAGAGATCTTCTAGTGCCACTACTCCTAGAGATCTTCTAGTGCCACTACTCCTAGAGATATTCTAGTGGTACTACTCCTAGAGATCTTCTAGTGCCACTACTCCTATAGATCTTCTAGTGCCACTACTCCTAGAGATCTTCTAGTGCCAATACTCCTAGAGATCTTCTAGTGCCACTACTCCTATAGATCTTCTAGTGCCACTACTCCTAGAGATCTTCTAGTGCCACTACTCCTAGAGATCTTCTAGTGCCACTACTCCTAGAGATCTTCTAGTGCCACTACTCCTAGAGATCTTCTAGTGCTACTACTCCTATAGATCTTCTAGTGCCACTACTCCTAGAGATCTTCTAGTGCCACTACACCTAAAGATCTTCTAGTGCCACTACTCCTATAGATCGTCTAGTGCCACTACTCCTAGAGATCTTCTAGTGCCACTACTCCTAGAGATCTTCTAGTGCTACTACTCCTAGAGATCTTCTAGTGCCACTACTCCTAGAGATCTTCTAGTGGTACTACTCCTAGAGATCTTCTAGTGCCACTACTCCTATAGATCTTCTAGTGCCACTACTCCTAGAGATATTCTAGTGCTACTACTCCTAGGGATCTTCTAGTGCCACTACTCCTAGAGATCTTCTAGTGCCACTACTCCTAGAGATATTCTAGTGCCACTACTCCTAGAGATCTTCTAGTGCCACTACTCCTAGAGATCTTCTAGTGCCACTACTCCTAGAGATCTTCTAGTGCTACTACTCCTAGAGATCTTCTAGTGCCACTACTCCTAGAGATCTTCTAGTGCCACTACTCCTAGAGATTTTCTAGTGCCACTATTCCTATAGATCTTCTAGTGCCACTACTCCTAGAGATCTTCTAGTGCCACTACTCCTAGAGATCTTCTAGTGCCACTACTAGAGATCTTCTAGTGCCACTACTCCTAGAGATCTTCATGTGCCACTACTCCTAGAGATCTTCTACTGCCACTACTCCTGACAGTGTGTAGTCCGCGAGAACCCTAAGATGGCGGATAAATTAGCCTGAAGCTAGAACAATAATAGCTGTTTCCAAATGTTCTTTTAACATTTTCCGATCGCTTCCTGCAGAAGCTAAACCTCATGTCCTTTCTACCTTCTGCTTTATCCTTCTTTCTACGATTTTTCAAATCTCCTCACTGCGACCACGTCTTGTATCTTTGGGTTAGAGAGTACACAGGGGATGCTAAAGGTATGACCAGTGCGTGCTCCTTGCCCTGCAAGTTTTCATTCAAACATACTTTTTGTATCGTGCTATACCTCATATGCAGATACTGCTGCTGCTGCTGCTATTACTACTACTACTACTACTACTACTACTACTACTACTATAGCTACTACTACAACAACTACTACTGCTGCTAGTAAGACTAACCATACAACACTATTCTATTACATCACTGTGCGAAAGTCTCATTGTTTCCTATTTTTAAAAAAATGCATCTACTGATTATAATAACAACAACTATTACTATTATTATCGATGATGACACTAATAAAGAAAAAAAAAAGAGAAAAAAAAATGTTCCCATGCCGGGAATCGAACCCGGGCCGCCTGGGTGAAAGCCAGGAATCCTAACCACTAGACCACATGGGAGACGGCGATGATATCCCACCCTTAGTATACACTTAGACATAGTGACCTCTGACCGCATGCAGACAAGTAGAATATGGCGATTGATTTATTGATTGATCTTTATTTCAAACGGGTTAAGAATTGGGCACGCAGACTCGTCTGACATTCTGCCTTGTATCACCTGCTGGCCTGAAGTATGTTGAAAGATCTTCGGAAGCATCAGTTAACGCTAAAAACTCCTCTATCGCTGACATACTACATGGAGATGATCTTCTTTTGCTTCTTTCTTCCTCCTCTTCTTTATTTATGAAGGTACATGATAATCTTCAAGCATGTTCCCTTTCCCCTCTCCCCCCCCCCCCCCCCCACTCTCTCCCACCACTCCTGGATAAAAATCCATTTTCACAAATCGATATATTATTACTTATATATCTATTTTTATTTCCTACTCACTTCCTTGTTTAAAACTTGTGATCGCTTTGCCATTTCTTGTGTATCACTTGATAATGAATATGCTGCAGGCGTCAGGCTATTATACTTTTCCGCAATAGCCCTAAAAATTTATGGAAACTACATCTGATTACTTCATATTATAAGTATATCTGTACCTTGCTTGTTCAGGTGCCATTTACCTGAGACATTTCGAAATCCCCCCCCCCCCCCCCCCCCGTCAGAGAGGCGGCCTGGTTGGTTGAGTGGTTAGGCGCTCAGTCTATTAATCCAGTTGTACCGGGTTCAAACCCCAGCAGTGAATATTTTTTTTTCTGGTACCACCACATCAAAAAGGCCGCCCCCCCCCCCCCAGAGTCCACCCAGCCTCTAAAAATGGGTACCAGGGAGATCTGGGAAGGTAAATGAGGACCAGGTGTGATATTGACTACATCGCACTTTCATGTGCTGAAGGTCTTTGAAATACCATCCTAACGTCGCATCCCCAATATGCCTTAAAGACATGAAAACAAGGATTTTTTCTTTTACTATTTAATATTAGGGAGACGTATTTAACGTCAAGTTTTGGTTAGATATATAGGTTGTCATCATACTTGACTCCATATCATCACCCATTGTATGGCATGAAACATCTGCTCTCAGCCTGAGAGTCCAAGACTCTGTCCCACCTCTTACTAGGTGTCCCCAGCAAAAGGCTCAGCCTGGCTCACGGGGCAGGAACCTCTATGGCCCTAGTATCGGTATATATTGTTGGCCCTATATTCTTACTCCACGATTTCATCGGCTTGCTCGAGAAAGACGAAATCACCTTCTCATGGTTTCAGCAAGATGGCGGTTCTGCGCACACAGCTAACATTCCTTGAAACTTCTGAACGAGATTTTCGGAGATCGTGTCATCTCTAATAACTGACGACCCCCTTGCTCACCGGATCTAAATCCACCAGACTTTTGTCTGTGAGGAGCTGATGCTGCTATTACTACTACTACTACTACTACTACTACTACTACTACTACAACTACTACTACAACTACTACTACTGCTGCTAGTAAGACTAACCATACAACATTATTCTATTACATCACTGTGCGAAAGTCTGATTGTTTCCTATTTAAAAAAAAAATGCATCTACTGATTATAATAACAACAACTATTACTATTATTATCGATGATGACACTAATAAAGAAAAAAAAAGAGAAAAAAAAATGTTCCCATGCCGGGAATCGAACCCGGGCCGCCTGGGTGAAAGCCAGGAATCCTAACCACTAGACCACATGGGAGACGGCGATGATATCCCACCCTTAGTATACACTTAGACATAGTGACCTCTGACCGCATGCAGACAAGTAGAATATGGCGATTGATTTATTGATTGATCTTTATTTCAAACGGGTTAAGAATTGGGCACGCAGACTCGTCTGACATTCTGCCTTGTATCACCTGCTGGCCTGAAGTATGTTGAAAGATCTTCGGAAGCATCAGTTAACGCTAAAAACTCCTCTATCGCTGACATACTACATGGAGATGATCTTCTTTTGCTTCTTTCTTCCTCCTCTTCTTTATTTATGAAGGTACATGATAATCTTCAAGCATGTTCCCTTTCCCCTCTCCCCCCCCCCCCCCCCCACTCTCTCCCACCACTCCTGGATAAAAATCCATTTTCACAAATCGATATATTATTACTTATATATCTATTTTTATTTCCTACTCACTTCCTTGTTTAAAACTTGTGATCGCTTTGCCATTTCTTGTGTATCACTTGATAATGAATATGCTGCAGGCGTCAGGCTATTGTACTTTTCCGCAATAGCCCTAAAGATTTATGGAAACTACATCTGATTACTTCATATTATAAGTATATCTGTACCTTGCTTGTTCAGGTGCCATTTACCTGAGACATTTCGAAATCCCCCCCCCCCCCCCCCCCCGTCAGAGAGGCGGCCTGGTTGGTTGAGTGGTTAGGCGCTCAGTCTATTAATCCAGTTGTACCGGGTTCAAACCCCAGCAGTGAATATTTTTTTTTCTGGTACCACCACATCAAAAAGGCCGCCCCCCCCCCCCCCAGAGTCCACCCAGCCTCTAAAAATGGGTACCAGGGAGATCTGGGAAGGTAAATGAGGACCAGGTGTGATATTGACTACATCGCACTTTCATGTGCTGAAGGTCTTTGAAATACCATCCTAACGTCGCATCCCCAATATGCCTTAAAGACATGAAAACAAGGATTTGTTCTTTTACTATTTAATATTAGGGAGACGTATTTAACGTCAAGTTTTGGTTAGATATATAGGTTGTCATCATACTTGACTCCGCATCATCACCCATTGTATGGCATGAAGCATCTGCTCTCAGCCTGAGAGTCCAAGACTCTGTCCCACCTCTTACTAGGTGTCCCCAGCAAAAGGCTCAGCCTGGCTCACGGGGCAGGAACCTCTATGGCCCTAGTATCGGTATATATTGTTGGCCCTATATTCTTACTCCACGATTTCATCGGCTTGCTCGAGAAAGACGAAATCACCTTCTCATGGTTTCAGCAAGATGGCGGTTCTGCGCACACAGCTAACATTCCTTGAAACTTCTGAACGAGATTTTCGGAGATCGTGTCATCTCTAATAACTGACGACCCCCTTGCTCACCGGATCTAAATCCACCAGACTTTTGTCTGTGAGGAGCAGCTAAGTCTGAAGTTTATCGAAATCTCCCAATCACGCAGAATGAATTAAAAACTGCAGTAACTGCCTATATAAGAACCATTCCACCAGCAGAACTAAAAAAAAATGAATAAAACTGAACGTGTTCAAGCTTGGATAGACGCACACAGGCGTTACTTTCAACATTTGCTATAAGATACGTGTCTAGTTAGCTTATATTGCGTATCATTTTTTTTATCAGCACGCTTGATCGGCGACTCCAGCCACGGCAGGTAGATATGGCTAGATATCGCAGCTAAGATACCACTAAGATCATCATCATCATCAAGTGCTGTGCCGACTGGCGTTGGCTATTATGCTTCTCCAGAGTACACGATCCTTCATGCAGGCCATCAGCTCAGTTGGTGATCTCCTCTTGCACCATCCCGTCAGACTGTCCAGTATCATTTCTCTTGGTCTTCCTCTTGATCTTCTTCCTTCTATTTTTCCTGTTGTTATAATATTTTCAATGCCCCCTCTTCTCACTGCATGTCCTATGAAAGTACATTGTCTCTGTCTTATCTTTTTGACAAGGTTTTTTTTTTGTCTCTCCAGCTCTTCTCATACATTCTTCATTAGTTATTTTTGCTGTCCAGGGGATTCGCAACATTCTTCTAATAAACCACATTTCTGCTGCTTCCAATGATTTTTGTGCAGACTTGCCTAGTGTCCATGATTCACTTCCATATAACAAGATAGGTTCAATATAGCATTTTAGGACTCGTTTTTTAAACATTCATTGATAAGGATGTGTTGGTTAATATGTTTCTCATTCTCTGAAATGCAGTCTTTAGTTGGCCTATTCTGTTCCTAATTTCTGTTCTGCATGTCCCATCTGAAGTTATTACTGCTCCAAGGCATTTGAATTTCTGCACCTGCTTTAGAATAGTTCTGTTTAATTTTATACTGCATTGTGGTGGATTCTGTTTCTTAGATATAACCATAGTCTCTGCCTTTTTGATGTTCAAAGTAAGGCCTTTCTGTTCACTTTCTTTGGCGACTTTATCTAAGAGATTTTGCAGGTCTTGCTGGTTCTCAGCTATCAGTACTGTGCCGTCAGCATACCGAAGGTTGTTAATATTGTATCCTCCAATTTGTATGTCTGGTTCTGTGATGATCATTCTTAGAATATTCTCGCTGTACAGAGAAAAAAGGTCTGGAGATAGTACACATGCTTGTCGCACCACTAAGATACGGAATCGATAATGGGCTAGTGCACACAGACTTTCCGAACGCGCTGTAAAATATGTTGAATAGGATGTTTAACCCTACAGATATTTACGAAACAACGCCCCTGACCGTTCTATTTTCTGTTCTATTAAGTCAGTATTTCCCAAAGTGGAATACCCCCCCTCACCCCCCGTTGGCGTTGGAAAGGACCGGGGGGGGGGGAGGAGGAGGGGGGAGAACAGTGGAAGAAAAGGGGACAGTTGGGAGTGGGAGGCATTGAGGGAAAACGAAGCAGCGGACGGGGGCAGTAATACCTTCCTTCTTAGTACTTGTCAACCTGATACTGAGAAACTTGTGTCCCTACGTGAAACTCATCCATCACATTAAAAGCTGAGAAAATAATGCAGTAGGTGAGTTATAAATGTACTTCTTCGTATTGTTAAATAAACTGGTTTGCCAGCTGAAATTTTTAGTTGTGTAATGCAACATTTAGTAGGTTGTTGTGCAGGTAGTACGTAATGGTTAAAGGGAGGGGGGGATAATTGAGGATGTGACCAGACGCACGGGAAACACTGTATTAAGTTATGCCCCTTGATCCATGAAACCTGAGGTAATCCAAGCAAATGCTTGATACCGGAATATTTGATAACCCTTGAGTGGGAGTTATTTGTGACAGATTTGCGGGACTGAAAGACAGGAGAGAGCAAGTGTGTAAGAACTTGAGCTGTGTGGACGACTGGAAAATTGTTGTTGTATTGTCCCGTGATCATGTAGTGAGATACTGCTGTCTGAGTGAGAGAATTTGGAGAGATTCTGGCCGATGTGGTGGCTCCGCGTGCAACTACAAAACTGAGCCACAGAAATATGCACCTGTGATGTCGCCCCGATCATTTTGGATGCGCAGTTTGACGTCTTCGTCCGACATCTTCGTCTCATCTTCATCATGTGCCATCTGTTAAACGGAATGATGTCAAGTCAACCCCAGCTGATTTTGGTGAGTCTTCCAGTGTCAGATGTATACATTTTTCCCTGGTGTGGGATGTCGAACCTGGGATCTTAAGACTGACTGACAGGAGTGTTTCTGTGTCGTGGTGACCTTTCTGTTACGAGTAATAAAACCACATCACTGAAGCATCCCTAGTTAAGGCAGGTTAGAGAGGGGCTATTAAAGGTGGGATCTGCGAAAGAAGCATCGCACATCTCCTTGCTTTTTTTACCGTCTCTCCAGCTCTGCAAAAATAGCCACCAAAACCCCACTCCCTATCCGGCATGATGCTTGTTCTTGAACATCTTCACTACATCAACTGCTTGAACATCTTCACTACATCAACTGCTTGAACATCTTCACTATATCAACTGCTTGAACATCTTCACTACATCAACTGCTTGAACATCTTCACTATATCAACTGCTTGAACACTTTCACTACATCAACTGCTTGAACATCTTCACTATATCAACTGCTTGAACATCTTCACTACATCAACTGCTTGAACATCTTCACTACATCAACTGCTTGAACATCTTCACTATATCAACTGCTTGAACATCTTCACTACATCAGCTGCTTGAACATCTTCACTACATCAACTGCTTGAACATCTTCACTATATCAACTGCTTGAACACCTTCACTACATCAACTGCTTGAACATCTTCACTGCATCGACTGCAAAGCAGATCCTGTTTATAATTACAGGGATATGGAACAACTACAACCCAACATCATCATCATCAACAACAACAACAATTTAAATCACGACAAAGGAGGCCTGTTAATTCGCCTGCCATGGTCCGCCAACTTAGATAACTGTGCTGAACCTCAAGTACTGTACAGCCTTTATCGACATTTTTTTTTCTTCTTCTATTTTACACTGGAGAAAAATTTTAATAAAAGTGTCAAGATCTTACGAAATCGCCGTATAAAAAAAAATCATATCTACAGATCACGTTCTATGAAGGTGATAAGAAAGTTGCAGTTATCACAGTCTAGAAAAACACTGTATTTACAAATGCTATTTTTTAGTTGTGTAATGCAACATTTAGTAGGTTGTTGTGCAGGTAGTACGTAATGGTTAAAGGGAGGGGGGGGGATAATTGAGGATGTGACCAGACGCACGGGAAACACTGTATTAAGTTATGCCCCTTGATCCATGAAACCTGAGGTAATCCAAGCAAATGCTTGATACCGGAATATTTGATAACTCTTGAGTGGAAGTTATTTGTGAGAGATTTGCGGGACTGAAGGACAGGAGAGAGCAAGTGTGTAAGAACTTGAGCTGTGTGGACGACTGGAAAATTGTTGTTGTATTGTCCCGTGATCATGTAGTGAGATATTGTTGTCCGAGTGAGAGAATTTGGAACATGTCTTCGGTCTGCTCGAGATTCTGGCCGATGTGGTGGCTCCGCGTGCAACTACAAAACTGAGCCACAGAAATATGCATCTGTGATGTCGCCCCGATCATTTTGGATGTGCAGTTTGACGTCTTCGTCCGACATGGTCTCATCTTCATCATGTGCCATCTGTTAAATGGAATGATGTCAAGTCAACCCCAGCTGATTTTGGTGAATCTTCCAGTGTCAGATGTATACATTTTTCCCTGGCGTGGGATGTCGAACCTGGGATCTTAAGACTGTCTGACAGGAGTGTTTCTGTGTCGTGGTGACCTTTCTGTTACGAGTAATAAAACCACATCACTGAAGCATCCCTAGCTAAGGCAGGTTAGAGAGGGGCTATTAAAGGTGGGATCTGCGAAAGAAGCATCGCACATCTCCTTGCTTTTTTTTACCGTCTCTCCAGCTCTGCAAAAATAGCCACCAAAACCCCACTCCCTATCCGGCATGATGCTTGTTCTTGAACATCTTCACTACATCAACTGCTTGAACATCTTCACTACATCAACTGCTTGAACATCTTCACTATATCAACTGCTTGAACATCTTCACTACATCAGCTGCTTGAACACCTTCACTACATCAACTGCTTGAACATCTTCACTGCATCGACTGCAAAGCAGATCCTGTTTATAATTACAGGGATATGGAACAACTACAACCCAACATCATCATCATCAACAACAACAACAATTTAAATCACGACAAAGGAGGCCTGTTAATTCGCCTGCCATGGTCCGCCAACTTAGATAACTGTGCTGAACCTCAAGTACTGTACAGCCTTTATCGACATTTTTTCTTTCTTCTTCTATTTTACACTGGAGAAAAATGTTAATAAAAGTGTCAAGATCTTACGAAATGGCCGTATAAAAAAAAAATCATATCTACAGATCACGTTTTATGAAGGTGATAAGAAAGTTGCAGTTATCACAGTCTAGAAAAACACTGTATTTACAAATGCTATTTTTTGGTTGTTTTTAGATATGTTTTTTCCTACGCTAGAGAGAGAGAGAGAGAGAGAGAGAGAGAGAGAGAGAGAGAGAAGAGGAGGAGGACAGAAGGGGGAGAGAGAATATAAACAAACAGATGATGAAACTATGAATAAATAAAATTAGTAACAGGTGTCTACAACTGGTAAGTAAAGGGTTAATCAAGGTTACATGGAACATTTCTTACCCAAGATCTGTCTCTTATATGATCTCCTTGTGTAGTGATCTGTGTACAAGTCTCTCCTTTCCGTCTTTAAGGAATGGAAGGGGA
This sequence comes from Achatina immaculata, assembly GCA_009760885.1. NCBI lineage: Eukaryota > Metazoa > Mollusca > Gastropoda > Stylommatophora > Achatinidae > Lissachatina > Lissachatina immaculata. The sequence goes on from CM019699.1 coordinate 29,886,352, forward strand.
GGGGGTGTGTGTGAGAGGATAACTTTCCCTAAGTTATTTTCCAGGGTTGTATACCCTTGCACGCATATTCTGTTTCAATCGTTCTGTATTAGAGCATGGACAACCGCCATATCTTATCCGGAGTCCACCTCTTGTAGGATCTACCTATGCAGGGATCATTCTATATTAGAACATAGACAACTCTTACCCAAGAACATAGACAACTCTTACCCAAGAACATAGACAACTCTTACCCAAGAACATAGACAACTCTTACCCAAGAACATAGACAACTCTTACCCAAGAACATAGTCAACTCTTACCTAAGTTCTTACCCATTCAGCACCAGTCACGCTCTTCAGTAACAAACTCTGATAACCACCATTCTCAATCATACAACAACTTTTCTCAATCATACAACAACTTTTCTCAATCATACAACAACTTTTCTCAACCATACAACAACTTTTCTCAACCATACAACAACTTTTCTCAATCATACAACTTTTCTCAACCACACAACAACTTTTCTCAACCATACAACAACTTTTCTCAATCATACAACAACTTTTCTCAACCACACAACAACTTTTCTCAACCATACAACAACTTTTCTCAACCACACAACAACTTTTCTCAACCACACAACAACTTTTCTCAACCATACAACAACTTTTCTCAGCCACACAACAACTTTTCTCAACCTTACAATAACTTTATTGAACTTAATGTACAGGAGAGGTAAGCACTGGAGTTCATGACGTCTCTTTAGGCGGACCACATACCTATACGTCCACGTAAGAATAGTTGTCAGTTCACGCGACAGCCACCGGCTGCTGTCCAAGATCTTCTGATGAGTGCTGAAACAGAGACATCCCACTTGCTCGCCACTTGGAATATCCGCTGTTACCTACCCTACGTTGCTGCTCAGCTAAATCTCTGTAAAGGCACTTCATGGCGTAGAACTCATATCATACGTGTATTGTTCGATTGACACCACAGCTTCACATCTGTCAAACCCCCCCCCCCCCCCCCAAAACCCTCCAACCCCCGCTCCCACCCCTCCCCCCATAACTTTTTTTTGTGCAAGTCCCCTTACTCTCTTAACACGGTCATTTCTGATTCTCCTTCAGAGATTCTCTGGCAGTCATCAGAATCACTTGCACACCCCCTCCCCCAACACTGTCCGTCCAAATGTACAGTCCGTTTCTCCGCCTGGTGTTTTAGTACCCATCTTGTCCACCTGTTTCCGTCCCTTCTCTTTCTTTGTCTACTAAGCATGTTGTTTTATCCTGCTCTCGATTCCACCTCGGTGGTTCCCCCCCCCCCCCCCCACTCCCCGGGATTAGCAGTCAGTGTCGCTGGTTTTCTTATAGTTTGTTTGGAATCCGTCGCTTTACAAATCGATCAATATAATCAACCCAGGCGTAGACAGAGCATGAGTTAAAAGTAGAGAACAAAACAAAATAATCATTATTTTATACGTTAGAATAGGCAAGTTTCGGGCATGTTAGCATGAAACTTTGTGTACACAGCGACATGGAACGTGAAGATGACGGATATTAAACATAGTCAGGGTTAAAGTTATGAGTCTGTGCAGACATTACTTCACTGCATCATTCCTCTCTCTCTCTCTCTCTCTCTCTCTCTCTCTCGCCGTGATGAGAGAGCCCTATGACCCAAATACTTATGATGACGAAAGCAGCAGCACCTGGTAGAGTCAACCCAGGTCCGTCAAGAATGAGGGTAGGGATCAGACAAAGCACAGTAGGAGGTCAACTCGATTTGTTACCTTGCCGTGGTGAGAGAGCTCGTGTGTGCTCCTATGACCTAGATAGTTATGCTGGCGGAAGCTGCAACTCCTGGAAGGGTCACCTAGGGCAGGCATGTCTGAGGGTAGGGGGCAGACAAGTATGAGGGTAGGGGCCAGACAGGTATGAGGGTAGGGGGCAGACAAGTCTGGGGGTAGGGGCCAGACAAGTATGAGAGTAGGGGGGCAGACAAGTATGAGGGTAGGGGGCAGACAAGTATGAGGGTAGGGGGCAGACAAGTATGAGTAGGGGGGCAGACAAGTATGAGAGTAGGGGGGCAGACAAGTCTGAGGGTAGGGGCCAGACAAGTCTGAGGGTAGGGGGCAGACAAGTATGAGGGTAGGGGCCAGACAAGTATGAGGGTAGGGGCCAGACAAGTATGAGGGTAGGGGGGAGACAAGTCTGAGGGTAGGGGGCAGACAAGTATGAGGGTAGGGGCCAGACAAGTATGAGGGTAGGGGGCAGACAAGTCTGAGTGTAGGGGGCAGATAAGTCTGGGGGTAGGGGCCAGACAAGTATGAGGGTAGGGGCCAGACAAGTATGAGGGTAGGGGACAGACAAGTCTGAGTGTAGGGGGCAGACAAGTCTGGGGGTAGGGGCCAGACAAGTCTGGGGGTAGGGGGCCAGACAAGTCTGAGGGTAGGGGCCAGACAAAGCACAACTCAAACCCTGCAGCCGTGCAGGATGCCTGGGGCCAGACAAAGGCTATGGAAATAAATCAAAAGAAGTGCGTGCTAAAGATGTACTGGGCCCAGATGCAAAGCGACGCAGACAAACGAAGAATTATGGTAGAGCCGAACTTACCCTCAGATAACATTACGACGAATGTCAGCCACATGTGGCCTTCTAGTCGTGGCGCTCGGTAAGCAGAATGTCAGGCCCCCAAGCCTCGAAGATTGACAGATTTGCCAGCGGCACAGCCCACTTAGGCAAGGGACCTGGACAGATTCCCAGGGCCCCCTCCCCTCCCTGCAGTAGAAACTCTACAGGCAATACTGACAGACGAACTGCCGCCATTTGTGAGAGAGATTGATGTCGATATCTGAGCGAACGACGGAGAAAAAGACTCTATCGTTTTGTTATCTTTAGCCAGAATGTAGCATGTCTCTGTTTGTCTACCAACAAAGGTTCTCAACTTTTACAGATGGCGTATCCCTAAAGCCAATTATAATTCCCCGTTCACAACCACTCCATCTCTCTCCCCCCCCCCCCCCCCCATTGTCTCGCCACATGGTATTACATTTAAAAACTTCACAAATTTCTGAACTTGCTACAAAGTCCCCAATATTACCATTCTCGGAAACCACTGGGAAACTTTCGGCCCGATTCAAACAAGGGAGAGCACCACTCCTTCGTAGATGGCGTCACGAGTTAACCGTATACACAAGGTGTCTTGTTACTCTGACCAAAGAAAAGAAAAATAAGTAAAGACCCCCTTCCCTTACACCCCCCCCCCTTTTTTTTCTTCTTCTTCATAAAATAGGCTTGAGCTTGGACCAGGGTGTGCCCGACTAAGTTTGAATATAAACATGAAACGTTTGTTGATGAAAATTCCGATAATGAAAACAAATAGAAGGTTGAGTTCTATAAATAGATAACGGGAATTTCTCTCACAGATTTGTCATCGAAAATAGGTCAATGTTCTTTCGTTTTGTTGTGTTTTGTTATGTGCCGGATTAAGACGCTGTCGATTGGAAGTAGGCGAGACATAACTGGTGTCCTTGAGAAGAGCTGGGGATACAAACAAATATTGTCAAAAAATAAGAGAGAGAGACAATGTCCTTTCATAGGACATGCAAAGAAAAGAGGGGGCATTGAAAATATTATAACAACAAGAAAAACAGAGGGAAGAAGAGCCAGGGGAAGACCAAGAGAAATGATACTGGACAGTCTGACGAGATGGTGTGAGAGGAGATCACCAACTGAGCTGATGGCCTGCATGAAGGATCGTGTACTCTGGGGAAGCATAACAGCCAACGCCAGTCGGCACGGCACTTGATGATGATGATGATGACACCAAGGATAGCATAAGAAGGAGAAACACGATCGTCAACGTCTTTCGGTGCCGCACATAACAGAAATGAAATGTTAATATGTTTATATTTGGGGGTCATTGGGAGCTTGAGCTTTTGGCTGCAGACGCCGTGGCGACGACGTTAGAATACAAGCACAGAGCTGGACAAAGAAGGGATTGTTGTAGTTCTCTTAAATTCCTCTGACGTATTGAGGAAATAAGCTCTCGGCAGGCAGCTGGTCCACCCTGCAGGCCAGGCTGCAGTGGCATCAGGACAGATGGCAGAGTGGAGAGCCAGGGGTGCACCCCCCTGGGGCTTGTGGTCCTGTTTTTTTCCCTTACTCCCCCCTTTTTTTCTTAATAAAGACAGGATCTATAGTAATTGACCGCTGGGACTGGTGTAGCATAGCCTTGTAAGTAATGATTATAGTTATTATAATTATTATAATTATTATTATTATTATTAGTGACATGATCAGGAATAAAGAATGTATTGGGGGGCAGAGAAGGGATAGTTAGAGGAGCGAGGAACGGATACTCGGTACTTCAAAGACCTGATCAAAGGTAAAACCGTATCGATAGATCTGATAGATCGTGAGAGTGGTCCAGTTCTAGAGGTGCGACTTCGCGCGCACATGCAGTAGCCCAGGGGGAACAATTGATCAGTAGATCAAAGACTGAACAGAGAACGGACTAGGTCCCGAAGCAGATAACTTGAAAGAGATGAGGGACTGGGTTAATTGGAGGTAACAATTGGACCGACGGAGATGAAAGCGAATAACACGAAGAAGCTAAGTGCGACTGGTTTTGGGCAACAAAGGATGACCCAATGACCCAATGACCGATACAACAATTGGAGGCGTGGTCTATGGAACGGAATTTACGAATATAAAAGGAGAGGTAGACAGGTGGAAGAAAGGAGGAAGACCGGCGGAGAGCAGATAGGGGTTGAGAAAGAGAGAGAGACGCAGAGAGGAGGGGAAGAGGCATTCAGCAAGAGAAATGTAGAGATAGAGACATAGTGTTAGATTGAACTAGTGTAGCAAGAGATCGTACAGTAATTGTTACCAAGAGCTTTTGTATTACTGAATATTGTGAACGCTGCTTAAATACTGCTTGTAGAATTATGAGAATTATGATATTGTGATTTTGTGAGATTTCGTGCTACTATGATGAAAATAATGAAATGTGTATAATCTTGCCTATGCCTATTATTACAAGTGAGTTATCAGCTATACGTATTGATCATATTGATATTATTTGTCAAATTAAAATGAATCAGTGAAATGTTCATGAGAAATCAACTATTGCCATGTATGTGAAACTTCGACGTGTGATGTACCAAGGTGAGATGTGATGATAATAGAACATTCAATAATAACAATAATAATGAACAATATAAAATAGAAAACATTGTTAAAATGGTGCCCGTGCCTATTCCTGACATTTGGGAGGAGACGACCGGGCGTATAAGCGGCCACAATGCGAAGTATTGACTACTAGCGATCACGTGCCAGACTGTGTTGAACCGATGTGATTTAGGCAACTGATGTGATTTAGGCGAAGAACAATTGTTTATCATAGCTACAATAGATCGTATGCTAAATGATTTTGCTTATTCAGAGCTATGGCCACTTTAAGAAAAACGAGAAATGTACTGAACAGATGAAATTTCAAAATAAGAAATATAACAGAAGAAGCGACAGAGTAAAATGATCATTAATATTCTTTTTACTGAGGTGAGGAATCAAGAGGATGTGTGCTTTCTTTTTATTTACCATAAGGGTTTATTAACGGCTGCAGACGCCGTGGCGACGACGTTAGAATACAAGCACAGAGCTGGACAAAGAAGGGATTGTTGTAGTTCTCTTAAATTCCTCTGACGTATTGAGGAAATAAGCTCTCGGCAGGCAGCTGGTCCACCCTGCAGGCCAGGCTGCAGTGGCATCAGGACAGATGGCAGAGTGGAGAGCCAGGGGTGCACCCCCTGGGGCTTGTGGTCCTGTTTTTTTCCCTTACTCCCCCCTTTTTTTCTTAATAAAGACAGGATCTATAGTAATTGACCGCTGGGACTGGTGTAGCATAGCCTTGTAAGTAATGATTATAGTTATTATAATTATTATAATTATTATTATTATTATTAGTGACATGATCAGGAATAAGAATGTATTGGGGGGCAGAGAAGGGATAGTTAGAGGAGCGAGGAACGGATACTCGGTACTTCAAAGACCTGATCAAAGGTAAAACCGTATCGATAGATCTGATAGATCGTGAGAGTGGTCCAGTTTAGAGGTGCGACTTCGCGCGCACATGCAGTAGCCCAGGGGGAACAATTGATCAGTAGATCAAAGACTGAACAGAGAACGGACTAGGTCCCGAAGCAGATAACTTGAAAGAGATGAGGGACTGGGTTAATTGGAGGTAACAATTGGACCGACGGAGATGAAAGCGAATAACACGAAGAAGCTAAGTGCGACTGGTTTTGGGCAACAAAGGATGACCCAATGACCCAATGACCGATACAACAATTGGAGGCGTGGTCTATGGAACGGAATTTACGAATATAAAAGGAGAGGTAGACAGGTGGAAGAAAGGAGGAAGACCGGCGGAGAGCAGATAGGGGTTGAGAAAGAGAGAGAGACGCAGAGAGGAGGGGAAGAGGCATTCAGCAAGAGAAATGTAGAGATAGAGACATAGTGTTAGATTGAACTAGTGTAGCAAGAGATCGTACAGTAATTGTTACCAAGAGCTTTTGTATTACTGAATATTGTGAACGCTGCTTAAATACTGCTTGTAGAATTATGAGAATTATGATATTGTGATTTTGTGAGATTTCGTGCTACTATGATGAAAATAATGAAATGTGTATAATCTTGCCTATGCCTATTATTACAAGTGAGTTATCAGCTATACGTATTGATCATATTGATATTATTTGTCAAATTAAAATGAATCAGTGAAATGTTCATGAGAAATCAACTATTGCCATGTATGTGAAACTTCGACGTGTGATGTACCAAGGTGAGATGTGATGATAATAGAACATTCAATAATAACAATAATAATGAACAATATAAAATAGAAAACATTGTTAAAATGGTGCCCGTGCCTATTCCTGACATTTGGGAGGAGACGACCGGGCGTATAAGCGGCCACAATGCGAAGTATTGACTACTAGCGATCACGTGCCAGACTGTGTTGAACCGATGTGATTTAGGCAACTGATGTGATTTAGGCGAAGAACAATTGTTTATCATAGCTACAATAGATCGTATGCTAAATGATTTTGCTTATTCAGAGCTATGGCCACTTTAAGAAAAACGAGAAATGTACTGAACAGATGAAATTTCAAAATAAGAAATATAACAGAAGAAGCGACAGAGTAAAATGATCATTAATATTCTTTTTACTGAGGTGAGGAATCAAGAGGATGTGTGCTTTCTTTTTATTTACCATAAGGGTTTATTAACTTTACATCTTATAAATGCTGGTAGGTTGACGGGAGCACAATTACGAGGTTGCTACATTTTTTTTGGGATGCAAAGGTTTCAAACTGATGTACATACAGGTATACATATCTTGAGGATAATGTGACTTAATTTTTTTATGTTTATGAGACGAGACTAATATGGCTCGCATTGATGATGTACAAATTTTTGCATTTGCTACTATGGTATTACTAATGTTGAAATGCTCAGAAATTGAGAGTGTTAGTAGTATAACACTCTATGTATCTTTTGTATGGTGAATAATAATGTAATATTGCATATTTTTGTATGATGAATGAAGTGCATACACAATATTTTTTGAGATATGGAAACAAACTTTTCATTTGTATTAAGAAGAGTAGGGTGAGATGTTTGGGTGTTGCCAGATTGTTTAGTGGAACCGAGAAGGTTGTGTTGTGATTATCAATACGAGGATACCCTCACCACTAAAAATGGTTGGCATAGAGGGATGGAGACTCAAGAGTTATCATGATAGAGGAGTACTTGGGGGGTAAAATAATTGAAGTCAGTGGAACAAATTTCGTGAGAATACGATGGGAGTATTCTGGTCTTTCAGGAACCAGTACATCACATTTCACACTGAGTATGTATCAGGGAATGTGTATGAGATATCCTATGGTTGCCGCTGATGATGAGAAACGGCAGGTTTGTCGACTGAAAATTAAAATAATTGAAGTCAGTGGAACAAATTTCGTGAGAATACGATGGGAGTATTCTGGTCTTTCAGGAACCAGTACATCACATTTCACACTGAGTATGTATCAGGGAATGTGTATGAGATATCCTATGGTTGCCGCTGATGATGAGAAACGGGAGGTTTGTCGAATGAAAATTCATCATAAGGTCAATAAAGTGATTTGTTTTGAGGTTGGGCCTCAAATGTAATGACAAATTATTTTTGGTCATTTGAAAGAATGTATGTTTTTATTTTTCTTGAGTATGTATGGGAATACACTTTGATGCAGAATATGTATAATCTAAAGAAGAAGAATGAATTTATGTTTTATGGGCATGTGTAACAAGATGTAACTATTATTTTACATATTTTTCTATGATGGTTCAGAGTTATTGAGAGAATGTAACTACCATGTAATTGCTTAAAGCAGTCGATATAGCTGACCGTTAACATTCTGACTTAAACGAGGGGAGGTGACCGCAAAGTGATTTTTGTTGGTACTGTGGTCCACATGGAAATACATTTTGGTAGCTCATTACTTACAAGGCACTTTGCTAGTTTTTTTTTGAGTCATAATGTTAACAATATGACTTAAACGAGGGGAGGTATGTAGCATAGCCTTGTAAGTAATGATTATAGTTATTATAATTATTATAATTATTATTATTATTATTAGTGACATGATCAGGAATAAAGAATGTATTGGGGGGCAGAGAAGGGATAGTTAGAGGAGCGAGGAACGGATACTCGGTACTTCAAAGACCTGATCAAAGGTAAAACCGTATCGATAGATCTGATAGATCGTGAGAGTGGTCCAGTTCTAGAGGTGCGACTTCGCGCGCACATGCAGTAGCCCAGGGGGAACAATTGATCAGTAGATCAAAGACTGAACAGAGAACGGACTAGGTCCCGAAGCAGATAACTTGAAAGAGATGAGGGACTGGGTTAATTGGAGGTAACAATTGGACCGACGGAGATGAAAGCGAATAACACGAAGAAGCTAAGTGCGACTGGTTTTGGGCAACAAAGGATGACCCAATGACCCAATGACCGATACAACAATTGGAGGCGTGGTCTATGGAACGGAATTTACGAATATAAAAGGAGAGGTAGACAGGTGGAAGAAAGGAGGAAGACCGGCGGAGAGCAGATAGGGGTTGAGAAAGAGAGAGAGACGCAGAGAGGAGGGGAAGAGGCATTCAGCAAGAGAAATGTAGAGATAGAGACATAGTGTTAGATTGAACTAGTGTAGCAAGAGATCGTACAGTAATTGTTACCAAGAGCTTTTGTATTACTGAATATTGTGAACGCTGCTTAAATACTGCTTGTAGAATTATGAGAATTATGATATTGTGATTTTGTGAGATTTCGTGCTACTATGATGAAAATAATGAAATGTGTATAATCTTGCCTATGCCTATTATTACAAGTGAGTTATCAGCTATACGTATTGATCATATTGATATTATTTGTCAAATTAAAATGAATCAGTGAAATGTTCATGAGAAATCAACTATTGCCATGTATGTGAAACTTCGACGTGTGATGTACCAAGGTGAGATGTGATGATAATAGAACATTCAATAATAACAATAATAATGAACAATATAAATGAACTAAAACATTGTTAAACTGGTTCTCCAAGACCCTGCACAGCAGCTTGATTCCATGCGCATTTTGAATGTAGAAGGGTCTTGGCCATCTCAAATTAGCTATAACAGCTCCATACCTCCAGCATTGTCATCTATACTTTCACATCTCCCTCACCATTGGGGTTGCCCTGTTCTAGGAGTCACACATTTCTGAGCCCACAGGCAGGTGTATGCTTGGTCCCAGGGGTAGAAGGGTGTCCAGCAGGTGCATAACTCCGGGCCCAGATGACTTCTCCTGTTTTATGGAGGAGAGGGTGGGGGAGATGAAGAAGGGAATGTTTGTTTTTCTAATGCGGGGGAGGGGGGCATAGTGGATGAAAACAGAATAGCTGTTAATTAGTACGGTAAGCCGGTGTTGTGGGGTGGGGAGATTTCCCTACATGGCCCTGGATGCGCGCAACTCACCAGAGAAAGAAGCTACATGAGAAAATGCAGTGACATAACGAGAGTAATAAATGTCGGCGTTTCCCCTACGAATGCAACAGCCGGGGCTGATAAGTGAACGTTTCGTGCCAAACTACGACGGGAATAAAAAAAAAAAAAAGCAAAACAAAGACGAGACATTATGAGTCAAAGCGTGTGTGTTTCCCTGGCTAGAAGCAACGTGAACGACCGCGGGAAACACTCCCACAACTAGCCCCCCCCCCCCCCCCCCCCCCAGAGATGTGGCTGAATCACGGCCAAGTGCTGCGTTGGTGTGTGAACAAGTGCCGTATTCTGATGCTCTAGAACTGGCTCTTAAAGATATATTAAGGTTCTTGCGCTGCGGAAGTAGGTGTATGCTGCTGATTATATCATACTGCCTGGAAGGATGTTTTATTTGATATTAATATCCTTTTTAGCGGGTAAGTTGATTGTAAAATGCTGAACATGAGGTAAAGCTGATTGTAGAATACCGAATAACGATAGAAATTTGATAATAAAATGTTAATTGAGGTAAAGCCAACGATAAAATGTTCAAATAATGTAAATTTGATAGTTTAACACCGAGCATTATGTGAACTGATGATGAAATAAAGTTCGACATAATTTTAATTATAATAATCTCAAATTCATCCTCGTATCTTTAGCCACTTTTAGACTTAATTAATGTCTACAATCTGGTGGATGTCGACAAACTGAGGCAGACTACTGCATTCTTCAAGGATTTCCAGCCCTCTTTTTAGGAGGAAAAAAAAGAGAAAGAAGAAGAAGAAGACATAAGAATTGTAAAATGTTAATAATCGAGTTTAAATAATGATAACACATTTTCTGCACGACTGATGTTTTCTCTGGCTGTACACGGTAGATTAGATAATGTTATGCAGTGGTCCTGAACATGGGATGCCTGGGCCATCCCAGGCGTCCATAGGCCAGCAAACGGATTGGCTCATTTAAAACAGTTTAGAGCAAAACTAGGAGCAGATTTATTAGTTAACTATCACACAGTTGTAACGTTTTGGTTTACGTCTTAAATCATACAAAAATATGTAGGACAACTCGCTGTGCTAGATCACAAACTTCTACCACCCCAACCAGATTCATCTATTTCATTCACCTTTTCCTCGGCTCGATTGCCCACTGTATCCCTCTCTCTCTCCTTTAAGCTTTCCCCACTCCCTCTTTACTATCAACCTGTCACACCTCACTCGTCTTCATTTAAACATTCACAGTACTACACCACTCACACTCTCAGAAGCAGCTCCTTACAAGTCACAGTTAAGTGCTCTCATTTTTCTCCCCTTCTGTTTTTGTACCATTATTTGCGTATCATTCACGTGCATTTATAGTTTGTCTTCTTTCTCTGTTTCTTTGTCCGGCATGTTTTTTTTTTGTATGATTAATGTGCAAACAGAAACGACACATCTGCGTGCTCGTTAATTAATAAAGCTATATCCACTTTTTTTCAGTAGTTCCGAGGTTTTGTTATCACAGCTTTACTGCAGCGGCTTTGTGTATGTGTTTAAATATTATACTTATACCCAGATACTTCAAAAAGTAAAAGAACTAAAGAATCTGGGGAGAGGAACGGACAGAACTACAAAAATAAGATTTTTAAGGGCATGCATCTTTCCCGTCGCAACATATGCCTGTGAGACCTGGACACTTAACAAAATAGCTGATAAACACATAAATGCCTTTGAATGTAAATGCTACAGAAGAGTTCTTCAAATATCATGGATACAGAAAAGAACAAATATATCCATAATACAAGAACTTAATACTGAAGAAGGTTGGCTAGTAAAGAGGATTAAACAGAGAAAACTGAAATATTTTGGATACATTAAACGTCATGAGAATTTAGAGAAGACCGTCTTGGAAGGATACATAATCGGAAAAAGAGGAAGACCAAGGTGAAGATGGCTGCAAGGCATCATTGATAATCTGCAAATGTATGCGTCAAAAGCAGGGCATCTTGCTTTCAACCGGGAGGTCTACAGGAGAGCTGTTAGGGAGGCAGAGTTCCGCAAGGGACATGCAAACGACTGACCCCAAAAACTATTCGTGTATGGCCCAATTAAAGAAATCTTAAAAACTATTCGTGTATGGCACAATTAAAGAAATCGTAAAAAAACTATTCGTGTATGGCCCTGTTAAATAAATCGTAAAAAAATATTCGTGTACGGCCCAGTGAAAGAAATCGTAATATCATATGGATTTTTTAAATATTGGACGAGAAAGACGAAATTATTTTTTGACGTGGAGAACACCGCTGTTCCAAGGTTGGAGGGGGTTCGGTTTAAAGCATCACAGAAAATGTCTAATTAATAATGCGAAGGTCAGGGAGCAACCAAAGTTGTTTGCAAATAAATCTCCAGCAGAGGGCAGGTAGTTCAACGCTGAGTACGTTAACAAAATTACGTTAAAAAAATAGAAAAAAAAACTTTAATTAAGAAGAAAAAAAGCATGGTCACATGTTCCCTTGTCATGGAAGAGAAGAAGTAGCCGTGGAATGCAAGTTTTCGTGGGGCAGACACTTAGACTTTGGCTGCTAGTCGTGATTTCCTTCTAAGCACTTGCCCAACAATTAACATTTCATGCCTCGAGAGCCTTCATCAGATGCGTCACACCTGCTACGTGCCCTCTTCCTGGCGGAGTCAGTGTATTCCGCGTCACTTGTACTTAAGTTCTACTAACAGTGGTTCTACTTGGCTGACCCCTCTTTCAGAAACGAGAACAGTTGTGAACCTCACGTAAAAAAAAAAAAAATAGTACTAAGATTTAATCCAGGCAATCTGTTTACTGGTCGGTTGATCGACCCCCCCCCCCCCCCTCCCCCAACCCCTAAATCTTCAGTGGACTCTCGGGGTCCATTGACGTGAGGTTAAGAATAACTGGTCCAGAGTGTAAGCCAGCAAGACCAGTGGTTCTCAGAGTTAAGAATAACTAGTCCAGAGTGTAAGCCAGCAAGACCAGTGGTTCTCAGAGTTAAGAATAACTAGTCCAGAGTGTAAGCCAGCAAGACCAGTGGTTCTCAGAGTTAAGAATAAATGGTCCAGAGTGTAAGCCAGCAAGACCAGTGGTTCTCAGAGTTAAGAATAATTGATCCAGAGTGTAAGCCAGCAAAACCAGTGGTTCTCAGAGTTAAGAATAAATGGTCCAGAGTGTAAGCTAGCAAGACCAGTGGTTCTCAGAGTTAAGAATAACTGGTCCAGAGTGTAAGCCAGCAAGACCAGTGGTTCTCAGAGTTAAGAATAACTGGTCCAGAGTGTAAGCCAGCAAGACCAGTGGTTCTCAGAGTAAGCGTTACTGTTTATCTCGTCTCCGGAGCGGTGAAAAATCTGTTTGGAAAAGGGAGGGTGGGGCATCAAGACCAGTTGAGCGAAAAAAAAGAGGTCCTTGAGATGTGGTCCAGAAAGTTTCATCATCATCATGTTGCTGTTTGCAGCAGAGAACGATATCTACCTCAGCGCTATGAATACCAGAGCAAGAACAAATCTCGCAGAGTCAGAGTGATCATGTGTACCATTTATGTTGAAGTCAGAGTGGTTATATGTGCACCATTTATGATGTAGTCAGAGTGGTTATATGTGTACCATTTATGATGAAGTCAGAGTGGTTATATGTGTACCATTTATGATGAAGTCAGAGTGGTTACATATGTACCATTTATGAAAGAGCCGAGGGCTGACGTGAGAACAGCACAGACTCCATAAACCTGCTTGGCAGAATTGAATGTGGTGGATACATGAATGTCTTTTAAAGTTTTGAAAAAAAAAAGATGCATTAGTTCACAGCAAATGTATCCACGGCCACGCAGCAATGATTTAAGCAAAGCAAAACAACAATAACAAAAAATCAGTAAACGGTAAATCAGAGGCTGGCTTCACAGCATTCCGGGCATTCCCATGCGTGCTCCGCCTTCCATTCCAAAATCCACTGAAGCGTCTGCTGATGGAGCCGGTCACACGCTGGCTGTGGGTAACGAGTGCTAAACTACTTCGTTCATTTTGACAAATAAAACCTAACTCAGAACCGTCAATGCTAAAATGTACAACTATGTATTGTGTGTGTAACAGCGGTTACCAAACTTGTGGTCCGCGAACATTATGTGGTAATCGGTGCATTATCACGTGGCCCGCGGCTGCTGTCATGTGTGTTAAATGCCGTCTGTTGAATAAAAACAATTAATGATTTATGGCATGTAAGCTGTGGCCCACAACTTACATATCTTATCTTATATCTTATATCCTTCCCATGCCGTTAACGTCACATAGGGCTCGCAAAGTAGTTCGCCAATTTTTCTTGTCTGCAGCGAGTCTTTCAACCTCATCAAAGGATTTTATGCCTGTTAATTTGGCCTCTCTTAACAATGTCCTCTTCAGAGTTTCACGCGGTCTGCCTCTTTTTCTTTGGCCTGTTGTGTTCCACTTGATAGCTTGTTTTGGGATTCTCTGATCATTTCTTCTCATCAAGTGACCAGCATATGTCCATCTCCTTTTCCTGATCACCCATGAGACTGGTTGTTGTTCAGTCATCTGTCTTATCTCTGCATTGTTCTTGAATTCGTTCCACTTGATGCCAAGTATTTTCCTTATGCATTTGTTTTCAAAAGAGTCTAATTTCTTTTCTATTTCTTTAGTTGTTTTCCAGCTTTCGCATGCATAAATGAATTACTTACATATAGTTGAAAAAAAAGTGATCATTGCGTGTTCAAAGGTTGGAGACCACTGGCTTACATTTCTCACACAGGTATTTTTTTCCCCCCTTTCAGCTGTGAGCCCAGTATATGGGTCATGTGGCAGAGTAGCTAAGATGAAAATTTCTACTTGCATATCGAAGCTGGACTTTGGCCTCCTCACTGCGAACTCCCCGTACATACCAGCCAGTGAGAGAGATATAGAGCGGATGAGTCAGGCTTGTGGGTGAGAACAGAACTCTCATATTTTATTTCTAACACTTGTTTATTATTACCTGTCGATGTACATTTTGTCAAAGAGAAAACAGAAGTTAGAAAGCCTGATATAGTCTAGAAAACAAAGGAAAAGGAAAGCGAGAGAGATAGAAGGTTGGGGGGGGGGGGATGTGCAAGCTGTCCATATGTACAGGAAAAGAGGAACAATCGAGATCTGTAAGAACCTTTAAAAATGGAGAAGAATAATCGGTAACATATCTTGATATATGTGTATATTCCAGGTTTATTCAGCTGCCATTGTTCTGAATATTGGGGATGTGAATACTTAGCCTTTTTTTTCCAACTGCCATATTGGAAGATTGTTTTCATCATTCTCTGGAGCCCTTAGAAGATTGTTTTCATCATTCCCTGGACCTCTTGGAAGATTGTTTTCATCATTCTCTGGGGCCCTTATAAGATTGTTTTCATCATTCTCTGGGGCCCTTATAAGATTGTTTTCATCATTCTCTGGGGCCCTTAGAAGATTGCTTTCACCATTCTCTGGGGCCCTTAGAAGATTGTTTTCACCATTCTCTGGGGCCCTTAGAAGATTGTTTTCACCATTCTCTGGGGCCCTTAGAAGATTGTTTTCATTATTCTCTGGGGCCCATAGAAGATTGTTTTCATCATTCTCTAGGGCCCTTAGAAGTTGTTTTCACCATTCTCTGGGGCCCTTAGAAGATTGTTTTCATCATTCACTAGGGCCCTTATGACAGGACCCTTCAGACGAGCTACAGTGCCAGCATCTCATAAGCTCCAGCAAGAATTGAGACTAGGGCAGCCCCTGCCTCGTTTTGCCGGCAAGATACGACACAGCGTTGCCATGGGAAACGGGAAGAAGTGAAGTGCTTTGATTTCTCTTAGTTCTCTCGATGTCCCCTCTAATTAGAACGGAACCGTTTAAAGTGGACTGTTGAATATCTTCTCCTTGGTGTTCCTGTCTCAGAAGATTAAACCCAGTTCCAGATATGAACTTTTACTGCGGCCTCATGACAACCAAACAATAGAGATCGATGTGGCCAGAGATGGCGATGTAGCGTGTAGGTAGCTCTCATGTAATGCAGGGCTAAACAGTCTTTGGCGAGCTGTTACACAGGCATAAACAACAGAATGTTAACTATTTCACTCCAGAATTAATTTGGAAACCCATTTTTTTAAAATGAGAAACTTTACTAGAAAAAAAAAAACAACTGGAAGTAAGTTACTCTACATGTATAGTTAAAAAAAAAAAAAACCAGGGGTTGGGGTAGAATTGGGATGCTTTTCATTTTATTTAGACTTTGCTTAAATATCATATGGAGGGTTGATTTGCATAGATGTGCAAGATCTACCAGTGCTGCCATTGCTGTTTTGGGGTCAAAGAGTTGAGTTTGTTTGATGTATAGTTTGTTTACATGATGATTTTCTTGTTCACAAGATGATGTTCCAGTCTATAATGTGGTGAAAGTAATAATCATTTATGTCATTACAATGCCATATGTGATAATTTTCAAAACATGGTATGTGTCTTTGTGTGTGTGTGTGTGTGTGTGTGAGAGAGAGAGAAAGAGACAGAGTGTGTGTATGTGAGAGAGATGAGTATGTATGAAAGAGAGAGCAAATGTGTTTGTGTGTGAAAGAGAGAAGAGAGCTATGTGAGGGAGAGAGCAAGTATTTGTGTGAGATAGTGTGTGTGAGAGAGCAAGTGTTTGAGTGGGCATGCGAGGCAGAGAGTGAGAGAGAGAGCAAATGAGTGTGTGCATGAAAGGGAGACCAAATGTGTGTGTAGGTGTGAGTGTATGAGAGAGAGCTGGTGTGCATGTGAATGAGAGCAAATGTGTACAAGAAAGAATGTGTGTGTGAGGAAGAGAGAGAGAGTGTGTGTGACAGAGAGGTTGAGAATGTGTTTATGTGAGAGTTTGTATGTTTATCAGAGGGGGAGAGAGAGAGAGAGAGAGACATTATCACTGCAGTCACACACTCTTTTTAACACAGAAATGGAGATCTTCTAACAGTCATTAACTGTCTAGAGCGCGTGATTGACCAGTGCAAAAATGATCAATCCAGTGATGCAAAATTCCTGAGAAAAATGATTGACATTGAGGAAGCCAGGAAAAGTATTCTCTATTTCTGTAGCAACGTTCAAGGTGAGCAGAGCTTTATTTGATACTCCAGACATGTCAAAAATGATGAAAGAAGAAATGAAAATATGATTTTTTACTTTTTAGTAATTTTTTTTATCCATTTCAGTTGTATTATGATCTAAGAACAGTGTTAACAGTTTTCGCAATTTTCAGACCAAAACTACATGTCGTTCGAGAGGTTATTACAACAGAAAATCCAGTGACACGTTTTTGACTTCTCCTGGCTAAAGTTATCACTGCCATAAGCTTAAGTCTGACCAATGAAGCAAAACATTTTAAATATATGTATACAATCTAGGATATTCAAATGGAAAAAAAGAAGAACAGTAAAGCAAGAACTAAACATAAAAAAGGAGTAAATTACTTATGGGAACTTGGAATACACAAGCGATATCCAGTGCTTTATTTGAAAAAAAAAAGATCTTATACAATATCACTTTATATAACTACCACCAAGTGATATAAAGCAGAGTGAGTATTTGTGCAAACATAGAGATTTTTACTTCAGGTTTATATACATATAAAGTATACTTTTAGTGTGCAGTTTGTGGCCACTGTCTAATGTGTACACTTGAACATATATTTTGTAAAGTTCTGAATGCATAGTTTATGACTGGTGTTGAATCTACCATTTATTTAACCAGTGCTGAGTACAAATCAGAAAAAAAATACCAACCCACAGTGAAAGAAATGATAAAGAAAAGATGTTGCAGATGGATAGGATGTACATTTTAAAAGCGTACCACAAATGTAACCAGACAAGCTCTCAACTGGAACCCCCCAGAGAAAGAAGAAACAAGAAAGACCTAGAAGCACCTTGAATCAAGAGATAAATATCAGCTACACCTAAAGATGGATAAGAGATTCAGCCCAGGATAGAAACAAATGGAGAGTCCTTGTTGATGGTCTATGCCCCAGGTTTGGGTAAAGAAGGCGAGAAAAGAATGCAGATTGAGCAAATACTGTAAAATTTTAATGTATTGTTTGTTATCACTCTAAAGTTTACGTAGTTAATGTTGAGTGATTTATATTGAATATATACCACTGTCTAATCTAGATTTTACAAAACCAATGTTGAGCGTATATTTAATAAAATATTCAGTGTACTATTTGTGACCATTGTCTGACCTATATGGTATATAGACAAAAATGTTACAAAGCAAACATTGTGTGGATATTTGCTAAAATATTGAATTCATTGGAGGAACAATACCATAGGCTTCTTATCCAATAATCAGACAGCCCTCAAGGTAATACAAGATGAAGCAGAGGATCACCTAACAAGAGATAAACTAAATCGCTTGTGGCATTGCAGGAAACGAAACAGCCATTAGACCAGCAAAGGAAGGCACAAATAAAGAACAATTCAGGCACAGCATATCATGAAAGGAAGTGAAAACACTAAAACACCTGGAGACCGAGGGCAAACAGCACCTACCCATCTTCAGGTAACTAACTGGACACTGCAGACTTGACGCTCGTCTCCACAAGATAATGGCTGCACCAACACCCCAGTGCATGTGCCAAAATGGCCCGAAGACTCATGAACTCATACTACAGATCTTCACCATTTACAGAGGGCTCAGAGCCCATGCATGGCCCCAAAGATAGAAGCACGGAGGAGAAACTATGAAGACCTCCTGCTGACAGCAGGATTCATATAGGTGACCCAGCTTCCCTGTTTGGAAAGCTTAACAAACAAAAATTAACACAGAAAAGGAAGAAGAATGCATAGTTTGTGACATTGTTGAGGATAAAGTTTTCGTATTGAATATTTAGTGCACATAGTTTGTGACCTCATTCTAGTCTGCAGTGAGCAGTTTGTGACCTCATTCTAGTCTGCAGTGAGCAGTTTGTGACCTCATTCTAGTCTGCAGTGAGCAGTTTGTGACTACTGTTTAATCTACATTTTACACAGTGTACAGTTTGTGACCATTGTTTAATTATTCCACAGTTTACATTGTGTACAGTTTGTGACCATTGTTTAATTATTCCACAGTTTACATTGTGTACAGTTTGTGACCATTGTTTAATTATTCCACAGTTTACATTGTGTACAGTTTGTGACCATTGTTTAATTATTCCACAGTTTACATTGTGTACAGTTTGTGACCATCGTTTAATCTACAGTTTACAGTGTACAGTTTGTGACCATTGTTTAATTATTCCACAGTTTACGTTGTGTACAGTTTGTGACCATTGTTTAATTATTCCACAGTTTACATTGTGTACAGTTTGTGACCATTGTTTAATTATTCCACAGTTTACATTGTGTACAGTTTGTGACCATTGTTTAATCTACAGTTTACAGTGTACAGTTTGTGACCATTGTTTAATTATTCCACAGTTTACATTGTGTACACTTTGTGACCACTGTTTAATCTACAGTTTACAGTTTATGCCTACACCACTTAATCCATAGTTTATACAGTATAAAGTTTATGACCATTATTTACACAGTGCATAATATGTGATCACTATATAATCTGCAGTTTACACAGATAACCTTGAATGCATAGCCAGTAATCACAAGGACACAGAAATGTGTTTAAAGGAGTCCAAGATCAAGTACCAAAGTAAAGCCGGTACCATAAACAGCACAGAGGCTTTAATGAATTCTCAGTGCCTGTAAGTCTTGAATTATTCAAATAGACATACTTCCTGGTGTGTTAGAAGATGGCACTGTGATTGTTTAGTGTCACAGTACATGATTCTGTTTAAAACAAATTCTACTCGTAAATTTGCTGTATCAGTTATTCAGATTAAGAGGTACATCTTGAATTTTTAATAAATGTTTGGTTTTTTTTTTTTCTGTTTCCAATTATATATTTTTTTCTTACACTTGGCCAAAACAAAATATGGGGGGGGGGGCAAAGATGCTGTCTGTTTTGGCAATAAGTGAACCATAGCTGAATGCCAGCGCCGGGGTTGGTGACCCATAGCTGACCAAGACCCTGCCCCAAATCTCCATTGGTATCCCCAGTAACAGGCCTTGCCTGGCTAATGGGGCAGGGATCACCATAGTCCCCATGGTGGTGGAGTCTGCTAAAGAAGTTTTGCACACCCCCTGCTTTTTAAGCTGCGCTCCGGGACTGAAAAAAAAAAAAGCTGCCGTAACCCACTCCTAAGCCAACATGATGCTGTCCCTCAACATCTTCACGGGTTTGGCTGCAAAGAACACCAGCTCTCAGGTCGATGCTGTCCCTCAACATCTTCACGGGTTTGGCTGCAAAGAACACCAGCTCTCAGGTCGATGCTGTCCCTCAACATCTTCACGGGTTTGGCTGCAAAGAACACCAGCTCTCAGGTCCAGAGAAATTAAAGAAGAAGAAGAATGCAAGGTCTTTAACTGTAAAGATCTGTATAGCCTTGAAAAGAGGTCGACCACGTGAAGCTCTATGTGATGTTTAATGGCACAGGAAGGATGTAAGGGTAAGTATAGCCTTCCATACATTTGGTAGCACTGGTATTGTGTATCTTATATCTTATATCCTTCCCGTGCCATTAAATGTCACATAGGGCTCGCAAGGTAGTTCGCCAATTTTTGCTGTCTTCGGCGAGTCTTTCAACCTCATCAAAGGATTTTATGCCTGTTAATTTGGCCTCTCTTAACAATGTCCTCTTCAGAGTTTCACGCGGTCTGCCTCTTTTTCTTTGGCCTGTTGTGTTCCACTTGATAGCTTGTTTTGGGATTCTCTGATCATTTCTTCTCATCAAGTGACCAACATATGTCTATCTCCTTTTCCTGATCACCCATGAGACTGGTTGTTGTTCAGTCATCTGTCTTATCTCTGCATTGTTCTTGAATTCATTCCACTTGATGCCAAGTATTTTCCTTAGGCATTTGTTTTCAAAAGAGTCTGTTGTATAGTAGGTGCTAAAACCTATCAGGTCTCACCATATTATATGCCACTTTATATTATAGTGCTGCTGTTATTATACTGATTACTTTGTCATTGCTATATGCATACAATTTTAGTTTAGACTCTTCTGTAAATGAAGGAAGATTTCTGTGAGTTCTACAGTCTTAATATTTGGAGCCAACATTCCCTGGGGAGAGGGCACAGGATGATGATGATGACAGTTTTAATAATGTCTTCTCTTATGCCAACATTTGATGTGCATTACTTTTGATGTATCCTGCCTCTCTCTCTCTCTCTCATTTTTTCTTATATAACTACCTGAAAGCTGTCAGTGTCAGCATTCATAGAATGATTGTTTCTCTTACTTTAATCAGGAAGTTAGATATTTATGTGCAGTAATCCCACTATGTGAAGATATGTATAGAAACTGTGCATTTGAAAGCCATATATCAATATATCAATGGTTCTCTGAGTGGGTTGTACTAGGCCCCCCTCCCCACCCCCTCAGAGTGTTAGGAAGTTCCAGGTGGGTCAGAACCAACTAAATGAAAAACATTGCCTGGGAGGAGGAGTGCTAGGGATGCAGTGTGGCAGACAAGGGAGTGGAAGTCTGAAAAATATTTGAGAACCACAGCCAGTATATCACAGCTTTTCTGTGCGTATCTGAAGCTGATTGACCCTGAAATAAAAAACATTAATCCAAAAGACAAGGAAAAAAAAGATGTAGACTCAGTAGAACTAATGACCATAATACAAAGAACCGTCAAGAAATATCCAGAAGAATGAATACATATATACACAGATGGTTTATCTTTAAAAGGGAACAAATAATGCAGGCTATAGAGTATGAATAGAATACCCAGGAGGAGAATGTGATGCACTAAGTGAGGCACAAACTATGAAGCAGAGGCCAGTGCCATAGAGGCAGATATTCAACACCTCAAAACTGTTTTTTGTGCAGAATCCTCAACAAAAAAAAAAAAACCCAAAAATTCTGTCATCTGCACTGATGCTAAATCAATATTGGAAGAATTAGATCACTCAAACTGGAAAGACAAAATACAAGTATGTCAATCAGTACAAAATACAAGTATGTCAATCAGTAGCACTTAAGAACAGCTCCTTAATAGTAACACACAGTATTAAAATAACACTACAGTGGATACCAGGACACATCAACATTCAAGGAAGCGAGAGAGCAGATACACTAGCACAAGAAAAGGGCACAACAGGGAACCAGACCAATAATCCAACTTCATTACAGACAGTAAAACAAATAATAAGAAAAAGGAGGAATGGGCAAATGAATGGGCTTTGAGAAACACAGGCAGAGCCTTTTCTTAAATTTCATGTTTTTTAAAGAAATCTCTTATACTGTATTCAGCGACATCTGTTGCTCTGGTTTTCTTGTTTGCACGAGTCCATTACATAAAATACTTCAGTTGTTTAAGCCACAGAAAGTTCTGGGTTTGATTCTCTGTTGGGATGGAATGTTTCTCAAACCGACTGACACCAGGGTCAACTCAGCCTCAAGAAATGGGCACAGGGGGTTTCTCTGGGAAAGTAAAATAAGGTCAGCCATTGGCCTCCCTACATCACTGTGCTGTAGCTTAGAAATGTGAAGGCACTAACACTTTACAACCCTTATAGCATACAAATGCCAGGGGACATAATCATTATTATTGTGTAAGTTCTTATTTGCTCTAAATAAAAATATGTTATAGAGATTTTTTTTTAAAAAGTAAAGGTAATCCTGTCATGCCTTAAAGGCACATAGGGATATGATGTTAGTGCCCATATTTTCCTTGACCTGTCAGCACACTACAGAGTGATGTGGCCTCGTATCATGCATGGCTGCCTTTCCTTCCCCAGTTCAAATGTCCCTTGCAGTGACTTAAGAAAATGACTAAACACATCTTTAGCAGCGAAAGGGTTAAAAAAGCACTTTTTTTTTTGTTTTAGAAGACGATTTTTAAATGGGCAGACGTTAGCAGTTGTGGAACTTCCAGGTACTCATTTCTACTGGTGGGGTTCCCAGAGTGCCTGCAGCTGGGGTCAGATCATCAGCCATTGCATGAAAGACAGGTCAGATAACCCCATCAATGCCCAGGAACATTCCTCCTCTTCTTCTTCTTTTTCTGTGTTCAAGTGCCAGATCATGCTAAATCAGAAGCCAGGTCGGCAGGACGAAGTCCACAGTTATCTCCAGGTCCTCACAGCAGCCTCGGAGCTTCTGCCTCAGTTCCATCCACTGTGGCCAAATCTGGCTTCATAGGCTGGTGAATGTTAGGCATTCTTGGAACACGTACTCTGGGGTCTGTGCTAGTCCCCACAGGGACATGTGCCCGTATGATAACTGTAGAGTTGGAACATTCCTTTATGATTGTCTGTTTAAATTTTCTGTTTCATGTTATTGTTTTTCTGTGTATATATATGTATATATATATATGTGTGTATTTATTCTCCAGTCATAATCTTCTTGTATTGTTATACTGGTTTATAATTTATTAAGCAAATGCCTTCAGTGCTCCCTCTAAGCTGTTCACACAGCACATCCACACAAAAAAATCATGCTGCACATGAAATTTTATACACCTTGCAAAAAAAAATTACTGCTTTTCCATTTCTTGATGTTACTTTGTGTTATAGTAGTGCTGAAGAAAAATAATAGCTTTCCATGAGTTTATTTTCATGATTTCTTTGGATTATAGTATCTTTTCTGTTAGGACTTTAAATTATACTCTGTAATTTGACATAGGTGCACATTTGCATGTAAATTTTTTTTTTCAAGAATAGTTGCACACAGAATCAAAATTTTGTTTGTACACTAAATGTAAAATCTTAAGAGGGTACACTGAATGCCTTCTCTCAAAATATCACTTCATTATGTTCTGTCGTCTTGTAATAATGTTAACCTTTTTGCTGCTACATACTTCTCGAGAGCTGATCCCTGCTATGCTGAATACTTTGCTGGCCTACTTTCACCCAGTGCTGAGTTCTTTTTTTGTCCTCTCAGAATCTAAGATGCATCGGTCGTGCTGACAAGTTTTTTAATCACCAGAAAATATAAACATATTGTAACTCTTGAATTCTTCCACTCTCGTCTCATTTAAGTCACATTATATAGCTCATAATGCATTAATTTCTTCATAAACGTTGTTACTTAGAATCAAACAAAAAGACAACAAACTAAAATGTTTTGTTACATAGAATCAAACAAACAGCAAAATAAAATGTTTATTCTCACTGCTTCCATCTAACCAAACAACGAGCGTTTGATTTATCCATTTGACTCTTGTTGTAATATTTAGTAAGTCAGCTCCAGAAATCGGACGTTTGTGAAAATAGAGGAAATCATTCTGGCATAAAGCAATGATGGATGATCTGCTGTTTCCCCCATCTCTAAGTTTGGGTATAATCTGTCTCAGTGGTTTCCAATTAACAAAAGTCTGCAGACCCCCTGCTATTTCAAAGTCCAAGCCATGGACCCCCATACTTTGGAAAAGTTTCATATTTGTATGGTAGCTATGTGCTTTAAATGCAAAAGAATTTTTTTCAGAAAATGCGGGTAACCTTTAATGAGTAAATGCTACACTACGCTAAAAAACACGGTACAAACTTGGTGAATTTTCAAAATGACAGTAATGCAGTTAAGAAAAAGTAGACACCAATTAATATTCCTACTTGTTCAAACAAAAAAAAAAAGGACTTCGAGTTTTTGTCATGGACCCCCACAGCAAGTTCTTAGAACCACCAGTTGGGACCACTGATCTATCCACCAGTATCGCATTAAGAAATTTGTATGAAATACTAAATGCTATAGCACACACAGGAAAAAAAGCAGTGTAAGGGTATTTTTTTTAGAGTGTACACTGCCCAGATTACCGAGGTACACAATGTGTGTCAAATAATAGGCTTGCCCCTATTGCCTACTAAAAATGACACATTTCCAGCACATGGCCGGTTTCAGAGTGTGAAAATAGGTCACATAGAACTAAAAATGGCTAGTGTGATTTCCCAGATATTAAACGAGAATAACTGTCTACAGAAGCAATCAAGAAAACTTGAAATGAGTTTACATATCTTTAGCACTGGAGGAACAAAATGATAGGAATGTGTTAACTTGTCCTTAGCAGTAGCTTAAGAAAATGAGTAAACACATCTTTAGCAGCGAAAGGGTTAAAAAAGCATTTTTTTTTGTTTTAGAAGATGATTTTTAAATGGGCAGATGTTAGCAGTTGTGGAACTTGCAGGGTATCATTTTACTGAATTGTCTCTCTCGTGACCGATTCTTCTAATTTTTTTATTTACATGTTTACGAAAAAGGTCCAGTCTCTTTGTGATTGTGTCATTTTATGTTTGGCTCACATTTCCTTCTTGAATTTCACTACATTTTTATGCAGTCTTTCTCGTCTTCTTCATTGGTAATCTCTTATCATGGCACGATTGCCCCACTGTGCTACAGAATTTTCGTCTCTGATCTTCGAGATAAAGTCATATATAGAATGGAGACTTAGAACAGAAGGAAGTCTGTGTCTCATGGTGTGCTTATCGAGGCGAGATGCGAAAACCATGGTTTTCTTTGTTCTAGAATGCCTGCATTTTGGGATTTTACCCCATGATCCCTCAGCTTGCTGTGACTCTTTGTACAGTGAAAGAAATTGTCCAAATCTCCAGCTTCAGACTTTTTTAAAATGACTTAGCCTTTTGCTTGTCTCTGCAGTCCTCATGACTGATGGAAGTTTGTCATGGATGCCTTACAGATATTTTTGTATCTCAGTTGTGGTCAACCTCGTTTCCACTAAAAGCGTAACATTTTAGCAACTGCCATGTGATTTGGCCATTATGAAGTTATACTACAAACCCTAATCATTTTAAATTTTCTTTTTTCTGAGTGTGGTCATAGGTGGCAGATTGTACCTTGGAGTTGGTCACTTTGTCCTGCTATTTGATGTTCATTGTTTTGCAAAGATGGACGCTTTTTTTTTTTAATCATGATGTGAATAAGCCATGTGACTTAATTTCATATGCCATAGTGATGGAGCACACTCACCTGCTGATCAGAAGGTCCTTGGTCAGTTTCACACCTGGGACGAATTTATTTTGGATCATCTAGCACCAGGGTTAACCTAGTCCCAGAAAATGGATACTCGGGCTTTCCCTATGAAAACAAAAGCACGAGGGATAGGTGTTGGTATTCCTACCTCGACTGCTGTGATGGCCTAGATATGCAAATACTACATACATAGATTTTTTTCCCCCCCTCTAATTTCATATAAGGAACCTGGTCTGCTCATCTGTAAGGTTTTGTACAAGTGGTAAAGTTCTGAGTATACTTACATTTTTATTTGTATTTTTTTATTGACCTGTATGTTTGAATGCTTTTAAAAGCAGTACCTCTTCAGTGAGTTTGCTTAATTGAAAAGAAAATGTTTTAAAAGTAGTACCTCTTCAATGAGTTTGCTTAATTGAAAAGAAAATGTTTTAAAAGTAGTACCTCTTCAATGAGTTTGCTTAATTGAAAAGAAAATGTTTTTTAAAATCCTTAACTGTCACAAAGTATTAAAATAGTTTGTTTTCTTTTTTAAAAACCCTTTCATCATCATCATCATCACGTGGCATGCTGATTAATGTTGGTGGTCATACATTTCCATCATTTTGTATGGTCACTGATATTTCTGGTCAGGTTCACTGCCTTTCTTTTCTTGTGCCACTTGATCAGCCTGGCAGATAATTTGCCTCTTGGACTTTTTGTGTTTTTTTTGTTTTGTTTCTCAGACTTTAAAGCCTTTATTTTCCCTTGTTTCACCAGAAAAGTTCTGATTCTGTATGCTGTTATGTTCTTATTCTCCATATTAAGCACCTTCATTTATCACTGTCTTAAACTTTGTTTTGTTATATTTGTTCCATGTTTTAAAGCAGTTCTTTTTTTTTTTTCTTCAACATTTTCATTTCCTCATTATTGCTGTAAAAGTGACAATGTGGAACTTGTAAACTACAGAGTAACGTGAAATGTCTGATGTTAACTTAACATAGCTCAAAATGTTTGATGTTAACTTGATTAATACATGTTAACTTGATTAATACAGCTCAAAGGTTTGATGTTAACTAATAAAGCTCAGGTTTGATTTTAATATATCACAAAAGGTCTGATGTTAGTTAATATAGCTCAAAGATTTGATGTAAACAATTATAGCTCAAAAAGTTTGATGTTAACAAATATAGCTCACACGGTTTGATGTTAACACCAATATACAGTGGTACCTCGAGTCACGAACAAATCAGCCCATGAAAAATGCGTCAGCGCACGAATGCACAAACATGGCTTTGGCGCCGTGTTTTCGGCTCGCAAACAGCATCAGTTGTACTTAAGTTTGCTTGCTGTGAACATTGTTTGTCATTGTGTTGTTCTTGATACAGTTTTTTTTGCTTTTTGCATTAAATTAACCCTCACTATGGCTCCCAAGAAAGTGAAAAGTTTTAGTGACAGTAGTGTAAAGATGCCTAAGTGTATTACGGTAGAAACGAAGAAGGAAATAATAACTAAACATGAGAATGGTGTTCGTGTTTCTGATCTCGCCAAGCAGTACGACATGGCTAAATCTACGATCTGTATGATCTTAAAGAACAAAGACGCGCTAAAGACGGCTGATGTGACTAAAGGAGTGACTTTGTTAACGAAGCAAAAGTCTCAAGTGTTAGAAGTAGAAAAATTATTGTTAGTTTGGATTAATGAAAAGCAGCTTGGTGGAGATAGAGTTAGCAAGGCCCTAATATGCAAGAAGGCTTTATTTTTGCACGGTGATTTAGTGGCGAAAATGCCAAATACAAGTGATGCTAGCGTTGACGAATTTAAAGCAAGTAGAGGCTGGTTCGAGAAATTTCGTCAACAAACTGGAATTCATAGTGTTGTTAGGCATGGAGGGGCAACTAGTTCAGACAAAAAAAAACAGCAGATGCCTGTGTGGAAGAATTTGCAAATTTTATCAACTCTGAAGGTTACGTACCCCATCAAGTTTTTAATTGCGATGAAACGGGACTTTTTTTTTTTTTAAATGCCAAGAAGGACATAAGAGGAAGAGTCACAGCTTGGCCACAAACCAGTGAAGGACAGGCTTACACTTTTTTTTGCAGGAGGAGCACTCAGGAGAGGAGAGGAAGAGGTGGTACATGTTTCAAGTGCTGAGATCAAAGAGGTGGTCCATGTTTCAAGTGCTGAGATCAAAGAGGTGGTCCATGTTTCAAGTGCTGAGATCAAAGAGGTGGTACATGTTTCAAGTGCTGAGATCAAAGAGGTGGTCCATGTTTGTTTCAAGTGCTGAGATCAAAGAGGTGGTCCATGTTTCAAGTGCTGAGATCAAAGAGGTGGTCCATGTTTCAAGTGCTGAGATCAAAGAGGTGGTCCATGTTTCAAGTGTTGAGATCAAAGAAATTTGTAGCAAGGGGAGTGAAGTGCAGGTTTTCATTGAAAAGCATCACCCTAGCAAAACTGTGACCACCAGAGCAGTGGACATTTTAAATGACAAGGTCATGTCCCATTTTCAGAAAATTATCCAACAAAGAAAAAGACAGAATGTTTCTGGATCATTATCTTGTGAAAACACCAGCCACCAAGCCAGCAATCGAACCACTTCCCAGGATACAAACAAGAGAAAAAACACCAGAAATACCTAAAATACCTACACAGTTGCTTGACATTATTATGGAATGGGACTCTTCTTCTAAGGAGTAGTCTTCCTCCACATCTACCATCTACCTTTGCCAGCAACCATCAACCACAAAGGTAAAGTTATACTGTATATTTTATATTATATATTTTTGCCACACATAAATCCATAAAAAAGTAAAAAAACAATATGTTTCTCGGACGGGCGAACGGATTCATTGGATTTGCATTAATTTCAATGGGAAAAATTGTTTCAGTTCACAAATGGAGTCAAAGAACGAATTAAGTTCGTGACCCGAGGTACCACTGTAGCTCAAAATGGTCTGGGTCATCATCATTGCACTCCGGACATGTCCATAGGTGTTCAGATCCCCCCCCCCCCCAACATATCCACCAGCATCCCGCAGCTGATAGTGCTCGTCCTGTGTTGGTTGACCGGTTGTCTTGCATGTCCAGTATGCCTCTCATCCTCGGCCGTGCCGACCTGTATTCCCAGCTCTCTCAGTCTGAGTAGCGATGTAGATTCACTTCCCTCGAAGTCCTCCACTCTGCCTATCTCCCTGAGCAATATCAGCTCAGTCCAGTGGTTGACCATCTGCAATGATGGCAGAGCCAGCCAGTCTATCAGCTCTCTCGTTTCCCTGGATGCCCACGTGCCCAGAAACATAGATGAAGGTGACTCTGCGAATCGTTGTTTCTGCAGTGGCATACAGAACCTGCCTCTACCTTCCAGATCATACTCATTGAATCACTTAGTATACAAAACAAATGTGGTTTTGTGACTCTAGCCTATGGCTTTCATTACTGCCATCACCTCCATTGTCATACTGCTTGTAGTCATAGCAACAGCACTACTGGCTGCTTGGATGGTTTTGCCTGCCAAAAATACCGTTAATGCCTGTGCATTCCTTTGACGTTGAACAACGGACCCATCTGTGCAAATCACAGCATCTGCCTCGCTGGAGTTTTAACTGGTTGACCTCAGCATTCACAGCAAGTGGACTCTGCTCCCTGCTTCCCTTGTCAAGCCTCTGAACATTGGAGGCACAGGCACCCATTCCTTGCCGGGGTTGATGTTGTTGGGCTCACAGACCTGCTTGATGACATCTTCTGCATGACCCATCCATGATTTCCCCCCCCCCCCCTTTAGCCTGTCACCCTTTTCTTTGAGGAGCTCTTGGTGAAGTGAGTGCTCTTTGTCTGCACTTATCTTGGGGTAAGGATGTGGCCTCCAGATCTTGATCCTGTGATTCATGGAGGGGAAATAAAGGCAGTGTCTCTCATACGCTCTAAGATAATTTGCATGGTTTCATTTGCACCGTTTCAAGTTTTTTTTTTTCAGCCCGAGCAGGGCTGACAGTACTCGATGGATGCAAGGACCAGCCCCTGGTACAGAAGTATTAGTAGCTTCTGCTGAATGTTGGCAGGCGCCATGACCTTCATGAGATTTTTTTTTATCATGTGATCAACATGTACCTTGAAACATAGACTGCGATCAAACTTCACTCCTAAGTATGTCATCAAGTTGGTTCTGGTCACATCCTCACCAGCCAATCTCACAACAGGCATATCAGTGTTAACAATATGGTTGTTCTATGAGAACCATGTCGCTGACGCTTTTGTAGGGTTGACAGGGGCATTAGAAAGTTCACAACAGGAGAAAATTTGATTAAGTTCGCTCTGCTATGCACTGGCAGTCTTCTGTCTGTCTTTTCCTTGTCAGTACACTCGAATATCATCAGCAAATGACAGTCATTCCCTTCCTAACAAATTTGTTGTTTTCTGATTGTCACCATATACACACTGAATAAGACTGGTGATAATGGAGATCCTTGCTGCAAATCTGGACATACTGTTATCGTCTCTGAAGACCAACTGCCACACCGGAAAACCACCTTTCTCTGGACCAGGGCTGCAGCTGTCCATCTGATGAGGAGTGGGTGCACCTTCAGTCTGAGAAGCATGGCCATTAGGTATTTGATTGGTACTGCTGAGCTCATCTTCTAGGTCTGCTGCAGCTGTGCACGTCTCTACTCGGGCCTGAAATCCTTTGAAGAGCGAAGACTGAAGTATTGAGCCATGTCTCTTTGTTACTTCTATACCCTCCACGTGTGGGCGGGAACATGCAACGTCCTTCCGAGTTCTGCATTGTGATAATTTTGTAGGCACTGATCTGAGAATGGTCTTTGGCTTCGGCAGCAATGTTAACCATTCCTCTTTGCTCTGGCCACTCTGAATGCTCAAAATGTTCAGTGTTAACACCAAATGTAGCTCAAAATTTATGTTTAATAACTAATAATAAAACTTGTTATGCTTGCTGTTACATACATGTGTATTGGCCCATATGCAGTTTTGGTAAATGTTCTAATTTATGCCAACTACACGTGCATTTTTAGAACATTCATTGTCACATTTTTATTATTTTCTGAGATTAAAACCATTAGTTTTCAATCATGGATTTGTTTTCTTCTGATATTATTAAAAATGGCACCATGTGTGTTTTATTTCATAGAATAATACACAATACATAGGTTTTGTCACGTTTTTCAATAAAGCATTTTTTTATTCACCAATGTCTGAGCAAAAATTTAAACAGGAAGTGTAGAAATCTAAGATGTAGGTACCAATTTACAGATAGATTTGTTGGTGCCAGTAAACTGTAACCATGCATATTTAGCATGAAATTCAAGCACTGGAATGTGATCTGAGAAAGACATCAACTGTGTGTGTGTGTACTTCCTCTGATGATCTAGGGAGTTGTTCCGCTCTCTACAGTAAAGATTTTCCTGCATATATGATAACGGTGAATTACTTGTATTTCCAACTTTTTCTCCCAGAAACAGGTGTTGTTCTAATTATATCTGTTAGAAACAGACTGACGTACAAGTTAAATCTGACATGTTCAGGGAGATGCGGTTCATTGATTTCAAAATATACAAACCCCCCCCCCCCCCAGCTATTCACAGGACATAGTTAAATAAGCTTTCCTTAAGAGAACATTAAATTTCTGGATAGAATATATGCCATTACAATAAACAGAAGTTGTGGGCAGGGTTGCGGAGTCATGCCAAACCTTTGGCTCTCCAGCTTCATGTATGATGTGTTTCTATTGACCTTTGACCACATCCAAAACTTGCTTCCACCTTCACAGCCCTGGTCTTCTTCTTCTTCTTCCTTGATCTGTACCCGCAAGATAGTGTTCTTTGCAGCCTGTGCTGTGAAGTGTTGAGCCACAGCCACAGCCACAGCGTGGGAGCAGGTTATGTGGCTATTTTTTTCAGTTGTGGAGTGCAGCTAAAAAGCAGGGGGTGTGCAATGTTTCTTCAGCAGACTCCACCACCATGGGGATTATGGCAATCTCTGCCCTTTTAACCAGGATAGGCCTGTTACTGGGGGGTGCCAACGGTGAGGTGGGACAGGGTCTTGGTCAGCTGTGGTTTGCTAACCATGATATCAGCTATGGGTCGCCAATTGCCTCCTCTGACAGCATCTTCACCCTCCACAGCCGTGGTCATAAAAATAGCTTCTGCGTCCGAAAAAAAAAAAAAACCAGTGCTTATTAACCAGGATATAATTCTGAAAAATGTCCAATTAACCTGCAGCCATAAAACATCACAACCACCAGTGGAAACCCACTTTCAGGACCTCAAATATTCTGCACATGAACAACATCCAGTCAATGACAAGAGAATCCTTGGATATCACTTGGCAAAAAAAAAAATATGCTTTTATTATGGTTTTTTTTTTTACAGAGGTGAACATTTCTTGCATCTGTTGATCACATATTTTTTGCTTCATCTACTGGTAATTGGTCATGCAAACATAACGGCGTTAGATAATACAACATATTTGTGTTTTATGAAGAACATGAAACTATTCCAGTCATCCACTCCATACATCCAAAGAGAAAACACCAAGCCTGACCAATCAGCTGCCTCCGTTACTGCATCGTAAATGTGGAGCCAAACAGAAAATGGATTCTTCGCTGCCAGATGCAAGCAGTGACCAAGTCCGAGGTTGCTTATACTATCCCATCGTGCAAGTGGAGGAGTATGAGGAATGATTCACCACATAGTCTTGCGTGGTAAACTAGAACCGGACGTACCACACTGTGTCTCAGGTGCTAAATCAGACCTATCACACACCACATAATGTGCTCAACCATAACCAAGAAAACTTGATGTGCATTCGTTCATTCATTTCCATTTACTCACACAATTAAAATGCACTTTTACGCTGCTTCATCTCTTTCTCATGTGCAGCTTCTACCCTCTCTCAATCTTCTTCCACCAAGCTTCTCTCTCTCTCTCTCTAGCACAGCTTCCTTGCTTACTCTCTCTCTCACTGTTCTTCCACCAAGCTTTCTCTCTCTCTTTCTCCAGCCAACTTTTAACTCTCTCTCTCGCACAGCTCTGACAGTCAGGCACTAGATAATGAACAATAAAAATTTATGAATTTGGGCTAAACTACTACAAATGAACGTCTCTTCGGAATCTCGTACCACTCATCCATTTTTTAAAAAATTTTTAAAATCAAGAACTAAATCTCATTCACGTATTTTATAGCACCATGATTTCCCCAATTTAAAAATTGTTCTACAGGCCAACATACCCAGAACAAGCCATTAAAAAAAGCTAATTTTCAACATTCCCTAACTTTCTCAGTCTGCGCCTCCTAAATGCTTGAGAAGCATTAGTATTATCAGCAATGATAGTCTACGTGATTGTGTGCATATACAGGAACAGCCTGTAGACAGCATTCTTTGCGAGACTGCACACGTATATACAACAGCACAATCACAAAAGATACATCACACCCCCTCCCCAACACTACCACTTTCTCAAGCTGAACCATCACATATCACACAAAAAAATGTGACACTAAAAATATACCATCCTGAACTGAGGGGCCATCATGAGTGCATCCACAATGACTACAAAAATAGAACGTACGATAAACCTCAGAAAATGTACACAAGTGTTGTAAATGTTAGCTAAGATATCTACAACCAATCATCATTGGTACGAGTGCTGGGAGCCAAATATAGAACTTTGTTCTTGAGGCCCTAAAGCGTTGATGGCAGGAATCTGTTGACCTGCCATTGCTGGATCCTCTTCCATCATACGATTTGCTACGATGAGACGAGATGGGGAAAAAGAAAATACAATTAGATTCATCTTAACATGGACTATAATTCAGCTACTGCTGAGCAAACAGACCAAAACCAATTTAATCCTATCAAGAAGTCCATGACTATTCAATTATATTGGAGGGGCAAAAAACAAAAAAATTCATGGATCTGAATGCTGAAAATGGCTAAATTATATCATGAAAATCTTATTTCAGGCCTGAGCACAAGTGTAGTACAGACAAAGCAAATTGGCCTCTCATGCACAGGATGATGTACTCTAGCCAACACCAATACAAAAAATGAGTACACGAGACATGTTTTGGTGGTTTGGGGGGGGGGGGGAAGAAGAAGTACTACTCTTTCAGAGAAAGTTCATCTGCAAGACAAAGATACACCATCATTTGTTATCATCCTCATGTTGGCTTGTACGATAGAAGATTTCCAATGGCGACTGACACAACATCTCTGCTTACAATGAAAAGGCTGGAAGCAAATATGATAGTATCAGGGTCCAAACATCAGAGCCAGCAGACCAGAGCTGGTCAGGACCCTGCCCCACCTCTCTACTGGTGCTCCCAGTAATAGGTTCAGAATGACCAACAATCTGGTGGTGAATTTTGCTGAAAACCTTTTTTTTTCTTTCCCACAGCTGGTCTGGGGCTTCAAGCTATCCACTGTAACCCGCTCCCAGTTCAATAAGATATTTGTTTCCCACATCTTCACAGTGCCAACTTCTTAAAGGCATCCTCTGCTTGCAATCCCAGGGAGATAACAGGATGAAAGATTAGGGTGTAAAATGCCGATGCCAAATATGAGTACAAGAAGAACCATCAATCAACACAGAACTAATGTACATTGTCATCGTACACCAAGGAACGTGTTAATTCTTATTGTATGCTGGCCATACAGCGTTTTAGAAAATTAAGAACCAAATGACCTTTTCTTATACCATTTTTTAACTGTTGTGTGTGTATCCTGATTTTCCCACACTGCACCATTTGTATTTGTAGGATAATATACCCCATCTTCGACAGTCTGGATGACCTCATGTTACTG
This sequence comes from Achatina immaculata, assembly GCA_009760885.1. Lineage (NCBI taxonomy): Eukaryota > Metazoa > Mollusca > Gastropoda > Stylommatophora > Achatinidae > Lissachatina > Lissachatina immaculata. The sequence continues at coordinate 29,921,206 of CM019699.1, forward strand.
ATAATGGGGCTGTTTACCTAGGCATCACTGCCTGAGCGTCAACCAGAGAAAAGGTCCCGCTGCTTGCACAAAAATTATGTGAATCACACAGAATCGGACATGATGTAATCCACATCAGTTTCACTGGGGAGCTCCAATCCGTGATGAAAATAAACACAATTTTTCACGCGCTCGGACAGAAGGCACAGACGCCATCAGTACTGTCCGTCATCTTTGACAGGAAGTCCAGAACAGAATGATTGCAGCCACAGTTTGTTTTTTTCCCCCAGAAATTGGGAGTTAATAATTTTAAAAAGCCATAAATAAAAATAAGCATCAGATCTTCCAATCTTTATAGTAAAACATGGCTACCATTTTGCTTAATTACAAAAATGTTCACATGGTCTCAGGTACCGTCTGGTGGGGGTTATGGAAGAGTTCTGAACTCCTACAGCATTTCCAGAGCGTACAAGTACTGATCGTAACTAACAAACAGAAAGCTGTCAGTGCATTAAGGGAATAAACGTTTTCGCACAAAAACTTCAGGCCCCCTCCCAGAGTAAGTTGACCCGCTCCATATCACAGAGCATGAAACTAGAACACCCCCACAAGCCACAACCTCTGCCAGCTGCTGCTACACTTACCTGGGTTGAACTGTTCTGCTGTGAATCTTGTGAACATGATGCCAAACCCTTCAATGAGAGCCAGAAGGACTCCGCCTGATGAAGTAAATCACAGATTACATTAAAAAGGTTGTTCTCTCGTTCGGATTATTAGCACCTCCCTCATGACAGAGCAAATCACAGATTACATAAAAACTGTTTTCTTTCTAACAGATTATCCAAGCCTTTCCAAGACATGAAAATAATTATTCTCCATTTACATATCTTTCCTACCATATAAAAAAAAGACATGCAATGACATGGACATTTCTTAAATGTACTTTAAAAACCATTACAATTAGTTCTTATGGTCAATGTTGCTTACGATCATATCACCATGCTTGTATGTCCATCATATTAAACCATCATTTATGTTTTCAATGGATTTCTCTGAAAACATTTAGAAAAATTTTTCCAAATTTTAAAAACTGTACCCAGTGTTGCATGGTTGGCCTTGCTAAAGTGATAGAGCACAGTGCTGCATGGTTGGCCTTGCTAAAATGATAGACCACAGTGTTGCATGGTTGGCCTTGCTAAAGTGATAGAGCACGGTGTTGTATTGTTAGCCTCAAAGATATGAAAGAAAGAAAAACAGTAAGAGAATGACCATTTCTTAAACCACATCTGATAGGGCGAGCATACGTCTAGCCACAAGAGGACAATGCACTGCCCCCTAGGTCATGATGAACTCCTTATACGAGTGGCCAATGTCTAAGGCTTGCTATTTAAGTGTACACCGAAGAATAACGTATCACTTCATACACTCCTGTGGTCTTCTTTACCGCCAATCTGAAAACATCCTGTCTGGCTAGGAAGCTAGTTTCAGTGAGTATAGTGTTTACAGTGTTTGTGATATCCCGAGTCCGTCGTTTCCTCTGTCTCTCTCTTCATTTCCCAGGAATTACGCCTCCTGCTGATGCTCTCTCTGGGCCGTGTTGTTTAATACGATCAAAGTGGGATAACCTTTATTTTCTTGATGAAGCTGACATGCCAGTTTTCATACAACCAGTTGTGTTGTGAACAAAATTATACAAATTTCTGTGGCAATAAGAATACAAGGAAAGTTAAAAGAAAAAGCATCTAAATAAAAAAAAAAAAAAGAGCAGGCAAATTAAAATACAATTAACTTCATTCTGTAGAAGATCTTCAGTTTTTAAGAATGGATAGGTGAGGGTTAAATATTCAGATAAAACATTTTACATTAAATTTAACAACTCACCAATAATGGCAGATCCAATAATTGCCCCTGTACCATCTGAGGATTATAAATCAGGTAGATGATGCTTCGAATATGCAATAAATACCACAGACATACATATCCACATGCTATGAGTCATTTCAAATATGTATATTATGTGGAATGATTGTTTCTTCTCGGACGACTGCTCCTTGGAACATTTAATAACAGTCTCTGATGATTTGTTTCTTGAAGAGTGTCATAATGGTCTGTGATGATTTGTTTCTTGAAGCATTTCATAATGGTCTGTGATGATTTGTTTCTTGAAGCATGTCATAAATCTTAAATGATGTCCAATGAACAAACTAATACTTCAGACATGCCCCAAGCTACAAAAACCCCTAAATAAATTTATGTTTAATTAGAAGATGACCGGGAGGCCAATCGTGTAGTTTAATGCTGTTATTGGAGGGAAAAAAAAAAAAGAATTAAAAGTATGTAATCAATAGGACTGAGTCCATCTCTTTCTTTTTTAGCATTTACCTGCTCTTAACTGCAACTTGTACACAAATCTCCTGCTTGCTTTAACACACTGAACAGCCATGTGTACAGTGTACTTCAGTGTGCCTGTCTCATACTGCAAACAAGGACTTTTCAAATGTAACTGTCAGTTTTTTTCCCTTCTTAAATGTAAATCTTTGCAGCTCAGTCAACAATTCACCATGAGAAGACAGTTCACTATAAGCTAAGCTACTTTGTGGTTTTGATCTTTAAGATGGTTGTTTACAAAAGAAAAGTCAAACTGCCCGAACATGTCAGAAAGACAAGGAAAAAAAATGTGATTAATAACTTACTTCTCACTGAAAGAATGGCACCGGTGAGGGCACCACTTGTGATGGAGTTCCATGGGTCCTCTTTCTTTCTCATGTACACCATTGTACAATCAATGGCTGAAAACAAGCCGCCCCACACTGCGAAGTTACCTACAACACAAGAACCGCATTGGTAAATAAAATATTCAAATACAGCAACATTTGAAAAATGGTATGTTAAAAAAACAAAAAACAACATAAAATAGCTCTGGCCATTTGATTTTGTATCCTCTTTGGGAGCTCATTAACTTTAAACCACCATAATTGTTAAAATTAAACATCATGTCATTTGCTTGCGAAGACATGGTGGCTATGTTGTTTTTACAAAAATCTTCCTGTGGTCTTAGATGTCATTCTGCAAGTTAGAGTTGAAAATTGGTCTGTGACGTGACTTGCTGTGTAATGAGCTTGATAATCTACATCTAGTACCGATTAAAATCAGACATTTTAACAATCCTTCTGAGCAAAGTACACGGCACCGTGACATGTCTACTGCAGAGACCTGGGAAAGCTATACCAAAAAGGCTGCTATTCTGTAAATAACTTGCATGGCTGGCTGTAGGTATAACTGCTTGCAGGTCATAACGCCAAAGCTGGGAAAAATAACTTAATGACCAAAATTGTGGCAGCATGCTTTAACTGACAATACAACAATAAAATAATAATCTTCATCAAACAACAGCTACAAAAAAATGAAGACATAGAATGAAAAGGTAAGGGAAACAGACGGAAGAAGAAAATAAAAGTTTGATTTTCTTTTTTAAATGATGCTTCATTTAAATTTCAGAGCTGTGTTATTTTTCATTTGATGCTTTCAATTCCTCAATATCTCTGTCAGTGTACAATGAATATCACCTGTCGTATGTTGACAGATCAGTATTCTGTTGCTTTCAAGAACCAACTCGTGTTTTGCAGTAAACAAAGTTTCACTCTCAATGTTTCATTCTTGGCAAGGATGTGGATTTCAAAATGATATTTTTGAACATTTACACACGCCGAGCTTGAATTTCACATCGAAGCGATTTTTGTTTCCTAAACTTTTAACCTACTATGAGTCATTTAAAACAACCATGCAAATATATATATAACTACGATCACATGCTCATATTCCTTCGTCTGAAATTTCAGAATTTTTAAATACCACAGAAGTTAAAAAATGGACATTGCATCATTTGCTGGGGAAACATTGTGGAAGGGATTTTTAATTACAAGAAATGTTTGTGTGTCACAGGTGATGTTTAGAAAATTACCAGCTAAATAAATAAAATGAACCCTCCATGTAACACAAAAATTACCACCTTCAAGACATCACAAACAAATCCATAAATCCAACCATAGAATGTTACATAAATCCAACAACACAGTCCCCTTACACACACAATAAACAACAACATCATGACATACCTCCAACAACACAGTCCCTTACACACACATACACACACAATAAACAACATCATGACATACCTCCAACAACACGGTCCCCTTACACACACAATAAACAACAACATCATGACATACCTCCAACAACACGGTCCCCTTACACACACATACACACACAATAAACAACAACATCATGACATACCTCCAACAACACGGTCCCCTTACACACACATACACACACAATAAAGAACAACATCATGACATACCTCCAACAACACAGTCCCCTTACACACACATACACACACAATAAAGAACAACATCATGACATACCTCCAACAACACAGTCCCCTTACACACACATACACACACAATAAACAACATTATGACATACCTCCAACAACACAGTCCCCTTACACACACATACACACACAATAAACAACAACATCATGACATACCTCCAACAACAGGTGCCCTCTCCTTCAGAGTGACAAAACTGCTGATAAGTCTGCGATAGTTTCCCTAAGAGCAATAATAAAACAAGACAAATAAATACAAGAGAACAGACATTATACTGCTCCTAAGCTCTCATGTTTATGAACCCATCAAAAAGCAAACAAAAACTGATTATAACTTACTGTCTCACGTTAAATTAAATACTGAAAAGCAGCTTCAGCAGGGCTGGTTTTTTTTTAGCTGCAGTTATTTCAATACTAGGTGCTGAAGGTGCTGTCCAATTTGGCAATCAGTCAACAGACAAGCTAGCGTCAGCACTGGTGCACCATAACCAACTAAGACCCTGTCCCACCGCTTCGCCGCTACCCCCCAGTAACAGGCCCTGGCTGACAAGGCAGGGCTCACCGTAGTCCTCATGGTGATGGAGTCTGCTAAAGAAGCAATGCACACCCCTTCCTTTTTTAAATCCACCCAGAGACTGAAAAAAAAAGGTCACCATAACTCACTCCCAAGCTGATACGATGCTTGCCTCAACAACTTCACCACATCGGCTGCAAAGGACACCAGCTCCCAGTCCCAGGGAGACAGAAGAAGTTCAGTATTACACAACACAAATGCAAAAATCGCATTTAAAAAAAACAAAAACAGAAAAACCAGTGCCAGTTTTCAATATCTATCTTACTGCTGCTGGCGAAATTCCTCAGCTGCTGCGTGCGGGGTGAAACTCCTTCCAGCCAATGAAGAAAAATGTGATTAGGGTTGCCGCGCGGCACTGCCGTGGAAAAGGTGAAGGAAATGATTAAGTGAAGTAACCAGTAGTCTCAAGGTCAGGACTACTCAAATCACGGTACCTCTGCTCCAGAGGCCAGCCACATCCTATATACACCCATACTGGGGCAGACTGCCTAAACAGGCTTAATCCAGGGGTTAAACTAAGACACTACTGCCGAGATTCTTCGGCTGCCACACATGGGGTGAAACTCCTCCTGGCCAATGAAGAAAATGCGAAAATGCGATTTGAGTTGCTGTGCGGTGCCACTGTGGAAAACGTGATGGAAAGGAGAAAGCGAAGTTTAATCAGTATGTCCAGTAGTCTCGCGGTGAGCGCTACTCATACCATTGGCATCTCTGCTCTAGAAGCTGGCCACGTCCTATATACACCCATACTGGTGAAATATGCCTAAACCGGCTTAACCCAGGGGTGAAACTTACTAGTGGCGAGGATTCGTCCTCCTGGACAAAAGTTCCATCCTGGTCACAATTAGGAAGGGTAGCGGCCACAATCACAAAATGCTGAAGTCGGAGACACTGGACCGGGGCAGTCTAGATAGGCAACCACCTCTCACCCAACGGGGATATATGCGTATCCTAATCACGCTGAGGTTTTCCGGTGAGAAAGTCCAACGCTGGACTGGATGGGCAACTACCTCTCACTCGGCGGGGATATACTGACATCCAAACCACGTCGAGGTTTTAAGGTGAGAAAATCCAGATTAAACTGGTGCAATGAAAACCACAGTGTCACACAATCCTGCTTCTGTGATCCACCAAGAATACAGACCCAAGCCCCGTGATACTCTGAACCTCATGTGATCCTCTTGGGTATCGCTTGTGGTGCTCTCAGGGACCACAGGACCTCTTGTGGCCCTATCAAGGACCACAGGAGTAAATTCAGTAGGATCATGGGGTGGTCTTGGTGGTAGTAGCAAACAAAAAAGAAGAAGAATATCTATCTTAAATATACATTTAGCATGTCACTGAGAACTGTAATTAAAACATTATCCAGAAATGTGAATGTCAGAAAATAAGTAAGTCAATGAAACCTCTAGAGAAAATGAACATGAAAGAACAGAAAACAGAACGAGAAAAGACAGCCATGAATCAGTCACAAAACAGAACACTGAGATCTCCATCATGCTTTCAGTCATACTCATGACCTCCACAAAAATGGTACTACATCCAGGGCTGTGAATCTGAAACTGGAGACAGTAACTTGAACCTTGGGTGCTGCTTGTATGTCAATCATCATCACCATGTGCCATGCTGGATGGCATGGGCGGCAGTACTCCACAAATCTTGGTCCTTGACATTTCTGAGCAACTGTTGCTGATTTCTTTCCATGCCACAATGTCAGACCTTCTAACATCTGTTCTCTCAGACATCTTGCCTCTCCTACCTTCAATTTCCCCATTATTATGATGTTTTCTAGCTTTTCTTGTATCATCACATGCCCCCAAAATAATGATTGCCTTTTTTTCTTATCTTTGTTATTATACTACGTTTTTCATTAGCTTCTTTCAAACACGGCTCATCAGTTATCTTGGCTGTCCATGTGATCCTCAGTATTATTCTCAGGAACCACAGCTCTGTTGCCTCCAATGATTTACTCACCTGTCTGCCAAAAGTCTGTAGTGTGAGTACTTGAGTAAAAACAGGTGAGTAACAAAACAAACAACTTTGGTGAGAACTTACACTGGGAGCATTTCTAAATCCTTTGATGCCATGAAAAAGGGAGCCTCCAATAGCTCCCATGGAGAATGCACCTCCACAGTCCTCCATGATTCTCCATGGGCTGCAAGAGAGGGAGAGGATACATTAGCTGTAACATGTCTTAGAGTTGTAACATGTCTAAGAATTGTAACAAAAAGAGGAAAACTTGGCTGTAGCACTACCAGATGTTGTAATAGAGTGAGGGGAAGTCAGGTGTAACAGGAGACGTCAGCTGTAACATTTCTTAGTTGTAAGAGGAGGAAGAAGAGTTTAACATTTCTGAGAGTTGTAATAGAGGGAGAAAAAATTAGCTGTAACATTTATGTTAGTTGTAACAGAGGGTAAGTTAGTTGTAACAGAGAGATGAAAAGTTAGCTGTAACATTTCTGAGAGCTGTAACAATACATAAGATCATTAATCATAATTAACAAAGCAGAAACAATGGGTTTAGTAACTATGCTAGAAGGTGCCTGTAAACTTATCTTAAGACAAAACTAGCTTAAACAACCACTGTATTTAGCTCACGGTCACACAGATGACCTAACAGCATTGCCGGTTTTATGTACATATACAGATCACATCCAAGTACTGAATGTGAATGTTATTGGTTAAGTGGTTGCTCATACTGAGTTGGGGCCAGTTCTGTTGTCAGTTATTCCTTCTTTCTCTTATATCTGCAATGCTTTTTCCCAAATCCTCAAATTACTTCCCAGTCATTCATTCATTTGCATGTCCGTTGCAGAACTTTGCCTCCCTGACAGCCACATCTATCAATTCTTTTATCCTCTCTGTCATGCTCTCTCAAAAATATACATATGTTCCCTCAAATGTAACCACATGTTTATCAGAGCTAATATACAAAGCAGTCATAGTGGCTACTAACATGAATATAAAAAAAAGGTCTTTCACTGGGGTTTCATTTCGCGAACACTACGTTTTGATTTTGGGCAAAATATCACATGAAAACCCCCCTTTTGTGTCTATGCAATGCGACGTCCTATGACTTCATTTGCGGTACGATTCAGACATGTATATAAAAGACCGGTAGTGTAAAGCTATGTTGGTCACTTGATGAGAAGAAATGATCAGAGAATCCCAAAACAAGCTATCAAGTGGAACACAACATGCCAAATAATAAGAGGCAGACCGCGTGAAACTCTGAAGAGGACATTGTTAAGAGAGGCCAAATTAACAGGTATAAAATCCTTTGATGAGGTTGAAAGACTCGCCGAAGACAGGAAAAATTGGCGAACTACCTTGCGAGCCCTATCTGACGTTTAACGGCACGGGAAGGATATAAGATAAGTGTAAAGCTGGAAAAATAACATCTCTAACAATCGCGAAACTTTGTTTTGTCTTATCACTGAGTACAGATTGCTTGAACCATATTTATCTGTGAAAAAATTCTCTAGGTTGGACCTTGACTTCTGCTACAAGCTCTACGTTATGATGCAACGATATCACGTTGCGTTGTCTCAGAAAATCGTGTTCTTCCTCTAAGCACATCTGACTGATTGAACCGGTAAGAACTTTTCGTAACCACCACCTGAATTCACCATTTATTAGCTTTCGGGGCTTGAAAAATGTAACAAGAATTGACTAAATGTGACTTACCATGGCTCACGTGCGTAGTCTTCCATGTCCTCCCTGAGGTTACAAAATTGTGTGGTGACCTCGACCTACATTTGTAGTCTGATTTTTGTACATTTTATAGTGAAAGTTGCACGTCGATCTCCCCGTTCTCTTGTGGTCTCCCAATAACTCTCAGAATGGCTGACGGAGTAGTGCATGTTGGTAAAGTGCAGAAAAGTTCGATTTTTATGTCCAATTCAGGCAGAACATAATTGACGCACGATCGATTTCAACGTATTCACAGCACTGGGTAATGTGAACATCCTGCTCGTAGCCCCAGAGAGATACGTGAGAGATAAGAGAAATGCCAGCGTTAAAACTGGTTCTAGTAATAAAGTAGATGGGGTTGCATAGTTCACTTTCCACTCACTCACACACACACACTTACTCCCACACGCACTCACACACACACACAAACCAAAAGATAGAATAAGGAAGGTGGGGGGAGAATCAAGAGTGGCAGAAAGTAAGATGAGCACGTATAAAAAAAAAATATATATATAACAACAGTGCAGTATTTTCTGCAAATGTCTTTTTTCAATGACCACATACAAAAACAACTGATAAAAAAACACGAAAAATAGATGAAAACTTGACACTTAGCTTTTAAAAATCATCCTTGTAAGAAAGTTGGGCACAAAATATGTCCAGACAGATGTATGTAAACACGAAGTGGAAAGAGACAAGTGGAGATGAAATGAGGTAAAGGGAGGATGGCAAAGGATACCCCACGGTAAACATAAAGATGTTGTGCCCCAGACGACCCCAGCTTGTTTCTAATGGACACCTATGGCCTAAACATGGAGGTGGAACAACGCACAATCGTGAAGGATGGAGTCAGGTGAAAATGTTCTTAAGAATGTGAAGGTGCTATAGACAGCCAGATAATGGAAGGGGGGGGGGAGTTCTGAAAGAGGCAACAAAAAAGAAGGAAAATTACAATGTGTGTGTGCTGTGCAGCAAATTAGTGTCAGTTTCTATGCAAGTGAAACATAACATGTTAATGAAATATTCAAATATCAACATGTTGTGCTCCGAGGGACATGAGACAATGTGAAAAGCTGTGGAGGTTCTTTTTTTTTACATTATCATCATGTTTGAACTTTTATTTCACTGGCATCTAGTAGCAGTTAGCCATTATGGTCCTGACTTTTGTGTGTGATACTAATTCCAAAATTTTGAGTACTGTGTGGCAACTCTCTTTATGTATTTATTTTGCGTCTTTTTTCATTCCCGTCATTAATTCCTCCTTTCTATCATTTACTCCCCATATGTTGATAGTAAATACTTTAGAAATCGCTGGGTGGTTTTTTTTTTGGGGGGGGGGGGGGAAGGGGGTATATCTTTGTAGTTGACGTTTCCGAGACGTTTCCCGTTTATATCAGTCCATCTATTCTTCCTGTGTTTTATACGAGCGGTAAAGAGATCCACCGCCGGGTTGCTAGGTCAGTCGCGGTCTAAGAGCAGAATTTAACCCAGGGGAGCCCGTCAAAAACAAAAGGAAAGCCATCACGACAGTACACTATGACAAAAGGAAAGCCATCACGACAGTACACTATGACAAAAGGAAATCCATCACGACAGTACACTATGACAAAAGGAAAGCCATCACGACAGTACACTATGACAAAAGGAAATCCATCACGACAGTACACTATGACAAAAGGAAATCCATCACGACAGTACACTATGACAAAAGGAAATCCATCACGACAGTACACTATGACAAAAGGAAAGCCATCACGACAGTACACTATGACAAAAGGAAAGCCATCACGACAGTACACTATGACAAAAGGAAAGCCATCACGACAGTACACTATGACAAAAGGAAAGCCATCACGACAGTACACTATGACAAAAGGAAAGCCATCACGACAGTACACTATGTCCAGAAGCAAAAAGCCAAATGGTTAGGTCACATTACACGGCTACCGCCAGACAGTATGCTACAAAAACATTCACATCAAGAATTGTAGGAAACAGAGGTAGAGGCCGCCCACGCTAGAGGCTGGGGGAGGAAGTTATAGAAACCTTAAATATTCCACTATATGAAGCAAATTGCCTTGGCCTATCAAGACGTCTGTCTGTTCCCATAACACTGAAAGGTATATGAGGAAGGATACAAGACAATACTGTGTGGCAATATGTGTGAGTTAGAAAGAGAAAGAGGGAGGGAGGGAGGAAAAGGAATAGAAAGAGAGGAACAGAGACCGAGAGTGCAGTGAAAGGGAAGATGAATAAGAGGATTTTTTTTAAAAGACATAAGTTGAATAGTGTGCTGGCAGGTCAAGGAAAATATTAGCACCAGCATTAACATCTGAGCTGTAAAAAATGAGTTTGAAAAGAAATAGAGAAGACAGGCAACAAAAATGTGACTTAAAATTTAAGAACAAGCATTTAAATAACATTCTAAATAGTCAAAAAGGTTGTAAGACAGATGACTTTTTAGCTAAATAATTAGCAACAATTAATTGAAGTTTGCAGTTATTAACAGTTCGAATTTATATTCGTGGATCTAAAATATCGTCGTACTTTGCGGCTTCTAACTGATTTGTTCCTGCGATCGTTTGAGCTGTAGCATTTTTTTTTCAAATGAAGACAAAGTAGAATTCATTATTACTTCAAGTCATGCCAACTGGCATATCTACAATTCAATTACTCAAAGGGAGATCATGCACAAAACAATGTTCCTCTTACTTCCGGTTATGAAAAAACGAAAGTAGACATGGATTGAGTACTGTAAATTGTAAGTGGAAACTAATCATTAAGAAATTATAAATAAGATACTTTTTTATTCACTTGGAGTTTGGCTGAAGTGACGTGGAACAGTAATTTTGTTGTGTAGCTAACAATTCATGTATAGTTCCTTTTCTCCTTTTTGTGTAAATGTAGGCGACATCACTGGAAACCTTCCCTTACCCCTTACCTTTTCAACTCTCAAGGTAGAGCCAGTTTTCGTGCTTTAGGACGGGTCTTGAAGGAGGTATCTGTCAAGATGTTTGTGATGCTTTCAGAGCATGATTTACTCGAGCAGCTTTTTTAAATTGAATGATTATGTCAACATTTGATTGACAAAATCGATGAGAGTAATAAGAAGCCATATTTGCGTCTGTAGAATCTAGTTTCTTTGCAATTACCAACTTCTGACTTCGCTATCGGCCCTTGTTTTCCACTCAAATAAAGTTGCACCCCCACCCACCCACCCACCTACACACACACACCCACCCGCATACACACACACCCACCCACACCCCAGGCTCTACCCACTTAGATTCTTATCCATGTGACACAATTTTTTTGTCATTCTATAGCAGGATATAGCAATATACAAAAACAAAAAAAAACTAGACAATAAAGTAAAAAGTTCAGCTAGAAGGGATAAAAGAGAATACATGGACAATATGATAAAATAAGCGGAGAAGGCAGCAAAAACAGAAGACAGCAAAACTCCATATAACATAAAAAAGAGGCTAACAGGTACTATTGCATCTAAAGAAAGACCAATCCTTAGTAAAACTGGCACACTATTAACATCAATTAATGACCAAAACCAATTATGGGCTGAACACTTTCAAAAATACTTGATTGACCACACCCAAAAGAATTGATAGACCTTGAAACTGACTTACCATTCCCACAACTAAATGTAAACCTAGATGAAATTACATTGCATGAAGTTGAAACAGCAGTGAATCTAATGGCTAACAACAAAGCTGCAGGTGAAGATGAAATAACAGCCAAAGTGTTAAAAGCTATTAACATTGACAACATAAACCGACTACAGAGAATGTTTAATAAAGTTTGGAAAGAAGCAAAGGTCCCTTCTAAATGGAAAAAAGGAATCATTGTTAAAGTACCAAAAAAGGCAGCCTTTGAGATTGCAATAACTGGAGAGGAGTAACCTTACTATCATTTGTGTCAAAAGTATTTTGCAGAGTTATTTTGAATAGAATTCAAGATATAGTGGATGCTGCAATGAGAGAAGAACAAGCAGGATTTCTAAAAGGGAGAAGCTGTCTCGACCAGATCTTTACTCTAAGAATAATACTTGAAGAACATATTGAAAAGCAAAAACCATTAATCCTGAACTTCATAGACTTCAAAAATGCATTTGATAGCATACACAGAGAATCATTGTGGAGTATTTTAAGATTATATGGAATACCATCTAAGATTATCAACATCATTAGAGACCTCTACAATGGATATGTTTGTGCAGTCAATACAGAAGAAGAAATGAGTGACTGGTTCCAGATTGAAACAGGCGTGAAACGAGGATGTATATTATCTCCCTTGCTTTTTGGAATTGCTGTAGACTTCATAATGAAAAAATGTTGCAAAGGTAAAATGGGCATTGATTGGGTACGTGAGACCCAACTGGAAGATCTTGATTTTGCTGATGACATAACTCTTATCAGTGACAATGTGAAATCAGTGCAAGTAAAAACAGATATCTAGTCTTCACTAGTTAGTAAAATAGGACTTGCAATTAACAAGGATAATACAAAAATAATGAAACTTCTCATTAACCACAAAGGACAAATATATGTAGAAGGAACAGCTGTTGAAGAAGTAAACTATTTTGCATATCTCGGCAGCTATATAGACCACAATGTTGACACCAGAAAGGAAGTTAGAATTCAAATTGCAAAGGCAGCATTGTCCTTCAAGAATCTTGAGAACATATGGCATTCAAAAGTTATAAGCACAAAAAACAAGATTATTCAATTCAAATGTGATATCCACCCTCATTTATGCACGTGAAAGCTGGAAAACAACTAAAGAAATAGACAAGAAATTAGACTCTTTTGAAAACAAATGCCTAAGAAAAATACTTGGTATAAAGTGGAACGAATTCAGGAACAACACAGAGATAAGACAGATGAGCAAACAACAAGCTGTCTCATGGTTGATCAGAAAAAGAAGATGGACATATGATGGTCACGGGATGAGAAGAAACAATCAGAAGATCCCCAAACAAGCTATAAAATGGAACACAACAGGCCGAAGAAAAAGAAGTCGACCACGTGAAACTCTAAAGAGGATATTGTTAAGAGAAGCCAGTTCAGTGGGCATAACATCCGTTGATGAGATTGAAAAACTCACCGAAAATAGGAAATCTTGGCGAACTACCATGTGACATTTAGTGGTATGGGAAGGAAAGTAAGATAGCAGGATATATACAAGGGCAAAGACCTTTCAAAGTAAGAACTTGCAAGCAGAAGCAAAATCATTTGCTAATATTTCTGTAAAACAATTAAGTTTTTTTCCCCCTCGTCTGTCAAAGTTCTGTGTTCATGGGGAAACTGAGTTTCAACGAATTTTATTTCATCCACCGGCAGCTCTGTGAGTGTCTGTGTGTGTATGTGCTTTGTGTAATGTGTTATAAGTGTGCAGTGTAGTCCAGTGTGTCTTGCCATTCATACAAATATGTTTTGTTTTCAGAAATAATTTTTTTCCCTCAGCAAAGTGTGTGGATGGGCCGGCTAGCGTAGTGGTTAGAGCACTCGTCTAGCAACCAAATGGTCGAGGGTTCGAATCCCCAGCTGAGCGGGATTTTTTTTCCGACCAATACGGCCCCGAGGTCGACCCAGCCTCGTAAAATGGGTACCAGAGAAAATCTGGGAAGTAAAGGCAGCGAGGAAAGGAACTGGTCACCCTACCTCATACGCTGATGACCCAGCATAATGAGGTCTCTAACGCTTCACCCCCTACGGCATTTGCTATGGGACTATCTTTACTTTTACTTAAAGTGTGTGGAGTGCCAGATTTTACAGCTACATTAGCTGGAAGATGATGGCAGGAAAAACCACATTGGCTTTAACTTGAGAAACCATAAAACTCTCAGTTCTACCATTCCCGCTCTCAAATGAAACATAATTGTTCAGTTAATTTTGTGATCAGTGCATTTATAAACAGGAAGATGTCATTTTTTTTTTTAACTGCTTTCACAGATTTCTTGAGAAGATGAGTGGCACAAACAAGCTCGCTCCGAGCAAAAGTACGGTGTATGTATCTAACTTGCCGTTTTCACTGACGAACAATGATTTGCACAAAATATTTGAGAAATATGGCAAAGTTGTGCGGTAAGTGAAGCAATGGTTGTGCCTCAGAAGTAAAATAATAATTAATGTGTTGGTGCAATGATAAGTAATGTTTAATGGCAGCCATGCTCAAATGGTTGTCATTCTGATAATAAACTTTTTCAGCTGTTTGGCTATTTTGGTATATGTGCCACTGCTATATTTATATTCAACTTTTAAATTTTCGGTACATAATTTTCAGGCTTTCATGAGGCACATCATCATCAAAATCACACAGAATTACATCAGGCCACACATCCTGAAAATCACAAAGAATGACAACAGGCCACATTGCTTCAAAATCACACAGAATGCCATCAGGCCACACATCTTCAAAATCACGCAGAATGACATCAGGCCATACATCTTCAAAATCACACAGAATGACATCAGGCCACACATCTTCAAAGTCACGCAGAATGACATCAGGCCACATCATCTTCTCCTTATCTATCAGAAACTACAAACTTGTTCTCTCTAGCTGGAGCACTTGAAGGTATTTAAACGCAGGCATCATACCATGCAGGAAGTGCTTTTCTTCTTTGTTGTCATTTGCTTCAACATAAACATCAATCTACCTCACAAAGTCAGCAGTTTGTCTCAGACATTCTGAAACCAAGGAAATCACCAGGACCAGATGGAGTGTCCAATGAAATGATCAAGAACCTGGGAATGGCAGCAATGGGAAAGCTGTTGGATATTTTCAATATGTGCTGGAGCACAGGTAAGTTACCTCAAATCTGGAGGGAAGCAAGCATGGTACCACTGCTAAAACCAGGGAAAAACAATGATACTGCCTCCAGCTACAGGCCAATCAGTCTCACTAGCTGCCTATGCAAAACGATGGAACGCATCATTGACCTGAGGCTAAAATGGTACCTAGAAAGTGAAAACCTTCTCGTTCCACAACAAGCAGGATTTAGGCAGTACTACAGTACGGAAGATCAAGTGACCTATCTCTCTCAAGAGATTGAGGATGCATTCCAAGAGAAAAACCTTGTACTAGCAGCGTGGATAGACCTGAAGAAAGCCTTTGATAAAGTATGGAAAAAAGGTCTGTTGTGGAAACTAAGAAACTGCAATGTGAATGGAAGACTGTACAACTGGATAAAGTCCTATTTACACAATAGAAGAGCTAGAGTAGTAATGGATGGACACAAAAGCCAGAAAGTACTTCTGCGACACGGTGTACCACAAGGAGGAGTCCTTTCGCCTACACTATTCCTTGTATTCATTAATGACCTGGTCAAGGAACTTCCCTATGGAATCAAAGCAGCACTGTATGCAGATGATCTGGTCATGTGGTGTACAGATGAATATGCGACAGTTGCTACACAGAGACTCCAAAGAGCAGCAGACATCTTGACATCATGGACAAACAAATGGTGTGTAAGTATCAACACAGAGAAATCAAGTACCACTCTGTTCACCCTCTCATCTAAACAGAAAGCAGGTAAGATCTTTGTAAATGAAATACCCTTAAGGATGGACAACCAACCCACTTACTTAGGAGTGACTCTTGACTCAAAACTGACTTGGAAGCAACACATCAACAGTGCAGAAGCAAAAGCCAGAAGAAAACTAGCCATATTAAGAAAATTGAGT
The DNA here is from genome assembly GCA_009760885.1 of Achatina immaculata. NCBI lineage: Eukaryota > Metazoa > Mollusca > Gastropoda > Stylommatophora > Achatinidae > Lissachatina > Lissachatina immaculata. The sequence continues at coordinate 29,937,542 of CM019699.1, forward strand.
GGGACTACATGGGGAGCTAGTGAAAGAATCCTCAAGAATGTATATCAGCAAAGTATTCTACCACATTTAGAATATGGCTCAACATCTTGGTGCACAGCATCAAACACTACGCTGCATAATCTAGACAAAGTTCAAAATCAGTCACTACGGATTATCACAGGTGCCATGAGGTCCACACCAATAGTAGAAATGCAGAAAATAGTTGGTGTTCAGCCGCTAAAGGAACGTAGAGACACAAAGGTCATGACCATGGGAGAAAAATTCCTTAGCTCTGTAAGCCATCCCCTGAAGGAGAGATTCAATAACTTGGCATTAGGACGGCTTAAAAGAAGCAGCTTCATTCATCAGGCCAAGCGTATGCGTAAGCTGATGCCTGACCTTCCAACTGTAGTCACTCCATTATCATCTGTACCAGAGCATACACCATGGAAAGAAGCAGATTATACACAAATAACTATTCAGACTGAAGTGAAAGGTGTGCAGAATGGTGAGATGCAGAGCAGTCTTGTAAGATCAATAGCCACACTTAGTGTTCTAGATGACAAATATCCATGTGACACCTGGATACGTGTGTATACAGATGGATCTGCACATAATGCCATAAAAAATGGTGGGGCAGGAGCATATATTGAATATCCAAACAACACCATTGACAAGATTTCCATACCCACTGGTAAATACTGCAACAACTTTGATGCAGAAGTTAGGGCAATTATTGCTGCAGTTGAAAAACTATCAGACTCCAGAATTGATACATGTCCTGTAGTAATTCTCACAGATGCAAGATCAGTACTGGAGGCTCTTCAGTGCAACAAACTACCAGACCTTAAGGATGCCTTGTCAAAAATTGGCTTACAACATGGAGTCACTTTGCAGTGGATTCCCTCCCACTGTGGGATACCAGGCAATGAGAAAGCTGACCATCTGGCTAAAGAGGGCACTGAAATGGAGCAACCAGACATACCAGTCACCTATAATCAGAAGAAAAGCATGATAAAAACCTACAGGAAGCCACAAACACCACCACATGATGACTATCACATGCTAAACAGAAAGGAACAAGTCACCATCTTCCGTCTCCGAACAGGACACAGCCGACTCCGAAGTCATATGTATACAAAGTTTAAGGTTGGTACTACTAATCTATGTACATGTGCCCAGGTGCCCCAAACCGTGGAACATATCCTCCAGAACTGCATCAACTACGAGACACTGAGAAATAATTACTGGCCCAGTGAAACCACTAAAGAAGATAAGCTCTACGGTTCCATACATGAGTTACAAAAAACAGTGAAATTTATCCAAGAGACAGGACTGCAGATATAGACAGACAGTGCGAACGAAGAAGAAGAAGAAGAAGAGTCTCAGACATTAACACCAGTCTATCTCACAAAGTCAGCAGTTTGTCTCAGACATTAATGCCAATCTACCTCACAGAGTCAGCAGTTTGTCTCAGACATTAATACCAATCTATCTCACAAAGTCAGCAGTTTGTCTCAGACATTAATACCAATCTATCTCACAAAGTCAGCAGTTTGTCTCAGACATTAATGCCAATCTACCTCACAGAGTCAGCAGTTTGTCTCAGACATTAATGCCAATCTATCTCACAAAGTCAGCAGTTTGTCTCAGACATTAATACCAATCTACCTCACAAAGTCAGCAGTTTGCCTCAGACATTAATGCCAATCTATCTCACAAAGTCAGCAGTTTGCCTCAGACATTAATACCAATCTATCTCACAAAGTCAGCAGTTTGTCTCAGACATTAATACCAATCTATCTCACAAAGTCAGCAGTTTGTCTCAGACATTAATACCAATCTATCTCACAAAGTCAGCAGTTTGTCTCAGACATTAATCTTCTTCTTCTTCTTCGTTCGCACTGTCTGTCTATATCTGTCCTGTCTCTTGGATAAATTTCACTGTTTTTTTGTAATTCAGGTATGGAACTGTAGAGCTTATCTTCTTTAGTGGTTTCACTGGGCCAGTAATTATTTCTCAGTGTCTCATAGTTGGTGCAGTTCTGGAGGATATGTTCCACAGTTTGGGGCACCTGGGCACATGTACATAGATTAGTAGTACCAACCTTAAACTTTGTATACATATGACTTCGGAGTCGGCTGTGTCCTGTTCAGAGACGAAAGATGGTGACTTGCTCCTTTCTGTTTAGCATGTGATAGTCATCATGTGGTGGTGTTTGTGGCTTCTGTAGGTTTTTATCATGCTTTTCTTCTGATTATAGGTGATTGGTATATCTGGTTGCTCCATTTCAGTGCCTTCTTTGGCCAGATGGTCAGCTTTCTCATTGCCTGGTATCCCACAGTGGGAGGGAATCCACTGCAAGGTGACTCTGTGTTGTAAGCCAATTTTTGATAAGGCATCCTTAAGGTCTGGTAGTTTGTTGCACTGAAGAGCCTCCAGTACTGATCTTGCATCTGTGAGAATTACCACGGGACATGTAGCAATTCTGGAGTCTGATAGTTTTTCAACTGCAGCAATAATTGCCCTAACTTCTGCATCAAAGTTGTTGCAGTATTTTCCAGTGGGTATGGAAATCTTGTCTATGGTGTTGTTTGGATATTCAATATATGTTCCTGCCCCTCCATTCTTTATGGCATTATGTGCAGATCCATCTGTATACACACGTATCCAAGTGTCACATGGATATTTGTCATCTAGAACACTAAGTGTGGCTGTTGATCTTACAAGACTGCTCTGCATCTCACCATTCTGCACACCTTTCACTTCAGTCTGAATAGTTATTTGTGTATAATCTGTTTCTTTCCATGGTGTATGCTCTGGTACAGATGATAATGGAGCGACTACAGTTGGAAGGTCAGGTATCAGCTTACGCATACGCTTGGCCTGATGAATGAAGCTGCTTCTTTTAAGCCGACTTAGTGCCAAGTTATTGAATCTCTCTTTCAGGGGATGGCTTACAGAGCTAAGGAATTTTTCTCAAATGGTCATGACCTTTGTGTCTCTACGTTCCTTTAGCGGTTGAACACCAACTATTTGCTGCATTTCTACTATTGGTGTGGACCTCATGGCACCTGTGATAATCCGTAGTGACTGATTTTGAACCTTGTCTAGATTATGCAGCGTAGTGTTTGATGCTGTGCACCAAGATGTTGAGCCATATTCTAAATGTGGTAGAATACTTTGCTGATATACATTCTTGAGGATTCTTTCACTAGCTCCCCATGTGGTTCCACTCAATTTTCTTAATATGGCTAGTTTTCTTCTGGCTTTTGCTTCTGCACTGTTGATGTGTTGCTTCCAGGTCAGTTTTGAGTCTCTCAGACATTAATGCCAATCTACCTCACAAAGTCAGCAGTTTGTCTCAGACATTAATGCCAATCTACCTCACAAAGTCAGCAGTTCATCTCAGGTTTTCAGCATTACCATAGAGCAGGAAGTGCTTTACTGCAACTTGTCTGAAGACATGAATGGATCAAAGAATTGAGTTTCTCTCATACTCCACTGTTGGGGCCACAGCAAGCCCAACCCTATAAACTATGTTGAAAGAGCACCGCAATGTGTTACTGGGAACACCAGCAAAGAGGTGGGATAGAGTCTTGGCCAGTTTTAGATTGTTGAACCAGATAACCATGATAGAACTAACAGACAGGCTTTAGATAGCCTGCAATGCACGGTAATGAAAGAAGCTGCGGAGAGGGATAGACAGAATCAGATTTTTAAGGGCATGCATTTCTCTCATCGCAACATATGCCCGTGAGACTTGAATGCTTAACAAAACAGCTGAGAAACACATAAGTGCCTTAGAATGTAAATGTTATAGAAGAGTCCTTCAGATATCACCTTGGTTACACCCGAGAGGCCTTCGAGAGAGCTCTTAGGAAGGCAAAGTTCCACAAAGGACATGCAAATGAATGAATGAACACTGTAATGCAAATGAATGAATGAACACTGTAATGCAAATGAATGAATGAACACTGTAATGCAAATGAATGAATGAACACTGTAATGCAAATGAATGAATGAACACTGTAATGCAAATGAATGAATGAACAATGTAATGCATGTAGGTTTTACTTACAGGCCAGATTTTTCTCACATTCCAAGATTTTTTTTTTTTTTTTTCATCCATCTTTTGTAAAGCCTCACCAAACATTTCCAGTATCTTAACCCACGTTTGTTCTTTTCTCATTGCATTTCAGAGTTACCGTCATGCGGGACAAGCACACTCGGCAGAGCAAAGGAGTTGCTTTTATTTTGTACCTGGACAGGGAGGGGGCATACACGGCAGTCAGGGCTTTAAATAAAACCAAAGTAATATATGTGCAGATTAGTTCACTAGTAACTTTTATCAGGGCACTGGAGATCATGCTGCCCCATTCCTTGTGGTCATTCCTTATTATTATCTGTAATCAGATTCTTATTACTTGTAAGCGGATTCTATTATTTGTAATCAGATTCTTATTATCTGAAGCAGCTAAATTCTTGTTATCTGTGGTTTGGTTGTTGCCTTCATTTTCCCTGTGCCACTTGGTCATCTGCTCAGATACATGGCAGGAGCAAAATGGAGCAGAACTCTGCTGTTATTACTGTTGTTTGAGATAACGACAATAATATTTATTTAATCTTCTATTCCCCCCCCCCCCCCCCCATATTCCACACTGTGTCATAAATCATAGTTGTCTTCTTCGTAGTTCACCCTCAGAAAAAGTGTTCGTTACACGCCACTCAACCCAACACACCTGGCTTTGGCTCGACACATTTTCAGGCATAGCTTCGCACCCACCCCTGCTTACAATGATAACTGGAACAAAGTTTGAGTTTCTGAACAAATATGATTCAGAACATATAACAAGAGGAGAGTTTAAAGCAACAGGGACTGCACGTGGCAAACAAAAAAAAAAGGATGCAGAAAATAATAGAGAACCATCATCAGAACAGGAATTCTCAGTCATTGATGATGATTAATTTAACTCTTTCACTGCCAGATCAAAAATCCCAAGACTATACAAATATATGATAATAAATACATCGCGGATGTTTTTACTTACTTTACTTTATCCTTCCTCTTGTACTATAAGGCGTCAAGGGAAGTGCCATGTTTGGGTCCTGTGAGTGGCCTCATGATGTTCATTGTTCGTGAGTGTTTCTATAGCTCCATCATTCTTTTCTGGGATCTTCTTCTTCATCTGTGTCCTGCAGTTTTTTGGTTGAAGGCCCTCACTGCTGGCCGTACGTGCATCATTCTCATTAAGTGGCCAAACCACTTAACTCTTTGTTTTTCTGTGTCTTGTAGGTTTCTACGAATTCTCTTGTATCATCATTTTTTTTTTTTTATCCTATCTCTCATAGCCAATGTTTTTAATCTGGAATTATTGCGATGACTGTGTTTGGCTTATACTGTAGTTTAAAATTTTAATATTAAAAAACTGGGATACAACCATTTAGAGTAGCAGTTGCTAAAGTGAGAAGATATGAGGGCAGTGAGGAAAAAGAGAGTGATTGGGGGGGGGGGGGAGCATCAGAACCATTCAAAATGTATGCATGTATGTGAGCACTAGGGATGTGGCCTGAGATGCAGGGGAGGGGTACAGCCCAAAGATTTTGGGAACCACAGATATAGTAGAATGTATTTTATCTGTAATTACTTGTAAAACCTTCAGCTTCGCCCAAGATAGGAGAAGAGGTAGGTAAAATGCCTGGTAAGTGATGACTAGAACCTCTTCTTTGTTGTTCACTCCGGCATCAACGTCATTGGCCTTAACAGATGTGATAGTTTGTGGCTTTGTGGTTTTCAGCATCACTGTAGAGCATCCCCTGGATGAGGGCTGGGGTTTGGTCAGGTCCTTTGCCTGAGTGGGTAATGTAGCTGGTAACTTTGGAGGATGTAATGTGATATCTGTTGCTCTTTGCCTGAGTGGGTTATGTAGCTGGTAACTTTGGAGGATGTAATGTGATATCTGTTGCTCTTTGCCTGAGTGGGTAATGTAGCTGGTAACTTTGGAGGATGTAATGTGATATCTGTTGCTCTTTGCCTGAGTGGGTAATGTAGCTGGTAACTTTGGAGGATGTAATGTGATATCTGTTGCTCTTTGCCTGAGTGGGTTATGTAGCTGGTAACTTTGGAGGATGTAATGTGATATCTGTTGCTCTTTGCCTGAGTGGGTTATGTAGCTGGTAACTTTGGAGGATGTAATGTGATATCTGTTGCTCTTTGCCTGAGTGGGTTATGTAGCTGGTAACTTTGGAGGATGTAATGTGATATCTGTTGCACTTTGCCTGAGTGGGTTATGTAGCTGGTAACTTTGGAGGATGTAATGTGATATCTGTTGCTCTTTGCCGTAGACACATGTCTGGCCAATTTCAGTTTCTGGTATAGATGGTGTCTCAGCCTGCAAATCTCACTTGGTCATTTCTTGAGGATTTATAGTATTCATCTGTTTTTGCTTGGAAAATTGGTCTATCCATTTGTCTTTGTATATGAAATTTAGTCTGTTCTTTGTTTCTTCATATGTTGAGCTTCTTTTGATTTGTTGTGTTCTTATGACTAGGATAAGTTGTTATTTCAGAAGTGGTTATAACTTGATGTTGTAACCCCTTGACAGAATGTTGGAAAGCTAAACTCTGAGATGAAAGTGAAAGAATTTTATTTTGTCTGCTTTCTGCAGTAACGGGCTTATCCTGTGATTTATTACGTTTTTTTCCCTTGCTTCAGATGTTTGACAGAACAATAATGTGCAGTATTGCCAAGGACAACGGTCGGGCCCCAGAGTTTATTCGGCGTAGAGAGTACATGGACAAGTCTAGATGTTATGAGTGTGGAGTAAGTATGGAGTTTGGATAAGAATATTTTTCTTATTTTTGTTTTGCATTTACCCACTTTGTGAAGTCCTTTATTTGTGGGACCTAATTTTTACTTGATTATTTGTCTTTTCTTAAAATGGTGACATTTATACATACCTGTATTCAGATGTCCTCTCATTTTGACATTTACAAGGTATCTCTGTATTCAGAAGTACTTGAATTTTGGTGTAAGCAGATTTTGGTGTACGCAGATTTTAGTGTAAGCAGATTTTGATTAAGATTTTGATGAACTGAATTTATGAGGGTCTCGGTTGTGGTTAACAGTTTCCACCTTCTGTGGAGCCTCCATCTCCCCTCCTCCACCAGAGCCATTTTGAAAAAAGCCAGGGAGTAAAGGCAGCAATACTGGAGTAATGATAGGTGGTGTTTTCAGACTGGCAAACTAACTCTGGTCAAGACCCTTCATGATGCTGCTAATAACAGGGTGGTATGCTAATAATTTGTCAGTTCAGATGTGTTTCTGTTGACCTCCTTTTCCTCCTCTCCCCCCTCCCCCCAGTATTAGAAAAAAACGAAGTTATTAAGATGCCAAGCTCTTCGATTTATGCATTTATTACCATTTAAGGCTATATTTCAGGGTTTTATTGTTATTTTTTTTCTTATTATTCTTGTTCTAAATAAAAAGAAAAGAAGACTCTTACCATAAAATGCTGATTTGTCTGCATTTATATATTTGATGTATTATTTTATTTAGGGCATTCTTCATTTTTTACCTGTGTCTTTGAATGGCATGCATTCTTACTACAGACGACGGTGGTTGTTTTTTTTTGGGTACTATTTTTTTAGGAGGAAGGACATTTGAGTTACAAGTGCCCTAAAAACTTGCTAGGTGAGCGAGAACCACCACCGAAGAAAAAGAAAAAGAGGAAGCATGAGGATGAAAACGACGGGTAAAATTCATCATTACATAAATATGATTTTAATGTTGATAAATTGCAGCTTCCCATTTGTTGTGTAGTTATAATGCTGAACCTGATTTTAGCAAAAATAAAATGCTTTCAGCCTGATGGAGACTAAATACTACATTCTTGTTTTAACTAAATGCTACAATTTTGTTTGTGTGTGTGTGAGTGAAGTGAAGTGTAGTGTAGTGTAATGTAATGTAGTGTAGTGTAGTGTAGTGAGGGTGAGTGAAGTGGTAGTGTAGTGTAGTGTAGTGAGTATGTGTGTGTAGTGTAGTGTAGTGAGTATGTGTGTGTAGTGTAGTGAGTATGTGTGTGTAGTGTAGTGTAGTGAGTATGTGTGTGTAGTGTAGTGTAGTGAGTATGTGTGTGTAGTGTAGTGTAGTGAGTATGTGTGTGTAGTGTAGTGTAGTGTAGTGTAGTGTAGTGAGTATGTGTGTGTAGTGTGTAGTGTAGTGTAGTGTAGTGTAGTGAGTATGTGTGTGTAGTGTAGTGTAGTGTAGTGAGTATGTGTGTGTAGTGTAGTGTAGTGAGTATGTGTGTGTAGTGTAGTGTAGTGTAGTGAGTATGTGTGTAGTGTAGTGTAGTGTAGTGAGTATGTGTGTGTAGTGTAGTGTAGTGTAGTGAGTATGTGTGTGTAGTGTAGTGTAGTGTAGTGAGTATGTGTGTGTAGTGTAGTGTAGTGTAGTGAGTATGTGTGTGTAGTGGTAATGATAGTGTAGTGTGTAATGTAGTGTAGTGTATAAATTTAGGAGTCAGCATGATAGATTTCAAGAAACAAAACAAGGGAGTTCTTTAGGAAGTACTAAAAAGTCAGCTTCGTAGTGTGCAGGACATATCTGTGTAATCTAGATCTTTGGCTAGTTTTAAGAGTCAACATCATAACATTCAGGATACATCCATGTAGTCTAGATCTTTAGTTCTAGAAGTCAGCATCATGCTATTTAGGGCACATTAGTGTAATCTAGATCTTTAGTTAGTTATAGGAGTCAGCATAATAGCATTCAGGGCACACCCATGTAATCTAGATCTTTAGTTAATTATAGGAGTCAGCGTCATAGCATTCAGGATGGACCTATGTAATCTAGATCTTCAGTTAGTTCTATGAATCAGCATCACAGCATTCAGGACACACTCATGTAATGTAGATCTTTAAATACCTATTTTATCACACTCCCACTTTCTCATACAGTGAGGAATATGATGGGGACAGTGATGATGAAGCAGGAATTAACTCAGCCATGGATGAGTCTCTAGCTGCAGCCATACGAATCCAGGTATTACATCATTATTTTGACTAGGTCAAAGTTCAGAAATTAATACGATTGAAAAAAGAATACAGTAAATATTCATTGGACATAACATGTTCATGAAGCAGGAAAGATAAATGGGAAAAAAAGGCAGAGGAAAGCCAAAAGGTAAGATCATGGACAGTTTAATGTGATAGCATGACAGACAGTTGCAAGCTGAGTTGCTGAAGAGTTAACCCAGGGATTGAAATTTGTAGAGAATCATAGCCATTAACAATGGCACATGATGATGAATAATGCTTTGTTTTGGGGGGGGATGGGGGGAAAGAAGAGTGGTCTTTTACCAAGACCAAGATCTTTCAGTGTTCAAGGAAAAAGTTCAGTGATGTTACACCAAGACCTTGCAAGAGAGAAGTTCAGTGATGTTACTGTAATGTGAAAAAAAGAATGGTCCGTCTATTACCAAGATCTTTCAGTGTTCAAGGAAAAAGTTCAGTGATGTTGCTGTAATGTGAAAAAAAGAATGGTCCGTCTATTACCAAGATCTTCAGTGTTCAAGGAAAAAGTTCAGTGATGTTGCTGTAATGTGAAAAAAAGAATGGTCCGTCTATTACCAAGATCTTCAGTGTTCAAGGAAAAAGTTCAGTGATGTTACTGTAATGTGCAAAAGAAAAGGTCCATCTGTCACCAAGACCTTGCAAGAGAGAAGTTCAGTGATGTTACTGTAATGTGCAGAAGGAAAGGTCCATCTGTCACCAAGACCTTGCTAGAGAGACGTTCAGTGATGTTACTGTAATGTGCAAAAGGAAAGCTATACAGTGAAAGCCAGTGTTATGTTTGGAATGAAGGTAGGAGTAATTAGATCAATAGCAAGGGAATGTTTTCATTCTAAAGTCACTGGGGTTCTATCCTGCTTTTGCCCTGCATTTGTTAAAGAGTCTCACTGATGCTTCAGAGTACTTGTACCTCTACTGAGATTCTCCTTCAGTAGAAGATACTGGGGCACTTGTGAACTTGCTCAGAGTGCAGTTTTGATGTTAAGTGTCTCGTTTTTCTTTTACATGTGCCCGCTGTAAGCCCAGTTGTAGCCCCCTAATATATGGGGTCTGATTTTTATGTGATTATTTGTTTTTCCTTAATATATTGACATTTACATATAATTGCATTCAGATTCTCTCTTACTGCAGCATGTGTCTCTGTGTCTAGAGGTACTGTTACTTTGGTCTTTGCTAGTGTTAACAAGTTGTAATTAGATTCCGATGAATGAAACTTAATGTCCTGAAACATTTCAGCGTCTAAATTGCCATTCATAACTCCTTCTTTGATCATTCTCGGTCATTGACTTGTGTAATTCTAAAGTAATCGGTGGTCAGCTGGATTTGGTATACATCCCATTGTAGCTCCTCTTGAACTGATACAGGTGTTGGCCGCATCTGTTTTCTCTGTACTTCATATGTTGGGGCACTCTTGTAGAATATGTTCGCCCGTCATCACCATTCATAACAATAATGTAGATATGTGGCTGTTTTTCTTAAGGAGTGCTTCACAAGTGTTTTTTTTTTCTTCTCTTAAATTAAACTCTAGCTCTTTTTTGATTGGGTACCTGAGTGGCATAAGGGTTAGCACTTGTCTCTCACATGGAGATCAGTGGTTCAAGTCCTGCTGTAGGCACCACAAAAGTTACTCAGCCGTAGAAATGGGTACTTGGCTCTATCTGGAGCTGGGAAAGGAAAGGCAGCCAGATGTCTTGGCCACATCACTCTTTAGTGTGCAGACAGGTCTGGGAAACAGTGGCCAGTAACACCTTATTCTCCAGGTATCTCATTAACATGACAGGGCTATATTCTTTTGACTGTTTAAATTGTTGCAGCCTTATCTGGATTTCATGTAACAAACATTTCTTCTTTTCCAGCAAACTCTGATGGCACAAGAAACTCCAGAGGGCACATCAGGTTCATATGAACCATCTAGCAAGAGAAAGAGATACAAGAAGGATGCCTACTTCAGTGATGAAGAAGAGCTGGATGACTGACAGATGGAGATAATGTCAGTTGACAGAAGGGGATGTGTCAGCTGGCTAATTTAGGAACAGAAATAGTTGGATGATGAGGTGGATGTCTGATGCTGGATGGACGGAGTCTGGTCCAGCCATTGCTGTCTTGGCAGATGGCATGGAAACAAGTGGATGTTTTTTTTGTCCAGACTTGCCTGGTCATCATCCTTCCTTATAATCTCCTTTCAGTTCTGATGATTCAAGATCTGAAAAACAAAGGCATATAACTCTGGACAACAAATTTTCACGAAAGTCATGCTTATCTTATAAAATTAGTTATTTCTTAACAGATTCTGTGGTGCTTAAACATGAATATGGCAATCATAATTTGAAGCCGGCTATTTTTTATAAGAAATGTGTAATGGTCACTTACTGAATAGGGTACCGCATTAGAGCCTAAAGCGTACCGTTGAATGTCCACTTCTGTATTCAACGTTTCTTTACCTGCTGCTTAGGATCATCTCTAGTTAACTCTTCCTGTGCCACAGAAAAAAAAATGCGGACGTTCCCGTCCGTGCCACACAAACAGCTCGGGTCTTGATGTGTATAGGGGGTATAGTTGTAAAAGTGAATGTACAAAGTATTTCCACTTTAAAAGTATTCATATTATGCATGAAAATAGTTTGCAAATATAAGAAGATTTCATAAATGAAGAGTTTTTTAGGAAAAAAGAAGTAGTGTGAAAAAAGTTACAATGGTTTTTAAGCTGCAACAAAACAAACCTCGCTATAACGTGGATGGCAGGCATTAGACTAACAGGAAGACTTCACTATAGCGTGGATGGCAGGGAAAGAGTTAATGTCCAACAGTGGTCATCCAACATGGAGCTGGACTGTTTGTCCTGATACTTTTTCTCCATTGTGATTTCCTGATGGAAGTGTTCCTCATGTTGATCACTAACAAAACCTCTGTTGTCAGGGAAGAAATCCAAGTGGGAATGGAGAAAGTGCAACTTTTTAAGGACATATTGCAGCCCAAGTATGTGATACAGAAACAACATATTCTCAATTAGTTCTTTGTAGTTTTCTGCTTTGGTGTTTCCAAGGAATTTAGTTGACACCAGATTAAACACATCCCAAGCCTTTGTCTCATTACCCCACAGCAGGTTGTCAAACTTCTCATCTTTGAAGAACTGTCAGATCTGAAAGCTCACACTTTGATTTTTGCTTCACCGAGTCGAGGAAATTTGTCTACCAGGTACTTGAACACTGGCTTAGCATGGCCCGTGGCTTCTACAAAATTCTTCATCAGACCAAGTTTTATGTGTGGTGGTGCTGGTATGATTGTGTGTCTCTGTCAGTGCTGGGCGTTGCACATTCTTTTCTCCAACTTTCAAAGACTTCCTTCCAGGCCAGTCTTTCTTCACATACTGCTTCACACCTTTGCTCGGCTGTCCCATTCCCACAAAAAGCAGCAGTTCTTCATATATTCCAACTGCATAACCATTGGCACAGCTGTTATCCTCAAGTCACCACAGAGATACCAGCCGTGCTTGAGGTACTGAAGACCATCCAACAATTTCCTTGTCATATTTGTGTTCAACACATCACTGTTTTAAAAACTGGCTAGTTTTATTTCATGGGCACATTGTGTTTGTTCAGTATAATTAAAGTGGGCAATAGCTATCTTCAAAATGAGAGAGAACAGTATAATGAACGGTATATTCGATACGAGAGAGAGAGAGAGAGAGAGATAGAGAGAGACAGACTGAGTGGGAGAGAGAGAACTGTATAATGAAAGTTGTGTGTGATGTCTTAGATATGAACCTGTATAATGAAAGGTGTGTCTAGTGTCTTAGATATGAAGCTGTATCATGAAAGGTGTATCTAGTGTCTTAGATATGAGTGGCTATGAAAGGAAGTTCTCAGAATTGGTCATTTAAACATTTACTACCAGCTAGGGAAACTTCTGAGGCAACTAATTTAGTTAATCATAACTTCCATGTTTTGGCTTTTTAGAAAGTCACGTAAACAAAAATATAACTGACAAAGACATTAGTATAAACAGTTATAATTTACTTCGACGTGACCCTACTAGGAAGCTTGAGACAGGATTAGTTGTATATGTTACCACAACCATGCACTCTTGCCATAGGACAGACCTTGAGACACCAGATATTGAATGTACATAGTTGGAAATCAAACTTCCAAAGCAGAGCCCAATCTTAATCGGGTTTCTCCATTGTGATTTCCTGATGGAAGTGTTCCTCATGTTGATCACTAACAAAACCTCTGTTGTCAGGGAAGAAATCCAAGTGGGAATGGAGAAAGTGCAACTTTTTAAGGACATATTGCAGCCCAAGTATGTGATACAGAAACAACATATTCTCAATTAGTTCTTTGTAGTTTTCTGCTTTGGTGTTTCCAAGGAATTTAGTTGACACCAGATTAAACACATCCCAAGCCTTTGTCTCATTACCCCACAGCAGGTTGTCAAACTTCTCATCTTTGAAGAACTGTCAGATCTGAAAGCTCACACTTTGATTTTTGCTTCACCGAGTCGAGGAAATTTGTCTACCAGGTACTTGAACACTGGCTTAGCATGGCCCGTGGCTTCTACAAAATTCTTCATCAGACCAAGTTTTATGTGTGGTGGTGCTGGTATGATTGTGTGTCTCTGTCAGTGCTGGGCGTTGCACATTCTTTTCTCCAACTTTCAAAGACTTCCTTCCAGGCCAGTCTTTCTTCACATACTGCTTCACACCTTTGCTCGGCTGTCCCATTCCCACAAAAAGCAGCAGTTCTTCATATATTCCAACTGCATAACCATTGGCACAGTTGTTATCCTCAAGTCACCACAGAGATACCAGCCGTGCTTGAGGTACTGAAGACCATCCAACAATTTCCTTGTCATATTTGTGTTCAACACATCACTGTTTTAAAAACTGGCTAGTTTTATTTCATGGGCACATTGTGTTTGTTCAGTATAATTAAAGTGGGCAATAGCTATCTTCAAAATGAGAGAGAACAGTATAATGAACGGTATATTCGATACGAGAGAGAGAGATAGAGAGAGACAGACTGAGTGGGAGAGAGAGAACTGTATAATGAAAGTTGTGTGTGATGTCTTAGATATGAACCTGTATAATGAAAGGTGTGTCTAGTGTCTTAGATATGAAGCTGTATCATGAAAGGTGTATCTAGTGTCTTAGATATGAGTGGCTATGAAAGGAAGTTCTCAGAATTGGTCATTTAAACATTTACTACCAGCTAGGGAAACTTCTGAGGCAACTAATTTAGTTAATCATAACTTCCATGTTTTGGCTTTTTAGAAAGTCACGTAAACAAAAATATAACTGACAAAGACATTAGTATAAACAGTTATAATTTACTTCGACGTGACCCTACTAGGAAGCTTGAGACAGGATTAGTTGTATATGTTACCACAACCATGCACTCTTGCCATAGGACAGACCTTGAGACACCAGATATTGAATGTACATAGTTGGAAATCAAACTTCCAAAGCAGAGCCCAATCTTAATCGGGTTTCTGCATCGTAATCCAAATGCAGCAGCATCGTGGTGTGATCACTTTACAAGTATGATGGCTTATGTTTTGTCTTTTAATTTAAAGGATATCATTATTCTTGGAGATTTCAATATTAATTACAGACAAACAGATGCTACATGGAATGATATTGTTTTATCATACAATTTATCCCAAATTATCACTAAACCTACCAGAGTAACTGAAACATCATCCACACTAATAGATCACATATATGTAGCTCATCCAGAAAACATAGAATGTAAAGTCCGTCACATATCACTGAGTGATCACTACCTGGTCTGTTGCACATGGACATGACATGGCTTGAAAATTCCCAAAAATAAACATACCAGTATTAAATTTAGAAGTTTTAACAAAATCTGCTTAGAGTCATTTCTGAAAGAGTTACAAGCAGCATCTCTAGATCATGTGTACCAACTAACTGACCCTGATAAGGCCCTAGAATACTGGATAAAAACCTTCAGGGACATATTTGACACGCATTAAAGAGGTGAGAGTTAAACATCAAGTGAAGTGCACCTGAATAACACCTGAGATATTGCATGTCATGAGGGAAAGGGATCAGGCCCACAAAATTAAGGAATTCACTAGCTACCGATTACTTAGAAATAGAGTTCAGTATTTAATTAGGCAAGAAAAGAGAAATTACTTTAGGAACCTAGTTCAGAATAAATAGGCAGTAAGTTTGTCTGGAAAGCAATTAACATTCTAGCAAACAAGAGAAACCAGTCTGACTTGCAGAGTTATAATCATGTGCCCGCTTGTGAAGAGTTCAGCAATCACTTCAGAGAAGAAGTCAATATCTTAAAATCTTCACTACCAACCCCTACTTTTGATTTAAGTGAATTAAATAAATTTATAGGTAGCAAATGTGCAAAACTAAAGCAACCCAGTATTCCTTTCATGTCAGTTAGTGAAGTTTACAATTATCTTTCATCTTTAAAGAACAACAACACAGCAGGACTTGATGAAATCAGCAACAAGATATTATGCTACTCAGCCCTGGTAATTACAGATACACTAACATACATTTACAGTCAGTGCCTTGCACATTGTCATTTTCCTCAGGCTTTTAAAATTGCAAAAGTATATTCCCTTTTTAAATATGGTTCAGAGAAAAATCCCTCAAGCTATAGACTAATTTCCGTTCTATCAACTTTGTCAAAACCCCTAGAAAAGTACATACAAAAAACAACCTTACAAGACATGCAAGAAAATGATTTAATTGTTGACTGTCAGTCAGGTTTTAGGTTGAAACATTCCTGCCACACAGCTCTCACAAAAATGACAGAATGTTGGTTATCTAATATAAACGATGATAACTTATGTGGTGCTGTCTTTGTTGACTTTATAAAAAAGCATTTGACATGATTGACCATGAATTCCTAGTTAGAAAGCTTGAGACTTATAGATTACACCCTGACTTGACAAAATTTATTACATCTTTAATTTCCAACAGGCAACAGGTAGTTTGCCTCAAAAACTCTAAGTCAAGTTCATCTGTGGTTGATAATGGCGCTGCACAGGAATCTATTCTTGGTCCTCTCCTGTTTACCATCTACATCACTGATCTTCCACTTCATCTCAAAAAATCATCTTGTGACCTCTTTGCTGATGACTGCACAGTTTACACTAGTGACAATGACTGTATTAACCTTGAGTTGACTCTTCAAATTGAAATAAACAGTCTAATTAACTGGAGCAACAACAACATAATGCTCATAAACACCAGCAAAACAAAATCAATGCTCATTACAACAAGAGACAGAAATGAACAAATTCACCAACAACAACACTAAAGCTCCACGCTGGAACTTCACAGATAGAGAATGTTAGTGAACATAAAACTCTAGGTCTCAAGATTGACCACCACTTCAGCTGGAATCATCATGTAGACAATTTAACCAAACTCACTGCACAAAAAGTTTACCAATTTACTAAAATTAAACATTTGCTAGACATAGACACCAGAAAAATATACTACATATCACAGATACAAACACACTTGAACTACTGTTCCACAGTCTGGGATTGTTGTTCCATATCAAACATGAAAAGACTTTACTTACTTCAAAAATGAGCAGTAAAGCTTATAGATGACAAACATGCAGCACATATTACAAATAAGGACAAACATCTTGATATTCTACCCCTCAAGAAGAGATTTCTTTTCAACAAGGCCAAGTTATTTAATAAAATTCCATCACACAATGCTCCACCCTATCTGTGGTCGTTGTTCAAATCCAACCCAAAACACAGTCAATGTTTAAGCAATTGTATTGTCCCAAAACCAAGGCTTGACATGTTTAAAAAAAGCTTCTTTTACTCACCTGCCCACCTTTGGAATGCCCTAACAGTTCATGTAAAACTTATAAGTAATATTCGTTCTTATAACTTTAAACTTTGTCAACATCTGTTTGATATGGACTATATGCCTCCCTAAGCATAGTTTAAAGTAGTTTAAAGTATGGCTTGAGTGTTGTAATTTTTTTTTTAATACTGCTTTTCTATAAATTTGTTAGTTTTGAATGAATGTAAGTTTATTTCATGTTGTTGCATAAATCAGAGTGTAGAGTGTATGGACATGAGATAAGTTTATTATTTATTTATGTAATCATTTAATGTGTCTTCATGATTATTATGCTCATTAACAAATGCTGAATGACTGTGACTGAGTGAAAGCTGTATGATGAAGGGCAGAATGTCAGACGGGCCTGCTTGCCCTATTCTTAACCCTTTGAGAATAAAGTACGTTCGTTCGTTTGTTCATTCGTTATGAGGCTGTATAATGAAAGATGTGTCTGGTATCTTAGATAAGGAGCTGTATAATGAAAGGTGTGTCTGATATCTTAGATTGTAGAGTTATGTAATGAAAGGTGTGTCTGATGTCTTAAATGTAGAGCTGTATAATGAAAAGTGTGTATGCTATCATAGATGTAAAGTTATATAACGAAAGGTATGTCTGGTATCTTAGATATAGAAGATTATAATGAAAGGTATGTTTGGTATCTTCCAAGGTCCGACAATTAAGTAATGAGACTGATTTTATTATGGCCAAAACAAAAATGACATCTATGAAGCAAAGCATGGAATCCAAAGAGACAACCTTCATCTAGATCTGGCAACTTTTCATCACCGCCTGATAAGCAGATGACAACCAAGCCGCCATTTTGTTGACCTAGTTAGAGGTGCATTGCCACGTAATCAGCATTGAGCAAAAAGCTAACATTAAATTCTGTTTTAAACTCGGAAAAAGTGCCATTGAGACTGTTGAATTGATGCGACAAGTTTATGTGGATAATTGTTTATCTTGTTCACAGATATTCAGGTGGTATTCACAATTCAAAAGTGGTGTGGAAATGATTACAAATGCAACTAGACATGAACGCCCAATTTCTGTTCATAATGAGTAACTCATTGCAAAAGTCAGAGAATGGATACAAGAATATTGTTATTTGACTGTGAGGATGATGGAGATAAATTTGGTGTTAACCAAGAGACCATTCGTAAAATTTTAGTGGAAGATTTTGGCAAGAAAAAAGTTGCTTGCCGGCTTGTATCACATGTGTTGTCTGATGACCAAAAACATCAGCGTGTTAAGTACGCAAAAGAGATCATCAAAACGTGTCGCAGAAATAAACATTTCTTAAATTTGATTGTTGCAGAGGATGAAACATGGATTTTCTGCCATGGTCCCAAAACTAAACGCCAAAGTGCTCAGAAAATCCGTCTTCAAAAGTCAAAAGTGAAGACAATATTGGTGTGCTTCTACAACAGCAAAGGAGTTATTCTCAAAGAATTTATTCCAGAAGGACAGACTGTCACTGCCAAAGTTTATTTAAGTATTTTGAAACGCCTGTTGAAAACGATTCTCCGAGTATTCATCACCTGGCAGTTTTTTCCTTCTTCATGATAATGCACCGGCTCACCGGGCAGTAGTTGTACATGAATTTTTGGTCCAAAAATAGGTGTGTGTTCTCAACCATCCACTCTGCTCTCCGGATTTGCCTCCCTACAATTATTTTCTATTCCCAAAATGAAAGTTACCATTGAAAGGATGCTTCTTTGACGATACTGATGACATCCAAATGGCCATAACATCAAGTTTAAGAGCCATACCAAACAGAAGAGCTGCAGAGGTCGTTCCAGGGTTTGTTAGATCGTGCCACTCGCTGTATCAATACACAAGGGGCTTACTTTGAATAAAATGCAGGTTATATCTTCAATTGTTGTTTATTTTATTTTTTATGGAATTAGTCTCATTACTTAATTGTCGACCTTGTAGTTATAGAACAGTATAGTGGAAGGGTTTGTCACTTGAACGACCATGCTCTGCTGCTGGTCTAGAGATGTTCCTCCTTGCACTCAGAACACTCTCGTATATGCTCAGCCTGTAACCTCAGTGTTGTTCGTAGTGCGTGTCAAGTTGTGTGCAATGAAATTTAATGACAGGTTGTTTTCTGAGACAAGAACTGTACAAGTGTCTGAAGTTTAACTAAGACTGTATTCTGAGACAAGAACTGTACAATGAAAAGTGTCTGAAGTTTAACTAAGACTGTATTCTGAGACAGAGGCTGTTTTAAAAGAAGTGGGTTGGATATTTGACTGAGTGACTGAAAGCACTGTATCCAGTTGTATCTAATGATATTAAATGACAAGATTCTCTTCAAAGATAAATGCCAGATATAATGAGAGGTGTGCCTGCAGATATCACAGTTTAACACATCTAACCACATACTCATATTATATCTCATTATCTGGCTTTCTGACTCATACTGGGCTCATGACTCAGACCAGACTCATATTGGCTTCTTAGCTCTTACTGGCTTCATCTGTAGTTGGTGAAGGAAAGACTGAGAGACATGATGCTAACCACATTCCAGTGTAATGACACATCAAGCAAAACACAGGCACCAAGACCATCTCCTGGGTGTATCTGTAACACATCAAGCAAAACACAGACACCAAGACTGCATCTCCTGGATGTCTCCATGACACATCAAGCAAAACACAGACACCAAGACTGCATCTCCTGGATGTCTCCATGACACATCAAGCAAAACACAGACACCAAGACTGCATCTCCTGGGTGTCTCCATGACACATCAAGCAAAACACAGACACCAAGACTGCATCTCCTGGATGTCTCCATGACACATCAAGCAAAACACAGACACCAAGACTGCATCTCCTGGGTGTCTCCATGACACATCAAGCAAAACACAGACACCAAGACCATCTCCTGGGTGTCTCTGTGACAGACTTTTGTTAAGTAGGAACCACTTCCCACCCACCCTCCCCCCACACCTCACCCACCTACACAACCGTTTCCTTCACATACCTACCTTCCTCACCAACATCTGCACACGCGCACCTACACAAATCTTTTCCACCCACACATACACATCTCTCCCACACACATAACCTCCCTACCCACAGGCTCCCCACACACACCGCCCCCATCCACAGTCTCCCCACACACACCGCCCCCATCCACAGTCTCCCCACACACACTGCCCCCATCCGCAGTCTCCCCACACACACCGCACCCATCTACAGTCTCCCCACACAACCGCCCCCATCCACAGTCTTCCCGCACACACCGCCCCCATCCACAGTCTCCCCACACACACCACCCCCATCCACAGTCTCCCCACACAACCGCCCCCATCCACAGTCTTGCCACACACACCACCCCCATCCACAGTCTCCCCACACACACCGCCCCCATCCACAGTCTTCCCAACCCATCCACTCACTCATATCTTCTACACACGCACCTTCTCTCCCCCTCACACTTTGTCCCACACACCCTTTTTTTACCATATTTCAAAAGTGGCTTCTCCCTCAAGATTGCCAAAAGGTGCGTTCCAAATAACGTGCGAATAATATTCCAAGATTCTGAGTCAGTCGGTCTGTGGTCTCAGCTACTTCCCTAAAACCAGCCAAGATTCTGAATCTGTGGTCTCAGCAACTTCCCTAAAACCAGCCAAGATTCTGAATCTGTGGTCTCAGCAACTTCCCTAAAACCAGCCAAGATTCTGAATCTGTGGTCCCAGTTACTTCCCTAATACCAGCCAAGATTCTGAATCTGTGGTCCCAGTTACTTCCCTAATACCAGCCAAGATTCTGAATCTGTGGTCCCAGTTACTTCCCTAATACCAGCCAAGATTCTGAATCTGTGGCCCCAGTTACTTCCCTAAAACCAGCCAAGATTCTGAATCTGTGGCCCCAGTTACTTCCCTAAAACCAGCCAAGATTCTGAATCTGTGGTCTCAGCAACTTCCCTAAAACCAGCCAAGATTCTGAATCTGTGGTCCCAGCTACTTCCCTAAAACCAGCCAAGATTCTGAATCTGTGGTCCCAGTTACTTCCCTAAAACCAGCCAAGATTCTGAATCTGTGGTCCCAGTTACTTCCCTAAAACCAGCCAAGATTCTGAATCTGTGGTCCCAGTTACTTCCCTAAAACCAGCCAAGATTCTGAATCTGTGGTCCCAGTTACTTCCCTAAAACCAGCCAAGATTCTGAATCTGTGGTCCCAGTTACTTCCCTAAAACCAGCCAAGATTCTGAATCTGTGGCCCCAGTTACTTCCCTAAAACCAGCCAAGATTCTGAATCTGTGGTCCCAGTTACTTCCCTAAAACCAGCCAAGATTCTGAATCTGTGGTCCCAGTTACTTCCCTAATACCAGCCAAGATTCTGAGCCTGTCAGCCTGTGGTCCCAGTTACTACATTAAAACCAGCCAAGATTCTGAGCCTGTCAGCCTGTGGTCCCAGTTACTACATTAAAACCAGCCAAGATTCTGAGCCTGTCAGCCTGTGGTCCCAGTTACTACATTAAAACCAGCACACTCTCCACTGGTTGGGAACCCTTGAACACAAACACGTTGCTTGGATTCCTTCAGCGCTCAAAATACCGGGTCATGTTTTTTTTTTAATTTTGTAGCCTAAATCTTCTTACATCCTTCCCGTGCCGTTAAACGTCACATAGGGCTCGCATGGTAGTTCGCCAAGTTTTCCTGTTTTCAGCGAGCGATTCAACCTCACCAACGCATGTTACGCCCATTGAACTGGCCTCTCTTAACAATGTCCTCTTCAGAGTTTCACGTGGTCGACCACTTTTTCTCCAGCTTGTTGTGCTCCACTTGATAATCTTGAATCAAAATGCTTTAGATGAAATCAAGTTTGTTTTCACATCTGGCGGCAGCTTCGTAATTTCGGCCAAAAACGTTTGAACCATGGTCTGGGTCGGTGGTTCTTAACGTTTTATTGACTCTGGGCCCCCTTTAAGACCTGAGAACAGCAGTGGCCCCTTTCTGGCCTGAGAACGGCAGTGGCCCCCCTTTCTGGCTTGAGAACAGCAGTGGCCCCCCTTTCTGCTTTGAGAACAGCAGTGATCCCATTTCTGGCTTGAGAACAGCAGTGATCCCATTTATGGCCTGAGAACGGCAGTGATCCCATTTATGGCTTGAGAACAGCAGTGATCCCATTTCTGGCCTGAGAACAGCAGTGATCCCATTTATGGCTTGAGAACGGCAGTGATCCCATTTCTGGCCTGAGAACGGCAGTGATCCCATTTCTGACCTGAGAACAGCAGTGATCCCATTTATGGCCTGAGAACGGCAGTGGCCCCCTTTCTGGCTTGAGAACAGCAATGATCCCATTTCTGGCCTGAGAACGGCAGTGGCCCCCTTTCTGGCCTGAGAACAGCAGTGATCCCATTTCTGGCCTGAGAACGGCAGTGGCCCCCTTTCTGGCTTGAGAACAGCAGTGATCCCATTTCTGGCTTGAGAACAGCAGTGATCCCATTTATGGCCTGAGAACGGCAGTGATCCCATTTATGGCTTGAGAACAGCAGTGATCCCATTTCTGGCCTGAGAACAGCAGTGATCCCATTTATGGCTTGAGAACGGCAGTGATCCCATTTCTGGCCTGAGAACGGCAGTGATCCCATTTCTGACCTGAGAACAGCAGTGATCCCATTTATGGCCTGAGAACGGCAGTGGCCCCCTTTCTGGCTTGAGAACAGCAATGATCCCATTTCTGGCCTGAGAACGGCAGTGGCCCCCTTTCTGGCCTGAGAACAGCAGTGATCCCATTTCTGGCCTGAGAACGGCAGTGGCCCCCTTTCTGGCTTGAGAACAGCAGTGATCCCATTTCTGGCCTGAGAACGGCAGTGATCCCATTTCTGACCTGAGAACAGCAGTGACCCCATTTCTGACCTGAGAACAGCAGTGGCCCCCTTTCTGGCCCGAGAACAGCAGTGGCCCCCTTTCTGGCCTGAGAACAGCAGTGGCCCCCTTTCTGGCCTGAGAACGGCAGTGGCCCCCTTTCTGGCCTGAGATCAGCAGTGACCCCCTTTCTGGTCTGAGAACAGCAGTGACCCCCTTTCTGGCCTTATGAAAAGATACAACGGAGATAATGTTCTTTTATCTTGTACAGACGGGTAAAGAAAAACATACCATGCGTCTCTGAGAAAAGAATTTGAAAGGATTTGCCCTGGAATGGCACAAAGGATCTTTATCTGAAACAGACACGTGGAGTGATAAGGACGCGCGTGTCATGTCGTAGTTTCATTGTAGTTGTGGGGGTAATATTATGATGAATCATTTATCTAGGAAGGGGTGATGGGGTACAACTTCTTCATATTTTGTTCGAAAATGGAGAGAAAATTGTTACCATTAAACATTCTTCTGTCGTATTTTGCTTTGTTGCCCATAAGAGGCATCTACAGTCGGACGGCAAAATGATCAACTTCTCATGCATGTCTTCTGTTGTGTTAGAGATTGTGTTTAGCAAGACTGCGCTGTATATGTCTGTTGTCTGGTTCGTTTCTGTTTCTGTTCTACTTATAAGAAGTTTTAGTGCTTGTGAAACTGTTTTTGTTTCTGTTTCTATTCTACTTATAAGAAGTTTTAGTGCTTGTGAAACTGTTTTTGTTTCTGTTTCTGTTCTACTTATAAGAAGTTTTAGTGCTTGTGAAACTGTTTTGTTTCTGTTTCTATTCTACTTATAAGAAGTTTTAGTGCTTGTGAAACTGTTTTTGTTTCTGTTTCTATTCTACTTATAAGAAGTTTTAGTGCTTGTGAAACTGTTTTGTTTCTGTTTCTATTCTACTTATAAGAAGTTTTAGTGCTTGTGAAACTGTTTTGTTTCTGTTTCTATTCTACTTATAAGAAGTTTTAGTGCTTGTGAAACTGTTTTTGTTTCTGTTTCTATTCTACTTATAAGAAGTTTTAGTGCGTGTGAAACTGTTTTGAATCTAAAATAAATGTGGTTCTCCGTTTCTTGTTTGTCTTCCCCGCATAATTTACATTCGCTTGGTTTATTTGTAATGTGCGTTGTTGCTATAGGTGTCATGTTGAACAGCAGTCTGTATGTTATCCCTTTAGCTTCGGGCGTAATCCCTGTGATGTGTATGTTTTGAAATGTTTTTTTTTTAGTATGTTATCTCAAGAATCAACGGTGTAATCCAGATCAGGGATATCCAGCTGGCGGCCCGCGTAGTTTTTTTTTTTTAATTGCGCTACGCAAAATGCACAATATAATCAAAATATTTAACTTTAAAAATATGTTTACATAGGTTTCTTTCTTTAAAAAAATATTTAAACACCTCTGAAAATATTCAGGTCACCTTTAAATTATAACTGTCAGATTTTAAAAATTTGTATGGAAGTTGACAAAAACTAGTTGATCTAGATGCGACCCCCCCCCCCCCCCGCCCCCAACCACTATATCCACATACAATTGTGGTCCTTGAGGACAATAGACGTTGTGCACACCAGATCTCTAGACTCTGATCTAGTCCAAATCTCAGTCCAGTCTTTGGCCTACATTTGCGTCTGAACTCATCAAGTGTTCTCAGTGGGCACTTCAGACAAGGACAAATTGCAGTCTTATCTTTAGTGTGTTTTGGAATTCTTTCTGAAAGATTTCTGGCAGACATCCATGCCTTGTTGGTTCTTTCTCTCTGGTGTGCCTGCCTTGGTGAACGTGTGACAAACGAACGGGCATTGCGAGCGTTACTAAAGAGGTCAAAAGACGAAGGTGGAAATGGCTAGGCCACATGCTACGAATGAAAATAACAAAAACCAAGACACCCCTATACTGCTATAACCCGGACACCCTAAGAGAAAAGAAAGAGGGACAGGTCATTGGGGACATGGGGATACAAAACACAGGAAGAGCTAAAAGGAAGCGGGGAAGACGTGGTTTGAGGTATCCTGGGTTGCTCAAGACAGGACTGGCTGGAGAACCTTTGTTGATGCCTTATACTCCATTGGGAGTACAGAGAACTGGTGATGATGATGCTTGCCTTGGTGCACTTCTTTTTCTTCTGCGTTCGAGGTTGCTGGTCACATCAGACCCTGATCCTTGTCGACATGGCAAAACTGGCAGTCCTCTCCAGATCCTGATAGGAGCCGCAAAGCTTTTGCCCCAAGCTTGTATCCTCTGGCCATGTCTCTCGTATCGGGTCTGCATGGTTTGGGCATTCTTGAAGGATATGTTTTGGAGTCTGGACTCCACTGCCACATGGACACTCCTCTGTGTGAGACATTTTGAGTCAATATAGGTGGCTCAGTAGTCTGCAGTGGCCTGTCCGTATGTGAAAGAGGATGGTTTGCTGACGTCTTCGTAGTTGGTGCATTGCATCTGGTTCGTTGTTGCATGTTAGTTGTTTCTTCCATTCAGATCTGCACTGGTTACGAATTATGGTTTTCGACTCTTGGTAGTTTACTGGATGATTTGTTTGATCTTGATTGCTGCCAGCTTTGGATAGGATGCCACCTGTTTCATTGCCATCTTGGTGGACTGATATATACTGTCAGTCATTTATTAATATTTTTGTCTCCCCGTTGGTGCTTTCCTTCCCTGCATATTCCTGTGTCCCTGTAAACCGAAAGTGAAATAGTGGAAAGTTGAAAACATTTTAGACCAGTGATTCCTGACCTCTTTGTCACGTTGCAGACCCTTAAAGCCAGCGACAGTTCACTGGCCTCCTAAAAGATACTTCTGTGTCGCCTGGCATTAAATTATAATAAAAAGTTCACATTTCTTGTGTTCTTCATAATTTAAACTTACTACGCGGACCTCCCAAACGATCCTTCATGGACACTAATTTAGAAACCGATTCGTCAAAGCTTGTGCGATTTTAATTATTTTTTCCTGTTGCATTTTTGCCTTGTGACGCGACAGCGTGCTTATCACAGAGCTATAGCAGTGGAAGGTCTACTCCTAGCAGGTCCAACCAAGCTGGGAAGGTCTGAGCGGGCAGGGCTCAAACGAAACTAGCAACCTGGTCTTCCAGGTTGGGGGTTGGAGCATGGGATTAACAACCGCATCTCTGTAGAAAAACAACAAACAACAAACTGATGTTACGGAAGAGATAGAGAAGCCTCGAAGTTGGACGGAAAACAGAAACATACAAATATCTAGACGCATCCTTCAACAGAAGCAACACAGTAAGCCAGGAAATTAAAAGTAGAGTGCAGATAGGGAATAAAATATACTTTGCTTTGCAATGCCTGTTAAAATCCAAAATCCTGTTCAAAAACACCAGACTATAATAAGACTAGCCATCATGTAGGGACCAGAAACGTGGAGTACAACAAAGAAAGATGAACAGCAATTGAAAATCTTTGAGAACAAGATCCTAAGAAGAATCTTTGGG
The DNA here is from genome assembly GCA_009760885.1 of Achatina immaculata. Lineage (NCBI taxonomy): Eukaryota > Metazoa > Mollusca > Gastropoda > Stylommatophora > Achatinidae > Lissachatina > Lissachatina immaculata. Next base: position 29,963,774 of record CM019699.1, read on the forward strand.
CCCGTAAAGGATACCAACAGTGGAGAATGGAGAGCTAGAAAGAACACTGAACTGAACAGCTTATTTAGATCGACAGCGGATTATAAACATCTTGGAACTGAAAAGATTACACAGGCTGGTTCACATAGAAAGTATGTATCTACAAGAGATGAAGGAAACAAGACCAAGAGTTAGGTCAAGACAGAGACGAATACACAACATAAAAGAGAACATAGAGGAAACTAATGGCACCAACTGGAGAGAGAAGATCAGGAATAGAGAAGAATAGAAGCGAACTTTATCTGCAACAATGAGCCTTAATGGCTCGGAAAGCTGAAGAAAAAGAAGAAGAAGAAGAAGAAGAAGAAGAAGAAGAAAAAATAATTGCACTTTAGATTTTCGATGTGTTGTCCCAGGTGCCACTTCAAAGCTTTGTTTAGCGAATGTCTTGGATTTGTAGTTTTATCGTATTAAGTTACATGGATTTAGCCTGAATCGAATTACACTTTCACAAATGCAAACTGGCATGCCGCTCTTCCGTTTGATAACTTAGATAAAGTAATGTCTCCTGTCAACTCTTCTTTGCGTTTTTTTTTTGGGGGGGGGGGGGGTGGAGAGAGAGAGAGAGAGAGAGAGAGAGAGAGAGAGAGAGAGAGAACAGATTTTATTTTCATGGAGTGGAGAACAAGGCGTGCATGCCTGGCTGAAGTTCTGCACGCCATCTCTTGGCTTTCCTTCTAACACAATAATTCAACATAATTGTAATACTAGTATTTATCATCATCTTGTGCCGTCTCCCCAACGGAAGTTTGGCGACACTGAATCTCCACTCTGCCCTGTTTCTTGCCTTCGTATTGGACTGAGCCAAACCGGTTCATATCCATCTCTTGATGCTGTCCACTCATCTGTCTCTGTCATCCTCTTGGTTCTCTTCCCTTCTATCTAACCCTCAAGAAGGTTCTCCAGTATAGTATTATGCCTCTTGACGTGCCCAAAGTAACTTAGTTGTTTTAGTTGTTTTAGTTTTACGACTTTTTTAGAAGTGATTTTTCTTTTAACTTCAGCTGGTTTAATACTTCTTTTTCTTTTCTCTTCACGGGATACGTCCTGTTCTTCTGTATATATAGACTTCACTACCACCACCACCACCACCACCACCACCACCACCACAATCACCACCACCATCACAACCATCATCACCACCACCACCACAACCACTACCACCACCATCATCATCACCACCACCATCACCACCACAACCACCACCACAATCACCACCACCATCACAACCACATCACCACCATCATCACCACCACAACCACTACCACCACCATCATCATCATCGTCATCATCTGTACTCCCAATGGAGCACAAGACATCAACAAAGGTTCTCCAGCCAGTCCCGTCATGGGCATGTCAGGATTTCTCTTTCCCCGCTTTCTTCAGTTCTTCCTCTCTCGTGCCTCTCCATGCCCCAAAGGCCTGGCTCTATATCCACATTTCAAAGGCCTCAGTTTTCTTGTAAGTTGCCTACTAGTATTACAAAAACATATAAAGAGCTATACCTAGTATGAATCGAACACATTTTGTATATAACTTGTTATCCGTGCTTTTAACAATATATGTCAATAAAACATGCGGCATAATTATTTTACATCCTCACATAGAGATATTTTACATCCTCACATATAGATATTTTACATCCTCACATATAGATATTTTACATTCGGACATATACATATTTTACATCCTCACATATAGATATTTTACATCCTCACATATAGATATTTTACATCCTCACATATAGATATTTTACATCCTCACATATAGATTATAGTAAACACCAGTTCGCAGTTACATGGAGATAGCGCAAGACAAAGCAAGACGAGGCAGACCTCCTGCTAGGATAAAGTAATGATCCTCAGTATCTCCATTCCTCTCTGTTCTTATTCTTCTCTTGTCAAATGTTCACCCCCAGAGCCCGTAGGTCTTAATGGATTTACGGCATGTAAGAGAGAAAGATGGCTTGCTCTGTTTAGGCTAAACAGAGCTTTTAGTGCAGGTGCGATAAAACTCAGAAACCGTAATAATGAGAATTTCTTTTTTTTTTAATAGCAACAGAAGAGAATAATTCACATTGTGGCGGGAAATGAGTGAATAAAACGCGGATGATAACTGATTATCAAAGAAGAATTTGTGTGATTCATAGTTTGTACAGTGCCAACGTCCAATCAGCGGGAGATAATTTATTTTACCCGTCATTCCTCACTGCGAAGTGCCGGAACTTTCAGTTGAGGGGAGCACTTGTACTTGTACTTGTACGAACTCCCTGTAGCTGCGAGCTGTTGTTCTTTGCAGCCGATGCTGTAGAGATGTTGAGGCACATCATCGTATCGGCGTGGGAGCGGGTTATGGCGGCTACTTTTTCAGTCCCAGAGTACAGCTAAAAAACCGGGGGTGTGCAATGCTTCTTTATCAGACTCCGCCAGCATGGGGACTATGGCGATCCCTGCCCCGTTAGCCAGGCTATGTATAAACTAGGAAAAATGTAGGAACAGCTTTATTACTTAACGACTACAAAGTTGTGATGTTTCGGCGTGAGCCTTAATCATACAAAAACATACAGGATGAAGAAATAGAGGGAGGAGATAAAGTATAGATTCACGTGAATACTATTTTTTAAAAATTTAAAAATTAAATAGAGTACTTAGCTGTAAATTGTAAGATGTGGCTTGTTTGGCGGTGGTTGTCAGGAATGGATTTAGTAGAACGTGGAGACTGTTTAACTGGAGACCTGTGATATGTGGTCGGTGGGTTGTAACTGGGGGGTGGTGCTTCGTGTATAGTTATATACTTATACATTAATTATTGTGCGTTAGCCAGGCTAGTCCTGTTACTGGGGGTACCACGGAGATGTGGGACAGGGTCTTGGTCAGCTATGGGTCGCTAACCCTGACACTGGCATATCAGCTATGGGTCGCTAACCCTGACACTGGCATATCAGCTATGGATCGCTGATTGACTCATCGGACAGGCGTCTTCACTTCCATTTGAGGGGAGAGAATAGTTTCATATTTAGAACTTGTCCTTAAGGAAAAAAACAACAACTGGAACACATTAACGACCCAACAGCATACCCCAAAACTAGAGATAATCAATACTCAGAGCCAAGGACTGGAGTCCAGAACGTTAGATCCCTAAGGCTGAACACACTGGGTTTTAGCTGTAGCTGAAATCGTCATTGCACTTGAAAGAAACCCACAAGAGGCCCGACAGCCTTCTCAGTACATCTGTCCACACGCAGAAGCTAACCTCAACAGTTGTGACATGATTGACGATTATTACTATGACGCTATTAGAAATAACAAAGAAGTGCACAGGTTTTTGCAGTCTCCACTTATAACTACCATTCAGAAAAACAACAGATTGAGATGGCTCGCACACTTGGAGAGCATGGACGGGAATAGATAGACGGAGACAGAAAAAGAGGGCTTGTATAAAAGTGATTAACAGAGGCAGGCCAAAAGGGCTTATATAAAAGCGATTAACGGGGACAGAAAAAGAGGGCTTATATAAAAGCGATTAACGGAAACAGAAAAAGAGGGCTTATATAAAAGTGATTAACGGAGACAGACAAAGAGAGCATATATAAAACTGATTAGCGAAGACAGACAAAGAGGGCTTATTCATTCATTATTCATTCATTCATTTGCATGTCCTTTGCGGAACATTGCCTCCCTAACAGCACTCCTGTAGGCCTCTCAGTTGTGAGCAAGATGGGTTGCTGCTGATGCACATAATTGCAGATCACCATCGATGTCTTGCAGACATCTTCGTCTTGGTCTTCCTCTATTTCTTTTTTCCTATTATGTACCCTTCCAAGACGGTCTTCTCTAGATTATCATGACGTTTAATATGTCCAAAATATTTAAGTTTTCTCTCTTTAATCCTCTTCACTAGCCAGCCTTCTTCAATATTAAGTTCTTGTAGTATATATATATTTGTTATTTTTTGTGTCCATGATATTTGAAGAACTCTTCTGTAGCATTTACATTCAAAGGCATTTATGTGTTTCTCAGCTGTTTTGTTAAGTGTCCAGGTCTCACAGGAATATGTTGCGACAGGAAAGATGCATGCCCTTAAAAATCTTATTTTTGTGGTTCTGTCTGTTCCTCTCCACATCTTCTTTAGTTGTTTTACTTTCTGAAGAGCGATAGATGTCCTCCTTTAAATTTCCCTCATTATATCTCCATTATTAGTAGTGATCAAAGATATTTAAAACTCTCCACTTCTTCCAGTTTTTCCTAATTGATGCATATATCAGCTGCCTTGTTTGTTTTGTCAGTTGTCATCAATTTAGTTTTCTTTGCATTAAGATAAAGGTTTTGCTCTTCACTATTCTTATGGACTGACATAATTAGTTTTTCCATTCCTTTTTGTGTTGTGGACAGTAATACTGTGTCATCAGCATATCTAACCGCTGGTATTTCATAACCTCCAATTGTTATGACATCGTAATATTCTTTGTCTACATCTTCTCTAATATTCCTCATTATATTTTCAGTATACAAGTTAAATAAATAAGGCGACAATATGCACCCATGACGGACCTCTTGTTTTATGTCAAACCAAGTTGTTGTTTCACTATTTAGTCTTACTGCTGCCTGTGGGTATAGATACAACAGTGGTATTAATTGTATCAAATGTGTTGGAAATCCCATTTTTCCCATTATTTCCCAAAGTTTCTCAAATGCCTTTGAGTAGTCTCTAAAAGATAAATATAGATCCACATTAAACTCTCTGCATTTCTCTATTATTAATCTTATATTGAATATATGATCTCTTGATACTCTTCCTTGCCTGAAACCAGCTTGGACCATATTGACTTCTTCTATTTTCTTACGAAGTCTACCCATTATGATTTTTAACAGAATTTTACTGGCATGAGTAATCAGAGCAACAGTTCTGTAGTTTGTGCATAATTTCAGGTTACCCTTTTTTTTGGCAGTGGTATGAATACAGTTCTTTTCCATTCTTTTGGCCAGATACCTGAATGCCATATCTTTTTGCACAGTGCATGATAGATTGTTGCACACTCCTTTCCTCCTGCTTTAATAAATTCAGCTGTTATCTCATCACATCCTGGTGATTTACCATTTTTCAGATTCTTTATTACCCATAAAACTTCCTCTATTGCCAGTTCTAGTTCTTTCTCCTCCAATAATAATTCACAATGTTGATTTCCACTTTCACAGTCGGTTGTTTCATTGCATCTTTCTAGAATTTCCTCTGTCTCTGTCAAGGTATTCCCCATCTCGTCACAAATTACATTTAGCTTAGGTATGACATTTTTCGTCAATATCTTCATTTCTTTAAACATTTCACTATCTCTTCCACACTTCTGATGTTCTTCTATTCTTTCACAACAATCCTCCATGTATTTTTTTGTGTGGCCTTTTCTAATGTTTATTCGTACTTCTTTTGTTAAAGATTTATATTCCTCTTTGTTGTTGTTTGTCACTTTCCATTGTGTCTTCATTTCTCTACTTTTTTTAATCAGTTCTAGTGTGCCTGTTGTAATACATCCATTCTTTTGTGTTTTCTTTACTGGAACCATATCTTTAGCTGTTGTTATTAAGCCAGTTCATCTGGTGTCATCTCCTCCTGTGCAGCCATCAGGATTTTGAAACGGTTCTTCACTTCTATACCGTATTGTTCTGGTATATTTGTAAGATCAAAGCGGAGTGATTTTGATCCTGTAACTGTCTTTTTTATCTTTATCTTCATGTGTGCTATTAATAACTCATGGTCCGTGTTACACTCAGCACCTGGTAAAGTTTTTGCTGATGTTATACTTGACCTCCACCTTCTTTGCACTAAAATGTAATCTATTTGATTCTTGATTTTCCCATCAGGTGATCTCCATGTGTAAAGTCTTCTTGGATGTTGTTTAAAAGGTGTGTTAGCAATCATTAGCTCATTTTCCATGCAAAACGCCATTAAATTGTCACCTGCCTCATTTCTATGTCCTATGCTAGATTTCCCCACAACATATCCTTCGTCCTCTGCTCTTTCTGTAGTAATCTTTGCATTAAAATTCTCCATTATTAATGCAATATCATTTTTCCGTACCTGGTCTATAGTCGTTTGCAGTGTGTTATAAAAGTCTTCTACTTCCTCTTCTTCTGCTGCTGATGTAGGTGCATATATCTGGATCATTGTTACATTTCCAGGAGTGCCCTTAAGTCTGATAGTGAGGATTCTGTCACTTACTGGATTGTAACCTAGTAATGATTTTGATGCTGATTTGTCCAAGTAAAAAGCCAATCCATTCTTTCCTCCTAATTCTACACCAGAGTAAATAAAGATATTATCATTCTCGCTCTTGGCGTGTCCTGATCCTTTTCATCGATGTTCGCAGATTGCCAAAATGTGTATCCCCGTTCTTTTCATCTCGTCACTTATTATTTGATACTTTCCATCATACATACTTCATTTCATACATACTTCCTTACATAAGAGGGCTTACATAGAAGTGATTAACGGGGACAGACAAAGAGGCAGACTGAAACAACGGTTGGATGACAACCTGGAATAAGATCTACGAGCCCTCGGACAATTGGCAAGAGAAGACTAAGAACAGAGAGGAATGGAGACACATCTTGTCTGCAGCAATAAATATCAATGGCTGTGATATACAGTCAAAGTGGGGTGAAGACGCCCGATAAAGTAATCAGCGACCCATAGCTGATATGCCAGCGTCAGGGTTAGCGACCCATAGCTGATACATCAGCGTCAGGGTTAGCGACCCATAGATGATATATCAGCGTCAGGGTTAGCGACCCACAGCTGATATGCCAGCGTCTGGGTTTGCGACCCATAGCTGACCAAGACCCTGTCCCACCTCTCAGTGGTACCCCCAGTAACAGGCATAGCCAGGCTAATGGAGCAGAGATAGCCATAGTCTCCATGGTGGTGGAGTCTGCTAAAGAAGCATTGTACACCTTCTGCTTTTTAGTTGTACTCTGGGACTGAAAAAGTAGCCGCCATAACCTGCTCCCAAGCTGATACGATGCTGTGCCTAAAATCTCTACTGCATCGGTTGCAAAGAACAACAGCTCGCAGTTACAGGGAGTTCGTACAAGTACAAGATACACAGTCAAAAGCTGTGGAGTAGTCTACAAAACAAGTGTATAGACCCACATTAATCTCTCTACAACTTTCTATGATGTTCCTCATGTTTAATATATGATCTCTGGTGCGTCTGCCTGGTTTGAAACCCACATGGACTTGTATCTCTTGTTCTATTTTCCCCGTCTACCTTTTTCAACATGATTCATAGCATGTTGTTAAGTTATATCTTATAAGGGCAATGTTCTTTATTTCAGCTGCTCTTTCGTAGCAATCACTAATACAAGATTACAACTCACGAATGTAATGAAAAAATAACATAACATTTACAAAACGCACAAATTAATCTAACAGCAAAGCATTTAACGATAGTAAATTCTTTGTTTACTGGCACGTTCTCTGTCAACATTGAAAGGTCAGGACACGTCAGACTAAGATTTGACGGACACTTTACTGTATAACAAATCGCAGTATTTAGCCTTCTTGGGCATCAGTTGAAGTTTATTCAACTGAAACTTATTTAGATGTTTATATATATAAAAATTGCTTTTACATATTATGTAGCCTAAATATGCTCTGAACGAAGATGTTTTGACTTCGAAGAATTAAATCGAGTTCAGGGAGTTGGTCAAATTGTGCAATTCATGTTTCGAAAAAAATCCACTTTAAGCTCAAAAAACATAAATGAAAGTCACAGAAATTGAATGAAAAACAAAAGATAATTTACTTTTGCATATTCTAACACGAAATATAGCACAATAAAATGTCCTTTATTTATGAAAGACATGTTTTCAAAGATGCCATATCTTCGTTATGGGCGGCAGGGAGGTATGAAAATACATCCTTAACTTATGTCCTACGCTAATTTAATAACAAATGTTATATGAAACTATTACTTCATCCGTCCTTTAGTTGATAAAGTAACATTCAACATCGTTTTTCTTCGTATGTACAGAGTAACTGTTAATATAAATATGCCACATCCCACAGACCGGCCATTGTCCTCGGAAAGGTGATCCTCACTATCGCGTGGTGGCGTTGACGCGTAGCTTTCTGAGACGTCCGCGTGGACCACGGAGACTTCGCTCGATATTGAAGAAGCTCCGTTTCTTAATTAAAAAAAACAACCAAAAAACTAAAGACTTTTGCTATAGCCGCAGCCGAAAGGAAAAAAAAATGTCAGGAAGAGGCAAAGGCGAGAGCTTTGTCTTCAGCGAGGATGAGGATTTGGAGGGCGGCCAGTACCATTACCTCAGAACGCTGGTCATCACTGTCAGCGGGTGCTGGTTGGCTAAGTCGATAGTACGCTGTTCTCTCGTGGCTAGACGGCTGCTCGTCTTACCGGAGTCCGTGTTCGAATCCCAGGTAATTCTCTTGTGATTTTTCTTTCTCTCCGTCTCACTAAAGTGCTTTGTCTACGATTTTTTCGAGGTTTAATCCTACAATATTTGTTATCTTACATCACTGTCAGCGGGTCTAATGCAACAAAAATATCCTATGCGTACACGTACAGCATCTTAGTCGGGCCAGCGGGGCTTGGGATGGACGGAGTAGCTACTCTCAGTAGATACGAAACCAAAGCAAAGTGGTTCGTCACACACTGAAGCAGGCGGGCCCACATCACCCGCTACAGTTTGCTACACGGCAGAACATTGGAACTCGAGGAAAGCTGACGATTACAATCGAGCGCCTTGACAAAGAACGCGTCAAGGGAACGCTGCACTGGTTGCCCCAGACGACTAAGATGCACATGGCCAAAAGACTCGTCGTGTTCCTGACAGGCGACGAAGAGGGAAGTCTCGCGTGTAGGAAAAGCTTCAGACAAATAGAACTTCCTATGCAGGCACAAAGTGGAAGTGCCACATTTCACAGTTATAAGGAACCACAACGGCACAAAGGAGATGAAAATCGCAGTGACACTACAGGGCAGAAAAACACCATGCCCAGCATGCCGTGAGGACTCTCACTGGGCTAACAAATGCACAAAGAATACGAAGTCAGCGCCAAGAGACGGTGCAAAAGATAAACACGCCCAACAAGTGGCAGACACAAAAGATGAAGAAAGACCGACCCCTCTCCCCCCCCCCCCCCCCGACCTCCACAACCAACGTGGAACAAGATCAGGAGCCAGCTTCAGAGTCTGTCGACGACGGTTATAAGCTGGTCGAAAACAGGAAGAAGAGACGGCATCCAGTAACCGCCACAGATCGAGCAAAAAGTCACCGCGCACCCCACAGAAACGGGTAACAAGTAGTAGGATTCCGGAAGACCAGCCTCCAAGGACAGAACCGGAAACCATACAACCACAAGCAGAAGTGGCGGGGAATGTCCTCTCCCCAGGGGAGGATATTGACCCGCAAACACAGCTCACGGGAGTACCTTTCTCCTGGGCCCAGCAGGCAGCGGAAGGTCACTCAGATGACGAGAAGCCTCACCTAATAATTGATGAACAAGAACCGCTGTGAAACTTTCATCCACGTGGATTATTTGTGTTATTCATGTCGGGGTCTCACAACCAAGGAACGACAACATCATTCTGGATTATACGTATGTGGACCTTCCTTTTTTTCAGTTGTTAAATTCAACATGTTTCATTGTTTGCTTTTAAAAATGGATAACGAAATTAAAATTTTAAACATTAACATCAGAGGCATACGTACAAAATGACACCACGTTGTCTCTTTAATACAAACACACAAACCAGATTTCATCGTCCTCCAGGAAACAAATATACACACAGACAGACAAGCAGCACAAATAACTACACAGTTAGGCCTTAGATTCTCATGTTTTAGCTTGGCCATATAAAAATTAGGGTCTGGAGTAGCAATAGTACAGACATCAGACAGATGGAAAATTGTTAGAATAAACAGAGACAGTAGAGGGAGAAAAGCCATAGTAGAGGCGAGAAACGATGCACACACATACACCATAGTCAACATACAACCACACGCATCAGCCTATGTTCTATGAGGACTTGGACTCTCTACTCACTCGTACATATAGAGGACACAGCATTATACTAGGAGGAGATTTTAATTGTGTATTGTCAGACGAAGACAGCACAGGAGGCCAAGTTAGATATCAGATAGTTGGAACACGCAGAGACAGCAAGAACCAACTAGAGACATTACAAGACATAACAGATACACACATTTTAGTAGACACATATAGACACACACATCCACAAGGCAGAGACACCACACACCAAAACAACGCCCACTGCAGGCCAGCCAGACTAGACAGAATCTACGTACCCTCAACACATCACATAACACGAACCGGACATCTCACAGAAACCCGACAGGTCACAGATCACAAAGCAATAGCCACGACAGTAAACACGACATACACAAACTGACCTTTCAAACGATCACCGCATTGGAAATTTAGCAACACACTACTCCAAAACCAAGAATTTGTAGGGCACATAACAAAGCTTATCCACACTTTCACAGACAACATACCGGCACACAACATTCAGCAACATTGGGGGATACTTAAGAGCACAGTGAGGGATAGAGCACAGACACTCTCAACCCAGACACACAGAGAAAGACCGAGACAGGAGAACATAACTGAAGAAGCAATCAGACTAACAAAGCAGATAGACAGAAACTCACCGCACCTACTTACGCTGCAAGAGGAATTAGACAAACCCAAACAACACAGATGTCAGGGTGCACTACTGAAGATTAGACTCAACACTATCACCCAAGAAACACCCACCAAGCAGTACTTAGGGATAGAAAAAAACATTGAACCCAGCAGACAAATATGCGAGATAATAGACCTAGATGGTAACAAACAGACAGAAATACAAAACATAACACAGGCCTTCAGAGACTACTACAAAAACCTATACACTTAAGAGAAAATAGAAACACACACACAAGACAAATACATGCAGTAGACAAAAAGCTGTGTGACATCGACAGACATACACTCGATACACCACTAACACTGGAAAACTTAGCACAAGCAGTATGAGGAATGCAAAAAGACAAGTCACCAGTACCAGATGGTCTTACAGTAGAGTTCTACCAACACTTCTTTCCCCTCTTAGGTCCCCTCCTCGTACATGTCTTTGCAGAAACCTTTGACCGCAATGAACTACCACCTAGCATGAACCTATCATGCATCACTCTCATAGCCAAAGATAACGCAGACAAGGCATAACTCAAAAACTACAGACCCATATCTCTGCTAAACGTAGATTACAAGATCCTTACAAAAGCGCTCACCAACAAGCTCAAACCATTTATGCAAAAACGCATACACGAAAACCAACAATGTAGTGTAGAGAACAGAAGCATACAGAAGCACACACATTTCATACGAGATATTATACACCACACACATCAGAATAACTGCCAGTCGTCAATTATTTCCTTAGATCAGGAGAAAGCTTTTGACAGAGTGTCACACAAATACTTACACAAGACATTACTCCATTGTAACATAGGGAATTAGTTTAGAGAATGGATTCACATTCTCTACTCCAAACCTGAGAGCAAAGTCTTAGTAAACCACAAGCTTACAGAGACTTTCAGGCTAACTAAATCTGTGAGACAGGGCTGCCTCCTTTCTCCTTTACTGTACACACTCACTCTAGAACCACTTCTAGAGAAAATCAGACAAGACACAACAATCCAGGGAACCTTCATATCTGGTAGGGGAGAGAGAAAGTTGCTTGTGTACGCAGACGACACAATCTTCTTCCCACAAACAGAAAGATCAATAGTTAACATCCTAGACACATTCACAGAGTTCGGTAAAGGCAGCGAAGCCAAACTAAACATACAGAAATCCTTAATAATGGGGACAGACAGATGTCTGAATAAAATGGACTTCTCCTTTCGACTCGCAGTCACAGACAACATAAAACTTCACGGCATCACTTTCCCGTCACACCCAAATAAAACACACAAACCGACATGGGAGAAACTTGTAACACAAATTACAGACATGCTAAACAGGTACAAATACAAAGCTACAACGATATTTGGTAGAAGCACCATAGTGAACACTTACATCATTCCAAAAAAATAATCTACATAACTACAGTACTAGACCCTTCAAAACAGACAATGAAGGAAATCAACAAACAGATCAGACGCTTCATTTTCACAAACACTATACAAGCATAAAAAACAAAACTCTCATACAGGACAAACTTCACGGAGGAATCGCCCTCCAAGACATACAAACAAAGACCCAAACACTCAGGATCAGTCACGTGGGCCGTATCATCAAACACCAAAAACAGCACGCACTAGCTCACTACTACATGGGACTCAGATGATCAAATCTGCTCCCACCAAACAACTCACAACCACACGGTTTTGGTACACCACAACACTTCCACAAAACCTGCATTCAAGCCAACCACGGAAACGAAGCACTCATACGCCGTAAAACAAATTACATCTACAAAGATTTAATCACAAAGCAAGCACCCCCACTACACCTCAGGATCACAAGAGGTCGGAGATACGGCCTCTTCGACTTTAAAGAAACTCTCAAAAACCTCAGTCTTAAGAATATCATACAGAAAACCAGAGAAACTACATATCGGCTTATTTAAAACATGACACCCATCACACAGAGATGACAGCTCAAAGATTCAAACAGACAACACCATGCCAACTATGCAGGAACAGTATACACGAAACAGAAAACACGTATTTATGAGTGCATTATAATTACACCTAAGATAGCAACACTACAGAACATAATAGAAACACACACAGAACAAAAGATAGACATGTACAAAGCTATCATGCTAAACATTATCCCTATAACTCAGCCGGACACACACACCAAGTTACTGCCCCTGCTGGCAGAGTTCAGGTTCTTGGTGTGGACGTGCAGAAACAGAGCTCGTTTCCAGTTCTGCACCTTAAGTCAGGCCACACTTTCTTAGGTCTGTTTCAACATAGAATAAGTAAAATCATGGACAGACAGACACACAGACAGACAGATAGACAGACAGACAGAGTTTAAAGAAAATAACAAATTTTCATGTACATCTACGGAAAGAAAGAGAAGGCAATGCCAAAATAATTTCATGTACATTTCCAGAGTGACAGGAAGTATGGGAAAGGAAGAAAAAGAGAGCACTTGAGAGAGAGAGAGAGGAGGAGGTGCTGCAAGGAAGTACTACTTTTGAGATAGGAAGGCAATAATACTAACTGTTCTTTTTTTTTTTTTTGATTTGGAAGGAAATAAAATAAAAAATAAAAATGCACACACAAACACGTGTCACATGATGACAGAGTAAAGTCCCTTTGATGAGGTTGAAAAGCTCGCCGAAAACGGGAAAACTTCTACAAATTCCAGTTCATCTAGCCATCATTTCTCTAGAGAGATACCCGAAAGGGCGTCTCATACATAACTAATTTTTTTTTTTTTTTACAAGTTTATTTGTCTTCCAGATAACAATTACAAATCATGTACGAATGACGTGAGTTGAAGATGATTGCCCGTGGAGTGAAATAATGAGATGGTGGGCCTTTACAAACCATGAGGTGATAGCGTGGGGTATGATAAAGTAAATACTTTGTACATAAAATATGAAAACAAAGGTGTTCATTCATTCATTTGCATGTCCCTTGCGGAACTTTGCCTCCCAAACAGCACTCCTGTAGGACTCTCGGTTGTGAGCAAGATGGCCTGCTGCTGTTGCATCCATTTCCAGATCGTCAACGATGTCTTGCAGCCATCTTCGTCTTGGTCTTCCTCTTTTTCTTTTTCCCATTATGTATCCTTCCAATACGGTCTTCTCTAGATTATCATGACGTTTAATGTGTCCAAAATATTTCAGTTTTCTCTCTTTAATCCTCTTCACTAGCCAGCCTTCTTCAATATTGAGCTCTTGTAGTATAGATATATTTGTTCTTTTTTGTGTCCATTGGAGGTAACCAAAATCGTAAGTCGGTTACTGTTATCTTTAGCCAGGCGTCGCTGTTTGTGTTCTCTGACCTAAACATGGCTTTTGTATATAAAAAAAAACAAAACTCTCAAGGTTATAGGCGTCGCCTGGTCTGCTGGTCGTTTCGAAGGTAGACCTGTCTAACAGTCATTTTTGATCAAGTTAAACCAGTCCCGTGACATTCGTTCAAAGATCCATCATAACATGTATAAATGTGTACATAAACAACTTTACAAAAGATGTCTCATTCAAATGAAATTGTACATACACATATACATGCATAGTTATGTATGAAAAAGAAAAAAAAAGGGGGTTGGAACTAAAACTATAAACTTGTGATAAGAAGAGTTTTTCCTAGAAATCTCTGACATGACACTCTAATGAAAAGATACATATTTGCATACAAGCATAGTTACAATCTAAAGGATGTTTTGAAGCTAATACGTAAAATACGTGATGAAGTGAGGTGTATGCTAAAGAGATACAATTTGATGGGAGTGTGTTTCTAACCAGTCCTGCTACTTTCTTTGTGTCAAGGGAGAATGCGAAAGACGCAGCCCTCGCTTAAAAATATACGCACTCAAGTCGCCGGCATGTGAGCTGATCGCAGGGTCAACTTAACCGGAGTGCAAAGAAAGGTCTCATGGGTGATCAGGAAAAGGAGATGGACATATGTTGGTCACTTGATGAGAAGAAATGATCAGAGAATCCCAAAACAAGCTATCAAGTGGAACACAACAGGCCGAAGAAAAAGGGGCAGATCGCGTGAAACTCTGAAGAGGACATTATTAAGAGAGGCCAAGTTAACAGGCATAGAATCGTTTGATGAGGTTGAAAGACTCGCTGAAGACAGGAAAAATTGGCGAACTACTTTGCGAGCCCTATGTGACGTTTAACGGCACGAGAAGGATATAAGATATATAAGAAAGAAAGGTTGCGTACCAGGCAAAACACGTGGGGAACTAAGTCACGCCAAGGTCTTGCTGTTAGATCCACTCGGATAAACCAGACCTCTATCGAGGGTGGCGATACAATTAACAAGCCTTGTACTCGTCCAGACACTTTCACAGGCTAGTCTCTTCAAAATGTAATATCTGTTAGGCATCTTGCAGAGCGAATACTTTTCTCATTTGTACGATATGGTTTGATGGATGGACAACAACAACAACAACAACAACAAAAGACTCCAGCAACAGTCAGAAACAAGACCAAGAAAGAAAACCCCAAAAAATCGAACAGATTTCAATTGCACGAATTTCGCCTGCAAGATGTCCCGTACACATCAGTCAGCTCAAAACTCCGCCGACAAGGCAGAGACACGCACGGAGGAAACCGTAGACCTCAAAGTGGAGGACCTGGACATCGAGGCATACCACCAACAAGGAAACTTGGAGATAACACTGACAGATCCAGAGGCTTCAAAAGTCTCTTACACCTATTTAATGAGCGTCATCGCTGGCCCTTTAGGAGTTGGGAGCCAGTGAGGCCCATTATGAGTAGGGACCATTGAGCCCCTTTAGGAGTGGGGGCCAGTGAGGCCCTTTAGGAGTGGGAGCCAGTGAGGCCCTTTAGGAGTGGGAGCCAGTGGGATAACTGGCCTCTACCACTTCCAGGACGAAACCCGTGGTACGCCATGTTATCGGCCGCCGCACACATCGTCCACTACGAAAAACGTCACTGGCAAACCTTCGAGTCCGGCCAGCCCAGGACCACAATAACCGTGGGGCATCTGGACAAGGAGCGCCAGAAAGGCACGCTACACTGGGTCCCCCCAACCATGAAAGCGGAGGGAGTTAGAAGAATCGTGGAGCGGGTAACCGGAGACCAAAATCGTAAGTCGGTTACTGTTATCTTTAGCCAGGCGTCGCTGTTTGTGTTCTCTGACCTAAACATGGCTTTTGTATATAAAAAAAAAAAAAAACTCTCAAGGTTATAGGCGTCGCCTGGTCTGCTGGTCGTTTCGAAGGTAGACCTGTCTAACAGTCATTTTTGATCAAGTTAAACCGTGACATTCGTTCAAAGATCCATCATAACATGTATAAATGTGTACATAAACAACTTTACAAAAGATGTCGCATTCAAATGAAATTGTACATACACATATACATGCATAGTTATGTATGAAAAAGAAAAAAAAAGGGGTTGGAACTAAAACTATAAACTTGTGATAAGAAGAGTTTTTCCTAGAAATCTCTGACATGACACTCTAATGAAAAGATATATATTTGTATACAAGCATAGTTACAATCTAAAGGATGTTTTGAAGCTAATACGTAAAATATGTGATGAAGTGAGGTGTATGCTAAAGAGATACAATTTGATGGGAGTGTGTTTCTAACCAGTCCTGCTACTTTCTTTGTGTCAAGGGAGAATGCGAAAGACGCAGCCCTCGCTTAAAAATATACGCACTCAAGTCGCCGGCATGTGAGCTGATCGCAGGGTCAACTTAACCGGAGTGCAAAGAAAGGTCTCACGGGTGATCAGGAAAAGGAGATGGACATATGTTGGTCACTTGATGAGAAGAAATGATCAGAGAATCCCAAAACAAGCTATCAAGTGGAACACAACAGGCCGAAGAAAAAGGGGCAGACCGCGTGAAACTCTGAAGAGGACATTATTAAGAGAGGCCAAGTTAACAGGTATAAAATCCTTTGATGAGGTTGAAAGACTCGCTGAAGACAGGAAAAATTGGCGAACTACTTTGCGAGCCCTATGTGACGTCTAACGGCACGGGAAGGATATAAGATATATAAGAAAGAAAGGTTGCGTACCAGGCAAAACACGTGGGGAACTAACTCACGCCAAGGTCTTGCTTTTAGATCCACTCGGATAAACCAGACCTCTATCGAGGGTGGCGATACAATTAACAAGCCTTGTACTCGTCCAGACACTTTCACAGGCTAGTCTCTTCAAAATGTAATATCTGTTAGGCATCTTGCAGAGCGAATACTTTTCTCATTTGTACGATATGGTTTGATGGATGGACAACAACAGCAGCAACAACAAAAGACTCCAGCAACAGTCAGAAACAAGACCAAGAAAGAAAACCCCCAAAAATCGAAAAGATTTCACTTGCACGAATTTCACCTGCAAGATGGCCCGTACAAATCAGTCAGCTCAAAACTCCGCCGACAAGGCAGAGACACGCGCGGAGGAAACCGTATACCTCAAAGTGGAGGACCTGGACATCGAGGCATACCACCAACAAGGAACCTTGGTGATAACACTGACAGATCCAGAGGCTTCAAAAGTCTCTTACACCTATTTAATGAGCGTTATCGCTGGCCCTTTAGGAGTTGGGAGACAGTGAGGCCCTTTAGGAGTGGGGGCCAGTGAGGCCCTTTAGGAGTGGGAGCCAGTGAGGCCCTTTATGATTGGGGGCCAGTGAGGCCCTTTAGGAGTGGGAGCCAGTGAGACCCTTTAGGAGTGGGAGCCAGTGGGATAACTGCCCTGTACCACTTCCAGGACGAAGCCCGTGGTACGCCATGTTATCGGCCGCCGCACACATGGTCCACTACGAAAAACGTCACTGGCAAACCTTCGAGTCCGGCCAGCCCAGGACCACAATAACCGTGGACCATCTGGACAAGGAGCGCCAGAAAGGCACGCTACACCCAACCATGAAAGCGGGGGAGAGGGGGGGGGAGGGAGTTAGAAGAATCGTGGAGCGGGTAACCGGAGACCCCGAACCAGAGGTATCCAGAGTAGAAGTGGCCCTGGATAAGTGGAACTTCCTGTGCCGGCCGAGGAAGCCAATTTCTCACTATATAACTCTCGGGCCCGTGATGGAGGGCCTGAAAGCCCTCCCACGGAGGAAAACCCCTTGCCCGAGGTGTGATAAGGATGATCACTGAGCAAGCCAGTGCCCAGAAAAGAGGAACTAAAACCGCTCGCAGGGAGACCCCCACAGTCGCCGAAGCCAACACGACGCAAAAACTGCCCACACAAGACGGACTGGGGCCGGAGACGGCCCAACCAAAGGGACATGAAGAAAGATGGCTCACTGCCGACGGATTCACCCTATATGAAAGGCCCAGAAAAAACAGTACAAGGCCAAAGCCGCCCACACCAGCTCAACCAGCACCGCTGACGCCACCGCCCTATACAGTGGAACCGGAAGCAGCACCCACGCCGGAACCTCTGCCACTAGATAGGGACGAGATGTCTGACCAGGAGGAGGGCCACTAGACAAGGACGAGATGTCTGACCAGGAGGAGGGCCACTAGACAGGGACGAGATGTCTGACCAGGAGGAGGGCCACTAGACAGGGACGAGATGTCTGACCAGGAGGAGGGCCCCTAGACAGTGGCGAGATGTCTGACCAAGAGGAGGGCCACTAGACAGGGAGGAAATGTCTGACCAGGAGGAAGGTCACTAGACAGGGAGGAAATGTCTGACCAGGAGGAAGGCCACTAGACAGGGAGGAGATGTCTGACCAGGAGGAGGGGCACTAGACAGTGACGAGATGTCTGACCAGGAGGAGGGCCACTAGACAGGGAGGAGATGTCTGACCAGGAGGAGGGTCACTAGACAGTGAGGAGATGTCTGACCAGGAGGAGGGCCACTAGACAGGGAGGAGATATCTGACCAGGAGGAGGGTCACTAGACAGGGAGGAGATATCTGACCAGGAGGAGGGCCACTAGACAGGGAGGAGATATCTGACCAGGAGGAGGGCCACTAGACAGGGAGGAGATGTCTGACCAGGAGGAGGGTCACTAGACAGGGAGGAGATGTCTGACCAGGAGGAGGGCCACTAGACAGGGAGGAGATGTCTGACCAGGAGGAGGGCCACTAGACAGGGAGGAGATGTCTGACCAGGAGGAGGGCCACTAGACAGTTACGAGATGTCTGACCAGGAGGAGGGCCACTAGACAGGGAGAAGATGTCTGACCAGGAGGAGGGTCACTAGACAGGGAGAAGATGTCTGACCAGGAGGAGGGTCACTAGACAGGGAGAAGATGTCTGACCAGGAGGAGGGCCACTAGACAGGGAGAAGATGTCTGACCAGGAGGAGGGTCACTAGACAGGGAGAAGATGTCTGACCAGGAGGAGGGTCACTAGACAGGGAGAAGATGTCTGACCAGGAGGAGGGCCACTAGACAGGGAGGAGATGTGTGACCAGGAGGAGAGCGACACGGACACTGCTACAGGCTCGCACGGGACCCTGTCCTGGTGGAAATAGCCCGGGGGGGGGGGACACAGGACAGCGGAACCAGCTCAGAAGTATGGAACCAGAACACCAAGAACCACCCTAGAGCAGGACAGCGCCAACTAGAACCTCACGGGGACACCACGGACATCCTAGTTAGCTACGTTTAGTACGTTCCTTTTTTTTTTCATGCGTTTCATAATTTGCTCACAACACACGCCATAATAGACGAAATCTTGGCTTTTTTTCTTAGGTTTAGAAATGGATAAGGACATTAGAGTTTTAAGTATTAACATTAGAGGGTTGTGCACAAAACTACAGCGCATAGTCTCTTTAACACATTCATAGAAATCAGGCTTCATCTTGATTTAAGAAACAAATATACATACATACATGCACGCAGCACAGATCACAACACAGCTAGGCTTCAGACACGCAGCACAGATCACAAAACAGCTAGGCTTCAGACAACCAGCACAGATTACAACACAGCTAGGCTTCAGACAACCAGCACAGATTACAACACAGCTAGGCTTCAGACACTCAAGGCAGATCACAACATAGCTAGGCTTCAGACACGCAGCACAGATTACAACACAGCTAGGCTTCAGACACGCAGAACAGATCACAACACAGCTAGGCTTCAGACAGGCAGTACAGATAACAACACAGCTAGGCTTCAGACAAGCAGCACAGATCACAACACAGCTAGGCTTCAGACAAGCAGCACAGATCACAACACAGCTAGGCTTCAGACAAGCAGAACAGATCACAACACAGCTAGGCTTCAGACATTCATGTTTTAGCTTAGCCACTCACGCTCGAGGATCTGGGGTAGCAATAATACAGACATCAGACAGGTAGGAGGTAGTTAGACCAGACATCAGACAAGTGGGAGGTAGTCAGGACAGACATTAGACAAGTGGGAAGTAGTTAGGACAGACATCAGACAAGTGGGAGGTAGTTAGGACAGACATCAGACAGGTGGGAGGTAGTCAGGACAGACATCAGACAGGTGGGAAGTAGTTAGGACAGACATCAGACAGGTGGGAGGTAGTCAGGACAGACATCAGACAGGTGGGAGGTAGTCAGGACAGACATCAGACAGGTGGGAGGTAATCAGGACAGACATCAGACAGGTGGGAGGTAGCTAGGACAGACATCAGACAAGTGGGAGGTAGTTAGGACAGACATCAGACAGGTGGGAGGTAGTTAGGACAGACACCAGACAGGTGGGAGGTAGTTAGGACAGACACCAGACAGGTGGGAGGTAGTTAGGACAAACATCAGACAAGTGGGAGGTAGTCAGGACAGACATTAGACAAGTGGGAAGTAGTTAGGACAGACATCAGACAAGTGGGAGGTAGTTAGGACAGACATCAGACAGGTGGGAGGTAGTCAGGACAGACATCAGACAGGTGGGAAGTAGTTAGGACAGACATCAGACAAGTGGGAGGTAGTCAGGACAGACATCAGACAGGTGGGAGGTAGTCAGGACAGACATCAGACAGGTGGGAGGTAGTCAGGACAGACATCAGACAGGTGGGAGGTAGCTAGGACAGACATCAGACAAGTGGGAGGTAGTTAGGACAGACATCAGACAGGTGGGAGGTAGTTAGGACAGACACCAGACAGGTGGGAGGTAGTTAGGACAGACACCAGACAGGTGGGAGGTAGTTAGGACAAACATCAGACAGGTGGGAGGTAGTTATGACAGACATCAGACAGGTGGGAGGTAGTTATGACAGACATCAGACAGGTGGGAGGTAGTTATGACAGACATCAGACAGGTGGGAGGTAGTTAGGACAGATATCAGACAGGTGGGAGGTAGTTAGGACAGACATCAGACAGGTGGGAGGTAGTTATGACAGACATCAGACAGGTGGGAGGTAGTTAGGACAGACATCAGACAGGTGGGAGGTAGTTATGACAGACATCAGACAGGTGGGAGGTAGTTATGACAGACATCAGACAGGTGGGAGGTAGTTAGGACGAGTAGAGATAGTAGGGGGAGAGCTGCGATATGTGAGGTTAAAAACAACTCACACACATACACTATAGTTAACATACACGCACCACCTCATCGCATACACCACCCCAGGTTCTACGAATTCCTAGAATCTCCACTCAACCACACATACAGAGGACACAACATTGTATTAGGAGGAGATTTCAGTTGTGTAACATCAGATTTAGACATTATAGGAAGTCTAGATAGAACCAACACATATGAGAGACACCATCTAGATTTTTTACAGGACATAATAAACACACACGATTTATTAGATACATACAGACACACACACACCCCCAGGGCAGAGAGATCACTCACAAGAAGACGAACACAGCAGAGAAGCTAGGTTAGACAGAATTTACACACCAAGTACACGCCATATAGCACAAGTCAAACACCTCCCTAGTACATTATATTTCACAGACCACAAGGCAGTCGTAGCAACAGTAAACACAGTACCTAGGAGTATACTTTTAAAACGATCACCACATTGGAAATTTAACACCACAATTCTCCAGAGCAAACAATTTGTTGAAAACATGACACAACTGATACACACTTCCACGAATAACACACCTGCACACAACATCCAACAACACTGGGAGACTTTAAAACACGCAATAAGAGACAAAGCACAAACGCTCTCAACACAGATACACAGAGAAAGGCTGAGACAAGAGAAAATATTAGAAGAAGCAATCAAACTAACAAAACAGATGGACAAAAGCTCACCACATTTATTCACGCTACAAGAAGAACTAGATAAACACAGACAACACAGATATCAAGGAGCACTTCTAAGAACAAGACTCAACACCATCCCACAATATAATACTTACCAAGAAGTATTTAAGCATAGAACAAAACATACAACAGAGCAGACAGATAAGAGAGACAATAGACGCCACAGGGAACAGACAGACAGATAATACAAACATAGTACAAGCCTTTAGAGAATACTATTAGAACCTGTACATTGAGGAAAGAACACAAACACACATACAGGACAAATACATGCAGTACACTAAACAAATCACTGACTCGGACAAGCAAGCACTAGACACACCACTAACATTAGAAAACATGGCACAACAAGCACTAGACACTAACATTAGAAAACCTGACACAAGCAAGCACTAGACACTAACATTAGAAAACCTGACACAAGCAAGCATTAAACACACCACCAACATTAGAAAACCTGACACAAGCAAGCACTAGACACTAACATTAGAAAACCTGACACAAGCAAGCACTAGACACTAACATTAGAAAACCTGACACAAGCAAGCACTAGACACTAACATTAGAAAGCCTGACACAAGCAAGCACTAGACACTAACATTAGAAAACCTGTCACAAGCAAGCACTAGACACTAACATTAGAAGCCTGACACAAGCAAGCACTAGACACTAACATTAGAAAACCTGACACAAGCAAGCACTAGACATTAATATTAGAAAACCTGACACAAGCAAGCACTAGACACTAACATTAGAAAGCCTGACACAAGCAAGCACTAGACACTAACATTAGAAAGCCTGACACAAGCAAGCACTAGACACTAACATTAGAAAACCTGACACAAGCAAGCACTAGACACTAACATTAGAAAACCTGTCACAAGCAAGCACTAGACATTAATATTAGAAAACCTGACACAAGCAAGCACTAGACACTAACATTAGAAAGCCTGACACAAGCAAGCACTAGAAACTAACATTAAAAAGCCTGACACAAGCAAGCACTAGACACTAACATTAGAAAACCTGACACAAGCAAGCACTAGACATTAATATTAGAAAACCTGACACAAGCAAGCACTAGACACTAACATTAGAAAGCCTGACACAAGCAAGCACTAGAAACTAACATTAAAAAGCCTGACACAAGCAAGCACTAGACACTAACATTAGAAAACCTGACACAAGCAAGCACTAGACACTAACATTAGAAAACCTGACACAAGCAAGCACTAGACACTAACATTAGAAAACCTGACGCAGGCACTACAAACAATGCAAGAAAATAAGTCACCAAGACCAGACAGCCTCACAGCAGAATTCTACAAACATTTCTCTTCACTCTTAGGTCCTCTTCTCTTACAAGTCTTCACAGAGGCCTTCCAAAACAAACAACTCCCACACAGTTTAAATCTATCATACATCACTCTCATACCCAAAGACAACGCAGACAAGACACAACTCAAAAACTACAGACCCATATCTCTGCTAAACGTAAACTACAAAATCCTGACAAAAGCGCTCACCAACAAGCTCAAACCAAGCACAAACTCATACACGAAGACCAACAATGTAGTGTAGAGAACAGAAACATACATCAATACACACATTTCATACGAGACATCATACACTACACACATCAGAAGAACTGCCAGTCGTCAGTTCTTTCCTTAGGTTCTAAGGACTGCAACGCGCCACAAACAGCCTCTGGCAGTCAAGTCCAGCTCCTGGCCTTCCCGTGGCAGAACTGTTTAAACTGACAGGAGAAGGTGCGAGGGCGAATATCTGGCGCCTGAAAACCAGTTACTTAGGGTAGATGAGTGGCACGTTTGGTAGTTCATCTGCCGCTGTTGGCGAGATTTTCAGCTGCCGTGCGTGGAGCGGTGCTCCTCCCGGCCAATGAAGAAATTTGCAAATGAGGTTGCCGCGCAGCATCACTGCGGAAAAGGTGGTAGAAAGGATAAAGCGAAGCAAACAGTCAAATCACGGCTCCTCTGATCTGGAGGTCGGCCACGTCCTGAGTGCAGTCATATCGGGTGAAATGCATGAACCGGCTTGTCCCAGAGGTTAAGACACTGCTGGCGAGACTCTTCAAATGCCGCGCATGGTGTGAAGTTCCTCCCGGTCATGGAAGAAATGCGGAAAAGAAATAAAGGTTGCTGTGCGGCGCCGATGGGAAAAGGTGGTGGAAAGTGAAGTTTAACCGGTATGTCCAGTAGTATCGCTACGAGAGCTATACCACGGCACCTCTGCTCTAGAGGCCGCCCACATCCGAAATACACCTACACTGGTGAAATGTGCCTAAACCGGCACACACCAGGGGTGAACTTGATGGCTAGACATGTCATGCCACCTCCGCTCTATAGAGGTCGGTAACGCCTGATAAACATCCATACTGGTGAATTTTGCCTAAACCGGCTCATACCAGGGGTGAATCTTGAAGGCTATGCATGTCACTGTACCTCTGCTCTAGAGGTCGGTCTCGTCCCAAACACGCCGATACTGGGATAATGCCTAAACCGGCTCAAACCAGGGGTGGAAGTCACTAGTGGCGAGGATTCGTCCTCCTGGACAAAAGCTCCATCCTGGTCACAACTAGGAAGGGTAGCGGCCACGACCGCAAAATGCTGAAGTCGGAGACACTGGACCAGGGAAGTCTAGATAGGCAACCACCTCTCACCCGGCGGGGATGTTTGCGTATCCTAATCACGCTGAGGTTTTCCGGTGAGAAAGTCCAACTCTGGACTGGATGGGCAACCACCTCTCACCCGGTGGTGATACACGGGTATCTCAAAACACGTCGAAGTTTTCCGGTGAGAAAGTCCAACTCCGGCCTGGGTGGGCTACCGCCTCTCACCCAGTGGGGATGCACTGATATCCTAAACACGTCGAGGTCTTCCGGTGAGAAAGTCCAACCCTAGACTAAACTGGTGCAATGAAAACCACGGTGTCACGCAATCCCGCTTCCGAGACCCACCAAGAATACAGGCTAAAGCCCTGTGATACTCTGAACCCCTTGTGGTCCTCTCGTGGATCTCGTGTGGTCTTTTCGGGGACAACACAGGTGACCACGGGACCTAACGAGGACCACAGGCGTGAATTCAGTAGGATCACAATGTGGTTTTGGTGGTAGAAGCGAGCGAAGAAGAAGAAGAAGAAGTTCTTTCCTTAGATCAGGAGAAAGCCTTCGATAGAGTGTCACACCAATACTTACACAAGACATTACTCCATTGTAACATAGGGAACTACTTCAAAGACTGGATTCACATTCTCTATTCCAAACCCGAGAGCAAAGTCTTAGTAAGTCACACGCGTACAGAGACTTTCAGGCTAACTAGATCTGTGAGACAGGGCTGCCCCCTCTCTCCTTTATTGTAATGCTCACTCTAGAACCACTTCTAGAGAAGATCAGACAAGACACAACAATCCAGGGAACTTTCGTACCTAGCAGGGGAGAGAGGAAGTTGCTCGCGTACACGGACAACATGATCTTCTTCCCACCAGACAAGATCGATAACCCACATCTTAGACTCTTTCTTCCTACCAATAGACAGATCAATAATCCACATCTTAGATTCTTTCTTCCTACTAATAGACAGATCGATAACCCACATCTTAAACTCTTTCTTCCTACCAACAGACAGATCAATAACCCACATCTTAGATTCTTTCTTCCTACTAATAGACAGATCGATAACCCACATCTTAGACTCTTTCTTCCTACCAACAGACAGATCAATAACCCACATCTTAGATTCTTTCTTCCTACTAATAGACAGATCGATAACCCACATCTTAGACTCTTTCTTCCTACTAATAGACAGATCAATAACCCACGTCTTAGATTCTTTCTTCCTACTAATAGACAGATCGATAACCCACATCTTAGATTCTTTCTTCCTACTAATAGACAGATCGATAACCCACATCTTAGACTCTTTCTTCCTACCAATAGACAGATCAATAACCCACATCTTAGACGTGAACGTGCATAAATGGAGCTCATTTTCATTTCTGCACGTTTAGTCCTGTCATCTTCCCTGGTCTATTTCAGCAGAGAAGGAGTAGAATCATGGACTGAAGTGTGGGTGAGAGATTGATCTTTGATTGATTGATTGATCCTTATTTCAAAAGGGTTAAGAATTGGGCACGCAGGCCCGTCTGACATTCTGCCCTTTATCATACATCTTTCACTCTATTCCAGACATTCTACAAATATGCTGTTCATATAACAAACATAACTTAGAGAGAGAGAGAGAGAGTTAAAATAAAATACGTTTTCATGTACATATCTAGAGAGAAAGTGCAAAAATTAATTGGCCAGTTTCATGTATATCTCTGGACAGAAAAGATAGAGAGAGAGAGAGAGAAAGAAGGAATGAATGAATGAATGAATAATCTTTATTTTTCAAGGGTAAAGAATTGGGCACGCAGGCCCGTCTTACATTCTGCCCTTCATCACTCCATCTTTCATTCTTCCCACACACTTGATTTAGTACAAAAATACAAATTAAAGTAGGAAAAAAACATCAAAAGAGTGTAAGATTTAACTAATACATTCAAAGTAAAAGAGAAGAAGTAATTAACCTAATAAAATAACTCTCACGCACACATACACACATAGACATATACATAAACAAAAATACATTGTAAATACAGATAGTCTAACATATGTTTTTTAACAGACATTAAAATAATTTCTAACAATATCTAACAAGTTACTTTTCTAACTATGTCATTTTAGTACTTGATGGTTGGCGAGTCACGTGTTGGGAGAGTGCTGGTTATTTTATGGAGGCATATAATTACAAGCAAGTAAATAATGAAACAGGTTTGAGTTAAAGGATGAAGTATTACCAATGGATTTTAAATGGTAGGGGAAGGTGTTCCAGAGCTGTACTGCAGAGTATGCAAGGCTTTTCTTGTACATATCAATCCTGGGTTTAGGAAGAAGACAGTTTTTTAAACGCTGGCTATATTTAGTATTATACGTAAACAGTGACCACAAGTAAGGCGGATCATTGTGCGACAGAATTCTCTGAACAAACTTAACTTTGTTAAAAATGATTCTGTTTTTGAGGGGTAGAATTTTGAGTTGTTTGTGTTGATCTACAGTCTGTACTGGGTGTTTGTCACAAATAAGATTTAATGCTCGCTTGTGAAGTGAGTGGAGCCTTTTTGTGTTTGAGACTGAGCATCCATCCCAGATTGTGGAACAGTAATCTAAGTGTGTTTGTATGTGTGATATGTAGTATATCTTTCGTGTGTCTTTGTCGATAAAGTGTTTAATGTTGGCTAATTGGTAAACTTTCTGTGCAATCAAGTTTGTTAGGTTATGTACGTGAGAATTCCAAGTTAAATGCTGATCAGTGATGAGTCCTAGGGTTTTATGTTCATGAACATTTTCTATTGCCTTAGTCCCAGCACAAAGCTGTAGAGAAGTTTTTGTTGCATTCTGCAGTTTCTGTCTGTAGTGATGAGTATGGATTTTGTTTTGTTGGTGTTTATCAACATACCATTTTTATTACTCCATTTAATCAAACTGTTTATATCATTTGGAGCGTTGTCTGTAGTTTATTGACGTCATAGTCACTACTGTAAACAGTACAGTCGTCAGGGAAATATTGTTTGTCAATGCACAAATTGTATAAGTATGTTAGTGTGTCTGTGATAAATGGTGCAGCGTAGCGTAGTATCTTGTTACTAATGTCATCACATCCTGCTGAGTTAGTGTTCTTTAAGGACCGGATGTAGTTATAAACCTCACCGACTGTGAGGAAAGGAATATTAATTTATTTTAGCTTTACACATTTACTGTCACTGAAAGTTTTCAACACGCTCAGGTCGCAATTAGGGGGTCGGTAATGAAGATTTTAGAATACCAATTTCTTCCCTAAAATGTTCACTGAAGTTAGTGCAGGTATGTTCACCATTAAGTGTTTGTGGGAGAGAGAGAGAGAGAGAGAGAGAGAGAGAGAGAGAGAGAGAGAGAGAGTTTGCTGCAAGAGTCTCCACTAGAGAGACAGAACCTATCAGAGTTACACACATTTATTACACAAAACGTTTGTTTTGAACAACAAATAAACTTTAACAACAACAACAACAACAGCAGCAACAACAACGCAGCAACAAAAATGCCACATGATCACAGCGACGAATATCACTCATATGAGTTTTTTTTTCAACTCGCATAGTGTAGGGTCTTGACCGATCGCTCACGGAGTGTGAGACCAAAAGTTAACAGTAATTTAATTCCGGATACAAACCTCTGAATTTTAATAATGACGATGCATGTCAAAACTGCAGTCTTTTGGTGAATCGTCGCGTATCACGTGTGGGTATACTGTGAACTGTACCAAGAAGGAAGACTTAGTAGTGTGCTTTCCTAATTTAGAAGTGACTATGGATAAAGATAATATTCGTCATGTCTACTAGCACATCTCGAAACCCTTCAGTCTTTTGGTTTAACCTTAAACGTTAAACGATCATATAGATGAACAATAAATACTTCAGTAAGTACTGCAGTAAATACTACAATAAATTCAACATTTCCTTGTGACGGTCTGGACGAACCATAAACCAGGACAGATAATTAACAGTGCAACGTGAAAATGTTTTAGAATCCCAAGTTAAAGCGGTCAGACTGTGATATCCGTGACAATCGATATCGTTCAGGCTCAAACAGCTGCAGCTTCTGCGTTGTTAGACAATATTAAATCGGAAATTCAAGATCAAGAGTTATTATTTAGAACAATTCCACAGTACTAATCGTTACGTAGCTCATGTTCTTAACGATGAAACACAGCGCAGATACATTCAATGAGTGAAGAGACTAATAACACAGCGCAGATGCATTCAATGAGTGAAGAGACTGATAACACAGTGCTGGATTCTCTTCCCTACAGATCCATCAGTCATTCATGTCCCTTGCTGAACTTTGCCTCCCTAACAGCTTTCCTGTAGGCCTCTCGGTTGTAAGCAAGATGGCCTGCTGCTGATGCGTCCATTCGCGGATCATCAAAATGTCTTGCAGCCAAAGTCACCTTGGTCTGCCTCTCTGTCTTATCCCCATTATGCGCCCTTCAGAGACTGTCTTCTCTAAATTTTCCTGACGTTTACTCTACTACGCAGATTGAACTTCCTCCAGCTTCCTATAACTCAGTTTCATGAAGGTACAGAACCACGTACACCTTCCCTTGCATGTCTTACGAACTTCAGTTACTTTAGTATTTCTTTAAGTTCAAAAGACCTGATAGCTTGGAAACATTGCTAACATCCAGCCAAACTTTTCAACATTCAGCTGGTCTGTCTAACGGTGACCACAGCCGCCCATAATGCACTGAAATCTCTGTAAAAACTTGGAGGGTGGTGCAAGATTTAACTGAGGGGAAAAACGAAATCTTATGGAATTAGGGGAACTTAAGGAAGTTAGAAACCAGCTTTCTCAATTACATGTACAACCTTTATAGAGAAATATAAACTAACTTCTACCTAAGGTAACCCAGGTCCCCTCCCTTCGTGATCTGCTTAGTACGACTTAATGAGACATCTTACGTCTTACATCCTTCCCGTGCCGTTAAACGACACATAGGGCTCGCAAAGTTGTTTGCCAGGATTTCCTGTTCTCGGCGAGTCTTTCAACTTCATCAAGGGATGTTATGCCTACTAAACTGCCTTCTCTTAACAATGTCCTCTTTAGAGTTTCACGCGGTCGACCTCTTTTTCTTCGGCCTGTTGTGCCCCCATTTGATAGCTTGTTTTGGGATTCTCTGATTTAATGAGACAGGGTAAAGCTAATAATTCACTCTCTCAACTCTCCACCAAATATGGCATCAACATCAGCCAAGAATTTTAAATTCAAATTATATCACATCACATCAATCTTTACTCACACATGACATACGCCACATACACATATAGACGCTGTCCATGACATACGCCACATACACATATAGACGCTGTCCATGACATACGCCACATACACATATAGACGCTATCCATGACATACGCCACATACACATATAGACGCTGTCCATGACATACGCCACATACAGCAACAGGAAAATGACTGGTAATGTTAGAATGAAGTATGAAATGACACGCGCAACGCAATAAAATGTTAGTATGATAATGAACATGAACAATGAGTCAGTAATGACGAATGATACAACATATCAAAACTC
Source organism: Achatina immaculata (assembly GCA_009760885.1). Lineage (NCBI taxonomy): Eukaryota > Metazoa > Mollusca > Gastropoda > Stylommatophora > Achatinidae > Lissachatina > Lissachatina immaculata. Next base: position 29,993,910 of record CM019699.1, read on the forward strand.
GCAGAGCCCTCATCAATAAATGCATTAAACATAAGCAGGCTCTCATTTCACAAAGACAATGACAACACATGAACTTCATAACCAGTCTGCGGCCCCACTATATTTCTTGGCCCCTGCTAGGAACAAATATATTGCATAATACTTCAGCGTTCGAGTATTTGTCCAGCAGGACTGAAATTAACGGGCTGGACAAGATGGAGTGCCACTGCAGCCAACATTCCATGAATACCCGGCACTGGATGATAACTAGTCCCTTCTGAATCATACCACGCCATTATGGGGGAAAAGTCTGGATAAAGAACAGGCTGTTGCAAAAGCTGTGTGATCTCCGACCTCCACGTTGGTGTTTATGGTAAAGCAAATGTCATGGCGGACACAGCTCTGACGTCATACTGCGCAAAACGTAGATTGTGTTTCATATTCTTTTAACTTTAAATATACTTTAAAGTATGGCGCCCATCCCCAACCCAGCGCGCCACAGGTGGCGGGTGGTGAAAGTCCTCCAGATATGGAGGATCCCTGTGAATAAGGATTTACCCAAATAAGCAGGCGCGGACCAACTGGCGGTAGTCTCAGAGAGCGAGGTGGGGTAGTAGGTGGCTCTACTACTCATATAAAGTGCCTTAGGTGCTCAGTGAAGGGAATACCAGGCGGGTCAGAGGCGCCTTAAAACCGCTCGCTCTTGCTGCCTTGCGGGTAGGACAGGGAGTCGAAAGGCTAGCGGAGAGTCCGTACACAAACCGACAGAAGGCGCTTATTCAGAGTAAAGGATTTGTCATGAACAACGTTAAAGGATCCTCTGGAACAGCCTCGTCCGGTAAGGCAGCTCACGAGCCACAGGTTAGGTCAGATCGTCATCAAGCTACTGGTGGCAAAACTAACAAGTTCAAAATAGCAACATAGAATGTTAGAACTTTATTCCAGGCTGGAAAATTAGAAAATGTAAAGAGGGAAATGAAAATGATGAAGGTCAATATAGTAGGAATGAGTGAAGTTAGATGGACAGGTGCCAGGAAAATAAACTCTCATAAATATACAATAATATATTCAGGAAGTGAGAAACATGAACGAGGAGTAGGAATAATATTTGACGAACAAACAGCAAGGACAACTGTGGGATATTTGAACATCTCGGACCGAGCTAGCCCAACTGAAAGGACGACCAATAGACATAAATATTATACAAGTGTATCTCTAACATCTGAAAGTTCTGAAGAAGATGTACATCTATTTTATAACGACATAGAGACACCCCTAAAACACACAAAGTCACATGAAGTTACCATAGTCACGGGAGATTTTAATGCCAAAGTTGATAAAGAAAGAACTTCAAACATCGTTGGTGACTATGGACTGGGGGAGAGGAATGATAGAGATAGTAAATTAATTGAATGGGCAAGAATACACAGCATGGTTGTAGGAAACACCTGGTTTAAACAACATCCCCGAAGACTGGCAAAGTGGTGCAGCCCAGATAAAAAGACTTTTAACCAGATAGACTGCAAGAGCAGAAAAAAGGCGAAGGACAGGCATTTGTGGAGGACCCTTGCGGAAGCCCCATGTGCCCTGGGCACTTAAGGTTCAGAGAGAGAGAGAAAGAGAGAGAGAGAGAGAGAGAGAGAGAGAGAGACTACGTATTAATCAACAAACGATTCCGGAATGCATTACTGACAGGTGCAAAGGAATGTGATGACCACCGGACTATCAGCCTCTCATGTCACATAACGAAGCTACTTCTGAGAATCATTATGAGAAGAACAAGGAAAAAGATAAAAATGGAAATAGCAGATGAACAGCTTGGGTTTGTTTGAAGGAAAAGGCACACACAATGCCATTTATGCTTTACATATACTAACAGAAACAGCTTTAGAAGTACAGAAAGATCTCTACTTATGCTTCATTGATTACATCAAGGCATTTGACAAGGTGAAACATAATGAAATTATTAAAATGCTTGAAGACATCAATATAGACGGCAAAGACCTGAGGATTGTAAAACATCTATACTGGCAGCAAGAAGCAGCAATTCGAATTCAAAATAGAACTGGAAAATATCAACATATAAAACAAGGGGTGCGACAAGGATGTGTACTATCTCCAGACCTTTTTTTCTCTGTACAGCGAGAATATTCTAAAAACGATCATCACAGAACCAGGCATAAATTTGAAGGATAAAATATTAACAACCTTTGGTATGCTGACGACACAGTACTGATAGCTGAGAACCAACAAGACCTGCAAAATCTCTTGGATAACGTCGCCAAAGAAAGTGAACAGAAAGGTCTTACTTTGAACATAAAAAAGATAGAGACTTATATCTAAGAAACAGAATCCACCAACATGCAGTATAAAATTAAATAGAACTATTCTAAAGCTGGTGCAGAAATTCAAATACCTTGGAGCAGTAGTAACTTTAGATGGGAAATGCAGAACAGAAATTAGGAAGAGAATAGGCCAAGCAAAGACTGCATTTCAGAGAATGAGAAACATATTATGCAACACATCCTTATCAATGAATATTAGAAAACGAGTCCTAAAATGCTATATTGAACTATCTTGTTATATGGAAGTGAATCTGGACAATAGGCAAGTCTGCATAAAAATCATTGGAAGCAGCAGAAATGTGGTTTATTAGAAGAATGTTGCGAATCCCCTGGACAGCAAAAATAACTAATGAAGAATGTATGAGAAGAGCTGGAGAGAAAAAATCTTGTCAAAAAAATAAGAGAGAGACAATGTACTTTCATAGGACATGCAATGAGAAGAGGGGGCATTGAAAATATTATAACAACAGGAAAAATAGAAGGAAGAAGATCAAGAGGAAGACCAAGAGAAATGATACTGGACAGTCTGACGGGATGGTGTGAGAGGAGATCACCAACTGAACTGATGGCCTGCATGAAGGATCGTGTACTCTGGAGAAGCATAATAGCCAACGCCATTCGGCACGGCACGTATTTATAATGATGATGATACTTTAAAGAATCACACTTTACTGTCAGATGTAACATTTCTAACGTGCTAATGAAGTGGAACATGATATCGAGAAATGACGAAATATAGCTTGTATTTCAAAATAATAACCGAAATGTTAATTAGCATCACTGCTGTATCTAGACCAACAAGCAGCAGCAAGAATAAATGGTGAAACAACAACTTGGTTTGACATAAAACAAGGGGTCCGTCAGAGGTGCATATTGTCGCCTTACTTATTTAACTTGTATACTGAAAATATAATGAGAAATGTTAGAAAAGATGTAGACAGAGAATATTACGATACCATAACAATTGGAGGTTATGAAATACCAGAAATTAGATATGCTGATAACACAGTATTACTGTCCACAACACAAAAAGGAATGGAAAAACTAATTATATCAGTCTGTAAGAACAGCGAATAGCAAAACCTCTATCTTAATGTGAAGAAAACTAAATTGATGACAACTGACAAAACAAACAAGACAGCTGATATATGTATCAATGAAGAAAAACTGGAAGAGGTAGAGAGTTTTGAATATCTTGGATCACTGCTAACTAATAGTGGAGATACAATGAGGGAAATTAAAAGGAGGACATCTATTGCTCTTCAGAAAGTAAAACAACTAAAGAATCTGCGGAGAGGAACAGACAGAACTACAAAAATAAGATTTTTAAGGGCATGCATCTTTCTCATGGCAACATATGCCTGTGAGACCTGGACACTTAACAAAACAGCTGAGAAACACATAAATGCCTTTGAATGTAAATACTACAGAAGAGTTCTTCAAATATCATGGACAAAAAAAAACAAAAAACCAAATATATCCATATTACAAGAACTTAATATTGAAGAAGGCTGACTAGTAAAGAGGATTAAAGAGAAAAAACTTAAATATTTTGGACACATTAAACGTCATGATAATCTAGAGAAGACCGTCTTGGAAGGGTACATAATGGGAAAAAGAAATAGAGGAAGACCAAGGCGAAGATGGCTGCAAGACATCGTTGATGATCTGCAAATGGATGCATCAGCAGCAGACCACCTTGCTCACAACCGAGAGGCCTACAGGAGAGCTGTTTGGGAGGCAAAGTTCCGCAAAGGACATGCAAATGAATGATGATGATGAACGCAAATGTTTCCATCCATCAAGTTATATCGTGTAATACAAGTTTGTGTGGCTTCGCATTTATGTGTAGCGTATAATATCATCGTGTGCCATCCCCATAACGAAGGCTGACCGTAATGAATCTCAGGTGTCCTCTCTTCCTAGCCTTGATGTTGCACTCAATTCAGGCCGTATCTTGTCCACTCTCGTGTGTTATCTTCCATATCTGCATTTCTTTCTACCTCTTGCTCTTTTTTCCCTTTTACCTTTCCTTCTAGTATGGTCTGCAGTATGTTGCTATGTCAGCTGATATGGCCAGAATATGAGTATTTTGTTTTCTGGATCATTATTTCTTCGGGAAGTTCACATTGCACCTGGAGCTGTTTTAAAACGTGTGCATTTCTTTTCATTCTCCACGATATATGCTCCAGTTTTCTGTAGAGCCACATTTCTGCCACAGGGAACTTTTTCTCTGACTTTTTTGCTCCACGTTTCCGCTCCATACAATAGAACAGAATAGATATAGCATTTTACAAATCTCATTTACTTTGGCTGATTCCTGGATAAACGCGCTGTCTTCATGGAGGCGAATGTGTCATTTCTTTATCTCCGTCTCGTATATCCCATCCTCGTTTAGTCTATGACCTAGACAGCTGTAATTTGTCACGTGTTCCAGTTTTTCTTAGCGTTTAACAGGAACATAAACAGTGTTTATGGAATCAAATTGGCAGGTTCTTTCAAGGCATCGAAAGAACTGAGTAATCGTTATTTCACATTGATCTTTTTGTATTGACCAACAGATCGGAAGTATGCACGGGGGAGGGGTGTGAACAATGTTTTACTGTGGACATGGGGGGGGGGGGGGGGGTTTACTTCTTCGTTTACATTAGAAATGGTAGTTCAGTCTCTTAAATAAAGTGACTTTTTGGTAGTATTTCCTGAATGGTTCTAAAGCCATTGGCTTCATGGGTTGTTTCGTTGGAAAATATAATGAGAAATGTTAGAAAAGATGTAGACGAGAATATTACGATACCATAACAATTGGAGGTTATGAAATACCAGAAATTAGATATGCTGATAACACAGTATTACTGTCCACAACACAAAAAGGAATGGAAAAACTAATTATATCAGTCTGTAAGAACAGCGAATAGCAAAACCTCTATCTTAATGTGAAGAAAACTAAATTGATGACAACTGACAAAACAAACAAGACAGCTGATATATGTATCAATGAAGAAAAACTGGAAGAGGTAGAGAGTTTTGAATATCTTGGATCACTGCTAACTAATAGTGGAGATACAATGAGGGAAATTAAAAGGAGGACATCTATTGCTCTTCAGAAAGTAAAACAACTAAAGAATATGTGGAGAGGAACAGACAGAACTACAAAAATAAGATTTTTAAGGGCATGCATCTTTCTCATGGCAACATATGCCTGTGAGACCTGGACACTTAACAAAACAGCTGAGAAACACATAAATGCCTTTGAATGTAAATACTACAGAAGAGTTCTTCAAATATCATGGACAAAAAAAAACAAAAAACCAAATATATCCATATTACAAGAACTTAATATTGAAGAAGGCTGACTAGTAAAGAGGATTAAAGAGAAAAAACTTAAATATTTTGGACACATTAAACGTCATGATAATCTAGAGAAGACCGTCTTGGAAGGGTACATAATGGGAAAAAGAAATAGAGGAAGACCAAGGCGAAGATGGCTGCAAGACATCGTTGATGATCTGCAAATGGATGCATCAGCAGCAGACCACCTTGCTCACAACCGAGAGGCCTACAGGAGAGCTGTTTGGGAGGCAAAGTTCCGCAAAGGACATGCAAATGAATGATGATGATGAACGCAAATGTTTCCATCCATCAAGTTATATCGTGTAATACAAGTTTGTGTGGCTTCGCATTTATGTGTAGCGTATAATATCATCGTGTGCCATCCCCATAACGAAGGCTGACCGTAATGAATCTCAGGTGTCCTCTCTTCCTAGCCTTGATGTTGCACTCAATTCAGGCCGTATCTTGTCCACTCTCGTGTGTTATCTTCCATATCTGCATTTCTTTCTACCTCTTGCTCTTTTTTCCCTTTTACCTTTCCTTCTAGTATGGTCTGCAGTATGTTGCTATGTCAGCTGATATGGCCAGAATATGAGTATTTTGTTTTCTGGATCATTATTTCTTCGGGAAGTTCACATTGCACCTGGAGCTGTTTTAAAACGTGTGCATTTCTTTTCATTCTCCACGATATATGCTCCAGTTTTCTGTAGAGCCACATTTCTGCCACAGGGAACTTTTTCTCTGACTTTTTTGCTCCACGTTTCCGCTCCATACAATAGAACAGAATAGATATAGCATTTTACAAATCTCATTTACTTTGGCTGATTCCTGGATAAACGCGCTGTCTTCATGGAGGCGAATGTGTCATTTCTTTATCTCCGTCTCGTATATCCCATCCTCGTTTAGTCTATGACCTAGACAGCTGTAATTTGTCACGTGTTCCAGTTTTTCTTAGCGTTTAACAGGAACATAAACAGTGTTTATGGAATCAAATTGGCAGGTTCTTTCAAGGCATCGAAAGAACTGAGTAATCGTTATTTCACATTGATCTTTTTGTATTGACCAACAGATCGGAAGTATGCACGGGGGAGGGGTGTGAACAATGTTTTACTGTGGACATGGGGGGGGGGGGGGAATATTACTTCTTCGTTTACATTAGAAATGGTAGTTCAGTCTCTTAAATAAAGTGACTTTTTGGTAGTATTTCCTGAATGGTTCTAAAGCCATTGGCTTCATGGGTTGTTTCGTTGGAGCAATAGATTCGTTTCACTGTTTCTTCTTCTTCTTCTCCTTCTTCTTCTCCTCCTCCTCCTCCTCCTCCTTCTTCTTCTTCTTCTTCTCTAAAAATGGCAGTTGGTCGCATTGTGTCACAGTTTGCAGCTCTGCTGTGATATTTGCGCCCTTCCGCACGACACATCCAGCTTCGCCTCAGCATACTTTTAAGACTGGGTTTCCCTTTTCATTTTTCGATACGCATTCATGAAGGTTATTTCCAGGGGACACACAACTTGAAGATGGAACAGGGTCTTGATCAGCCGCAGTTCCCCAGTCAGGCTGTGAAACGCTGACCTTTATTTCGTTCTGCTTGAGCCCCGGTTCCTCGCATTTAGTGCAGCTTTTTAAAATGGCCATCTTAGTGTCTCATAGTTGGTGGAGTTTTGGATGGTGTATTCCACAGATCTGGGATGCTTGAGCGCACGCAGATAGAGCAGAGTTGCCGACCTTAAATTCTGCATGTGTGTGATCCCAAGGTTGGGTGTGTCCTGTTCTGATGCGGTAGTCGATGACTTCATCGTTTCTTTTCTACCAGATATAGCCAAGATATGGATAGTTTGGTCACCATGACTTCATCGTTTCTGTTTACCAGATATAGCCAAGATATGGATAGTTTGGTCACCATGACTTCATCGTTTCTGTTTACCAGATATAGCCAAGATATGGATAGTTTGGTCACCATGACTTCATCGTTTCTTTTTTACCAGATATAGCCAAGATATGGATAGTTTGGTCACCATGACTTCATCGTTTCTTTTTACCAGATATAGCCAAGATATGGATAGTTTGGTCACCATGACTTCATCGTTTCTTTTTTACCAGATATAGCCAAGATATGGATAGTTTGGTCACCATGACTTCATCGTTTCTTTTTTACCAGATATAGCCAAGATATGGATAGTTTGGTCACCATGACTTCATCGTTTCTGTTTACCAGATATAGCCAAGATATGGATAGTTTGGTCACCATGACTTCATCGTTTCTGTTTACCAGATATAGCCAAGATATGGATAGTTTGGTCACCATGACTTCATCGTTTCTGTTTACCAGATATACGCAAGATATGGATATTTTGGTCGCCCCTTCTCCCCCTCTCTTCCCCCAAAGCTGGATTCACACTGGATTTTTTTTTCCGTTATCATATCTTATCCGCCACGGGCTGGCCATGTACAGATAAACTGTAACATGAAGTGTCATACAGAGTAATGAACAACTGAAGGGCACAGGTGAAGCTTCGCCAAGAAACACCTTGACACGTTAATAATAAATGCGGTGTGAAGATTATAACAGAATTGATAATTTAATGAGCTAAGAACTTCCATTTCACCAACGAGGAAAACACTATCTAAGTAGATCGTGACTGATCTCGAGAGAGCATGTAACACAGCGATAGAGGACGTCCATAACAAGTCTCTCTCTCTCTGAACCTTAAGTGCCCAGGGCACATGGGGCTTCCGCAAGGGTTTTCCACAAATGCCTGTCCTTTGCCTTTTTTTCTGCTCTTGCCCAGGTGAGCCCTCTATTGCTCAACATAATTTCTGTTGTTCTTCTCCATGTCTCTTTTGGTCTACCCTTACTTCTGTTCCCCTGTGGTGTCCATCTTAGTGCTATTTTTGGTAGAGAGTTGTCAGTCATTCGGAGCACATGTCCCAACCATCGCCAGCGTCTTTCCTCAATAATTGCTGTCAGTGGCTTCATCTGCATTTCTGCCAACAAGATGTCAGAGGTAAGTAAATGAGATAGTCTGACCTGAAAGACACATTGAAGGATGGCAGCACTGCTTTCAAGAAACTTTCAGGACTGCTTTTTCAAACATTTACCCTTTTTTTTTTCCTCGTACTGTTTGAAATGACAACCGGGTGCAGACATTTACGATGTTGTTCAGTTCCTTGCAAGACGTCAAATGAGTACCAGAAATAAAAATTACTGAAGCTATGTCTAAGAGAATCAAGACTATTTCTTGTTTCCGGTACTAACAATCGCAATATCATGGGACGTTAACAAGTTATGGCTTAGAATGTTGACTTCTAGACTCTTATTTAATGCTTACAAATGTGCCAATAAAAGTATTTTATAATACGCGCTTTTGCTTGTGTAGGGGGAGGGTGTTTTTATGTTGTGATGATGATGATGCTGATGTGTTGTTTCTGGTGGTGTTTGACATCGGGTTGCTGCGTGGCTCAGGTGTAAGACATGCTCCTCCGCTCTCCACCACAAATTAAAAAAAAAACAGTTATATATATATATATATATATATATATATATATATATATATATACAAAAGTCGAGTCGCTGTTCGAGAATAAAAAGTTTATTGCACCCTACTATCAGCAGAGGCTCTGGTGTGATTATTAAAGACAGTAACTGCACAAACGAACGTGGACAGTGATAGGTAAAGGTAAAGGTAACCCTGTCATGCCTTAGAGGCACATAGGGATATGGTGTTAGTGCCCATATTTTCCTTGACCTGTCAGCACACTAGAGGGTGGTATGGTCAGTATCACGCCCGGCCGCCTTTCCTTCCCCAACCCCAGAAGAAGTCAGGTACCCATTTCTACAGCTGGGTGACTGGGGTGCCTCCGGCCGGATTCGAACCCCCCGACCTTCGCCACGAGAGACCAGTGCACTAACCACTTCGCCACTCAGACACCCGTGGACAGTGGTAAAGATAAAATACAGAGCAAGACTCATGTAGTGTCTGTTCTGCGACAGAAAAGTAATCAGACAGGTTATTATCAAAACTACGGAACATACAAGAGACGATGCCAGTACAGCCTTTCTCACCTGCTCCGACACTTGACCTCTTCAGCTCCATCCCTTGACCTCCAGCATCCTTCCACTTTCTCTCCACTCATTCCACCCTAAAAAAAAACCCCACCGTCCGAGAACCACGGACATTCCCGCGTGAGTTCACAGCCTGCGCGACACAGCGCTGCTGGTATTGAAGAAAGTCAACATTTTACTCTGGACTTTGGACCCGTTACCACAGGTTAGCTACTCTCACCATGACCTAGGTAGTAGGTATTTACACGAGCTAGATGTTTTAGTTTATACACAAAGATATAAGATCCAGTATGTTTACTGGAGATCAGTCAATGCAGAATCACGTAATGTAGTTACTTTCTGCAGTGACTTACATATCTCTCTCTCTCTGAACCTTAAGTGCCCAGGGCACATGGGGCTTCCGCAAGGGTTTTCCACAAACGCCTGTCCTTTGCCTTTTTTTTCTGCTCTTGCTCAGGTGAGCCCTCTGTTGCTCAACATCCTTTCTGTTGTTCTTCTCCATGTATCTTTTGGTCTACCCTTACTTCTCTTCCCCTGTGGTGTCCATCTTAGTGCTATTTTTGGTAGTGAGTTGTCAGTCATTCGGAGCACATGTCCCAGCCATCGCCAGCGTCTTTCCTCAATAATTTCTTGATATAAATATATCTGATAATAAAGCACAATAAAAATACTCCACAAACAAAAGCAATTCAGTTAGATAAAGTGAACCAAAAGATGAACACAGAAAACTGAAGTAATAGTCATAACCAAGAATTATCCTTTGAACCATAACAAATCAAGAATTATCCTTTGAAACCTGACAAATCAAGAATTATCCTTTGAAACATGACAAACCAAGAATCATCCTTTGAATCCTAACAAACCAAGAATTATCCTTTGAAACTTGACAAACCAAGAATCATCCTTTGAAACCTAACAAACCAAGAATCATCCTTTGAACCCTAACAAATCAAGAATCATCCTTTGAAACCTAACAAACCAAGAATCATCCTTTGAAACCTAACAAACCAAGAATTATCCTTTGAAACCTGACAAACCAAGAATCATCATTTGAAACCTAACAAACCAAGAATCATCCTTTGAACCTTAACAAACCAAGAATCATCCTTTGAAACCTAACAAACCAAGAATCATCCTTTGAACCCTAACAAACCAAGAATTATCATTTGAAACCTGACAAACCAAGAATCATCATTTGAAACCTAACTCATATACTCACAGACATGGGTAGTAACTTCTGTCTATATTCGCCAGCGGGTTTCTAGTAAGAGTATAACCAGTAGCTTCTGCAGGTAGCGGTCTTGGCAAAGATATGACCCAGTCCCACACCTCTTGGCTCTAAAAGAGACCATGCTTGATCTTCCAACTTGTGCGCGGAGATGCGTCATCATCATCATCATCATCATCATCATCATGTGCCGTCTCCCCTTGGAAGATTGAATGCAATGAATCTCCACTTTGCTCTGTTTCTTGTCTTTCTAGTGCACTTGGCCAAGCTGGTCCCTGTCCATCTCTTCCTCTTGTCCACCCATCTGTGTCGCTGTCGTCTTCTTGTTCTCTTCCCTTCGATCTTTCCCCCAAAGAAGGGTATTCAGTATATTATTATACCTCTTGACATGTCAATATATCTTAGTTGCCTTATTTTTATGGGTTTTTCAACATTTCTCTTTTCACATCCAGGTGGTTTAACACTTCTTTCTTTCCTTTTCTGTCCATGGGGATACGCCCCATTCTTCCTTATGTCCACATTTCAAGGGCCTTGATTGTCTTTTCTGTTGTTTTGTTCAAGATCCAGGCTTCTATACCATAAAAGTTTATACTCAAGATTCCTTTATGGTGAAGAAGCAGACGAGAAAGCGTGCGATCAAATATCGGTGGAAATCTCATCTGTATTTTGTATGCGACGCGCAACCTAAACGACAACACCACATTTGCTATGAATCTCTTCTATAATTTATGCAAACGCGTTTAAACCTTATCTTATTTTCTTATCTCTAAGATTGCAGGACATCCTTGATAATCTACAAATGGATGCATCAGCAGCAGGGGCATCTTGCTCAGCAACCGAGAGGCCTACAGGACAGCTGTTAGGAAGACAAAAGTTCCGCAAGGGACATGCAAATGACTGACTTGACTGAAGATTATTTTCTTATCTCTAAGATTATTTTCCTATCTCTAAGCTTCATTTCTTATTTCTAAGCTTATTTTCTAATCTCTAAGATATAGGCGACTTTGGGAATGAAAAGTAACGCCTTACGATTCCAAGCTAACTTGCAGCTGGAAGAGGAGACACCACCCCCCCCCCACCTCATTGTTTACGTTGCTGGTTAATAGAAAAAAGGTAAAAACAAAACAAAAACAAAACAAGACAAAACAAAAACAAAAACCCGTTGACTACAGGAGACCGGATTCAATTAATTATGAAGCTCTGTTGAACTCATTTTTATTTCTTACCAAAAAAAAAAAAACAAAACAGTTCAATAAATCAGCCCTGAAGTAATCTCCATGCTCTGACAGAGTAATTTTTTTTTATGTACATAGAAAGTGGAAGGACGTTAATCTATAATTTACAGATATAGATTGGTTTAGAAAAGTGCTAATTGTCATTTTTAAAAATTTAAACTTTGCCTAAATATCGCTGTGCGCATTGATCAAGGTCTGCCAACCCTGCCAGTGTTATTTTACAGTGCAAGAGTTAATAAGCCCACACAGAACTTGTTTAACTGATTTATTTGGCCGGGGGGGGGGGGGCGAATTGATAACAAAAGCCAGAAGTTTTGTTTGTAAAAAAAGATAAGAAATGATGTTAACAATCCGAAATAAACCCAAATTTGCGGGCGAAATGTATGACACACACATGCGCCCGTTAACAGGTACCTCTGCACTTTAAAAGCATAGGAAGATAGTGTTAGGGAGAGATCATTGTTTCACATAGAGGAATCCCTGTTAGGGAGAGATCATTGTTCCACATAGAGGAATCCCTGTTTACTTCTAGAACTCCCCCCCCCCCCCCCCCCGGATAAAGTGTTGTTAGAAGAAGGCTCTGTTCATTTCACTTCTTAAGGTGCAGACGTTCGTTATGAAAGCGCGGGAAACTCTTCCGTGTGAAGTGGCGTGTGTCGCTGGAATATGCAACCAGTGAATTCACTTGGGCCACCACAGGAAAGTGTCAGGTAAGAAGTTCCCCTCCCCCCACCCTCCTTCCACCCAACGAAACATATTTTGAATACTTGTTACGACTCTTTCAAAACAAGTGTGCCAGACAGCCATTTTTTTAAGTTCACGTTTGGCGGGAACATGACAACATTTGACCTACACTTCGATCATTTCGCGTGAAACAGCAGGTCGTTTCGACTAAGCTACATCTGCGCTAGCTTTAGCATTCTAACTACTACTACTACTACTACTACTACTACTACTACTACTACTACTATTACTACTACTACTACTATTACTACTACTACTGCTATTACTACTACTACTACTACTATTGCTGGTGCTGGTGCTGCGCTGCTCCTCCTCCCCTACTACTACTACTACTACTACTACTACTACTACTACTACTACTACTACTACTACTACTACTACTACTACTACTACTGCTTTGTTTAGCTGCACATACTGAGTGGTGTGGACCACTTGATGAATCACCTTCTTAAATCTCACTGTTGTCAGTTGTTCTTCCTGCCTTTCCCACGATAGTTCAATCACGATCTCTTCCTGGGCGGTTTGGGTTCTCAAAGTCCCTGGTGAATACTCAGATTTGGTTTTCACTTAAATTCTAGTTTTCGATACCCCCCCCCCCCCCAACCACCACCACCACCTTCCAGTAACGCGTGGTCAATGAACCCTGATCCTCAAAAACATATATGAAATATTCCTTTGTGGACTATATTATACAAGGTTAAGTAGTCGAAATAGTAACCTTAGTGGACTATATTATACAAGGTTAAGTAGTCGAAATAGTAACCTTAGTGGACTATATTATACAAGGTTAAGTAGTCGAAATAGTAACCTTAGTGGACTATATTATACAAGGTTAAGTAGTCGAAATAGTAACCTTAGTGGACTATATTATACAAGGTTAAGTAGTCGAAATAGTAACCTTAGTGGACTATATTATACAAGGTTAAGTAGTCGAAATAGTAACCTTAGTGGACTATATTATACAATGATAAGTAGTAAAAAAAGTAACATGAGAGGATTATATTATACAAATAAAAAGGTAACCTTAGAGGATTATTTTATACAAGGATAAGTAGTCAAAAAAATTAACCTTAGAGGACTATATTATACAATAATAAGAAGCAAAAAAAGTAACCTTAGATGACTATACTATGCAAGGATAAGTCGTCAGAAATCGACCTTAATTTTTTATTATTTTAATAACATATGAAAGTGATATTTTAGTATAGACGGCTTGACTTGGACACCCCATATGCCGCCTTGACATAGACACCCCCTATACTGCCTTGACTTAGACACCCCCTATACCGCCTTGACTTAGACACCCCATATGCCGCTTTGACTTAGACACCCCCTATACCGCCTTGACTTAGACACCTCATACACCGCCTGGACCTGGCGAGATAGCTAAGTTGATTACTGCGCTGTTCTCTTGTGGCTAGACGGTTGCTTGTTCTACCGGAGTCCATAGTTCAAGCCCCCAGTAATTCGTTTTTTTTTTTTTTTTAAATCTCGTGTCTAAAAATGTTTTGTCTATGATTTTTTAAGATCTAACCGTACAGCAACTGTGTTCCTTTACTTTAATGTGTGAAAGTCTCGTTGCTTCCGGTGCAGCTCTGAACAGACAGCCAGAAGACACGCACGGAGCTAGAACTAAACGAAACGAAACAAGAAGAATTACGTCAACACAAAAAAAGTCGAACTACTGGCAAGAACGTAATTAAATATAATTACTTCGTAATTTCCTTGTAGCTTAATTGTAAAATACTATGTCACCTAAAAATATCTGGTGCCTCAAGATGGCTATAAATACATATGACATTTTAAGTCATGTTTACTGTTGTTTTTATATTATATTAATAGGGTAAGTAAAAAAAGTAACCGTATTTGTTTTGTAAAGCTTGAATTAAACGTACAAATGTGATTGAAAAAATCCTTGTCACTTTTCAGAATAGTCCGCACCACCTTTAGTGCATGTCTGCCGCTGATTTCTCGAGGAAAACAAATCTTCTAATTGACCCTCAGGGCCTCTTTAATCTCTTTATCCATACTGAACTTCCCATATACTGCCTCTTGAGGGTCCAAAAACAGGATAATCACAAGGTGTGAGGTAAAGTGAGTATGCAGAATGTGGAAGACACTCCAAATGCAGATTCGTAATTTGTTGAGCTGTTGTATATGACCTTTTTTTTACCTATATGACGTGGGAGACCGCGCGCTATGATGTGGTAATAACACACCACAACTGAGTAAGCTGGGACGTTTGGACTTGATTACAGGTAGATCACGGCATGCTTCACTGTTGGTAATAGTTCCTATTGGCACATAATGTTCCAGGAATGGACCTTTACATATTCAGAAAAGCGTGAACATTAATTTTCCTGCCGACGGAGTCGTACGGAACTTTTGTGGTTTCGACGAAGAAGAATGTCACGACTCGTTACTGGCTCTCTTTGTCTCTGGCTGGAAGTAATATACCCGGCGTTCGTCTTCAGTGAAATGACGTTGTAGAAAGCTATCTCATTCAGTTTCAAAACCTCATAAAAAAGTGTTTCACAAACACCCTCACAACGTTCTTTCAGATCAGGGATTAGCTGTCTTGATACACAGACTTCTCGAACTGCAGCACTTCGTGAATGATGTGGTGCGCCAAGCAACGGTTGTTCTTCAATTCTCCAGTCGCCACATTGATTGTTACTGCCTGGTTTTCCCCGTATCATTCGTTCTGCTTTAGCGTTAGCGTCAGATCTATTCACAGTGTGAGGCTGGCCGGAGCGATCTGCATCCGCCAGATTTGACACCCCACTGTTAAACTTCGTGCGCCATTCGCTTACTTGCTGAAGCGACACACACACATGTCTTCATATTGCCCCTTCATTCTGCGACGAATATCTGCACATTTTCGCCTTCTCTGCCCTAGAAAATAATAACTGCGGCCTGTTTTTCCTCTGAAACATACGTCTAAGTCAGCCTCCATCTTTGATCTGATCTGCTGACGTCATATTTCCAAAATTTCCTTCATACCTCTGCTTACATACATCTATACAGGGATGAAATAACATATAAGTACTTCAAATGTGTATTACTCGATTTAGTTGTTTTTTTTTTAAACAAAACTAAAATTGCTTTTCGATTTGCTCTCCCGTTGCCAGACAAAACAGCGAAATACGACAAGCACGTACAAACGATGTTCCAACAGCTGCGTTACGTTGCAGTCCGTGCAGTACAGAATTATTTATACGATAAAACGGATTTCATGAAATTTATTACCAGTTCCGCTGTATACACTTGGTGAAGATCGATACCTCAATCGGCGTATTTGGAAAACCATGACCGCCGACGCCTGTAGGCATGGCAGTGGATAGATAGAAGGTGACATTTTAAAAAAAAATGTTGAATTAGAACTTTTCTTTAGTTGTTCTGGTCCTAGCTGTCCATATAATTTATTTTTCTTTCCCACGGGGAAGTGAGACTTTCGTACCGTAAAATTATGGAGTACAGTGTTGTATGGTTAGAAGTCGAAAAATAGTATGGGTACAAATATTTACTGATAAGAAGCAAAGAGATTTTAACACAGCAAAGTAACAGGAGACAGAGCCGTATGCTGGAAAACATCATAAGCAAAGCACTTTAAAACGTGAGCGAAAGCAAAATGCCAAGACTATCTAACTCGAACAACGGACTTCGGTAGGACAAGCAGGCACCTTGCCATGGAAGTACGGCGCACTTATAGATTCGACCAATTCACGTCCTTAGACAGAAGATGCTTGACAGCCAAGTCTTTAACGTGTCTGAAATCATGACACCTGGGAAGAAAACGAAAGGAAACGGTACGTTATGATTCAGCTTTTGCAGGAAATAATTGCGTGCATGTTTGTGACCCAACCTGGGACGTAATTTCTGTGCCATGACCTCGTTTCCTTTCCGGCTGTCACAAAAAACAAAAAAAAAATTCAGACACGCGTTAAAGACTTCGCTGTCAGATATCTTTTATCTGGAGATGTAAGATGGCCGAGTCGATAAGTGCGCTGTACTTCTATCTCACTTCCTCCCTGAGTGCAAATGCAGTCTCGGACGTATTTCCATGATATCCTGAGTCAACCCTCGGCGAGGTTGCACCTTTTCCCTTCTGCCGAACACTATTCCTTCTACTATCAACCTCTGCAAACCACTGTGGCCGAAGTATCTCAGCTTTCTAATTTTGATGGTGTTTACAAGCCAGTTTTCTGCGACACGTAATCCTATTGGTATCTCTTTATTTGATTTTCGTTCTATCTTCGATATTCTAAGTGTCCTTATATCGCTTTTACTTGCATCTAATTTAACTGGTGGTGATAATGATTTCAATAGGTATAGGGGCCTATTGCGTAATCCATTGTGGGGTCCGTAATCGTGAAAGTGTTAAGACTCTCCTGGCTTAGAAAAACAAAACAATCACGTAACGTTTACTTCTGCCATATTTTTTTTTACGTTTAAATCTAGATTTAACACAAATAATTACGTCTGGCGCATGCCGTCTGGCCCTACAACAAGAGAAAAAAAAGTTGTTTATGTTCAATTAACAGATGTGTCATAGAAGAATATGGGAAAAAAATCATCTTTTATATAACTGCGTCCTATAAAGGTCGGTAATTCGTCCCCCGGGTGGTCTACGCCCTAGGCTGCTGTCAAGGGTGGCGCCGATTCTGATAAGTTAAATTTGATAAACGAAACGAAACTAGGCTGCAGTAAATACTCTGCCGTGTACATAATCCAGTTTCTTAGAGAGTCGACCGCATTACAAAATTTCGACGAAAGGTGGAGTTGACATACAGTGTTTTTTTTAATCATCTTCGGTATACGAGTCGTGTATGATATGCCAACACAGGTAATCAATTGAACCGGAAACGCTATTCATAACCAGAGCAGAGGTTTTCAAACTGTTTACATCAGGTGCCGCCTCTTTCTCAAATCCCCAGAAATTAACGCTAAAACATCCAGCATGCCACACATATTGACATATTTCAATAGTTTAGAAATATCTATATAATATTCAAATTTTATCGTTTTTATATCCTGTACTTTAAACTGTCCAGCGGGCAACAAATGGTCAGGTGGGTATAGTTTCAGAACCGCTGAACTAAGCCAATCAAAACCCTGCGATGGTCCTGTATTGTGAAAGCGCTAACGATTCACCGGTGTCGCAAGCTGTCCCACAATAAAAGGACCCTCGCGCAGCCGTCGTTGCGCGGATTACAAAAGGAGTTCGGCTTGGAATACTTTCCTACATTTTGCAGTTCCGTGCAGTAGGTTTCAGAAAGCGCCAGTCTCTCACACATTACAAACTTCACATTCTGCAACTCCTGATCTGTTTAACTGTGGACATTTTCTGTGGAGCAGGAACGAAGGTAGGATACGTGGATTTAACATTTTGTGTCAGCGGTTTGTGTTTCTTAGTCTAATATCGGACGGTATTTTTTTAATCGTGTCTTAGAAGTAGGTCCAATGACAAACGACCGTGGGTTGTGTGTGTGTGTGTGGGGGGGGGGGGGGGGAGAGAAGTGCCTACAGCTACATTTCTCTGGGTTCTAGAAGGAATCCCCTGTTTTACAGTAGGGGGCCTTGTAGTGGATTAAAATGGAATGGCTAATCTACAGCCCCCAGAAGAAACTTTATAACCCGGCTCAATCTCTCCGTTTTCTTTTTTCCATCTACTAGCTCCCCTCCCCCCCCGAGATTTCCCGGCCCACCTTTTAAACAGGAGATATTTTCCGGGCCCTATTTAAGAGTAGTGTTCTAAGTGTACTACTCTATGGAAATGAATGCTGGAAAATCACCAAAATAATAGAAAACAAGTTGAATTCTTTCCAGACTAAATGTTTACGAAGAATTAGAAAAATATTTTGGCCAAACACCATAAGAAATAACATCTTGTTGGCAGAGATGCAGATGAAGCCACTGACAGCAATTATTGAGGAAAGACGCTGGCGATGGCTGGGACATGTGCTCCGAATGACTGACAACTCACTACCAGAAACAGAACTAAGATGGACACCACAGGGGAACAGAAGTAAGGGTAGACCAAAAGAGACATGGAGAAAAACAACAGAAAGGATGTTGAGCAATAGAGGGCTCACCTGGGCAAGAGCAGAAAAAAAGGCAAAGGACAGGCATTTGTGAAAAACCCTTGCGGACGCCCCATGTGCCCTGGGCACTTAATTTCTTTTCTATTTCTTTAGTTGTTTTCCAGCTTTCGCATGCATAAATGAGGGTGGATATTACATTTGAATTGAATAGTCTTAACTTGGTTTTTGTGCTTATAACTTTTGAATTCCATATGTTCTCAAGATTCTTGAAGATTGATGCTGCTTTTGCAATTCTGATCCTAACTTCCTTTCTAGTGTCACCATCCTGGTCTATGTAGCTGCCAAGGTATGCAAATTGATTGACTTCTTCAATATCTGTCCCTTCTATGTGTATTTTTCCATTTTGATTGATGGGAATTTTCATTATTTTTGTAAATACTCTGCCGTGTACATAATCCAGTTTCTTAGAGAGTCGACCGCATTACAAAATTTCGACGAAAGGTGGAGTTGACATACAGTGTTTTTTTTAATCATCTTCGGTATACGAGTCGTGTATGATATGCCAACACAGGTAATCAATTGAACCGGAAACGCTATTCATAACCAGAGCAGAGGTTTTCAAACTGTTTACATCAGGTGCCGCCTCTTTCTCAAATCCCTAGAAATTAACGCTAAAACATCCAGCATGCCACACATATTGACATATTTCAATAGTTTAGAAATATCTATATAATATTCAAAATGTTATCGTTTTTATATCCTGTACTTTAAACTGTCCAGCGGGCAACAAATGGTCAGGTGGGTATAGTTTCAGAACCGCTGAACTAAGCCAATCAAAACCCTGCGATGGTCCTGTATTGTGAAAGCGCTAACGATTCACCGGTGTCGCAAGCTGTCCCACAATAAAAGGACCCTCGCGCAGCCGTCGTTGCGCGGATTACAAAAGGAGTTCGGCTTGGAATACTTTCCTACATTTTGCAGTTCCGTGCAGTAGGTTTCAGAAAGCGCCAGTCTCTCACACATTACAAACTTCACATTCTGCAACTCCTGATCTGTTTAACTGTGGACATTTTCTGTGGAGCAGGAACGAAGGTAGGATACGTGGATTAACATTTTGTGTCAGCGGTTTGTGTTTCTTAGTCTAATATCGGACGGTATTTTTTTAATCGTGTCTTAGAAGTAGGTCCAATGACAAACGACCGTGGGTTGTGTGTGTGTGTGTGGGGGGGGGGGGGGGGAGAGAAGTGCCTACAGCTACATTTCTCTGGGTTCTAGAAGGAATCCCCTGTTTTACAGTAGGGGGCCTTGTAGTGGATTAAAATGGAATGGCTAATCTACAGCCCCCAGAAGAAACTTTATAACCCGGCTCAATCTCTCCGTTTTCTTTTTTCCATCTACTAGCTCCCCTCCCCCCCCGAGATTTCCCGGCCCACCTTTTAAACAGGAGATATTTTCCGGGCCCTATTTAAGAGTAGTGTTCTAAGTGTACTACTCTATGGAAGTGAATGCTGGAAAATCACCAAAATAATAGAAAACAAGTTGAATTCTTTCCAGACTAAATGTTTACGAAGAATTAGAAAAATATTTTGGCCAAACACCATAAGAAATAACATCTTGTTGGCAGAGATGCAGATGAAGCCACTGACAGCAATTATTGAGGAAAGACGCTGGCGATGGCTGGGACATGTGCTCCGAATGACTGACAACTCACTACCAGAAACAGAACTAAGATGGACACCACAGGGGAACAGAAGTAAGGGTAGACCAAAAGAGACATGGAGAAAAACAACAGAAAGGATGTTGAGCAATAGAGGGCTCACCTGGGCAAGAGCAGAAAAAAAGGCAAAGGACAGGCATTTGTGAAAAACCCTTGCGGACGCCCCATGTGCCCTGGGCACTTAAGGTTCACAGAGAGAGAGAGAGAGAGAGAGAGAGAGAGAGAGATCTTCCGGGCCTCGGGAGCGATGCACAGGTTGGACCCCCTCCCTCATAAAGCCCAAGAACTCAATAAGATGAGTAGTTTGGTGGGGGGGGGGGGGGTGAGAAAGGTTTTCACCCTCTTACAAGGCTCCTCTCCGATGCTCTGCTGAGGCATCTGTAAGAATATGGTGAAAGTATCGGGACTTTCCTTGACCTCTCGGCACACCAGGAGGATGATCCGAGTTGGCATAAAACCAGGAGGATGATCTGAGTCAGCATGAAACCAGGAGGATGATCTGAGTCAGCATGAAACCAGGAGGATGATCAGAGTCAGCATGAAACCAGGAGGATGATCTGAGTAGGAGGATGATCTGAGTCAGCATGAAACCAGGAGAATGATCAGAGTCAGCACGAAACCAGGAGGATGATCTGAGTCAGCATGAAACCAGGAGGATGATCTGAGTAGGAGGATGATCTGAGTCAGCATGAAACCAGGAGGATGATCCGAGTCAGCATGAAACCAGGAGGATGATCTGAGTCAGCATGAGACCAGGAGGATGATCGGAGTCAGCATGAAACCAGGAGGATGATCTGAGTGAGCATGAAACCAGGAGGGTGATCTGAGTCAGCATGAAACCAGGAGGATGATCTGAGTCAGCATGAAACCAGGAGGATGATCTGAGTCAGCATGAAACCAGGAGGATGATCAGAGTCAGCATGAAACCAGGAGGATGATCAGAGTCAGCATGAAACCAGGAGGATGATCTGAGTCAGCATGAAACCAGGAGGATGATCTGAGTCAGCACGAAACCAGGAGGATGATCTGAGTCAGCACGAAACCAGGAGGATGATCTGAGTCAGCATGAACCAGGAGGATGATCTGAGTCAGCATGGAACCAGACTGCCTTTTCTTTCCTGAGCTCCAGACTGAGTCAGGCACCAATTTCTACACCTGTTATCTTTAACTTATGTACGGGAAACAGCCTGTTTTCGTGATTCGATGAAAATAAATAAATAAATATGCTTTAAATTTCTTTAGTGCAGTTTGAAAGGACCTGTTTTTCCTTTGGACGAATAGATTTTAGGTATAAAGATAAAAGGTAAAATCGCCGTTTCCATGCCATTAAGGCATATTGAGAATACTGTGTTAGGCCCGTATTTCCAAGACCTTCGGCTCACGGAAAGTGTGATATTGTCAGTATCACGCCTGGCCGCTTCTCCTTCCCAGATTTCTCTGGTACCCATTTTTAAGAAGGCTGGGTCGACCGCGTGGCCTTGCTAGGACTGAACCCGGTACCACCGGAATACTAAACTGAGCGCCTAACCACTCAGTTAACCAGGCAGCCATAGACTCATTCATTCATTTGCATGTCCCTTGCGGAACTTTGCCTCCCAAACAGCACTCCTGTAGGCCTATAGGTTGTGAGCAAAACGGCCTGCTGCTGTTGCATCCATTTCCAGATCGTCAACGATGTCTTGCAGCCATCTTCGTCTTGGTCTTCCTCTTTTTCTTTTTCCCATTATGTATCCTTCCAATATGGTCTTCTCTAAATTATCATGACGTTTAATGTGTCCAAAATATTTCAGTTTTCTCTCTTTACTACTCTTTACTAGCCAGCCTTCTTCAATATTAAGCTCTTGTAGTATAGATATATTTGTTCTTTTCTGTGTCCACGATATTTGGAGAACTCTTCTGTAGCATTTACATTCAAAGGCATTTATGAATGTAAATGCTACAGAAGAGTTCTCCAAATAGACTAAATATATAAATAAACCAAAGCCACTGCCTTAAAGCTGTGATTATAAAACTATTTTCCGTTCAAAGCTAGTGCCACCCCATCTTATTTGACAGCTTGTTAAGCACTTCAAATCCTTTGAAGTACAGGGAGTCCCCAGGTTACGATAGTTCGACTTACGTACAACCCGTAGTTAGGAAAGACCCTCGAGAAACCTATTTCACTAAAAAAAAAATTCGAGTTACATGCAATGTTTCGCAAAAACAAACGGGCGCTAATTTGTGGCGCGCATCAAAACATTGCGCGTCTACAGCGGTTCGTCGGTTTCTTTAATACTTTTTTAATGCATAGAAAGTGACGTTAAATACGAACCATACATTAATCCTTCGATTTATGTATACACTCGATTTACGGACAGAATTACGAACGATGCTCGTTCGCAAACCGGGAACTGCCGGTATATTTTGTTTTGTCTTGTGCTATCTCCTTGTAACTGAAGAGCTGGTGTTCTCTGCAGCCGATGCTGTGATGATGTTAGGCACAGCATCGTATCGGCGTGGAAGCAGGTTACGGTAGCTATTTTCTTCAGTCTCGGAGTACAGCTAAAAAGCAGGGGGTGTGCAGTGCTTCTTTAGCAGACTCCACCACCATGGGGACTATGGCGATCCCCGTCCGTTAGCCAGGCTAGGCCTGTTACTGGGGGTACCAACAGAGAGGTGGGACATGGTCTTGATCAGCTATGGTTCGCTAACCCTGACGCTAGGGTGTCAGCTATGAATCGTAATCGAAGAGCGTCTTCACCACCCCAACTGCCCGTAGATAAAACTACAACTGAAAATAAAAGGTATAATATAATTTTTATTCAAGAAATACATAGCCAGTATAACAGACACAAGTAAAAGTTTATAGGAGGAAAAATATTGAAAGTAATCATATAATACTGTTTTTATCGGAAAAAAACAACCAACCAACAAACAAACTGCACCTCATTGCTATATTTAACTAAGGGGAGAGAAATGTGAGAAACTTCATGGTTTCAGAATTATCGCTCCTATGCACTATGTACAAGTTTCACCGGTGCATCGACCGCCTCTTTTGGAAGTGGAGATCTCAGCAGAAGTGCGCGAATCCTGTAGCGCCGACGAGAGTCCTATCCATTAGAAAGTAACGACAATGGAGATAGATCCAGCTGCTTTCTGTTTGAAAAGCCTCACTGCTGTTTATATGACCGCTCCAGCACCCCGGCCTCATAGGTCTGTGGTTTTTTTTTTCGGGGCTAGGGGAGGGCTGTCTGCCTATGAACTGAACAAGAGTCACTACAGCAACCCCCCCCCCCAACCACCCCACACCCAACAGCTCCACTCTTTCTTCTTTCTCCAAACCAAAGATGGTGGGGTAGGAACTTGGGTAGCTTCGGTTTTTTTCCCCCATAACAATGTCCCACCACTTTAGCAAAACTGCTCTTTGGTTTATGAAATCTTTCTTTCTTTCTTTCTTTCTTTCTTTTATAGAAATTTAGTAAAATAATATTAATTTTCTATTGTTTATATATTGTTTATAATTTTGCAGGGTACAGTTGATTGATGATTACACAGATTACACATCAACACATCACAACAAAGAAAGGAAAACACATTTAAACGATACTTCATCAAAAGGTCATCAGATTATGTTGTTTAACAACAAAATCAAACATTATGTCCATTTCTTAAATGTTTTCTGATTCCTTCACAAAATACCAACAGTGAAATAACCGACACCAGTTAAATCTTCACATATTATGGGGTTAGAATGATTTACAAGAACTTAATATTGAAGAAGGCTGGCTAGTAAAGAGTATTAAACAGAGAAAACTTAAATATTTTGGACACATTAAACGTCATGATAATCTAGAGAAAACCGTCGTGGAAGGGTACATAATGGGAAAAAGAAAAAGAAGAAGACCGAGGCGACGATGGCTGCAGGACATCGCTGATGATCTGCAAATGGATGCATCAGCAGCAGGCCATCTTGCTTACAACCGAGAGGCCTACAGGAGTGCTGTTAGGGAGGCAAAGTTCCACAAGGGACATGCAAATGAATGAATAATAGTATGATTTATGACACAAACCGTCCAATACACGATCTCAGCTATCATCCTTAATGATTGAATGTTTGATTATAACTAAAAGGAACTATTGGCAAACAAACACATATGACAAAAAATGTGTATACATAAATTCAAAGATTACATAAATTTATGCGCACATCTCTCTCTCTCTCTCTCTCTCTCTCTCTCTCTCTCTCTCTCTCTCTCAACTTAAATTTCCCAGGGCACATGGGGTTTCGGCAAGGATTTTTCACAAACGCATGTCCGTTGCTTTTTTTTTTCCCCGCTCTTGCCCAGGTGAGCCCTCTATTGCTCAACATCCTATCTGTTGTTCTTCTCCGTGTCTTCTTTGGTCTACTATTCTCCTGTGGTGTTCATCTTAGTGTTATTGTTAGTATTGATTTGTCAGTCGTCAGCAGCACATGTCCCAACCAGCGCCAGCGTCTTTCCTCAATAATGGCTGTCAGTGGCTTTGCTTGCCACTGACATAGCTGCTTATATATATATAATATTCTATATAATATAGCTCCTTATACTATGCGCACATAATACCCATAAAAACGCTTATTAACAAAATATCAACATCTTTCATAGAACACACACACACACACATATATATATATAACAGACTATATTATTCACGTACCCTTTATCTCATCATCATCAGGTGCTGTGCCGACTGGCGTTGGCCATTATGCTTCTCCAGAGTACACGATCCTTCATGCAGGCCATCAGCTCAGCTGGTGATCTCCTCTCACACCATCCCGTCAGACTGTCCAGTATCATTTCTCTTGGTCTTCCTCTTGATTTTCTTCCTTCTATGTTTCCTGTTGTTATAATATTTTCAATGCCCCCTCTTCTCATTGCATGTCCTATGAAAGTACATTATCTCTCTCTTATTTTTCTTTTCTTTTTTTTTTTTTTTTGACAAGATTTTTTGTCTCTCCAGCTCTTCTCATACATTCTTCATTAGTTATTTTTGCTGTCCAGGGGATTCGCAACATTCTTCTAATAAACCACATTTCTGCTGCTTCCAATGATTTTTGTGCAGACCTGCCTATTGTCCATGATTCACTTCCATATAACAAGATAGGTTCAATATAGCATTTTAGGACTCGTTTTCTAACATTCACTGATAAGGATGTGTTGACTAATATGTTTCTCATTCTCTGAAATGCAGTCTTTATCTTACCCTTTATCTATCACAGTCATACCCGAGTGTGTCGGGATGGATCGGATGAATCGACAACCCAACTCACAAGCGTCCACATCACAGAATATAAAAACCATAACTAACCTAACACATATATATCTACCCAGGAATAACATACTCACTCGTGCTTAAACGAGAACATGACCTCCTCCGGTTCGTTGACACCTTCCTACCCGCTCAACGTACAAAGTCCCGACCGATTAAAATTCTCTCGTATCTCCTTTATGTACTGGATCAGTCGGTACCGGTTTCGCTCAGAGTTGCGTACCCCTGATCTGACCAGTCCTTGACCTATTTTTTTTTTGTTTGTATGCTTATAGTGTTTAAAACAAACTTAGGTTTAATAGTCTGTTCTTATTTCTGCATATATTACACTTTCTTTCTTTCTTTCTTTCTTTCTTTCTTTCTTTCTTTCTTTCTATTTCATCAGATATTTGTAGAGAATGGATGCCGGTCTCTTTAAAGACCATGCTTCGATACAGAACGCTATTTTCAGTACTCATCGTCCGCTTTCATATTATTCTGCGATATCTGTAACCACTCAGGTGAAAGTTTCAGCGATACTCTCTACCCAGTGATCGCGCTAGACGGTTGTTGAAACCGGTAAACCTGCACTTGTCTTTCACCATGCATGAAGTACTGTCGGAAGCACCGGTTTTCCCAATATAAAGTTCGGTACTTTAAACCTTTTTTTTTCCCAGATCTAAAATTAACCACACTTTACACACATCAGCGACAATAAAACGTTCGCGTCATTTTTCTTTTCTCCTTATCTTATTTGTGGGGAGATTTAATCTTGACAACTCACGCGGAACCAAGGTCAAGCCTGGCTGATTCTTTATCACGAAAACTGAGCATCATGAACCTACTGGCCCGATTATCCTCCAACAAATTTCGCTAGTTTCTTTTTTTTAACTGAGTTTTTAATAATATAAACTGGTTACGGTAACCAGGTATCTCCAAAAGTTTCGATTTTTGTCGTTTTTTTTTTAAAATCGATTTTACCGGTGATTGATGGTTAATGCGATTACTGTTCTGACCTATTATCGTTTGTGAACTGTGCAGTTCCTTCTTACATTCACAGTTTTGGTTCAGTGATGTTCGTTATCATATCCCATTAGATTCGAAGCCTTTCTCAACCTCTCAATCTTTTACCTTTGTGGGCCCTTTCAAGCAGTTGTCAGGTCCGGGGAAAACTTGTGCAAAAATGATTAGACCTCGATCTCCTTTTCTTGTTAGTGAGACCAGTGAAATGAAGAGTGAGCTGTGAGTGTAATAGCTCCTTGTACGTCAGCTATGGGTATAACAGCTCCTTGTTTGTTAGCATGGGCAGTGAACTGTGGATATAACAGCTCTTTCTATGTTAGCATGACCAGTGAGTTTTGGGTGTAACAGCTGCTTCTTTGTTAGCATGAGCAGTGAACTGTGGGTATAACAGCTCATTGCACATTAGCATTTCCAGTGAACTGTGGGTATAACAGCTTCTTGCATGTTAGCATTTCCAGTGAACTGTGAGTATAACAGCTTCTTGCACGTTAGCATTTCCAGTGAACTGTGAGTATAACAGCTTCTTGCATGTTAGCATTTCCAGTGAACTGTGAGTATAATAGCTTCTTGCATGTTAGCATTTCCAGTGAACTGTGAGTATAACAGCTTCTTGCATGTTAGCATTTCCAGTGAACTGTGGGTATAACAGCTTCTTGCATGTTAGCATTTCCAGTGAACTGTGGGTATAACAGCTTCTTGCATGTTAGCATTTCCAGTGAACTTTGGGTATAACAGCTTCTTGCATGTTAGCATTTCCAGTGAACTGTGGGTATAACAGTCCAACAAAGCAGTCAGTGCTTGATAAGAGTACGAACTATTTTATTTTTCTTTGGATATCTGTGTTAACAGCATTTAATTACAAGAAACAAAACTCTGAATGGTGGCCGTACGATTTAAACACTGACTTCTCATTCGGGAGAAACAGGTTCAAATTAGATCGTAGCTTTCAAGAGCCCCCCCCCCCCCGCCCCGCCCACCAATTTAGGGTGGGGGAAAATGGAGAGGAATTAACTCTTCATCGCACCATCAACACTCATGACACACGAATGTTTACTTGCTATTAAATATCACAGCCCTGAAATGATGCAATACCTGTTGTTTTAAAGCCTTTACAAGAATACAAAAAGTTACCATCTCCAAACTACAGAATAACCATTATTATTATTATTATTATTATTATTATTATTATTATTAAAGCCGTTTAGACAGCTTGTGGAAGCTTAAGCCTTAAAAAATAAAAATAGCCCTTCACACGCTATGGCGACTGCTGCGAAGTAGACGATCACTAATCCTTCGACTTCGAAGCATTTCATCAGCGGATATTGAGAAACCGCTCTGCCATGCTGTAACTGTAACCACCCCCTCCCCTTTTTTCCCCCTCCCTCAAAAGTTTTTTTTTAAATTTTGAATCACGGTCTCTTGGCGTAATCCCTGGCATTTTCTTTTCAAAACCCTCGCGTAATCCCGGCGTGAGAGCCTATTATACGAGGGTATTCTATTGAAAAAACATAGACGCATAATTCTCTTGGGTGGAGAGGATGTTATAAAGCAACATCGTCTTATGTTATATACGTAGGGGTGGGAAGCATTTGGCAATCACCGACCCATAGCTGATATGCCAGCGTCAGGGTTAGCGAACCATAGCTGATCCAAGACCCTGCCCCACCTCTCCGTTGGTACTCCCGGTAGCAGGTATAGCCTGGCTAGCAGGGGAGGGGTCGTCGTGGTCACAACGGTGGTGGACTCTGCTAAAGAAGCATTGCACACCCCCCCCCCCCTCTGCTTTTTAGCTGTACTCCGAGACGGAAAAAAAATTAGCCGTCATAACCCGCTCCCACGCCGATACGATGTTAGCATGGGCAGTGAACTGTGGGTATAACAGCTCTTTCTATGTTAGCATGACCAGTGAGCTATGGGTGTAACAGCTAGTTGTTTGTTAGCATGGGCAGTGAACTGTGGGTATAACAGCTCCTTGTTTGTTAGCATGAGCAGTGAACTGTGGGTATAATAACTCCTTGTTTCTTAGCATGAGCAGTGAACTGTGGGTATAACAACTCCTTGTTTCTTAGCATGAGCAGCGAACTGTGAGTATAACAGCTCCTTCTTTGTTAGCGTGAACAGTGAACTGTGGGTATAACAGCTTCTTGTTTGTTATCATGACCAGTGAACTGTGGGTATAACAGTCCAACAAAGCAGTCAACGCTTGATAAAAGTACGAACTATTTTATTTTTTCTTTGGATATCTGTATTAACAGTATTCCCCCGTGTGGTACCCGGGATCTGCAAAGAATAGGACCACTGTGCCCTACCATGCATGATCGTAAAAGGCGACTAAGGAGGGTTCAGCATAGGGCCAGCAACCCTATCTGGTAAAAAAACTATCAGACTGCTACAGAAACAGAAGCAAGGGAAAAAGCAAATGCAGGTGGAAGGAGAAATGCGAATCAGGAAACTGAGCCCATGAAGGTTGTGGATGAAAGCCAGCCACTGGAAGTCCCCAGCCCGACTGCAGACCTCCTGGAACCTAAACAAAATATGCAAATAGGCAGCTGGAATGTAAGAACACTAACCAGACTGGAAAACTAGCACAAACCATCAAGGAAATGCACAGATACAAACTAGACATACTAGGAATACAAGAAGCAAGATGGACAGGACAAGGCAGAAGGAAATTAACAACACAGCACACAGAAGATACAATAATATGGTCAGGTAAAGAAGATCTTCATGAAGGAGGAGTAGCATTGATTATAACAAAAGAAGCATCAAGAGCATTGCTGAAATGGACCCCAATAAATGAGAGATTATTATATGCACGGTTCAACTCAAGATTCACGAAGCTGTCTATTATAGTTTGTTATGCACCAACAGAAGCAGCTGAAGAGGAATTAAAAGAAGATTTTTACAACAGCCTCCAAGCCACAGTAGAAACAATACCCAAGCATGATATGCTACTCATCTTGGGCGACTTCAATGCAAAAGTAGGTGAAGGAAATGAAGATAGAAGAAGAATCATGGGAAGAGAAGGAATCGGAGAAATAAATGAAAATGGAGAAAGACTGTGCAGTTTCTGTGAAGAAAACATGATGACCATCGGAGGGACAATTTTCCAACACAAAAACATCCATAAGGTGACTTGGAGGTCACCAGATAAAACCACAGAAAACCAAATCGATCACATACTAATAAACAACAAGTGGAAACGGTCACTACAAGATGTGCGAGCAAGGAAAGGAGCAGATAGGAAGTGATCACAACCTTCTGGTAGCAAAAATAAAACTAAAATTAAGGAAAGCCAGAATCGGAGAACACAGAAAGATACATTTTGATACAAGAAAACTGATAGACCAGCAAACAAGAAATGAATTCTCAATATACTTAAGAACCGCTTCAGTGTCCTACAAGACGAAGCAGAAATGTCCATATTAGAGTTCAATAAAACACTACAGGAAACAGCAAAAGAGG
Organism: Achatina immaculata; assembly: GCA_009760885.1. NCBI lineage: Eukaryota > Metazoa > Mollusca > Gastropoda > Stylommatophora > Achatinidae > Lissachatina > Lissachatina immaculata. The sequence goes on from CM019699.1 coordinate 30,024,345, forward strand.
TGCTGGGATATCGGAAAAGGAGAAAAGAGGAATGGATAAGTGAGACCACATGGGAAAAGATAGAGCAAAGAAAAGAAATCAAGAAAAAATTACTGAACACCAAATCACAACGGCTTAAAGAACGAGTTTTAAGTAATTATGCACAAAAAGACAAAGAAGTGAAGGAATCATGCCGTCAAGATAAACGTCAATATTATGACAACTTAGCAGAAACAGCAGAGAAAGCAGCATATACAAATGACATGAAAACCATATATAAAATCACAAAGCAGATGACAGGTAACTTCAATACAAGATGTGAAAGTGCAGTAAGAACACAAAATGGACAACTGGTCAGTGGAGAAGAGAAAAAATTGAAAGATGGAGGGAACACTTTAACACCCTACTAAACAGAACACAAGCAGCACAAACAATAGATATACCTGAAGCAAAAGCGGAACTAAACATCAATACAGGACCAATAACAATAAATGAAGTAAAAGAGGCGATAAAGATGCTAAAATCGACAGGGCACCAGGTGAAGATGAAGTGACTGCTGAGATGTTGAAAGCAGAAGAAACAGAAACACCAAAACAACTTTGCCGGATATTAAACAAATTTGGGATTTAGAAAAAGCCCCAGAGGAGTGGAAAACTGGTCTTATAGTAAAACTACCAAAGAAGGGTGACCTCAGAGATTGCGGGAACTGGAGAGGTATTACCCTACTGCCACTCACTAGTAAAGTATTTTGCAGAATAATCATCAACAGAATTGTACCAACACTTGAGGAAAAACTTCGGAAAGAGCAGGCAGGATTTAGGAAAGGAAGATCATGCATAGACCATATATTTGTACTTAGACAAATATTAGAACAGGCTAATGAGTGGCATAGCACAACATATGCATTATTCATAGATTTTGAGAAAGCCTTTGACAGTGTCAACAGAGATGCACTGTGGAAAATCCTAAGATGGCATGGCCTCCCCCATAAAATAGTAATGTAATCAAAGCCCTATACGAGGGTTTTCAGTGCAAAGTTATCTGTGGAGAACATACCTCCAGCAGCTTTAGGGTACAAACAGGAGTGAAACAGGGATGTGTACTATCACCAACATTATTTATCTTGGCAGTAGACTGGTTAATGAAGGAGGCAACATCAGACAAACGCAGAGGATTACAATGGACCCTTGACACAGTGCTGGAGGACCTTGACTTTGCTGACGACATTTGTCTATTATCAAGCAGTCACAAAGATATGCAAGATAAAATAAACAAGTTAACCAGAATGCAAACAACATAGGACTAAAGATCAACGTAGGAAAGACAAAGTTAATGAAGCAAAATGAGAACAACAGAAATGTACTCAGAGTAGATAACAAGTTAGTGGAGGAGGTCAACGAATTTGTATACCTTGGCAGCAGAGTAGTAGAAAATGGAGACAGCACAGAGGACATCAACAGCAGACTTACTAGAGCAAACCAGGCTTTTGCAATGCTACAGATATATGGAAATCAAATAAACTAAGCATAAATATGAAAATCAGGATATTTAAGAGTAATGTTCTAAGTGTACTACTCTATGGAAGTGAATGCTGGAAAATCACCAAAACCATAGAAAACAAGTTGAATTCTTTCCAGACTAAATGTTTACGTAGAATTAAAAAAATATTTTGGCCAAACACCATAAGAAATAACATCTTATTAGCAGAAATGCAGATGAAACCACTGACAACAATTATTGAGGAAAGACGCTGGCGATGGTTGGGACATGTGCTCCGAATGACTGACAACTCACTACCAAAAATAGCACTAAGATGGACACCACAGGGGAGCAGAAGTAAGGGTAGACCAAAAGAGACATGGAGAAGAACAACAGAAAGGATGTTGAGCAATAGAGGGCTCACCTGGGCAAGAGCAGAAAAAAAGGCGAAAGACAGGCATTTGTGGAAAACCCTTGCGGAAGCCCCATGTGCCCTGGGCACTTAAGGTTCAGAGAGAGAGAGAGAGATTAACAGTATTTAATTACAAGAAACAAAACTCTGAATGGTGGCCGTACGATTTAAACACTGACTTCTCATTCAGGAGAAACAGGTTCAAATCAGATCGTAGCTTTCAAGAGTCCCCCCCCCCCCCACCAATTTAGGGTGGGAAAATGGAGGGGAATTAACTCTTCATCGCACCATCAACACTCATGACACACGAATGTTTACTTGCTATTAAATATCACAGCCCTGAAATGATGCAATACCTATTGTTTTGAAGCCTTTACAAGAATACAAAAAGTTACCATCTCCAAACTACAGAATAACCATTATTATTATTATTATTATTAAAGCCGTTTAGACAGCTTGTGGAAGCTTAAACTTTAAAAAATAAAAACAGCCCTTCACACGCTATGGCGACTGCTGTGAAGTAGACGATCATTAATCTTTCGACTTCGAAGCATTTCATCAGCGGATATTAAGAAACCGCTCTGTCATGATGTAACTGTAACACCCCCCCCCCCCTTGTTTTCCCTCCCTCAAAAGTTTTTTTTTTTAAATTTTGAATCACGGTCTCTTCGCATAATCCCTGACATTTTCTTTTCAAAACCCTCGCGTAATCCTGGCGTGAGAGCCTATTATACGAGGGTATTCTATTGAAAAAACATAGACGCATAATTCTCTTGGGTGGAGAGGATGTTATAAAGCAACATCGTCTTATGTTATATACGTAGGGGTGGGAAGCATTTGGCAATCACCGACCCATAGCTGATATGCCAGCGTCAGGGTTAGCGAACCATAGCTGATATGCCAGCGTCAGGGTTAGCGAACCATAGCTGATATGGCAGCGTCAGGGTTAGCGAACCATAGCTGATATGCCAGCGTCAAGGTTAGCGAACCATAGCTGATATGCCAGCGTCAGGGTTAGCGAACCACAGCTGATCAAGACCCTGTCCCACCTCTCCGTTGGTACTCCCGGTAGCAGGTATAGCCTGGCTAGCAGGGGAGGGGTCGTCGTGGTCACAACGGTGGTGGACTCTGCTAAAGAAGCATTGCACACCTCCCCCCCTCTGCTTTTTAGCTGTACTCCGAGACGGAAAAAAAAAATTAGCCGTCATAACCCGCTCCCACGCCGATACGATGTTGTACCTCAACATCTTCACAGCATGGGCTGCAAAGAACACCAGCTGGCAGTTCCAGGGAGTTAGCACAAACCAAGACAAGAGATATGAGGGGGGGGGGAGAGTGAAGACTGTCCGATTTGGCAATAAACGACCCGTAGCTGACATGTGGCGTCAGAGTTGATGAACCATAGATGACCAAGACCCTTATCCCATTTTTATGTTGGTAACCCCCTCCTTATTTTGCTTAGCAAACGGGACAGGGATCGCCATAGACCCCCCCCCCCCCATAGCGGTGGAGTCAGCTACAAAATATTGCACACCTCCTTTCTTTTTTACCTGTACTCAGAGACTGAAAAGAAAAAAAAAGCTGCCATAACCCGCTCCCAAACCGACACCATGCTGCGCCTCAACATCTTCACAGCATCGGCTGGAAAGAACACCAGCTCGCAGTTCCAGGAAGATTGAGGAAGAAGAAGAATATCACATATTTGTTTAATAAAAGTAGCACAGTTTCCAACCTTCTTCTTCTTACTAAATGCAGTACCTCTTTAGCGGAATCCACCACCATAGGAGCATATGGGGATTCCTAGCCCGTTAGTCAGGGCACTGGGGGGGGGGGGTACCAGCGGAGAGGTGGGGCAGGACCCTGATCAGCTGTATTTCGTCAATCCTGACGCTAGCACGTCAGCTGTGGTTCGTCAATCCCGACTCTAGCATGTCAGCTATGGTTCGTCAATCCTGACTCTAGCATGTCAGCTGTGGTTCGTCAATCCTGACTCTAGCATGTCAGCTATGGACCATCAATCCTGACGCTAGCATGTCAACTGTGGACCATCAACCCTGACTCTAGCATGTCAGCTGTGGACCATCAATCCTGACGCTAGCATGTCAGCTGTGGGTCGCTGATTGCCAAAACCGTCGGCGGCACCCCCCCCCACCTCCAATATGTTCTGTTAAGAGATTTTAACTGTAACTCCTAAACTGTGTGCTCGTTAATTTCTAAACTTTGTGCTCGTTAACTTCTAAACTGTGTGCTCGTTAATTTCTAAACTGTGTGCTCGTTAATTTCTAAACTTTGTGCTCGTTAATTAAAAAAGCGGTTCCTACGTTTGTTTTAAATAGTCTTAACATAGATGATTTAATAGAGAAGGATTCTGGATCAACCTGGGCTGAAAAAGAAGGACTGGGAACTGGGAAGTTGAGAACCACTGCTCTTTAGAAAGCGTGGGAGGCACTGGAAAATGAGATGCGCATTTCTCATAGCTAAATTTCCGGGGGGAAAGATATCGATCTTTCTACGAAAGATGATGACAAAGAAGAATGGGTTGTGGGGGGGGGGGAGTGCTGTTATCAGCACTGGCGAAGAAGAGCTACCGGAGGCCACATCCTAATCAGGGCCCCCGGAGAAGGTGGCTTGAGGGGTAGGGGAGCCGGGAGTGTACAACCCTGAGACCCTGATGTTGTGGGGCCCCGTTGGCCCTGTTTACTCCCTTGTTTCTTACTAAGGACAAAATTCAGGAAAACACTATAGCACAGCAACTGACCTCCGGGCCCGACCTGCCACCCCACCCCACCCCACCCCCCCCCACCCCACCGCCAAGGCTCTGATTCTAACTCTTTGTAAAGCTCCTTGTAACGGAGCTGATGTTCTTCTTTAGGGCACGAGTTCACAGGCCGCCATCTTGATTTAAACTGAGCAGGAGCTGTCAGGCGTTCCCGGCATCCCCCTCGCAGAAAATGATAATGGGCGGACCCACTGACCTGCTCAGAATCAGCATCAGCTAAACATGCACACACGTGCTCGCCATATTGCTTAAACATGCCTCAGTGTTTCATATCTTACCCTACAGAAGCATAGAAATTTTCATACTTTACCCTACAGAAGCCTAGAAATGTTCATACTTTACCTTACAGAAGCCTAGAAATTTTCATACTTTACCCTACAGAAGCCTAGAAATTTTCATACTTTACCCTACAGAAGCCTAGAAATTTTCATACTTTACCCCCCCCCCCCCGCTTTTTTTTTTTAAGCCCAGATATTTTCACACTTTATCCCCCACTGATCCACTTAAGTCTAGAATTTTTCATACGTTACCCCCTCCCCCACCAACCCCTTTCAAGCCTAGATATTTCCATCCTATACGCTAGTTATTTTTATACCACTTTCTTACGGAAGCCTACACACTTTACCCCATTCTGAAGTCTACATATTTTCATACTTTACCCTACAAAAACCTACATATTTTCATACTTTACCCTACAAAAACCTACATATTTTCATACTTTACCCTACAAAAAACCTACATATTTTCATACTCTACCTCACAGAAGCCTAGTTACGTTCACATTCCACAATATAGAAGCCTAGATATTTTCACACTTTAACCCACTCTGAAGCCTACAAAGAAAGAGAGGCAGACCGCGTGAAACTCTGAAGAAGATATTGTTAAGAGAGGCCAAATTAATGGGCATAAAATCCCTTGATGAGGTTGAAAGACTCGCCGAAGACAGGAAAAATTGGCGAACTACCTTGCGAGCCCTATGTGACGTTTAACGGCACGGGAAGGATATTATATATATATATATATATATAAGAAGCCTACATATTTTCATAGTTTACCCTACAAAAACCTACATATTTTCATACTCCACCCTACAGAAGCTTAGATATTTTCATACTCTACCCAACAGAAGCTTAGATATTTTCATACTCTACCCAACAGAAGCTTAGATATTTTCATACTCTACCCCACAGAAACTTAGATAGATTCACATTTTCACACTTTACTCCCCCACACCCCCCCCTCGTCCACTGAAGCCTAGATACGCTATTTTACCATACAGAAGCCTAGATATTTTCACACTTTACCCCCCCCCCCCTTTCCACTGAGGCAAAGATATTTTCATAGCCCCCCCCCCACTTATACTTAGATATTTTCACACTTTATTCCCCTCCCCCCCCGAGGCCTAGATATTTTCATACTTATTCTCTCCCCCCCCCCCCCCCCGAGGCCTAGATATTTTCACACTTTATTCCCCCCCCCCCACTTATACTTAGATATTTTCACACTTTATTCCCCTCCCCCACAGAGGCCTAGATATTTTCATACTTTATTCTCTCCCCCCCCCCCCCCCCCCCCGAGGCCTAGATATTTTCACACTTTATTCCCCCCCCCTACACACACAGAGGCCTAGATATGTTAATACTTTACCCCAACATAAGCCTAGATATTTTCACACTCAACCATATAGAGGCCTAGATATTTTCACACTCAACCATATAGAAGCCTAATTTTCATACTCTACCACACAGAAGCCTAGATATGTTCACATTTCACCATATAGAAGCCTAGATATTTTTACACTCAACCATACAGAAGCCTAGATATTTTCATACTCCACCAAACAGAAGCCTAGATATGTTCACATTCCACCATACAGAAGCCTAGATATTTTTACACTCATCCATACAGAAGCCTAGATATCTTAACACTTTACATAAGCGCAGATGTTTTCCTACATCTCCCTAGATATTTCAGTCTAACATTTAGCGCAGCATACAAAAATTAATTATTGATTGAAACTGACACTTACAAATGGTGACGCACTTGGCATCAAGTTTCAGGTGGGATTTTAAATTAGTTTCCATTAAAAAATACTTCGTCAGTTGTTCTGCATAGTAACGTTAAATATGAATTCGAGTGTAACTAACGCTATTTTCCTACAGAGAGCAAGGAGATTAGTGTTGAAAGAAAATGTGTTTGGTATTTTCTAGCAGAAAGTTTTCTGAACGTTAGTGACAGACTAAAACTGTTCGGTACTTTCAAAGTACATTTAGCGTTCTAAGCATTAATGGCATGGAGTAAGACTGTTCCGTACTTTCAAGTGCATTTAGTATTCTGAGCGTTAATCCTCGTAGAGTAAAACTGTTTCTTATTTCCTCAAGTACATTTACCATTCTGGGCGTTATGGTTTATGGTTCGGATCATCATCGTTGCACTCCCCAGACATGCCCATAGTTGCTCAGATTTCTCTCCCCCCACCCCCCAATTATATCCACCAGCGTCCTGCGGTTGATAGTGCCCGTTCTATGTTGGTTTACAAGTCATATCACATGCCCCATTTGTCTTACATTTCTGACCCCGCCCCAATCTGTACTCCCTGCTCTCTCAGTCTAAGCAGCGATGTAAGATTCGCTTCTCCCCAAGTCCTCCACTCTCCCTATCTCTCTAGGAGTATTGGTAACTCTCCCTGTCTCTCTAGGAGTATTGGTAACTCTCCCTATCTCTCTAGGAGTATTGGTAACTCTCCCTATCTCTCTAGGAGTATTGGTAACTCTCCCTATCTCTCTAGGAGTATTGGTAACTCTCCCTATCTCTCTAGGAGTATTGGTAACTCTCCCTATCTCTCTAGGAGTATTGGTAACTCTCCCTATCTCTCTAGGAGTATTGGTAACTCTCCCTATCTCTATAGGAGTATTGGTAACTCTCCCTATCTCTCTAGGAGTATAGGTAACATGGGCTCTATCTAGTGGTTGTCCATCTGCGATGACAGCGGAGCCAGCCAACCTATCAGCTCTTTCGTTTCTCCTGATGCGTGGTATGCCCCCCCCCGGGGTGGGTGGGGGCGGGGAAGCATAGATGAAGGTGACTGCGAGTGACTCAAGTCACTGCCTGTGTACAGAACATGCCTCGACCTTCCGGATCATAATCATTGAATCTCTTAGCATGCAGACGCGGGTGTAGTCTTGTGACTTTCAGCCAGGCGAATGATTTCGTTACTGCCATCACACCTCCATCGTCATTCTGCTTGTGGTCATAGCGAAGTCCCCGCTGGCTTCCTGGATATATACACATATATATATATAAGGTTAACCTGTATGCCTTAAAGCAGGCATGTCAAACCGAGGGTCCCCCGAGGGCCATATGGGTTAGATTTGTTGCCATGAGGGCCACACACGACAACTAATTGAATTCATTTAATAAAAATTATTGCAGAATTTTTTATTACTTAAACTTAGAAACATACAATGTGCATGTAAATAGTGTAGCGGCTAGCCACACGCATGAATGAAAAGTAATGAAGTAGTTTAACAAAAGGGGAAAAAAAACCGAAATTTTAAACGGCAACATAGACGTGTATGCAGCAGCAACAAATACAATTTATGAAAAAATGAAAATTTATCTACGACTATTTTTTGTGTTTTGTCCTTAGACTTGACACCTCTTTTTAATGTCTGTGAAGTTCCGACTTTGATCAGATATGACATGTGTTAATCAGTCAGCCTTGTTCTCTGAGAAGTTTTTGTTGATTTCGTGAATGAAAATAACTGCTCACACACATAGGTAGAACCAAACATTGCCATAATTCTTGTGGCAAACTTTCTGAAGTTTTTAAACTTTTCAGGAAAGTGTGAAAAGAAACCAGGTTTCCCCCCACTTCAAGATAAGTTGCTCTGAGTGTAGAATCCAACGGCATATAAGAGTTCCATCTGCAGGTTTTCTTCTGTCTTGGCAACATCAAAGGTGAATGGTGCTGGGAATATTGCAAAGCGGTGTTCATAAGATGAGAAATCACGAAATCTTTCCTGAAATTCTTTCGACAAGTCCAGGTGACTGCCACATTTAGCAAAGCTAAGTACAGACTCAGTACTAGCATTGTTTTTCAGCTCCTTGCACTTAGAAAAATGAACTAAATTTTCATTTGACAACTGTGACTTCCATAGGCTTAGTTTTGTAATGAAGCACTTGATGTCATCATACAACTGAGTGATGAGTTTGTTTTTAACCTTGTAATCTCAAATTAAGATCAGTTAATTGTGCAGCAAAAGCCAGATCCCGGAGCCAACTTTCATCTTTTATTTCATCTGTGTTTTGACCTTTCATCTTCAAAAAGATAATTATTTCTTGTCTCAACAAATAAAATGTTTTCAGCACTTTGTGACATGGCAGCCAGCGGACTTCTGTGTAGAATGGAGCATCGGTAAACTGATTATCCATATCTTCCAACAACTGGCTGAATTGACGGTGGTTGAGAGCACGGCCTCTGATATAGTTCACTGTCTTTGTGATCAAACTAAGCACATGATCCAATTTTAAACTGAACACAAATTTTGCTGATGAATAATGCAGTGAAAATGTGCAAATGATGAATCTGGATGCGAGTTTTCTGTTTTTGTTCGTAACATGGCAGCAACACCATTATGTCTGCCAACCATATTCTCAGCCACGTCGGTAGATAAGCAAGCAGGTTTACTCAAATCCAAACCATAGTCATGCAGGATCTGCTCGACTTTCTCAAAGATGTCCTGGCTTGTTGCAGTGTCATGCACGCGGATCAGTTCAATCAGTTCTTCATAAATATTAAATTGACTGTCACAAGCCCTGATGAAAACCGCAAGCTGTGCTATTCCAGTGATGTCAACGGTCTCATTAACAGCAATAGAAAAATGTTCAAATCTTGATGATGTGGCCTTCTACTGTTGTTTCAAATCATTTGACATTTCATCAGTCCGTTCAACAACAGTGTTGATGAAATATCTTTGAATAAGTCTGACTTCTCTGGGCACACAATTTGAGCGGTGTTTACAAGGCGTTGCTTTAGGAGATCTCCTTCACTGTAAGATTTCTCACTCACGGCGATCACTCGGCCGAGCTCATAGCTTGCAGTAACGCGACATTCCCTTTCTCAATTTTCGTAAAACAGGTCTGTTGCTGTCTCAAGTTAGCCTTCAGTTCATTGAGTCTTGAGACACGCATTGGGTCTTCATATTTATCGTAAGATCGATGGTTTGTTTCACAATGTCTTTTCAAGTTGTACTCTTTTGACGTGGCAATGCTGTTGTTGCAAAATTAAACATTGTATCTTTCCATTCATCGTTGTGCAAAATTACTGTAATTCCCATTTTTCTTGAAACACTCGCCCTTCTTCGTTCAGTTTCCTTTTTCTCTTAGCTGGAGGAGCGCTAGCCATTTTAAATATGATGTGGAATTTGAAAATTAAAAACATAAAATTAAACAGAAAATAACCGGTTAAAAACTGAAACGAAATTTAGGCCAGCTTATGTATTCTTTGTGCTGGCCGCAGTTGTGTTTGCAATGGGCCTAATGCCGCCCGCGGGCCGCATGTTTGACATGCCTGCCTTAGAGGTACTTAGTGATATAGTGTTAGTGCCCATATTTTCCTTGACCTGTCAGCACACTAGAGGGTGATATGGTCAGTATCACACCTGGCCGCCTTTCCTTCCCCAACTCCAGAAGAAGTTGGGTACCCATTTCTACAACTGGGTGACTGGGGTGCCTCTGGCCGGATTCGACCCCTCGACCTTCGCCATGAGAGACCAGTGCAATATATATATATATATATATATTAGCAGTATTGCGAAGCACGTCAAAATATAGGATCTTTTTGTGGAAAAACTTTTCTCTGATTTCCGACAATGTATCACTAAAGCACAAACACATACAAATTTTAATGAGAAAATCCAAGAGGGAGAGAGAGAGAGAGAGAGAGAGAGAGAGAGAGAGAGGGAAATGTAGCAGCAATAGTGGTGGTGGCAGTAGTAAAAGTAGTAGTAATAGTAGTAGTAGTAACAGTAGTAGTAGTAGTAGTCCAAACAGTAGTGTAGTAGTAGCAGTGGTGGTAGTAGTAGTAGTAGCGGTAGTGATAGTAGTAGTAGTAGTAATAGTAGTAGTAGTAGTAGAAGTAGTAGTAGTCATAGTAGTAGTAATATTAGTAGTAGTGGTAGTAGTAGTAGTCGTAGTAGTAGTAGTAGTAGTAGTGGTGGTGGTGGTAGTAGTAGTGACAGGACAGGTAGTATTAAAATAGTAGGTGATCCGATTTGACAGTCAGTGACCTACAGCTGTCATGCAAGGATTAGTGAACCATAGCTGACATGCTATTGTCAGTTTAACGAACCAAAGCTGACACGAACCAAAGCTGACATGCTAGTGTCAGGATTAGCAAACTATAGCTGACATGCTAGTGTCAGGATTGACGAACCATAGCTGACATGCTAGTGTCAGGATTAGCGAACCAAAGCTGACATGCTAGTGTCAGGATTAGAGAACCAAAGCTGACATGCTAGTGTCAGGATTAGCGAACCATAGCTGACCAAGACCCTGTCCCACCTCTCAGCTGCTGTCTCTAGTAACAGTAGCCTGGCTAACGGTGCAAGGATCGCTATAGTTCCCATGTTAAAGAAGTACTGCACACCTCCTGTTATTTATCTGCACTCAGGAACCTGAAAGTACAGCCGCCATAACCTGCTCCCAGGCCGACACGACACTGAGCCTCAAAATCTTCATCAGCCGCAAAGAACACTAGCTCGCAGTTTGAAGAAGAAGAGTAGTAGTAGTAGTAGTAGTAGTAGTAGTAGTAGTAGTAGTAGTAGTAGTAGTAGTAGTAGTAGCAGTAGTAGTAAAAATAGTATGGTAATGGAAGTAGAAAGTGAAATAGAATATGATGATACAAGAAAACATGAGTAGTAGTAATAGCAGTATACTCATCATTATCAGCAGTGGCAGTAACAGTAAATTTAATAGCAGTGGAAGAAGAAAGTAAAGGACAATGTGACGAACAAGGAAGCCGTACCTAACCTCACCCAAGCTCTACTCCCTTGAAGCTGGAGCACACTTAACACTTGTCATTCATATCCGTGTACCTGAGATAAAGTAGATTTACGACAGATTTTACGACGCAGTAAACGTATTTAGCAGTGTCGTAATTCAATAGGGCGCAGGCCCGTGGGGGTTTTTTTCCCCTGCATCAGCACCCTACAACACACCACAACAGATATTTGTGTGTTTGCAAGAAGGCATTCAATCGAACTTGGCGGTAAACGTGTTTGCGGGAAAGTATTCAGTCAAACTTGACGGTAAACCTGTTTGCTTGAAAGTATTTAGTCAAACTTGACGGTAAACCTTTTTGCTTGAAACTATTCAGTCAAACTTGACGGTAAACCTGTTTGCGGGAAAGTATTCAGTCAAACTTGACGGTAAACCTTTTTGCTTGAAAGTATTCAGTCAAACTTGATGGTAAACCTGTTTGCTTAAAAGTATTCAGTCAAACTTAGCGGTAAACGTGTTTGCGGGAAAGTATTCAGTCAAACGTGACGGTAAACCTGTTTGCTTGAAAGTATTCAGTCAAACTTGACGGTAAACCTGTTTGCTTGAAAGTATTCATGACAGACAATATGGATTATTTTGATTCTCACTCTCTCTCTCTCTCTCTTTTTCTTCTCTGTCTCATCTCTCTCTCTCTTTCTCTCACTCTGTCTCTCACTCTCTTTCTGTCTCTCTCTTTCTTTCTCTCGCTCTCTTGCCGTATCCCAGTACCAAAGAAAGGTGGAACAAGATATTTGTTGGCTTCGTAATTCTTTGCCCTTTGAAACTAAAGACAATTCAATTCAGTTCAGTCCAATTCAGTTCTCTTCCTTAAACAGAAAGGAACAAGTCACCATCTTCCGTCTCCGAACAGGACACAGTCGACTCTGAAGTCATATGTATACAAAGTTTAAGGTTGGTACTACTAATCTATGTACATGTCAAACTTGACGGTAAACCTGTTTGCTTGAAAGTATTCAGTCAAACCTGACGGTAAACCTGTTTGCTTGAAAGTATTCAGTAAAACTTGACAGTAAACCTGTGTGCTTGAAAGTATTCAGTCAAACTTGACGGTAAACCTGTTTGCTGGAAAGTATTCAGTCAAACTTGACGGTAAACCTGTTTGCTGGAAAGTATTCAGACAAACTTGACGGTAAACCTGTTTGCTGGAAAGTATTCAGACAAACTTGACGGTAAACCTGTTTGCTGGAAAGTATTCAGTCAAACTTGACGGTAAACCTGTTTGCTGGAAAGTATTCAGTCAAACTTGACGGTAAACCTGTTTGCTGGAAAGTATTCAGTCAAACTTGACGGTAAACCTGTTTGCGGGAAACTATTCAGTCAAACTTGACGGTAAACCTGTTTGCGCTTACACTTTGTTGGGTAAACTATGAGGGTGAGTCAGGGCACGAGCAATTTTTTCTTTGTTCGTGAGGCCAAAAACTCACCCCCCCCCCCCCATTTTCATAAAAAAGGGTCAAATTTACGAAGCCGACAAAGATCTTCTCTTTGGTATACTCAGTAACGGGTTCGGCACGGTTAGCGGGACTTGGATTGCCAGGTTGGTGGAGTCTGCTAAAGAAACACTGCACACTCCTTGCTGTTTGGCTTCGTTCAACGATTGGAAAAATTACCCACCGTAGCCAAGTCCCAATTTGACACAGTCTTGTGCTTCAACATCTTCACCGCTTCGGCTGCAGAGAACATGGTTTCGCAGTTTCAGGTAGACAGAACAAGAACAAAGAAGGAACGGATTTGTCGACCTCCACGTGAAATATGGAAACATCGAAGTTTCTTTAAAGATTGGAATCACTTTAAAGTATGTGAAATATGGACACGCTGAAATTTCTTCAAAGAATGGAATCACTGGGACCATGTGAAATATGGAAACATTGAGGGTTTCTCTAGGGACTAAAATCACTGAGTTCCATACAGCTTTCTGAAATGTGGAAACACCTACGGGTGTGTAGTTACACTTGGGAAACTAACGACACGGAAAACAGAATGTTCAAAGATAAAATTGTATTTTCTATACATACGAGGGTTGGTTGATAAGTTCTCGGCATAAGGTACAAATACTTGAAACACACAGTTGATATTATTATTTGTAGATCAGGTTAATGTAAGATTAAATATCAAGTTTCAAGAAATTAACTGCAACCAATTTTTTTACAGGCTACTGAAGTGGTAAGGGGTGGCAAAAATTGAGAAAATGGATAAAATTTCTCATCGAGCAGTCATTCGCTACCTCTGCATCAAGGGCTTATCATCGAAGGAGATCCATGAGGATATGGTAGAGACTTTAGGGGAGAGTGCCCCTTCTTACAGCACAGTGAAGAAATGGGCAGCTCAATTCCAACATGGAAGAGAGAGTCTGGAAGATGATTCCCGTCCAGGAAGACCAAGAACGGCAACCACCGATGAAACCACCGGCAGAATTCATGACATGATAATGGAGGATCGACGACTAACTGAGCGGTACATTGCTACTGAGTTGGGCATCTCCCAGGAACGTGTTCTTACAATTATTCACACTAATCTTCAAATGACAAAGGTCCCTGCTCTATAGGTCCCGAAACTTCTTGGAGCTGATCACAAACAACAGCGTTTCAACGTGTCAAGAGACAATCTTAGCCATTTTTCTGCAGATCCTGAAAAGTTTCTTCAGCAATTTGTGACTATGGATGAGACTCTGCTTCATTATTTTCAACCAGAAACCAAAGAACAGTCAAAGCAGTGGAAACATCATGGAGCTCCACCTCCAAAGAGCATGAGTGGTTCTGTCTGCAGACAAAGTGATGGCTTCCATCTTTTGGGATTCAGAAGATGTGCTATTGGTAGACTATCTTCAAAATGGCAAACGGTTACCAGGGCCTATTACGCTAATCTTGTGAAGCAATACTGTGGGTCAAATTGAAGGAAAAGCATCGAGGGAAATTGACAAGAGGAGTCATCTTTCAGCAAGACAATGCTCCAGTTCAAAAGTCGGCGGTGGCAATGGCTGCCATTCATGAATGCAGCTTTCAGCTTCTTGAACATCATCCTCATTCCCCAGATTTGGCCCCTTCGGACTATTACCTGTTTACCAAACTAAAAAAGGAGCTCACTGGTTGCAAATTTGCTTCAGATGATGATGATGTCATTAATGCTGTAGACAAATTTCTACTGACACAAGATGCTGACTTTTACAAAGAAGGGATCCGTGTGCTCCAGGATCGCTGGTCTAAGTGCATAAGCTTGCAGGGGATTCATTCATTCATTTGCATGTCCCTTGCGGAACTTTGCCTCCCAAACAGCACTCCTGTAGGCCTCTCGGTTGTGAGCAAGATGGCTTGCTGCTGATACATCCATTTCCAGATCGTCAACGATGTCTTGCAGCCATCTTCGTTTCGGTCTTCCTCTCTTTCTTTCTCTCGCTCTCTTGCCGTATCCCAGTACCAAAGAAAGGTGGAACAAGATATTTGTTGGCTTCGTAATTCTTTGCCCTTTGAAACTAAAGACAATTCAATTCAGTTCAATCCAATTCAGTTCTCTTCCTTAAACAGAAAGGAACAAGTCACCATCTTCCGTCTCCGAACAGGACACAGCCGACTCTGAAGTCATATGTATACAAAGTTTAAGGTTGGTACTACTAATCTATGTACATGTCAAACTTGACGGTAAACCTGTTTGCTTGAAAGTATTCAGTCAAACCTGACGGTAAACCTGTTTGCTTGAAAGTATTCAGTCAAACCTGACGGTAAACCTGTGTGCTTGAAAGTATTCAGTCAAACTTGACGGTAAACCTGTTTGCTGGAAAGTATTCAGTCAAACTTGACGGTAAACCTATTTGCTGGAAAGTATTCAGACAAACTTGCCGGTAAACCTGTTTGCTGGAAAGTATTCAGTCAAACTTGACGGTAAACCTGTTTGCTGGAAAGTATTCAGTCAAACTTGATGGTAAACCTGTTTGCTTGAAAGTATTCGATCAAACTTGACGGTAAACCTGTTTGCTGGAAAGTATTCAGTCAAACTTGACGGTAAACCTGTTTGCTTGAAAGTATTCGGTCAAACTTGACGGTAAACCTGTTTGCTTAAAAGTATTCGGTCAAACCTGACGATAAACCTGTTTGCTTGAAAGTATTTAGTCAAACTTGACGGTAAACCTGTTTGCTTAAAAGTATTCAGTCAAACCTGACGATAAACCTGTTTGCTTGAAAGTATTTAGTCAAACTTGACGGTAAACCTTTTTGCTTGAAACTATTCAGTCAAACTTGACGGTAAACCTGTTTGCGGGAAACTATTCAGTCAAACTTGACGGTAAACCTGTTTGCGCTTACACTTTGTTGGGTAAACTATGAGGGTGAGTCAGGGCACGAGCAATTTTTTCTTTGTTCATGAGGCCAAAAACTCACACCCCCCCCCCCCCCATTTTCATAAAAAAGGGTCAAATTTACGAAGCCGACAAAGATCTTCTCTTTGGTATACTCAGTAACGGGTTCGGCACGGTTAGCGGGACTTGGATTGCCAGGTTGGTGGAGTCTGCTAAAGAAACACTGCACACTCCTTGCTGTTTGGCTTCGTTCAACGATTGGAAAAATTACCCACCGTAGCCAAGTCCCAATCTGACACAGTCTTGTGCTTCAACATCTTCACCGCTTCGGCTGCAGAGAACATGATTTCGCAGTGTCAGGTAGACAGAACAAGAACAAAGAAGGAACGGATTTGTCGACCACCACGTGAAATATGGAAAAATCGAAGTTTCTTTAAAGATTGGAATCACTTTAAAGTATGTGAAATATGGAAACGCTGAAATTTCTTCAAAGAATGGAATCACTGGGACCATGTGAAATATGGAAACATTGAGGGTTTCTCTAGGGACTAAAATCACTGAGTTCCATACAGCTTTCTGAAATGTGGAAACACCTACGGGTGTGTAGTTACACTTGGGAAACTAACGACACGGAAAACAGAATGTTCAAAGATAAAATTGTATTTTCTATACATACGAGGGTTGGTTGATAAATTCTCGGCATAAGGTACAAATACTTGAAACACACAGTTGATATTATTATTTGTAGATCAGGTTAATGTAAGATTAAATATCAAGTTTCAAGAAATTAACTGCAACCAATTTTTTTACAGGCTACTGAAGTGGTAAGGGGTGGCAAAAATTGAGAAAATGGATAAAATTTCTCATCGAGCAGTCATTCGCTACCTCTGCATCAAGGGCTTATCATCGAAGGAGATCCATGAGGATATGGTGGAGACTCTAGGGGAGAGTGCCCCTTCTTACAGCACAGTGAAGAAATGGGCAGCTCAATTCCAACATGGAAGAGAGAGTCTGGAAGATGATTCCCGTCCAGGAAGACCAAGAACGGCAACCACCGATGAAACCACCGGCAGAATCCATGACATGATAATGGAGGATCGACGACTAACTGAGCGGTACATTGCTACTGAGTTGGGCATCTCCCAGGAACGTGTTCTTACAATTATTCACACTAATCTTCAAATGACAAAGGTCTCTGCTCTATAGGTCCCGAAACTTCTTGGAGCTGATCACAAACAACAGCGTTTCACCGTGTCAAGAGACAATCTTAGCCATTTTTCTGCAGATCCTGAAAAGTTTCTTCAGCAATTTGTGACTATGGATGAGACTCTGCTTCATTATTTTCAACCAGAAACCAAAGAACAGTCAAAGCAGTGGAAACATCATGGAGCTCCACCTCCAAAGAGCATGAGTGGTTCTGTCTGCAGACAAAGTGATGGCTTCCATCTTTTGGGATTCAGAAGATGTGCTATTGGTAGACTATCTTCAAAATGGCAAACGGTTACCGGGGCTTATTACGCTAATCTTGTGAAGCAATACTGTGGGTCAAATTGAAGGAAAAGCATCGAGGAAAATTGACAAGAGGAGTCATCTTTCAGCAAGACAATGCTCCAGTTCACAAGTCGGCGGTGGCAATGGCTGCCATTCATGAATGCAGCTTCCAGCTTCTTGAACATCATCCTCATTCCCCAGATTTGGCCCCTTCGGACTATTACCTGTTTACCAAACTCAAAAAGGAGCTCACTGGTTGCAAATTTGCTTCAGATGATGATGATGTCATTAATGCTGTAGACAAATTTCTACTGATACAAGATGCTGACTTTTACAAAGAAGGGATCCGTGTGCTCCAGGATCGCTGGTCTAAGTGCATAAGCTTGCAGGGGATATGTTGAGAAATAACCCCAAAAGTTGTCCACAAATAATCCGTTGTACCTTAGGCCGAGAACTTATCATCACCCCTTGTAAACCACTACAAGGAAAAAAAAAACTGACCAATCATAGCAGAGCCACCAAAATCGTCCACAGACATGGGCATATAATTAAGTCGAAACCATGGATACTTGCATCTTTGATAAACTTTTGGAGAGAATTAAAAGAAAATGATTAACTCCCCGTTCTGTGGAATAAACTCCCAGTCAAAACGTTAATTTCCATTGCCACATTTGTTAAAATGTTATCCATTGTTAACATTAACACCCAGACATTAAGGATCTCGTTCTTCAAATGTAAACTGGTCAGGGAGAGAGAGGGGGAGAGGAGGGAGATAGAGAGCGTGAGAGGAGAGAGGGAGGGTGAGAGAGGAATAGACGGAGGGAGAGAAGGAAATGGATAGAAAGAGAAAGGGGGAGAGTGAGATGGATAGAGATTGAGGAAGAGAACTCTTCTTCTTCTTCTTCTTCTTCGTTCGCATTGTCTGTCTATATCTGCAGTCCTGTCTCTTGGATAAATTTCACTGTTTTTTTATAACTCATGTATGGAACCATAGAGCTTATCTTCTTTAGTGGTTTAACTGGGCCAGTAATTATTTCTCAGTGCCTCGTAGTTGATGCAGTTCTGGAGGATATGTTCCACAGTTTGGGGCACCTGGGCACACGTACATAGATTAGTAGTACCAACCTTAAACTTTGTATACATATGACTTCGGAGTCGGCTGTGTCCTGTTCGGAGACGGAAGATGGTGACTTGTTCCTTTCTGTTTAAGGAAGAGAACTGAATTGGATTGAACTGAATTGAATTGTCTTTAGTTTCAAAGGGCAAAGAATTACGAAGCCAACAAATATCCTGTTCCACCTTTCTTTGGTACTGGGATACGGCAAGAGAGCGAGAGAAAGAAAGAGAGAGACAGAAAGAGAGTGAGAGACAGAGTGAGAGAAAGAGAGAGAGATGAGACAGAGAAGAAAAAGAGAGAGAGAGTGAGAATCAAAATAATCCATATTGTCTGTCTTATATATGAATTAGGCTGCATACACTGGTTCCATCCCCTGACTGCGTACACTGACTACATCCCCTGACTGCGTACACTGACTACATCCCCTGACAAGTACACTGACTACATCCCCTGACTGCGTACACTGACTACATCCCCTGACTGCGTACACTGACTACATCCCCTGACAAGTACACTGACTACATCCCCTGACTGCGTACACTGACTACATCCCCTGACAAGTACACTGGTTACATCCCCTGGCTGCGTACACTGGTTGCATCCCCTGACAGAGTGCACTGGTTGCATCCCCTGACTGCGTACACTGACTACATCCCCTGACAAGTACACTGGTTACATCCACTGGCAGCGTACACTGGTTATATCCACTGGCAGCGTACATTGGTTACAACCCCTGACAGCGTACACTGGTTACATCCACTGGCTGCCTACACTGGTTACACCCCCTGACTTCTAAACCAACTTGTCTCGCTGTCAGCGGACACAATCATTACCTGGAGCTAAATAACTATGATTCATAAACGTGAA
Organism: Achatina immaculata; assembly: GCA_009760885.1. Taxonomy (NCBI): domain Eukaryota; kingdom Metazoa; phylum Mollusca; class Gastropoda; order Stylommatophora; family Achatinidae; genus Lissachatina; species Lissachatina immaculata. The sequence goes on from CM019699.1 coordinate 30,043,819, forward strand.
TAATGTTTAAGATAAATTATCATCAAACGAAATAGCGCGGCTTGCAAGCTGTGACCAGCCTGAGTTCAAAACCACAGCCTAGGTAGACACGGTTGAGGCAGGTGTAATGAAATATGACATGGCAACCCTCTGATGTTGCCATCGCTTATAGAAAAAGCTTATAGTAAAAGCTTATAGAAAAGGCTTCTCTTGTTATATGGAAGTGAATCATGAACAATAGGCAAGTCTGCACAAAAGTCATTGGAAGCAGCAGAAATGTGGTTTATTAGAAGAATGTTGCGAATCCCCTGGACAGCAAAAATAACTAATGAAGAATGTATGAGAAGAGCTGGAGAGACAAAAAAAAAACCTTGTCAAAAACATAAGAGAGAGACAATGTACTTTCATAGGACATGCAATGAGAAGAGGGGGCATTGAAAATATTATAACAACAGGAAGAATAGAAGGAAGAAGATCAAGAGGAAGACCAAGAGAAATGATACTGGACAGTCTGACGGGATGGTGTGAGAGGAGATCACCAACTGAACTGATGGCCTGCATGAAGGATCGTGTACTCTGCAGAAGCATAATAGCCAACGCCAGTCGGCACAGCACCTGATGATGATGATGATGATGATGATGATAAAAGGCTTATAGAAAAAGCTTATAGAAAAAGCTTATATAAAAGGCTTATAGAAAAAGTTTATAGAAAAAGCTTATATAAAAGGCTTATAGAAAAAGTTTATAGAAAAAGCTTATATAAAAGGCTTATAGAAAAAGTTTATAGAAAAATCATCGTCATCATCATCATCATGTGCCCTGCCGACTGGCGTTGGCTATTATGCTTCTCCAGAGTATCCGAAGTTATTACTGCTCCAAGGTATTTGAATTTATGCACCTGCTTTAGAATAGTTCCGTTTAATTTAATACTGCATGCTGGTGGATTCTGTTTCTTAGATATAACCATAGTCTCTGTCTTTTTGATGTTCAAAGTAAGGCCTTTCTGTTCACTTTCTTTGGCCACTTTATCCAAGAGATTTTGCAGGTCTTGTTGGTTCTCAGCTATCAGTACTGTGTCGTCAGCATACCGAAGGTTGTTAATATTGTATCCTCCAATTTTTATGCCTGGTTCTGTGATGATTGTTCTTAGAATATTCTCGCTATATAGAGAAAAAAGGTCTGGAGATAGTACACATCCTTGTCGCACCCCTTGTTTTAGAGGTTGATATTTTCCAATTCTATTTTCAACTCGAACTGCTGCTTCTTGCTGCCAGTATAGATGTTTTACAATCCTCAGGTCTTTGCCGTCTATATTGATGTCTTCAAGCATTTTAATAATTTCATTATGTTTCACCTTGTCAAATGCCTTGGTGTAATCAATGAAGCACAAGTAGAAATCTTTCTGTACTTCTAAAGCTCTTTCTGTTAGTGTTCGTAAAGCATAAATGGCATTGTGTGTTCCCTTTCCTTCAACAAATCCAAACTGTTCATCTGCTATTTCCATTTTTATCTTTTTCCTTGTTCTTCTCATAATGATTCTCAGAAGTAGCTTCGTTATGTGACATGAGAGGCTGATAGTCCGGTGGTCGTCACATTCCTTTGCACCTGGTTTCTTTGGTAGTTTTTTTTAAATAGAAAAAGCTTATAGAAAAAGCTTATATAAAAGGCTTATAGAAAAAGCTTATAAAAAAGCTTATATAAAAGGCTTATAGAAAAAGCTTATAGAAAAAAAGCGTATATAAAAGCCTAATTGAAAACAGAAATAAAGACGAAATACTTGGAAACGTTTAGGAGAAATACAACAAGCAGCACAGATCTGTTTAGCGGAGCAAGAATTATTATAAGCCTGTGCCGAGAATGCTTTGAATATTACAAAAGAAAGTGGCACTTTTTATTTTAGAAAAAAAGGCAGAACCAACTCGACTACTACGTTCACACAAACACACCTAACAGAGAAGAGATTTACTGCCTCTGTATGGGGCTCGTTTAAAAAAAAATAACATCAGCTTAGTGGTTTCCTCTCTGGTTTCCTTGGATCTCTTTTTTCGGTGTGAAAACAATGGACCCTTCATTAAAAATAATGCAGTAAATAGTAGTAGATTTCTAAACACATGAAAATAAATTATCATCCAACGAACTAGCGTGGCTTACAAGCTGTGACCACCTAGGGGCCATAACTACAGCCTATGTAGGCACGGATGAGGCAGGTGTAATGAAATATGACATGGTAACGCTCCGATGTTGCCATCGCTTATATCGTGCGGGTTTTGTTTTGTGTGTTTTTCTCTAGGATATTCATGAGCTTCTGGTGAAGTGAAAGAGCAGACGGGCTGATGTAGTTAACCATACCCCCAAAAGAATGAGAAACTTGACTTACATCTACCATTTTCTGTTGGCACGAAATGATTCTCCCATGACACAGACCGCACTGTCAGCCACTTTGCTGAGACACGTACACATCTTTCTGGAGCGCTTGATCTTGAAGATAACTTGCTGCTGTTGATATTTAAGCTTATTGCAAGATTTTGAAGTTCTGCATAGTTCTACGGATAAGATATACACTTCGAAAACCTATCGCAAACATAACCAGACACACTCTATCACAAACATAACCAGACACGCTCTATCACAAACATAGCCAGACACGCTCTATCACATACATAACCAGACACGCTCTATCACATACATAACCAGACACGCTCTATCACATACATAACCAGACACGCTCTATCACATACATAACCAGACACGCTCTATCACATACATAACCAGACACGCTCTATCACATACATAACCAGACACGCTCTATCACAAACATAGCCAGACACGCTCTATCACATACATAACCAGACACGCTCTATCACATACATAACCAGACACGCTCTATCACATACATAACCAGACACGCTCTATCACAAACATAGCCAGACACGCTCTCACCTAGAACCCCCCAGGGAAAGAGGAAACAAGAAAGGCCAAGAAACACCTGGCGACGAAGCCTTGAAGCAGAGATAAAAAAAAAAAGATCTCGAAATACATCTGGAGACGGATAGAAGAAACAGCCCACAACAGAAACACACAGAGGGCCCTTGTTGATGGTCTCTGCCCCAGACAGGGGTAAGGAAGGCGGGAAGGAGTGTAGTTCTTCATTTAATGTACAATTTCCATTTAGCTTTATTCTCTCAAACTGAAGGCTGGTGGTTCGAATCCGGTGGGGAGGGGTTCTTGATGGCCTCCGAAAATGAGGAAGAACAGGCGCCCAGGCGTTATGCTGAACACGTCAGCTTGTAGTGTGTGGACACGTCAATCAAAATTCATTCATTCAATATTTATTCATTTATTTGCACGTCCCTTGCAGAACTTTGCCTCCCTAACAGCACTCCTGTAGGCCTCTCGGTTGTGAGCAAGATGGCCTGCTGCTGATGCATCCATTTGCAGATCGTCAACGATGTCTTGCAGCCATCTTCACTTTGGTCTTCTCTATTTCTTTTTCCCATTATGTACCCTTCCAAGACGGTCTTCTCTAGATTATCATCACGTTTAATATGTCCAAAATATTTCAGTTTTCTCTGTTTAATCTTCTTTACTAGCCAGCCTTCTTAGTATTAAGTTCTTGTAGTATGGATATATTTGTTCGTTTTTGTGTCCATGATATTTGAAGAACTCTTCTGTAGCATTTACATTCAAAGGCATTGATGTGTTTTTCGGCTGTTTTGTTAAGTGTACAGGTCTCACAGGCTTATGTTGCGATGGGAAAGATGCATGCCCTTAAAATTCTTATTTTTGTGGTTCTGTCTGTTCTTCTCCACAGCTTCTTTAGTTGTTTACTTTTTAAAGAGCGACAGATGTTCTCCTTTTAATTTCCCTCAATGTGTCTCCATTATTAGTTAGCAGTGATCCAAGATATTCAAAATAGAAAATGTATTTGTAGTGTAATACGCCGTATTGCTTGGTTGCTTCCAATGCAGGGAAGGACTATTTTTTTCCTATCTAGTTCTATAGTTAACATATGCCCTATAGTTAATAAAGGCTTTATGTACAGTTCTATAGTTAATTTTCGCTTCCAGATCTCGTATACGGTTCTATTGTTAATATGGGCTTTCTATACCGTTTTAATGCCTCCTATATTTAATATGAACCTTTTATTGTTAATATTTGCTTTTTATACAATTCTATAGTTAATACGGACTGTCTATACAAATTTATAGTTAATATGGATATTTCATTAAGTCCTATAGTTAATTTTGGCTTTCTATACAGACTTTTTACACAGTTCTGTGGTACATTTCTATAGTGAATATTGGCTTTCTACACAGTTTTGTTGTTAATATTGGCTTTCTATAAAGCTCTATAGATAATACGTACTTTCTAACAGTTTTACAGAGTTTCTATTTAGTTCTACAATTAAAATGTACTTTCAGTACAGTTTTATAGTAAATATGTCCTATCAGTATAGTTCTTTGGTTAATATGGACTTTCTATACAGTTCTGTAGTTAATATGGGCCAGCTGTATAGTTCTATAGTTAATATTGACTTTGTGTGATGTTGTATAATTAACATGTCCTTTCAGTGCGGTTTTATTGTTAATGTGTACTTTCAGGACAGTTTTGTAGTTAATATGCTAGTATGGATTTTCTATACAGTTCTATTTTCTCTCTACCTCATCCTCTAACGTTCCTGTTGTCACGAAGTGCTAAAAGCAACCCATTTTCTCATGACATGTCCTATAAACGTTGACTGCCACCAATTTTTCCTGATTGTTGTAATTATTTGTCTTCTCGAAACCGCAAGATAGCATGGGAAGAGGACACCAGAATACCTCACACAGAACAGAATGTATAAACCAAGGAAAAAAACTGTAGGAATAGCTTTATTAATTAACGAGTACACACTTGTGGCCCTAACTAGAGAGGAAAATCTGATTTTCTGGTAACAGCCATCAAACAATGTCACGCTGATGACAGAAGCCACCTAGCGCATGAGAACCGCTACATTGAGGAATACGGGACACTGAAACCACACGGTCTGAACTCGCTATTCAGCTACACCTAACAGTCCCCTCTTTCACAATGATAATCCATATGCACTAAGTCCCACTCCATTCTCACTTTTAACACAGAGTTCAGAACCTCCTCATAGCGTCACATTACAACCCCTCTACCCCAGTTATAACACATATTCCACCTTCTCCTGGCTAGATTATCACTGTATCACTCTCTCTTCTCTCCATTGTTCCCCAAACCCAAATCCTTATTTAAGACCCATATATCACAAGTCTCCATTTAAATATTCTCTACACTTCACCATGCTTGCTTCTGAACACAGCATCTTACAATCCACAGCTTCTTACAAGTCACAGCTAAGTGCTCCATTATTTTTATTTTATTTTGTTCTATTTTCTTCCATTCATATTTTGTACATGGCATTCATGTGCATTTATACTTCATCTTCTCTCTCTCTTTTCTTCGTCCTATGTGTTTTTGTATGATTAAGTCTCACGCCGAAACGTCACAACTGTATACTCGTTAAGTAATAGAGCTGTTCCTACTTTTTTCCTAGTTTATACATTGTGTTTGTTACAGCTTTACTGCAGTAGTTTCGTGTATAGTTCTATGCCAACCACAGAACAGAGAGTTGTAGAGAGTTATGACCGGCAACAGCACGGCAGTTCTATAGTTAATATGGATCTTCTGTCATGTTCTGTGGTCAATATGTGCCCTTCTATTTAGCCCTATAGCTAATATAAGCGTTATATTTTATTTCAGCAGTTGGTATGGATTTATGTTTAAGCTATTTCCCAATAAATCACGTAATACCACCTTCCAGTTCGCTTTTCTAGAGTTAAAATTCTGTTGTACTGTAGTTTTAGGGGGCCACAGACTTTCTGGTGACAGATAATAAAAACAAGAGATCAATTTCAGAAAGGAATAACTGGGCCAGAGAGCTCTTCCTTTTGTGGAAAGTATTTTAAAGCGTAGAACCAACCCATGGAAATGTATGAGGGTTTTTCCCCCCATATTTTCCCGGAAGTCTTTTCTCGCTGACGAAAAGGTTATATATTTTATCAGCAAAACTATGTGTTTGTCCTAAGAATTTTGGCATTTTAGTTTCCTGTTAGATCTAATCTGGCTGAAATATGTTTAATTTTAGTGCGAAGAAAGTTTGTGGGAAGTATTTAAGTACTGGACATTTTGCTACTCGAATTTCCTTTCCAACGCGAATGTTCGAATTTCGTCATCGTTGGCCGAGCAGAATTGGGAAAGAACATTTCATTCTTAACTGTTTTCTCGCGCGTGTGGTTACCGGGGCCCAGATCTCGGGAGAAAAGGATAGGACCAGTGCCACCTTCCACGTGTGTCGTAAGAGGAGACTAAGGATAGGACCACTGCCACCTTCCACGTATGTCGTAAGAGGAGACTAAGGAGGTTAGGGGAATAGGCCAACGACCTGTCCGCCACAATTATAGTGTTACAGAAACATGAAGAGAAATACTTGAAAACTTTGCCTTGGAAAAGGAAAGGGCTCTGATAGGTCAATATAGGACAAGAGCATATGTACCTTCCTAGGAAATGGAGGTGGATTGGCTACACGCTGAGGAAACCTGACACCAGCATAGCAAGACGGGCACTAACATGGAATTCTCAAGGAAAATAGAAATCGAGTCAGACCTAGACTTACTTGGAGAAGAGAAATTATGACAGTGCTCAGAGACAAGGGATGCACGTGGAAGAAAGGAGAGAATAATTCCAAGAACAGGGATGACTGGAGAGACTTTATTCGTGGCTTACGCTCCCAAGGGAGTGAAAGCTGATGATGATGATGATGATGAACTATTTTCTGCTTATATCAGCTTTTTTTTTTTTTGCAAGGATAATCTTCTTCTGCACATGGATATGGAGCTGTTGCGTAGAGATATCTGCCGCCATTTTTAAAGTCTAATTTCCTTTCGTATTTTCATTATTTGTAAAACTGTTTTATATTGTCTTCCCAACATGGTGTGATTTTTTTCAGAAGCTAATTTATGATGTGATTTTCCAGAAGGTCATTAGAACAGAATGTGCTCTTATGAGAGTGATGGAATGTACTTTTTTGCGTTAACTTTTGATTTCCGTTCCTTTCATTGTTTCCCTTTGTCAGTGCATTGTTTAGATGCTCTGCCAGTCTTGTCGTTGCTACCTTGTGTGCTGTGCTACAGCGGTGCTATGGTTCACAAACACGTGCGCGATATTAATGTGTCCCCACACAAACACACACGCACGGACAAGTATATACGCGGAACATACCAGGAATATGTTATGATAAAAATGTTACATTCTTTGTTTCTTTCGGTAGTTAAATTTCGTTTCGATAAAACAACATAGTACTTCTGCGGAGTAGCCTCATAATTTGCTATGCTGAAAATAGCGCGCGCGTGTTGATGAGAACACTACGTAATATAGGTCCTACACAGACTATAGTGTGATGTTTGTGTATGTCATGTGCGTATGTGCCTTAGCTATCTCGTGGATGTATCATTTATCACCACGGAAAAGCCATATATAAATGCTATGCGCGGGCGAACAGAAATATGCAATATGTGAGTCATATAGTCAGCATTATAAAACGATCCACCAGAAGAATATCTTATGACTTCGGCAGGAAAAAAAACCAAACATACAACACAGATAACAAACATAAACAGGTAATGTCACGCAAAAAGAAGGCAGCATTCCAGAAAGAGACATAATTATATAAAACACAGCACAATCAAAATGAGGAAACAGCCACATAGACTGACAAGCCAGCAACAAATAGAGGCGTAAGGATGACATAACAAACTATAAAAAAAATACAGGCAACTTAACTAATGCAGAATCATGCAAGTCAATGAGATGATATATTTGTCGTGAGTGCGTGGCCAGTGCAGCTTCTGTACTCATCACACTCATAGTGGTTTGTCACTGCCATGATAATTATATCATCGAGCTAACTTGCCTGTCATACTTATTAAGAAAAGAGCCGTGCAACAAAGGCAGATGCACCGCCTTACAACCATGGATTATCTCCCTGCACACTCGCGCCATAAGCGAGAACAAGATCAGTACAAAAGTGTGTTCGTTTTCACTATTGTTAGAATTCTCTTTACAAAAGTGATATTTTTGTTATTAATGACAATTTTTTTTTGCATTTTTTTTTCAGATTTCAAAGAAAAGTTTCTGAAATAACATTCGTTGCTTCTCCGAGCTGCATCGAGAACACGTGACGTCAGCAGCAATGTCAGGTGACCTAGATAATTTTTTTGTTTTGTTTTTGTGAGCAATCAGTGGGGACATTTTCTTGTTTTGTTTTGTGAACAGATATACGGGACATTCCTTGTTTTGTATTGTGAGCAGTCAGTCGGGACATTTTTAAAAAATTTTGTTTTATCAACAGTGAGTCAAAGATATCCTTTGTTATATTTTGTAAACAATCAACCGGGACATCCGTTGTTTTGTTTTGTGAACAGTCAGCCGGGACATTCCCTGTTTCGTTTTGGGCTAACAATGTAACAGACTTTAAAAAAAAAATGTATGCGTATATAATTATATTCCTGTATAGCATTGCGAAGAAACAATCATAGAATACCAAAACAAGCTTTCAAGTACAGCACAACAGGCCGAAGAAAAAGAGGTCGACCACGTGAAACTCTAAAGAGGACACTGTTAAGAGAAGCCAGTTTAGTGGGCATAACATCCCTTGATAAGGTTGAAATACTCGCCGAAAACAGGAAAACTTGGCAAACAACTATGCGAGCCCTATGTGACGTTTAACGGCACGGGAAGGATGTAAGATAACACGCACTAATGCCTGGGCCACATACAACAAATGAAAAAAAAAAAGACACCCCTATACCGGCGTGACTTGGACACCTCAAGGAAAAATAAAATAGGTAGGCCATTAGGAAGGGAAGCAATGGTAAACTATCTTCTGAAAATATACCAAGAAACCCAAACAGCAATCATGGAAAGTAGATGCATCAGCAGCAGGCCACCTTGCTCACAACCGAGAGGCCTAAAGTTCCACACGGGACATGCAAATGAATGAATGAATGAATGAGGCCATTAGGAACAAAGAGAGGCACAATACACGAAGAACTACAGGAAGCGGGACAGACATGGTTTGAGGTATCCCGACTCGCTTAAGACAGGATTGGCTGGGGAACCTTTGTTGATGTCTTATGCTTCAGTAGGAGGACAACGACAACAGCCTCATTTTTTGACAAAATTGCCTTTATCAAGGACAAATAAAAAGACAAAACAGGCAAATAAAAACACGCAATGAAACTTATCTGCGATACAGTGTCTTTGACGAAAACTGGGCTGAGTTGGCCTACTGCAAGTGGAAGAGGAAGTATGAGTTAGAGAAGCAGTCAAGCGTGGAAGCTTTCAAATCTGTTCTGTTAGATAGCAAAGGTCATCACTACTATTTCCCTAATTCCCCTGCTCTTCTGCTGTTCTAGTCTAGTGCCTAGCCAACCGTAATCCGCGATTCAAGTGACAATAAAAGAGGTACGAAGCAGTGAGTGGGAAAAGCCACTATACGATGTAGACACCCAGCAATGCCTCCGAAAGGAATTTTGTAAACCAGTACAAAACTATTCTAACACGGCTCCTTAGCAACGCCTCCGAAAGGAATTTTGTAAACCGGTCCAAAATTATTGTAACCTATTGATTAGTCATTCTGTTTTAACGGGCTCTCCGGAACCCTCCCCCCCCCCCCCCCCGGGACCTCGGAGCAGTGCGCCGTCTGGGCTTCCTTCTCATTAAGCCTAGTTCTAAGAGTGTGTATTAATTTGTGGAAATTGTCTTACGAGTGAATGAGCGAGAGAATGATTGAGCAAGTGATGATGATAAAGATGATTTAGACAATGGCTCATCGCTTAACGCAGGTACCTCCACTCTACATTGCTCCTACTACTAGTTTACATAGTCTTCGCTTTATCCGTGACGTGTCTATAGCAACCAACCTTATTTACAGGTGATTTCTTGATGTAAAGGACTGTGGGAGACCGTTCTATACTAGAAAACATGGAGGGCTTCTCTGAAGCTGGTGTTGCACTGAGTGTTCTATAGTGTGGAGTTCATAAATTTATTCTATGGCAAACCCTAAAAATGGGTATCGCATCATTTCACCGTGAAACAACATGGCGGCGATTGTGTTTATTACGAAAAAATGTTCCTGCGTCATAGAAGTTATTTGGTACCGTTAAAAAGTTAAAATCCATCTTAACTGATAACTCTTAACACCTGAAACCCGTATACTACTATCGAGTGTGCGCAGCCATTATATAGCTACTTTTTTATGGCTTCATTTTCAGCACTGATCTCCGTACTGTTGTACTAAGTGTGTGACTCACGCATACATACATATGTCACAAAGTAATTATAATTGGAGCTCACATGCCGTGTATCTGAGTTCGTATCTCACACCTGCCACCTGTTTTTACTCCTAAATGCAAGGTAACATCTGCCACGTGTGACTCTGAGCACCACCACCGAGCCACGCTCCCTATCCGAGTGTCTCTCACTTCTTCATACCTCAGACCATAAATTCCACGCTGGGCCTGAGTGGGCACAACCCACAGGCTTTTAATTGTAGCGTTTGCTGCAGCGTTATCAGAAATCGGGACTCACTTTGCAAATGTTTGTTTTAATGACTCATTCTGCAAATGTTTGTTCATATCCGCTTGTAGCCCAAGTACTAATGTCGGTTTTTTTTTGGGGGAAAAAAAGGGGGGGGGGGGTTCGATACCAGCTGTTGCTACTATTGTTATACCGTGTTGCCACGGTAACGTATATTTTTTAAAATCGTGTAGATGGCAGTAGCTGATTATTCTGAGTTCTCCTCGATGTCTGTGAAGGGCTTTCATAATCTTGTTAGCTATCTTCTTTTTAGGTATGAAGGGTTGTGGTAGCCAAAGATTACCGTACTAGCAGGAAGCCATCTTCATTGGTGCTAGTCCACTAGAGCTGGGCCATACCCTTTTCTGCGTCTTTGTGGTGCCCTTAATAAAAGCTAATACGTTTTTTTTTTCAGCCTGGAATAATGGGGCCGAAATGTTGCAAAAACCGGCAGTGATAAATCATTCATCACCCAGGCCCCTAGGCTTAACTTAGTAGGGCACCGCCCCCACAGACCTTTACCTTCCATCTCCTGATATATGGTCTGATTTCCATTTAGTTGTGATCTTGTCTTATCTCCTTCCTCATATATCTTTCAGTGTTATGGGAACAAATAGACGTCTTGACAGGGCTCGGTGTTTTGCCTCATACAGTGGTTTCTGTAATTTCCACCTTCCATCCCTTGCGTCGGGGGGGGGGGGGCTCTTCCTCTGCTACCTACAAATCTTAGTATGAATGTTGGGAGGGGGTTGCGTGTGTGGTACACTCTCTGTTGGTAGTCGTGTAACGTGGTTAAACCATTTGACTTGTTGTTTCTGGATATAATGTAACACTGGTGTTACTCCAACCTTTGCCCTGATGGTGTCATTTCTTATTTGGTCTCTTCTTGTCACATTTAGTATTCTCCTTAAATATCTCATTTCTGTCGTGATGATTTTTCTTTTGCATTTGGCTGTTAGCGTCCATGTTTGACATTGATAGCAGAGATTTGGGAGGAAAACTGTATTGTACAGCGCCCTTTTTGTTTCAGTTGTTTTTCAGTAAAGGGGTCATTTGTCTAATGACCTGATTTGCTTTGTTGCATCTATTCTCAGTTTCAGCGTCAGCTGTCCCTGATGATGATATTATGCTACCTAGGTATTTGAAATGTTTCACTTGTTTTAAGGGCTGGTTGTTCAGGAAGATCTTTGTTGGGATATATTCTCTCATGACTTTCATTTTTTTTTAGCAGTGATCTTCATAGTGTAGCTCTTAGAAGTGATCTGTACGAATATTCGACTGTCTGATATAAACAGCTGATACGTTACTAGTCTTTTAGAAAAAGCAACAACCTGCCAGTACAACAGTAATATTTATAATATGAACCAAAAGAAATGACGATACAATAAAACTGACTCTACTAATAAAGATGGGCAGAGATGTGTGGTTCAGTTAAAGTATAATCTTACTGTGCCATGTACAGTGAAGGCGCAAAGTAACAAACCGTAGGTGATACAGCAACACAAGTAACAAATACTTGATAATAGAACGTTACTTTGTTATGCATTTAGTAACAGCATTCACACAGGCAAGGAAAACAACAAAAGGGAGGTAACACGAATGACTGAACAGTCACAGGCGTTCCGCAGTCTAATCAATCAAACAAGCAGCACTAACAGCAAAAGGTTGACGTACACAACAGGCAAAGTCAGCAGTTACCAAGATCCTTCAACAATATTTAATAATGAGAACAATGATAATGGAATCCTGATGAATGCAGGAAGATGAATATCAATGAACGACGTAAAAAATCAACAATATGCAAAGAGCATTCCGGTGAATTGGACTTCGCCAGAGTAATACACAAATTACACCCCCCCCCCCACAAAAAACTGACATACTAACTTCACATTGAGAATTCATCCAAACCGAAAAAAAACTAAATAACAACACATCTAACAATCTACTTCCAAACCGAAAAAAACAAAAAACTAAATAACAACACATCTAACAATCTCTCACACGTGTCCTAAAAAGGACAAGCAGACAACTATTCCTACGTTCTAACAACTACAAATTATAAGCTGAAACAAACCCTCGACGAACGACCAACACGTCTGCTTTCTCGCAACTTCTCCCCGAGATCCGTGAAAAGAACTCTCAGCTGGACAAAGACCACTCGGTAATCACTAGCTTAAATTAATTGAGCAGCTGTCCAGACAAGGGCACTCACCCAGTCATAAGAGTGACATCGTTGAAAGCCTTTTTTTATGTCCCATATACTGGACACAGTTTTATAAAAAAAGATAGAAAGAGTGAGCCAAGTGAGCAGGAACAAGAATAGCAGAAAATAAGTGAGCCAAGAGAGCAGGAACAAGAATAACAGAAAGTAAGTGAGCCAAGTGAGTATGAACAAGAATAACAGAAAGTAAGTGAGCCAAGTGACCATGAACAAGAATAGCAGAAAGAAAGTGAGTCAAGTGAGCATGGACAAGAATAGCAGAAAGAAAGTGAGCCAAGTGACCATGAACAAGAATAGCAGAAAGTAAGATAGAAAGAGTGAGGCAAAAGGGCAGGAATAGCATAAAGTAAGATAGAAAAAAATGAGACCTGGGCAGAATCAAGAATGACAGAAAGTAAGATAGAAAGAGTGATCCAAGAGGGCATAAACAAGAATAGCAGAAAGTAAGATAGAAAAAAATGAGACATGTGGGCATAAACTAGAATTACAGAAAGTAAGACAGAAAGAGTGAGGCATGCGGACAGAAACAAGAATGACAGAAAGTAAGACAGAAAGAGTGGGGCATGTGGACAGAAAGAAGAATGACAGAAAGTAAGATGACAGTGCATAAATAAAGAACATAATAACAATCCAATATTTCGGCAAATGCCTTTTCTTCAAGGAGCACATACAGAAACAATACAACAGATAAAATAAGAAAAAAAAACGGATGAAAAAATGAAAGCACGTTGATATGCTTGTAGTAAGAAATAGGCAAAACTGAACCGTACACCTCTGTTTATATACACCCCCACAACCAGCAAACCCTCCCTAGCCTCTAGGGTTATGTCTGTTTAGCCTACTGGCTAATCCGCCACTAGAAGCTGGCTCGAGATAATACAAAGACCCTAACTTTTAAATTAAAATCTTCTACACCAAACCAGTTTTATCCGCTCCCAGTTTTGCACCATGCCCGTACATCAACAAAATGACAGCGTCGACCGCAAAGATATTTTCATGGTTAAGCAGAGATCAGAATCATGAAACTGCTAAATGTTGATTTAATGCAGTACATTACTCTGTGAAACGTTCGCGCCCAGAAAACTTCATGAACATTTCATGGTATGATTATTTACATCCGGGCTTGTAAACTCGTGTCTTGCCCTAGATCAGCACTTCTCAGCCTGGGTTACCTGGATATTCAGGGCTAGTCGAGAAGAAGTTGGACAGTGGCGGAAAACAGATAAATAACAACAGATAATTTTGCTAATATGAAAGGGGCACAATTTATGAAAATAGGCTGCCAAGGGGTACGCAAGCGGAAGAAGGTTTGGAACCACTTCCCTAGATCATATTATTAGGATAGCTTGATACGGCCCCTTCTTGGCTGTGCTTTATCTATCTATCTATCTATCTATCTATCTATCTATCTATCTATCTATCTATCTATCTATCTATCTATCTATCTATCTATCTATCTATCTATCTATCTATCTATCTATCTAAAAGACGGAAAACAGAAAGAATTGTTATAAACATATTAAAAAGTGTTCTTTTGAAACCCTCCCCCCCCCCCCATACACACACATTCATTCATTCATTCCTTTGCATGTCCCTTGCGGAACTTTGCCTCCCAAACAGCACTCCTGTAGGCCTCTCGGTTGTGAGCAAGATGGCCTGCTGCTGCTGCATCCATTTCCAGATCATCAACGATGTCTTGCAGCCATCTTCGTTTCGGTCTTCCTCTTTTTCTTTTTCCCATTATGTATCCTTCCAATACGGTCTTCTCTAAATTATCATGACGTTTAATGTGGCCAAAATATTTAAGTTTTCTCTCTTTAATCCTCTTTACTAGCCAGCCTTCTTCAATATTAAGCTCTTGTAGTATAGATATATTTGTTCTTTTTTGTGTCCACGATATCTGGAGAACTCTTCTATAGCATTTACATTCAAAGGCATTTATGTGCTTCTCAGCTGTTTTGTTAAGTGTCCATACATACACACATTTTATTTCAAGATAAGGATTTCATGTCAGCGTATCCTGGCACATCCGATCACACTACAAAACTTAGCAGCCGTTGATTGTTTTACGACATTACACATTCAAAGATATGTAGATTTTCTTTATTTTATAACATTGTAAACAGTATAACCTTTCACCCCCTCCCTCTGAAAACTTGGACTTAGTTTAAAATAACGGCTGGTCGCATGGACCAACATTATTTGAACTGGAAGTTACAATTTTGTGATTGAAATATTTGTACAGGAGCTACTGGACCTTCTCTTTTTTTCCTCCTTGCATATACAAGGAAGTACTCTGGACACAGCTGTAGGTGCTCCGATCCCTTCTTCAGTTTCTCCATCAAATTAAGTAATTAACGACACTAGTTTCTTGTGGGCTGACCTGCTGTCTGGAGCTCTTTGTGTGCTGACTTTCTGTCTGGAGCTCTTTGTGGGCTGACCTTCTGTCTGGAGCTCTTTGTGGGCTGACTTTCTGTCTGGAGCTCTTTGTGGGCCGACCTTCTGTCTGCATTTCTTTGTGGGCTGACTTTCTGTCTGGAGCTCTTTGTGGGCTGACCTTCTGTCTCGAGCTCTTTGTGGGCTGACCTTCTGTCTGGAGCTCTTTGTGGGCTGACTTTCTGTCTGGAGCTCTTTGTGGGCTGACCTTCTGTCTGGAGCTCTTTGTTGGCTGACCTTCTGTATGGAGCTCTTGATGAATCGTTCATCTTTCACCACCCCAAATTTCACCCCAACTACCTCTTTCTTGACAACGACGCTGATTCCTAGTTGTCTGTGAAGTCCTTTGTTCGAGCGGATTCTCTTGTAGCACTGATGATGTCTGCTCGATCCCTTGCCTGCTCTTCCTCGGGTGACAGCTCAGTCTGGCCAACCAACTGATCTGTTCTTTCATTCCCCTCCCCCCCGACACCTGCATGGTTTGGTACAAAAATGAGTGTCACTTGATGGATCTGCGATATCTGCAGGGATTCGAACCAGTGCTGCCTTGGAGAGCTAGCCTGAATTTACCAAGTTCATCGAGTCGCTTAAGATGCGCGCTTGCGCGTTTAGTCTCCTTTATTTGATCCAGCCCAGAGCTCTCGTCACAGCCATGATTTCCATTCTGAAGCTACTTGTTATTGCAGCAAAAAAGCGGCACTGGCTTCTTTCACTGTTCTGATTCAGTACAACGCGGACAGAATGTAGCCCTCAGACAATATCCAATATCTTCATATCGTACACGTAGTGGACCAGGGTTCTCTTTACAGCGTACCTATTTTTTGTGGGGCCCCGATGTACTGAGCCGCCTGTGTGGCAAATAATATTTCCAGGTGAGCTGTGATTTTATTAATTACATTATGTTGTCTAATTTTTAAACAAAAGTGACATCAACATACAATAAAACTGGGAAAACGAGGCTGTAAATAAACTGTATTTCAGCATCATCATCATTCATCATGTGCCAACTCCACTAGGAAGACTGGCCGCGACGAATTTCTCTGAAAGCTGTCTTCTCGCGTTTGGTCGTTACTTTAGTGCAGTGGTTCCAAACCTTCCTGGGTTTGTTTACCCGTTGGCAGCCTATTTCCATAAATTGTAACCCTTTTATATTACCAAAATTATTTGTTATTATTATAGTTGCTGTTATTTATCCTATTCCTGTCATTATTCCAACTTCTTCTCGCGAACCCCTAAACGTCCAGCAGCGTAGTCTAAAGGGTACGCACGCTGTCTCAGGTTGGGAACCACTGCCCTAGCACATCATTTTCAAGGGCCTTAATTCTTCCTTTCCTGCTTCCTTATGCCCCTTGATCATTGACCTTTCTCAACTGGGATTAATACTTTATTTACTTATTTAATTTTTTTTTTTAATTAGGACTAATCAAACCAAAGGAATATGACTGGAAGACTTCAAACCTTGCCCTCTTTGGCTCAGATCAAGAAAAACAGATCAAAAGTAAGCTATTTCTAGTTCGTTATTTGTAAGGCTTGCACAAATCTGTCTATAATTTTACTGTGTAGCAGAGTCCATTTGGGAAATAATGGAAAAATGGGATTTCCAACACATTTGATACAATAAATATCACTGCTGTATCTAGACCAACAGGCAGCAGTGAGAATAAATGGTGAAACAACAACTTGGTTTGACATAAAACAAGGGGTCCGTCAGGGGTGCATATTGTCGCCTTACTTATTTAACTTGTATACTGAAAATATAATGAGGAATGTTAGAGAAGATGTAGACACAGAATATTATGATGCCATAACAATTGGAGGTTATGAAATACCAGAGATTAAATATGCTGATGACATAGTTTTATTGTCCACAACACAAAAAGGAATGGAAAAACTAATTATGTCAGTTCGTAAAAACAGCAAAGAGCAAAACCTCTATCTTAATGCGAAGAAAACTAAATTGATGACAACTGACAAAACAAACAAGGCAGCTGAAATATGTATCAATGAGGAAAAACTGGAAGAGGTGGAGAGTTTTTAATATCTTAGATCATTACTAACTAATAATGGAGATACAATGAGGGAAATTAAAAGGAGGACATCTATCGCTCTTCAGAAAGTAAAACAACTAAAGAATCTGTGGAGAGGAACAGACAGAACTACAAAAATAAGATTTTTAAGGGCATGCATCTTTCCCATGGCAACATATGCCTGTGAGACCTGGACACTTAACAAAACAGCTGAGAAACACATAAATGCCTTTGAATGTAAATGCTACAGAAGAGTTCTTCAAATATCATGGACACAAAAAAGAACAAATATATCCATATTACAAGAAATTAATATTGAAGAAGCTGGCTAGTAAAGAGGATTAAGGAGAGAAAACTTAAATATTTTGGATACATTAAACGTCATGAGAATCTAGAGAAGATCATATTGGAAGGGTACATAATGGGAAAAAGAAAGAGAGGAAGACCAAGGCGAAGATGGCTGCAAGACATCGTTGAGAATCTGCAAATGGATGCAGCAGCAGCAGCAGGGTATCTTGCTTACAACCGAGAGGCCTACAGGAGAGCTGTTAGGGAGGCAAAGTTCAGCAAACGACATGCAAATGACTGACTGATTGAGCAGAGTCCACTTTGGGGATTCCTATATACTGCAGTAGATCTAAGTGGAGAACAGTAAAGACGTTGGTAAAGTAGTATTTTTATGATAATGAAAGCATGTTGTCTGCGTCGCCACGTGCAAGAAGCCTAACGAGGATGTTATTTCTACTTTTTTTTTTTTCAAAGGCAGAGCCAGTGCAGGAAAAATGTAGACATTTTTACATAAGACAGAAGAAAACTGAAGTTAATGGATGAATGGATGGATGCACGAACGGGTGGATGTATTAGCAACGTGGGTTGGTTTGTGGGTGGATAAATGGATTCATGCGGTTATGCAATCTCCTTTTTTTAAAAAATACAGTTTGTACGAAACTAAAAACTCCCCCTGCTACGTAAAGATAAATTATTTAGAAAGACAAAAAGAAGGTAGGAACAGCTTTACTCATTAGAGAGCACATAGCAGTAACACTTCGACTTACAACTTTATTCATACAAAAACATACAGGATGAAGAAATAAGAAAGGAAGATAAAGGTAAAATCTCTTCATTTCCATGCCATTAATGCGTATGAGGGATACAGTGTTAGTTCCATATTTCCAAGACCTTTGCCACATGAAAGTCTGTGGACAGTATCGCACCTGGCCGCACTTACCTTCTCAGATTTTTCTAGTACCCATTTTTAGAGGCTGGGTGGACCCCGGGGCCTTTTTGTCGTGGTGGTACCAGAAAAAAAAAATCCACTGCTGGAACTTGAAAGCGATGCCACTGGGTTGGCAGATTGAGTGCCTATCCACTCAGCCAACCAGGCCTTCAAATGTACACGTATACAACAAATAAGATCGGAAAAAGAGGGGGGGGGGAGAGAGGGGAAGCACATTGTAGCTTGTATGAATATGCGTCTGAGAGTGTATGGGCGCTGTTGTATACATACATACATACACACAGAAACTGTTCGTGATTTCCTTTCAGCTAAAGAGAATAACAGCAGCAAGAATACATTAAACATACTACCTGATCAAATGTCAGCATTTCAAGTCAAAATATTTACACCTCCATAAAAATGCCTATCATTTCTTTTCCACAGAGGAGTCTGCACAGACTGAGCCAGCTTGGAAGAATGCTGGGGAGAATGTTGGCCTGCAGATCTGGAGAATTGTGGTAAGTGGTCTCTCTCGGAGCAGTATGGACAAGTGCTTCTGCTTACACGTCATTTAGTTATCGTATTGTAAGCTTACATCAGTACATTACAGTCAAGTTACCACCATCATCACTGTACCATCACCATCATTGCAAATATTGTCCACAACATAAAAAGGAATGGATAAACTAATTATGTCAGTCCGTAAGAACAGTGAAGAGCAAAACTTCTATCTTAATGCAAAGAAAACTAAATTGATGACAACTGACAAAACAAACAAGGCAGCTGAAATATGTATCAATGAGGAAAAACTGGAAGAAGTAGAGAGTTTTGAATATCTTCGATCACTACTAACTAGTAATGGAGATACAATGAGGGAAATTAAAAGGACATCTATCGCTCTTCAGAAAGTACAACAACTAAAGAAGCTGTGGAGAGGAACAGACAGAACTACAAAAATAAGATTTTTAAGGGCATGCATCTTTCCCTTCGCAACATATGCCTGCGAGACCTGGACACTTAACAAAACAGCTGAGAAACACATAAATGCCTTTGAATGTAAATGCTACAGAAGAGTTCTTCAAATATCATGGGCACAAAAAAACAAAACCAAATATATCCATATTACAAGAAATTAATATTGAAGAAGGCGAGATAGTAAAGAGGATTAAAGAGAGAAAACTTAAATGTTTTGGACACATTAAACGTCATGAGAATTTAGAGAAGATCGTCTTGGAAGGGTACTTAATGTGAAAAAAGAAAGAGAGGAATACCAAGGCGAAGATGGCTGCAAGACATCGTTGATAATCTGCAAATGGATGCAGCAGCAGCAGCAGGGTATCTTGCTTACAACCGAGAGGCCTACAGGAGAGCTGTTAGGGAGGCAAAGTTCAGCAAAGGACATGCAAATGACTGACTGATTGAGCAGAGTCCACTTTGGGGATTCCTATATACTGTAGTAGATCTAAGTGGAGAACAGTAAAGACGTTGGTAAAGTAGTATTTTTATGACAATGAAAGCATATGCTGCGTCACCACGTGCAAGAAGCCTAACGGGGATGTTATTTCTACTTTTTTTTTTCAGAGCCAGTGCAGGAAAAAGTAGACATTTTTACATAAGATAGAAGAAAACTGAAGGTAATGGATGAATGCACGAACGGGTGGATGTATTAGCAGCGTGGGTTGGTTTGTGGGTGGATAGATGGATTCATGCGGTTATGCAATCTCCTTTTTTTAAAAAAATACAATTTTTACGAAACTAAAAACTTCCCCCTGCTACGTAAAGATAAAATACTGAGAAAGACAAAAAGAAGGTAGGAACAACTTTACTCATTAGAAAGCACACAGCAGTAACAATTCGGCTTACAGCTTTATTCATACAAAAACATACAGGATGAAGAAGTAAGAAAGGAAGATAAAGGTAAAATCTCTTCATTGCCATGCCATTAATGCGTATGAGGGATACAGTGTTAGTTCCATATTTCCAAGACCTTTGCCACATGAAAGTCAGATGTGGACAGCATCGCACCTGGCCGCGCTTACCTTCTCAGATTTTTCTAGTAGCCATTTTTAGAGGCTGGGTGGTTCCCGAGGCCTTTTTGTCGTGGTGGTACCAGAAAAAAAATATCCACTGCTGGAAGTTGAAAGCGGTGCCACTGGGTTGGCAGATCGAGTGCCTATCCACCCAGCCAACCAGGCCACCAAATGTACACGTATACAACAAATAAGATCGGAAACAGAGGGGGGGGGGGGAGGTGAAGCACATTGTGGCTTGTATGAACATGCGTCTGAGAGTGTATGGGCGCTGTTGTATACATACATACACACACACAGAAACTATTCGTGAATTCCTTTCAGCTAAAGAGAATAGCAGCAACAAGAATACATTAAACATACCACCTGATCAAATGTTAGCATTTCAAGTCAAAATATTACACCTCCCTAAAAATGCCTATCATTTCTTTTCCACAGAGGAGTCTGCACAGACTGAGCCAGCTTGGAAGAATGCTGGGGAGAATGTTGGCCTGCAGATCTGGAGAATTGTGGTAAGTGGTCTCTCTCGGAGCAGTATGGACAAGTGCTTCTGCTTACACGTCATTTAGTTATCGTATTGTAAGCTTACATCAGTACATTACAGTCAAGTTACCACCATCATCACTGTGCCATCACCATCATTGAAAATATTTTCCTCAAGTTAAAATAGCTGACCAAATTTATGCTAAAACTGTTAACCAGAATCACTTCAAAACTCCAGAAATCAACAAATCTTTTGCAAAATCTTATCAGAACTTAACTGCCTGTCAAGATGAGCAACAGTGACCTTACAGTAATTGCCTTCACACTTTAATTGTGGGAAATGAAAAGTTGATAACTTTTCCAAATATTATTATATGAGTTATATAATAATACAAGTATGTCCAGTTTTTATTAATACACAAATCATTAGTATTTTGAGTCAGTACTATTATATCACCTGTAGCATTGTAATATTTGAAGCCAGTACTACTATCATCACCTGTAGCATTGTAATATTTGAAGCCAGTACTATTATCATCACCTGTAGCATTGTAATATTTGAAGCCAGTACTACCATCATCAACAAATATATCTATACTACAAGAGCTTACATATGTTGGCCACTTGATGAGAAGAAATGAGCAGAGAATCCCAAAACAAGCTATCAAGTGGAACACAACAGGCCGAAGAAAAAGGGGCAGACCGCGTGAAACTCTGAAGAGAACATTATTAAGAGAGGCCAAGTTAACAGGCATAAAATCCTTTGTTGAGGTTGAAAGACTCGCCGAAGACAGGAAATATTGGCGAACTACTTTGCGAGCCCTATGTGACGTCTAACGGCATGGGAAGGATATAAGATATAAGACAAGAGCTTAATATTGAAGAAAGCTGGCTAGTAAAGAGGATTAAAGAGAGAAAACTTAAATATTTTGGACACATTAAACATCATGATAATCTAGAGAAGACCGTCTTGGAAGGGTACATAATGGGAAAAAGAAAGAGAGGAAGACCAAAGCGAAGATGGCTGCAAGACATCGTTGATGATCTGCAAATGGATGAGTCAGCAGCAGGCCATCTTGCTCACAACAGAGAGGCCTACAGGAGTGCTGTTAGGGAGGCAAAGTTCCGCAAGGGACATGCAAATGAAATGAAAAAAAACTACTATCATCACCTGTAGCATTGTTATATTTGAAGCCAGTACTAATATTATCATCTGTAGCATAGCACTGTAATATTTGTAGCCAGTACTGCTATCATCACCTATAGCACTGTAATGTTTGAAGTCATTAAGGCAACAGGTACCATCACATATATTTTGACTATAAACAAGAAAGCATCTCTGATTCTGCATTGTTCACATAAAATAAATGGTTCCACAGAAATTCAAAGTGACTCATTGGCCAAAGGAAGATTATGGAAAGTTCTTTGAAGGAGATTCATACATAGTGCTCAATGTAAGTTCATATAATAAAAGAAAAATAGAAAAGGTAAAGGTAGCCCAATGGGGTATATGGAAGATATGATAGTAGTGACCAATATTTTCTTTGATTTGACTTGTTGCCATTGATGGATATAGGAGATATGGGGTTAGTGCCCATATTTTCTTTGACAACCTATGTCTTTGGAGCATATAGAAGGGATACAGTGCCTGTCTTTTCTTTGACCTGCTACCACACAAGGCAGTAACCTGCTCATCTTTCCTTCCCCCTCTTTAGGATAAGCCAGATATGAATTTCTGAAGCGGGATTGACATGGACACCTTCAGCTGTCATTGAAGCATTGTTTTTTGTAATAAAAGAAAAGAGTTGTACCTATTTTGCAATGTGGTTTTATGATTTGGAAGTAATAGTCTGTAGCAACTTATCTGACAACGGACAAAATCAGCATTTCTCAGAAGAATTCACTAGTGCAGGAAATATACAGAATTCTGCTCTGTTGGAATAGTAATAGTACAATACATCCAGGAACCTGTATGGCTGTGAGATAAGGTCTTCACAAGCTTTAGTCTGGTGGTCATGATTCATATTAACCCTATGCCACCCATAGCATGATGAAGTCCTTCTTCCTTTCTTCCTCACTTTCGTTACCTCTGTCCGAGGCATAGGCTATCAACAAGGACTCTCCATTTATTTCTGTCCTTCATTTCATCTCCAGGTGTAGTCCATTTTTTTTTTTATCTCCGCTTCAAGACTCCTTGGCCAGGTGTTTCTAGGTCCTCCTTGTTTTCCTCTTCCCTTGGGGATTCCAGATGAGAACTTGCCTGGTTATGTTAGTCATCACAATTTTCTGTTTTACAATTAAATTAATGTTCAAATGCTGCCGGAGCCTTGGAGATAAGGAGCCTAGATTGGCTTTTGAAGGAACTGACACATTGAAAGACTTTTCGTTACCACTTATGAAAAACAGTTTTTTCTTAAGTTTTGGTACTACAGTTTGATAGGTGGCATAGGGTTAATATGCTCTACAGCATTAATATCAGGTGCTCTACAGAAGCGTTATCAGTTTGGTACTAGTGCCATCTGTTGAATTGAAGTGTATGAAGATGCTGTCCGATGAGGCAATCAGTGACCCTTAGCAGATATGCCAGTGTCAGGGTTAGTGAACCATAGCTGATCAAGACCCTGTCTCACCTCTCTGTTGGTACCCCCAGTAACAAGTATAGCCTGGCTAACAGGATGGGGATCACCATAGTCCCCATGGTGGTGGAGTCTGCTAAAGAAGCATTGCACATCCCTTGCTTTTTAGCTGTACTCAGGCACTGAAAAAATAGCTACCATAACCTGCTCCCAAGCTGATACGATGTTGTGCCTCAACACCTTCATAGCATCGGCTGCAAAGAACACCAGCTCTCAGTTTCAGGGAGATTGTACAGGTACAAGTAAGTACTATTGAATTAAAAACAGTTTAAGGGTTTATGGCATTGTGATATTGCATATAAGCCAGTGTAAGTAGTTAGAAAATTTGTCCTTTGGTGTAAAAATGTTGAGAACCACTGTTTTACGGGACTGAACTGTACTTGATCACTTTATTTTGGCTTTATCCACTGTTGTGTGTATGCAATGTTGTCCAGAGAAGCCTCACTATGGAGGCTGAACAACTACAGATGACAGCCAAATTCTTCACCATGGCACCAGCTGCCAAAGCCTTTTAGCCCGCAGCCATAGGAAATTCCAGCACAGCTGGTATCATCACAATCATCTCATCATGGAGGCAGGTATTCTCTGTGTTGGAAGCCCAGATTATTTACTATTGAATACCCAGTCATACAGCTGAAGGGAGGCCATCCTATGCCTTCATTTTGATACTTAGTGAGAGAGTGTCAGTCATTTTGACCAGTCCTACCTTCATCTGTTTGCTATTAGTGAAAAATATTTGATACTTTTGCTTCATTTCTGTTATACATTGGTGCTACACAAGACAGATGAATGTCAAGACTATAAACTGTTTTTTTTCTCTGCCCAGACCTACAAAGAAGAGGGAGGTGATCAGCTTTTGTATGACGTCCATTTCTGGATAGGAAAGTACAGTACCGCAGTAAGTTGTCAAATATGATTGTACTCAAGTAAATTGTCAAATATAATTGCATTCAAGTAAAATTGTCAAATAGAGCTGTTATTGAATAAGATGTTATAATATGTTATTGAGCACGGTACTCAGTAAGATATAGAAGAATGGACTCAAAATTTGTAAGGCGTCATGACATTGATCTCACATGTAATAGCGTAGATCTTAACAAAGGTGAAGGTAAAAATCTCCATTTCCATGCCATTAAGACATACTGGGGATACGGTGTTAGGGTAGGGTTGCCAGATTCTAAACAAATGAAAAACCAAAACATTTTTCTCAGGCTGAAAAAAAGAAAAGCTATCCGAGCATCATCACTAATTACTAATAAAGAATAGCAGACATGTCCAAAGATGTAAGAATTTTCTTTTCACATGGCATATCCAAGGAAAGAATGTAGAGGGGTAAGCCTGTCATGCCTTAGAGGCACATAGGGATATGGTGTTAGTGTTCATATTTTCCTTGACCTGTCAGCACACTAGAGGGTGATATGAAAGAATGTAAGTTACACCAAAATAATGATATTGTTCTGCTCCTATGAGCAGAAATTGTTAGTATTTCATGTATGTGTAATACCTATTTTTAATATTTTATACCCTGCATGCATTTTGTGATTAAAACAGCTTAAAATTAATTTATGGGATTTACAGCATTCTTTATCCGAGTACGAATCTATTTTAATGTCTGGAATTTACCTTTGAGATCCTGCATAAACCTGTATAATCATGGAATTCTGAGCAGCTTATTTGATAATTAAAAGCACATTTAATTATAATTTAAAAAACACATAAAATAATAATTAATAATTATTGCTTCAGCTGTTGAGATGTTAAGGTGGTTTCGTTACTCTGTCCATTGCACATTCATGAAGGAAAATACCCTTTCCAGGAACACTAAAGATAAATTCACACAGATGTAGTAGCGCAGAGTGCTGCTTTAAACATTCAGACTGTCCAAAGAAATAGTTCAAAGTTCAGACTCCAGCTTCACTGTTTTCGGGACAATCCCATATATATCCCTGTCACAGCATCCATCCAAGAGTATGTTTGCTAATAGTTCTTGTCAAATGTTGGTTGTTTACAATGCTGCATTTTCTGCCACACAGTTAGGATTTCCTGCCAACACCTTTAATTTGTCCTAGCTCCAGCATTCTCCTTACAGCTACATTGAAGAATGTCCCTTGTCTGGCAGAAATTTTACAGTCTCTTCCACTTCAAATTGTATTGGTACAGAGTCTACAGAAGGAAAATTCATTCAAAGGTGTCACCCAGCTCTGTACACAAGCATGAAATCTTTCATAAAACTCTTCCATCTCAACATAAAATTTATATCTACACCTTCTTCATCTTTCACTTTTTTCGCTATAGACTTCACTTTTAGGGGAAATCTTTCTTCTTTCCATTGATTTATCGCCATAAAGGTTTCCTCTGAAATTCTACTTCTAAGATACTACTATCTGCTGTCTCCAGATTAAGTACTTGTCTATTAAATACACTCATCTACCTTTGGACAAACCAAAGATGGGGTTTGCTTAGGGATTTTCAAACAAGGGATCAAGACTTTTGGTGCTTTTTCTTTTGAGAGGAAAAGCAATTTTAGTGCCTCAAAAAGTCATAGTACTATTTCCACTGCAGGAAGCAAAGATAACCATTTTTTGTTTGTGTGACAGCAATTCATGATACTCCACACCCACAAAGTTGCAGAATTCTTTCAGGGGCTCTGTTCAAATGATACATATTGAAATAATTGAACAGTTTTTAATTGCTGTTGTTTCCACATCTTTGGTTAGAACATCAGCTGCTGCCTTTACCACATTACAAAGTGTGTGCATAGGGCATCTGACACCAAGAAGGTTTTCATTTAGTTCACCCTTCGGTTTTGTAAATACATTGTACCAGTTCATCGTACTCCACCAAAATGTGTATTTGCGTTGTTGCCACAGAACATAATGCATTTTATGTTTATCAATATTGTTTTATTCTAATGCATTAACACAGTAATTGCTTATTTTAGAAGCAGTTTCACTTTTAAGGAACCCATTTTAAGACTTTTATAGTCATGCCATATTTAGAGCTGAACAGTCAAAGGGAAAATGTTCTCGGCATAATGGTTACTAGCGTTGATCACAAAACCAAAATAGTGGGCATTTGCTACATTATCACATAATTGTTTGTATTGTCGGGAGATGAAATGGATTTTACTGTTGCTGTTGCTTTAGTTCTCCTGAATGCCACATTAATTTTTTTGCTGTTTTGGAATCATTAAAAATTTTAGAACTTAACCTGGTAGTGCAGTCCATTGAAATGAACAACATATGATGTTTAACTGTGCGATAGTAAGGTAAGGTAAGCTAAAATTCCCATTTCTGTGCTGTTAGGGGATACAGTGTTAGGCCCATATTTTCCATGACCTTTGGCACATGAATGTGTGATGTGGTCAGAATCACGCCTGACCGCTTTAACTTCCAAGATTTCTCTGGTACCCATTTTTAGAGGCTGGATGAACCTCTGGGTCTTTTTGGTGTGTACTATAAAAAAACATCCCGCTGCTGGAACTGAACTTGGTACTACTGGATTAGTAAACTGAGAGCTTAACCACTCAGCTAACCAGGTCATACAGAAAAGTGTGATAGCACATTGTTAATTCACTACTTGTACTGATATTTTTTTTTTTTTAAGATTTGGGCACATGATAACTGTTCAGTTTTTTAGAAGTGCTTGCAGAATACATGTTTATGTTTTTTTGTCTGCTATGTAGTCCTTTATATCTGCTCTTTCACACTGCACAATGACAATGTAACACTTACACATTTTACATTCTGTTTCATGGTTATTTCTCCCTCATTTTATAAAAGACCATTGCTGTGAATATTTTTCCCGGAAGGAACACTTTCTCTGAGCCATTTTGTAAACACTTCATGCAGTTATTGTGACACACGTAATATTAAAAAGCATTTTGTTTTCCTACTAGTCATAAATCTCAGAGAAATGATAGCCAGAAATACATTATCGATTTTCAGAGGTATGATGTGGAGAATGGTAAAACAGATATTTCTCTAACCAGACCATGTAAAACTTGCAACCATTGTAGTCTCCCAAAACAAATAAACTATAAGACAGCGGACAGGGAAGATGTCACAGTTTAACTGAAGTAATTCCTTGATTACCAGAGTTTGAGTTTTGCTGTACAGATTCTCATTTTCTGTTGTTGTGGAGCCATGAAGGAGACATGGTATCATCAGTAGAAAACGTCTCTCTCACAAAGACAACCGAATGAAAAATGAAATGACATGAAACTGCATGAAATGTGAGCAAATTTCAACTCAGAGACAGGGATAACAAATTAAGTTTCCACTGTATTCTTGTTGTTTCAAAATGTGTTTCTGTCAACCTGAAATCATAAGGAGAGGGAAGAACTCAAATGCAAAGTTCTTTCATTTGAAGGGAAAAACAAAAACCGGAACAAACTGGGAGCATTATTTAGGACAGCAAAATTTTTTATTTAAAAACTGGGACTGTCCTGGAAAGCAGGGATGCCTGGCAACCCTATATTAGGGCCCATATTTCCAAGACCATTGGCACATGAAAATGTGATGTGATCAGTATCACACCTGGTCAGATTTACCTTCCCAGATTTCTCTGGTACTCATTTTTAGAGGGTGGGTAGACCCAAGGCCTTTTTGGTGTGGTGGTACACGGGGGGGGGGGGGGGGGGGGGGGGACGACGACCCACAGCTGGGTCCCTGGCCAGAGTTAAATTAAGAACCACTGAGTTAGAGAATTCATATAAAAAATTCAAAGAGAGAAAACTAGAAAGATAAGAAAACTGGTGTGATATTAGATGGAAGGGTGCAGCGTAGGATTCAGTCAGTCTGTCATTTGCATGTCCTTTGCAGAACTTTGCCTTCCTAACAGCTCTCCTGTAGTCCTCTCGGTTGTAAACAAGATGCCCTGCTGCTGATGCATCAGCACAGGATTTTAGTTCTTAATTCTCAAGAAAGAGCTCAGAACTGAAATTCGGAAAAAAAAAATAAAATTCCTCTTGACATCTCGGCTAATATCAGGTCTGATGAAAAGTGGGTAGAGCTGGGGTTGTACCCTAGGGCCAAGCTGTGGAGTGGGCCCCAGCAGCCCTGTATTTTTTTCCTCCTTCATCTTTTATAAGTGATGTATAAGAATATCACAATCCATGGTTGGACAGGGACCCTAGCTCTCCACATCTCTGTCTAATGTGAGCGTTCACGAATATTGCTTTTTTTTTTTTTATGTTCCCTTCTGTCATCATTCTCATAAATTATGTTAATGCTGATAATCAACAGGATGAGTATGGAACAGCGGCGTACAAGACGGTGGAATTAGACACTCTTCTTGACGATGTTCCCATCCAGCACAGAGAGGTTCAGGATTATGAGTCACAGCTATTTAGGTCTTACTTCCAGAAAATTGAGTGAGTTATGGCTTTTTCACCTTATAAGACAATTTTGAAAGGGTAAATATTTTTCTGTCTGTGGAACTCGCAGAGGATTGTTTTACTGGGTGTTGAGCATCGGTGCATATTTAACTTTTTCACTATAAAACAGAACTGGTAGTGCTGTTAGATCATGCAGACCTCTGCGAATCAATGCTAAAACAGTATTTAGGCAAAGTCTAAATAAAATGAAAATTAGCTCATTTCTAACTCAATCCATATTTTTAAATTACAAAGTAACTTTTTTTCAGTTTCATTTTACCAGAATTTCTCATCAAAGTGTATTCTGGCAGAGCATGGAAATTAGTGAAAGAGTTAAAAGCTGAAATAATTTTCAACTCAGATATTTCACAGGAAATGTTCCGTTACATCATATATCATGGACATAAAGTTGTTTTTATGAATATGAACCCTTTTTTTTTGATTGGCAGGACACTTGGGGAGGTGATGCATGTTCTGATTATTTCAGAAAACTGAAGCTTTAAAAAAAATGTATGATTTAAAACCAGTAACACAGTTATGTATGGCTTATGAAGGTGGAGATGACTGGATTGACAGCCGCAAATGTAAAAGCTCCTCCTACTGTGAAAGTCAGGCATAAAATTTCCCTCCTTCTGATCCCCTTTCCAATCATGTTATTCCCGACTTTCACACTAATCTCTGACGGATAAATTCCCCCTTTGTGTGTGTGTGTGCGTGTGTGCATGCGTGCATGTGTGGATGTGTGTGTGTGTGTGCACGTGCACGTGTATTTATCTGTTGTCTTGTCATTTCATTTGTCCTTGACAAAACCATTTTGCCAAAATACTGAATAATTTCATTTTTGTTTTCATTTCTACTGTTTCATCTTATTATAAACTACTGCCCTTTCTGCACCTTTCCTTTTTATATTAACCCTGTTGTCTCCGTCTGCTGGTGGCGTACCAATGCTTATCTGTGTCTGGGATGAGCCAGACACATTCCCCCCCATAAAAAGGCACAAAACTAAATGTTCTATTTCTTCATGTAGACATCTCATTTATTTATAGCGGGTTTGGACGTAAGTAACAAGGCTGATAAAGAATTCTTTCCTTTGTCAACTCCCCCACCCTACACACACACACACTTCTCCTCCCTCAAAAATCCTTCAGTCAGCAGTGCCTGGGACAGTCATTCCCACCCTCCCCCCCCGCCACACACACATACTCCTCCTCCCCCAAAAATCCTTCAATCAGCAGTGCCTGGGACAGTCATTATCCCCCCCACACACACACTCCTCCACCCCCAAAAATCCTTCAGTCAGCAGTGCCTGGGACAGTCATTATCCCCCCCCCACACACACTCCTCCACCCCCAAAAATCATTCAGTCAGCAGTGCCTGGGACAGTCATTATCCCCCCCACACACACTCCTCCACCCCCAAAAATCCCTCAGTCAGCAGTGCCTGGGGCAGTCATTATCCCCCCATACACACACTCCACCCCCAAAAATCCTTCAGTCAGCAGTGCCTGGGGCAGTCATTATCCCCCCATACACACACTCCACCCCCAAAAATCCTTCAGTCAGCAGTGCCTGGGGCAGTCATTATCCCCCCATACACACACTCCACCCCCAAAAATCCTTCAGTCAGCAGTGCCTGGGACAGTCATTATCCCCCCCCCACACACACACTCCTCCACCCCCAAAAATCCCTCAGTCAGCAGTGCCTGGGGCAGTCATTATCCCCCCCCCCANTCCATTACACCACTGCTGTCTACCTCTGCTTCACCAGTACTAATTTTATGGCAGTCCTCATCACACTCGGCCAAATATAAGGTAAAGGTGACCCTGTCATGCCTTGGAGGCACATAGGGATATGGTGTTAGTGCCCATATTTTCCTTGACCTGTCAGCACACTAGAGGGTGATATGGTCAGTATCACACCTGGCTGCCTTTCCTTCCCCAACTCCAGAAGAAGTCGGGTACCCATTTCTATAGCTGGGTGACTGGGGTGCCTCTGGCCGGATTCGAACCCCCGACCTTCGCCATGAGAGACCAGTGCACTAACCACTTCGCCACTCAGACACCCAGCCAAATATAACAACATTCTTAATTAGGAAAATAAAAACATTAAGCAATAAAGCATGTGTTCCATTTAGAAGACCTTTCACTCGTGTTTTCTTTGAAAATCTGTGAGTATGTGGGCTAATGTATCTCAGACATCATTGAATAAAGATGATAACTTTATCTCAGACATCATTGAATGAAAATGATAACTTTATCTCAGACATTATTGAATAAAGATGATAACTTTATCTCAGACATCATTGAATGAAGATGATAACTTTATCCAGGTCCTGTGCTATTGGTGTGAAATGCCATAATGTACCCACACAGTGGTCTTTGTTTCTCATTTTCCCTCCTTTCTTATCTGATTCTTTTATCTTTCTTTAAAAGCATTTCCTTCATTTCTTCTTTCATTTTCTGCAGGCTCTTAAGAGGTGGGGCTGACAGCGGTTTCAGACATGTGAAGCCGACAGAATACAAGCCTAGATTACTTCACTTCCATGGTGACAGGCGTGGGGTCGTGGTCAAGGAGGTAAATATTTCAGCTCATCTCTTTCTCTGTATGATGTTGGGTATGCATATGGCAAAGCATGTGTTACATTTTGTCAGGTGCATTCTTGATATTTCGGACTTAATTCGCAAACAAATTATAATCTAGTGGTATTATCTAGATACGACTGACAGGATCTCACTAAAATATACTCTTGTGGTAAAATTCTAACCAGGTTTAACGGATAACTCAAAGCTGTGTAAATGGAGTGTAACCTAATGTCGAGCACCGGGAGTGCGAGCATGTGTACGATGTACCCCTCTTATCCGGAACCCTCCAGCCTGCCGAAGACGGAGTGTGTTGGCTGCGGTGCAGTACCCAGGTAAAACAGGACACACACGCCACCTACGAGGTTAAGAATGGTCCTGATACAATCCGATCTCACGGCATGACTTCGTCCCAGCCCTATTCCAGCGGGAAGGAAAAGGAGAGAATCCCGTGCCTCAAACAAACCAAGAGATCAACCCCTCATGATGGCCTGAAAGGATTAGAAAAGCAGGCCAGAGCCAGCAAACTCAACAGTCCAGTACTCACAGTGGCAAGCCAGAGCCAGCAAACTCAACAGTCCAGTACTCACAGTGGCAAGCCAGAGCCAGCAAACTCAACAGTCCAGTACTCACAGTGGCAAGCCAGAGCCAGCAAACTCAACAGTCCAGTACTCACAGTGGCAAGCCAGAGCCAGCAAACTCAACAGTCCAGTACTCACAGTGGCAAGCCAGAGCCAACAAACTCAACAGTCCAGTACTCACAGTGGCAGGCCAGAGCCAACAAACTCAACAGTCCAGTACTCACAGTAGCAGGCCAGAGCCAACAAACTCAACAGTCCAGTACTCACAGTGGCAGGCCAGAGCCAACAAACTCAGCAGTGCAGTACCAACAAACTCAACAGTCCAGTACTCACAGTGGCAGGCCAGAGCCAACAAACTCAACAGTCCAGTACTCACAGTAGCAGGCCAGAGCCAGCAAACTCAACAGTCCAGTACTCACAGTAGCAGGCCAGAGCCAGCAAACTCAACAGTCCAGTACTCACAGTAGCAGGCCAGAGCCAGCAAACTCAACAGTCCAGTACTCACAGTAGCAGGCCAGAGCCAGCAAACTCAACAGTCCAGTACTCACAGTAGCAGGCCAGAGCCAGCAAACTCAACAGTCCAGTACTCACAGTAGCAGGCCAGAGCCAGCAAACTCAACAGTCCAGTACTCACAGTAGCAGGCCAGAGCCAGCAAACTCAACAGTCCAGTACTCACAGTAGCAGGCCAGAGCCAGCAAACTCAACAGTCCAGTACTCACAGTAGCAGGCCAGAGCCAGCAAACTCAACAGTCCAGTACTCACAGTAGCAGGCCAGAGCCAGCAAACTCAACAGTCCAGTACTCACAGTAGCAGGCCAGAGCCAGCAAACTCAACAGTCCAGTACTCACAGTGGCAAGCCAGAGCCAACAAACTCAACAGTCCAGTACTCACAGTAGCAGGCCAGAGCCAGCAAACTCAACAGTCCAGTACTCACAGTGGTTCGCTGGAATGCAGAGGGAGTGCGAGACAAGAAAATCGAAGTGCAAGATTTTCTAAAAACAAACGACATAGACGTCCTCTGTGCTCAAGAAACACTTTTAAAAGAGACACTGAGGTTTTCCATATGAGGCTACAAATGGTTTCGATATGACAGATCAAACAGACCAAAAGGTGGAATAAATACCCTAGGCCACTGCAGACTACTAAGCCACCTACATCGACTTAAAATGTCTCACACAGAAGAGTGTTCATGTGGCAGTGGAGTCCAGACTCCAGAACATATCCTTCAAGATTGCCCAAACCATGCAGAACTGAGGCGCGAGACACGGCCAGAGGACACAAGCTTGGAGCAAAAGCTTTGGGGCTCCTGTCAGGATCTGGAGAGGACTGCGGGCTTTGCCACGTCGACAGGGATCAGGATCTGATGTGACTAACAACCTCAAATGCAGAAGAAGAAAAAGAAGAATACCCTAGTCAAAACATCCATTCTAGCTGTAGAAACAAGCAGATCCGCAGAAAGCAAGCTGGAATACCTAACAGTGAAACTCCTCCTACCCAGTGGAGACATACAAATTACAAACTGCTACAGCCCTCCTGCCACAGCCCTACAGCTTCACAAAATAAAAATCGAAAGCACAAAACACCTTGTTGTTGTGGACTTAACAGCCACTCTCCAAGCTGGGGCTATGAGACACTGATCCACAGAGGAGAAGAACTGGATGACAGACAATAAACTAACCTTCATTAACCAACCAAAAGACAAACCAACTTTCTATTCCAGTGCATGGAAAAAATCAAGCACACCTGACCTCGCTGAAGCAACAGACGACATACATCGACCTACAGTCAGAACAGTCAACACACAACTAGGGGAAGCAACCATGTGCCAGTCACACTCAAAATCTAGGGAGAAGAGTGCC
Organism: Achatina immaculata; assembly: GCA_009760885.1. Classification (NCBI taxonomy): domain Eukaryota; kingdom Metazoa; phylum Mollusca; class Gastropoda; order Stylommatophora; family Achatinidae; genus Lissachatina; species Lissachatina immaculata. Next base: position 30,077,885 of record CM019699.1, read on the forward strand.
CAAAACAACCCAACATGGCACCCGTCTGGAACTTCAAAAAAGCAAACTGGGACCAATACAGAGAGCAAACACACCAGCAGTGCCTGCAGATCACTCTGGCCAACAACATAAACCACAGTGTGACAGTCCTAACAAACATAATCCTGGAAGCTGCCAAGAAGTACACACCCAGAGACAGAAGAAACAACTACAAACCCTACTAGAGCAGAGAACTGGAGAAGATGCACTGTGACCTATCTGAGGCCAGAGAAAAAATGGAGTGCAACCCAACCACTGAGAATATCAAAACACACAGTAACACTAAAGAAGCCTTCAACAACAGCAAGATAGCTGAATGTCAAAGAGCATGGGATGAAAAAACTAGTTCCCTGAGCCTAGACAAAGACACTAACAAACTGTGGAACCTGACCAGATCCATAAATGAAGACAAATCACCAAGCCAGCCCAACACAGTCATAGAAAAAGCTGGAAAATATCATGGTGGGAAAATGGCAGCAAACATCCTGGCAGATCACTACAGAGATGAAAGCATCACAACAATCCCCAAAAGACACATACAGGAAGTAAAAGCAGAACTCACAGAAAGGATTAAACAGCAAAATCCAGACCCGTGCATGATGGCAACATTCACCATGGGAGAACTCAGTACGGCTACACAAAAACTAAAAGACAGGAAATCACCGGGAAAAGATGGACTAAGAAATGAAATTATAAAAAACCTGGGATTAGCAGCAAAACCAGTCCTCCTTCACATCTACTACACCAGTCCTGGAGCTTCAGAAAATTTCCAGTCAGATGGAGAGAGGTAATCATCACTCCCATCAGGAAAAAAAGGAAAAAACAAACACAACAAATCCAGCTACAGACCTATCAGCCTCCTAAGCTGCATGGACAAAGTGAAGGAAAGGATGGTCAACACCTGACTCACACAACACCTAGAGAAAAATCACCTGATAAACAATGCACAGTCAGCATACAGGAAACATCACAGCACAGAAGACCAGCTCATCTACCTAACCCAAGAAATAGAAAACTCTTTCTAGGAGAAGAAAAAAGTTCTGGCCACCTTTGTAGACCTAACACAAGCATATGACAAAGTATGGGAAAAAGGTCTCCTCCTAAAACTACTCAACAACAAGGTTGAAGGAACAATGTTTTGGTGGACACAAGATTTCTTGAGATACAGAACAGCCAGGGTCAAAATGAATGGAAAACTAAACCACAGAGTCACCCTGAGCCAAGGCGTTCCTCAGGGAGGAGTCATTTCTCCCACTCTGTTCCTGATATACATACATGACATCACAGATAAACTGTCCAACAACATATCACACGCCTTGCATGCAGATGATTTCACTGTGTGGAATGGTGCGGGAAAAAAACATCAAGAGCAACCCACAGAATACAGGAAGCACTAAATACCATAGGAGACTGGGCCACAAAATGGGGAGTGATGATAAACTCCACATAGTCCACAGCCACCTGTTTCTCATTGTCCAACAAGACAGAAAACTTTAAACTAGAAATACAAGGAAGAGAACTTACACAGACAGAACAGCCAACATACCTTGGAGTGAAACTGGACAAGAGGCTAACCTGGAAGCCACACCTGCTAGACACAGAAAACAGAGCAATTAAAAAGCTGTGGTCAAAAAGCTGGCAGGCACAACCTGGGGAGCCAACAGCAACATACTAAAAAAAGCATATGTGGGCACCATAAGGCCAACACTTGAATATGGCATGACAGCCTGGGCCACAGCCTCCAACACAAGCACCGCTCGCCTAACAAAAGTGCAAAACACAGGCCTGCAGCTGATCACAGGAGGAATGAAGAGCACTCCCATCATGGAGATGGAGAAATACACACAAATTCAACCTCTTGAGGTCAGGCGCAAAGAAAAACTAATGATCCACAAACAAAAGTTAATACGCCTGACAGCCCACCCTGTGAACAAAAGAATTAAAGAGTCCACAAAAAACAGACTGAAAAGAACCAGCTTCAACCATCTGACAACACAGCTGCAACAACACTATAAAGACCTCCTTCCCACCTCTCATGAAGAATTTGAACCACTCCAAATTGTGGAGGAGCACAGTCACTGTGAAAAGATAACAGTCCTCACAGAGGTACCAGGTATACACAAAAAGGACTACCTAACATCACTTCAGATGAAGACACTGACCCAGGAGCTGATTGACAGCAAATACAACCCAGCTGAATGGACACACGTGTACACAGATGGGTCTGCAGAAAAAGCAGTAAAAAATGGAGGTGGGGGTGTTTACATAAGATACACATATGGGAAACAAACCAAAACGGCCTTCGCGACGGGAAAGATTTCCTCCAACTACAGGGCAGAAACAACAGCCTTCCTTGAATCCTTCAGAACACTAAAACAGAAAACCAGCAGTCACCACACAAAATAGCTTTCTTCACAGACTGCATGGCAATTCTAGAATCTCTAAAAACAACAAAGAACCCACAGGCAAACATACAGGAAATCACAACAAAACTGAAGCACCTTACACTGTCAACAACTGTGGCCCTACAACGGGTACCATCCCACTGTGGAATAGCTGGCAGTAAAATAGCTAACAGCCTATCCAAAGCTGGCAGAAATCAAGATCAAACAAATCATCCAGTAAACTACCAAGAAGTGAAAACTATAATCCGTAACCAGTGCAGATCTGAATGGAAAAAGCAACTGAAATGTAACAATGAACCAGATCAAATATACCATCTACAAAGACATCAGCAAACCATCCACTTCTGCCTAAGGACAGGCCACTGCAGCCTACTGAGCCACCTACATCGACTTAAAATGTCTCACAGACGAGCGTCCATGTGGCAGTGGAATCCAGACTCCAGAATATATCCTTCAAGAGTGCCCAAACCATGCAGACCTGAGGCGTGAGACATGGTCAGAAGACACAAGCTTGGTGCAAAAGCTTTGGGGCTTCTGTCAGGATCTGGAGAGGACTTTCTGGCTTTGCCATGTCGACAGGGATCAGGATCTGAAGTGACCAACAACCTCGAACGCAGAAGAAGATGTCAGGTGTGGCTGTATATGTGAGGAATCACAGCCTATTGTTTTATAGCAGAATATGTAGCAAGGATGAATAACTTTGTAATATCTTGCTAATTTAAGGCCCGTTGTTTTTGTTTATTTTCGATCATTGTCAGTGGCATGCAGAAAAGAAACAGTCAGAGATTACCAAAACAAGCTGTCAAGTGGAGCACAACAAGCCGAAGAAAAAGAGGTCGACCACGGGAAACACTAAAGAGGACACTGTTAACAGAAACCAGTTTAGTGGACATAACATCCCTTGATTAAGTTGAAAAACTTGCTGAAAACAGGAAAACTTGGCAAACAACTATGGGAGCCCTATGTGACATTTAATGGCATGGGAAGGATGCAAGATGTTTTTGTTTATGGTTGGCTTTTTTTCATTGTAGCCTCTGGCAGATGGAAGTGTGCTTCACTTTTGGCACATGAATTTTGTGTGAGTTGTTTTAGCAAGAAATTTGGACTTGCTGATCAATCTGGATTGAAAGTGTGTGTTCTGTAGTCGTGGTTTTAATAGTTGTGATCTTGTAGCTACTGATAGTTTCTAAGTTAGTTATGCAAGTAGTTTTGTTTCCTTTGGTGACAGCACTAGTTTTTATTAGTTAATCACCTGGAAAACCTGTTATTCATGTATTGCTGCATAATGTGAGGTATCAACTAACATATTTTCATCATGTCAAACTTTTTTCTCTCCATCATCATCATGTGCCATGCAAATAAACTTATCTGTTTATTGATCAGTGTCTCCTGCTTGGATGATCTGACACTGTCATATGTTTATAGATACTGTTACCTGGGTTGTCAACATTTATGTACATTGTGTTGAGCATTCACACGCATAGTTGGTGATCAACATCATTATCAAGTTTTACATCATTGTGGCTCCATACTTTTAAAACTGGAGCTATGACCAGCTACAAGCGAAGATACTCTTATAGCTGTAGTTGAAAGAAAGTGAACGAAGAAAGTTTTGTTGGGAGGAACCTTTTACCCGGGACATGTTATAAATGTGGCAGATGGTGGAGCTTTCTCGTTACTGAAGCTTGCTAATAATAAACAGCTATGAACTAACACAAATCCTTCCGCTGTGGATGGAGATCCAAACTAGCCATAAACTAAGTAGCATACTTGAATTAATGTATACTGGGACATTTGATCAGTATACAGTTTAACACAGGATTACTCATTCATTTGGTGATAGCAAAAACAAGTTAAGTGAGTAAGAAATGGAAATTCCTCCACTTGAAAGAAATAGCGCCTGTGTTTTGTTACCCAACGTGAGAGAGCTGACGAAGAGAAACATTTAAACAAGCACTGACCTTTAATTTAATCAACCAGGGGAAGAGTCACTCTTTTGATGGTTTCCAGAACTGGACGTGAAGCAGATATGGATGTGTTCTGAAAGCTATGATGCAGGTTTCTTACTAACAACAAAATAATCAAAAACAGTCAAATGAGTTTTGATCATGAGCTGTGATTGTTTTTATACAAGTGATCATGTTATTTCTCCAAGGTTCCTCGCAGCCGTGACCTCCTTGACAGTTCAGATGTATATATCCTGGACATGGGGCTTAGACTGCTACAGTGGAATGGGGCAGGCAGCAATAAGGATGAGAGATTCATGGTAAAGTGCACATCTTGGCAAATGATTATTAGTCCATATGAGTTTATGCTAGCGGTCTATTGTTTTTTTTTTTGTCACTGTACCATGTTATTTCATAATAGCTTTGCCTAGAAATTATGATATCTAGCAATAAGGATGAGAGATTCAAGGTAAACAACATATTAGATTAATTGGTAGATGATTTGATAAATGATCATCAATTCATGTGAGTTTATGCCAGTTGTCTTCTTTGTCTCTATGTCATGTTATTTCTCAATAGCCTTGCCTAGAAACTGTATTGTGATATCTAGAATCCAAATGACTGATGTAGAAATAGCTTGGCAGAGCATTAACCACATTTAAAGACCTAAACTGATATTTAAAACTAAGATTTTATCAGTGCAGATCTCTAAGACAAGAATTTTGCATATTATTATCATTTTGTGTCTTAAATAAAAGAATGTAGGATTTATGGAGAAATTTTTAAAAAATTCGTCTATAGGCTCAGCGATACATGCAAGGAATTGTGGATGAAAGGGCAGGCAAACCCAAGGCTGAAGTCTTGGATGAAGGATCAAGTGATGTGAGCTTTCATTGTTTTGCTAATTATACGTTGCTGTGATGTCCATCTAGTTATCAGTCTGTCATGTATTGATGTGATGCATGTACCACTTATCAAACCATCAATGACTGCGTTCTTATTCTGATTTCCCTGGAACTGTATACTGTTGTTCTTGGCTTGTCTGTTGTTTTGTGTAATTGATTATGTTGCTTCTAAAGGTAAAAGTAGCCATGTTATGCCATAGAGGCATCTAGGGGATATGGTGTTAAGTGTCCATATTTTCCTTGATCTGTCAGCACACCTGGCCACTTTTCTTTCCCTAGCCCTAGAAGAAGCCACGCACCCATTTCTACAGCTGGGTGACTGGGGGACCTCTGGCCGGATTCAAACCACAGACCTTCGCCTTGACAGACTAGTGCATTAAGCACTTCACTGCTTGAGCGTCGTTGTTTTTCCAAGGTTCCCTGTAGTTGATGGCCTGCTTGACAGTTCAGATGTGTATGTCCTGGACACGAAGTAAATAGAATAAATGCTTTTGCTACACACCATGAACTGTTGTTCTTCGAAGTAAAGTCCATGATGATGTTGAAGCATAGTTAGCATGTTGGCATTGTAGTGTATTATGATGGCTTGCTTGAAGATATAGGATGGACCTAAGAGATAAAATTCTTGACCATTTGACCACTGTAGTGGTCTCTTTGAGCTCTACCTTAGTAGCCAGGTGGAAGCAGCACACCAACCTGCTGCTGAAAACACCAAGAAGTAGTGGAATACAGTCTTGGCTAGCTATGGTTTCTCCTGCCACTTCTACAACTGAAATATTCTGTTAACGGGGAGAGTTCTTATATCAGTTTGTATCAAATATTTCATTAACAGAGAGAGTTCTATTATTCAGATATTTCATTAACAGTGAGAGTTCTATTATTCAAATATTTCATTAACAGAGAGAGTTGTATTCAAATATTTCATTAACAGAGAGAGTTCTATTATCAGTTTGTATCAAATATTTCATTAACAGGGAGAGTTCTATTATCAGTTTGTATCGAATATTTCATTAACAGGGAAAGCTCTATTATCAGTTTGTATCGAATATTTCATTAACAGGAAGAGTTCTATTATCATTTTGTATCAAATATTTCATTAATAGGGAGAGTTCCTGCTTTCACTGACCGAAGAAAAAGAAGAGGAACATGTCTACACAGCTGCTGACAAAACCAAAGAACTATACAGGTACTATACTATACTTGTTTTTTTTGTCATGATGGAAGAGTTTGCAGTTCAAATGACCCAAAGAGAGATGCCAGCAGGTAGCAGTGGCAGGAACTCCCAAATCAGACAAGTTGAAGGCTAGGAAACAAGAGAAACACCAACCTGCTGCCTTGCAAGAAGGCTGGGGACAACCAAAGGCTAAGGGCAGACAATCCACTTTTTTAATGTGGATGCTCTGGGCAGAAGTCTAATGAATCGGAGAAATGCTGCTTTTTTAATGATGATGGCGGTGATATCATGGAAAATGTTGACACCCTGAAGTGGACCGCTGCGTTCTCTAAAGATATCCACCTTGACATCTGAGAATGTTTGAAGAAGAAGAAGTACATGTTTTGATGTAGTTGAAGGTCTGGGCCTTAAATCTTTGTCTGCGCTGTTAGTGTTAGTCAGGTCTTTGTTATAGTCTTCGGATGACCAAGCTTTGGGCTGAAAAATCATAAAATAATTTGGCGGAATTTTAAGGAAAATTGACAGAATACTGAGAGGGACTTACACGATGCTAGTTCGATTGACAAAATAATGGAAGACAAAGAAAAAAAGCGTAGTTTATTACGGGGTGAGAGAAGCCTGCTGACTGACTGACTGACTGAGGCCAGCAAATCAGAAAGAAACATGCAAGAGACATAGAGGTTGATCACTTGTTGTGTGAGACTAGCCGGGCTGAAATCATTAATGCTAGGGTCGTGTCAGGAGAAGCTGCTTTTATTTACTGTGATCTGTTGTACAGTCTGTATCTGACTGCCAGGACAAACCGCCAAGGTTAGTAACTATAGGCTGATGTTGCCCTAGAAGACGCTAGAAGCACTGACCAACTAGTTGGATAAACTCAGTTCATCTGTCTGATCTTCATGGACCTGTCCACACACATCATTTACATGAATATCAGAATTCAAATGATTTATTGTATTATTTTTCAGGCTGTCTGATGATTCAGGAGATTTGGACTTCACCTTGGAAAAATCTGGCGTCATTCACAAGAGCGACTTGGATTCTAAGGTGAACATAGTGCGAATACATTGTATGGAATAGACTACAACACAAGAACGAATCCGTAATATTGCAGATTTAAAATGGGGGCTTCAATAGGATTAGATGACTGGTCATCTATCTTCTCATTTGGAAGATTGTGTGTATTTATAGCATGCTGATGGTGATACTCCCTCTACTTCCTTTGACCCAGCTATAAAAATGGATACCTGGGACATTACTGTTGAGGAAAATGGTCTTTGAAGTTGAAGAATATTTTTGTGTGGGATAGGACACCCTGGACTGCAGTACTAATCGGCTGTCAGAGTGAATGAAAAACTGAATGTTATGCACAGTTCAGCCCCACAAATGAGGTGTTTTTCCAAGCCAGAAGTGGGTGAGTGGGAAAAAACAAAAAGGTTTTAAATATGAAGGCAAGTTGAAAAGTAACTACAGATCAAGGGATGTAACCATTGAAAATTATATGAAAAGACTGACTCACCCTTGAATCTTTTCATACAATTTTCAGAGGTTACATCCCTTGTTGTGTGGTTTTTTTTTTTTTTTATTTGCCATCATTTGAGTAAAGATATGCAGAAAACAGATTGTGAAGCTGGTAATCACCACGTAGCTGAGAGCTCATGCTCATGACAACCTGATAAAGATCTCCGTTCATCCAATGAAGACAGGGAAACTAGTCATCCTCATGAACTCCGCCATCAGCAGGAACCAATCATGTTTGCCGTACAGTTTTCCTGGCTCTTAAGTCTCTGTAGATAGTGTATGTTTGCAGTATTGTGCTCTGGGGTCAAGAGACTGCCTTGTCTTGTGCAGTGAACCTGAGAATAAAGAATTTGGCATTCTTCAAATAAGGAATTCATATCAATGAAATGGTATCCTGTAATGCTATAATGGTAATCCTTTTTTTTTTACATCCAAGATTTCATTAAAGAAACAGCTTCTTAACAGTCTACATGAACCATAGAGAACATGCAGATCCTTACAGCATGATCAAGACTGTAGAAAGATGGCTTGCTTCCTTGAGCACACCTGAGAAGTGAGGGCAAAGCCACCCTGATTTGCTGATTCTCACAGCATAGGCTTCTTGGCTGCAGCAGATAACTGAAGGTAGAATACAAAAGCCTGCAGACCTGCCTAATCTGACCTGACCACAAAGTCTGATTCAGAGGCTGTGGGGTTGCTGTGAAAACCTGGAGACAATCATGGGCGTCATCTTGACAACTGACATATTGATCACCCATAATCAGAAGAAAAGCATCATAAAAACATACAGGAAGCCACAAACACCACTACATGATGACTATCATATGCTAAATAGAAAGGAACAAGTCACCATTTTCTGTCTCCGAACAGGACACAGCTGACTCCGAAGTCATATGTATACAAAGTTTAAGGTTGGTACTACTAATCTATGTACATGTGCTCAGGTGCCCCAAACTTTGGAACATATCCTCCAAAACTGCACCAACTACGAGACACTGAGAAATAATTACTGGCCCAGTGAAACCACTAACGAAGATAAGCTCTACGGTTCCATACGTGAATTACAAAAAACAGTGAAATTTGTCCAAGAAACAGGACTGCAGATATAGACAGACAATGCGTACGAAGAAGAAGGAAGAAGATCTTGACAAGTGGACTCCACATTTAACATGATTTAGCACTCGTATACAGAAGAAAAATCTAATGTATATCCTTACAACATAATCCAGACTGTAGATGGCCTTAATTCAAGAAACATTTTCTTCTGTAATTTTTTTCCTCAGTGATGTTTGGTTTTTTAAAAAAACACTTTTATGAAAGTTAACACTTTCAGCAGCATCAAAAATTACAAAAAGGAATGCTTATGTATTTGTAATCCGCAGGATGTATTTGTTTTTGACACAAAGTCTGAGCTGTTTGTCTGGATTGGGACAGACACTACAGAAGAAGAGCAGATAAATGCCATGGTGTATGCACATGTGAGTATGGAGTGATCAGATATTTCCAGAATTTGGTTTTAGGGGAGTAAAATATTGCAGAAGATAAGTTGTAAATGTTTTGTATGTAAGTATCCAGCTTCTTCTGCTTTTTCTTCCTGGAACAGTGAGCTGGTGTTCTTTGAGGCCGATGCCATGAAGATGTTGACACACAGCAATGTGTTGGCTTGGGAGCAGGTTATGGCAGCTATTTTTTTTTTTTTCAGTCCTGGAGTGCAGCTAAGAAAAAGTATGGGGTGTGCAGTACTTCTTTAGCAGACTCCACCATCATGGGGACTGTGGAGATCCCTGCCCTGTTAGCCAGGCTAGGCCTGTTACTGGGGGTACCAGTGGAGATGTGGGACAAGGTCTTGGTCAGCTGTGGTTTGCAAAACTTGACGTCAGCATGTCAGCTATAGGTTGCTGATTGCCAAAATGGACATTTTTTCACCCCCGTAAGTATCCGCAAAAGAAGTTACATTTGGTGTAATGACTCTTTAGCCTTAGCAGGTGCTTCTGAAGGAGTAAGATATTTGCTGTTCATGGGAGTTGGCAAGCATCATTTTGCTTAACAGCTTCTTGTGTGGCTGGTTCAAAGAATATTTGATTGGTATATCTGAGCTGGTAACAGCACAATTTGTGTTATACTAACTGGAACAGTCTCAGCTTTTGCAGCAGTCAGACAAGACGGTGTGCACTGAACACAGCTTAATCAGAAAGCTTGTACATATAGTAGTCATGGTATGGTAATGAAAAAATCTAGTGGAAATAGATTCACTTTCAGTCTCTGAGCCCAAGGGGACAATAATTATACATAAAAATCTGTTCCATGACATTTACATGCCTTAGGCGTGCGCCTTCCCATTTCTAGGTCGCTATAGCATTTGATACAGGAGTACCAGCACATGTCCTTGCTACCTTTGTTTCATAGAGGAGCTCTAGGAATACCAGCACATGTCCTTGCTACCTTTGTTTCATAGGGAAGCCTCAGGAATACCAGCACATGTCCTTGCTACCTTTGTTTCATAGAGGAGCTCTAGGAATACCAGCACATGTCCTTGCTACCTTTGTTTCATAGGGAAGCCCCAGGAATACCAGGACATCCTTGCTACCTTTGTTTCATAGCGAAGCCTCAGGAATACCAGCACATCCTTGCTACCTTTGTTTCATAGGGAAGCCTCAGGAATACCAGCACATCCTTGCTACCTTTGTTTCATAAGGAACCAGGTACCCATTTTTTTAAAGACTGGGTTGACCCTGGTGCCGGTCAGTCTGAAAAAAAAAATCTGCCAGAGTTGAACCAGGGACCTTCTAATCATCAGGCCAGTGCACTATTACACCACTGCAGCTCCAGTTGTGCACAGAACTTATATAAATACAAACCATCAGACACAAACCAAATAAAGAAATTCAGGACAACTGAAATGCTGCTCAGTTCAGTCAAGAGATGATGAAAAATATTGTTTATTCAAGATATCTAAACCTACACACTTTATTTATCAAATATAGAAAACTATACAGTTTGTTCAAGAAATCTAGAAACTATAACTTCATTCACAAGTGTGGAAAAGTATAATTTATTCATGAAATGTAAAAAAAAACAAACCAGTTACTTGAAAAGAATGGAGAATTATATATTTTATTGAAGAGACTAATGACAATTTATACTGTAGAGATTGAAAAGGAAAGATTGCTAATAAAGTCACTCCTGTTTGAGAAGAATGAGATTATGATAGATTCTGCATTAGCAGTAAAGCCAATCTGTTGGTAACAAGTTATTGTACACCTTCTTTAATGCTGAGTGTGTAAAAACACAGTTTAGTGATTGGTGATTGTTAAACATTACTTATGTTATTATCTACCATCCAGGCATATTGTTAAACATTAATTATGAGTTATTATCTACCACCCAGGCATATTGTTAAACATTAATTATGAGTTATTATCTACCATCCATCTATATTGTTAAACATTAATTATGAGTTATTATTTTAAACATTAATTATGAGTTATTATCTATTGTCCAGGCATATCTGAAGAAGACAGACCACCCTTTCATTTCTGTAACTTGTATCAGGGAAGGACAAATTGATAAGGCCTTTGAGACTGCTATTGCAGCATAGCCTCCAGTCGAGTTTTGTGTCCGAAGCTTCAAGTGCATCGTGGGTACACTGTGAGAATAATCTGGCCATCATTTGCAGCAGCAGATCTCTATTAAAAACAAGAGGATATAATTATTGCATTCTTATTTTCAAGTCTAGATTATTTTATGTATATAAAAATACATTGGTTTTTTAAGCTGATTTTTCTTGCTTAAACTTCAACTCTCAATTATTTTTATCAAGCTTTTTCTGATGATATAACCATGATTTTTATATTTCTACAATACTTATTAAACATGTGCTGATAGTTGTTGACAGAATTACTTTTCCGTTTTGTGCCATCCTTGATATCAGATTGGTTGCCTTTCTTTATCTGTGTCATGTGAGCAGCCAGTTGAAATAATCTTCTTTGGGTGTCCATCTTTTCAAGCTCCATGACTTCTGCCTTTTCATGAATTTTCCAAGTTTTGTGTACCTTTTTTTATCAGTAAAAAAAAATGTTACTGCATTTGGAACACTGCCATAAGTGCTCCATCCCATGTTCCAGCATCCATCAAAGTGTGTGCCCACCATTTGTTCCGGCCACAGACTTGTTGTGGGTGATGTGTATCATGTCTCTCTTCTTTCCCCCCCCCCCCCCCCCAAGTCAAAAATTCTCTTAATGCAAGCCTTACCCTCCAGCCCAATCCCCTACATGGCAAATTGTTCAGAGCAGCCTTCACAATCTCCTCATTATCCATTATAATAGTACTCTTGACCGCTGCCTTTCTTGGCAGCCTGTCCGCTATTTTGTTACCCTTTACCCCTTCATGACCTGGACAGTAGATCCATGTCAATCTGGCAACTCATGAAGGAGGACATTGTCTTTTTTAATATTTTAATTAATTTTTACTATTGGGCAACTTCTAAGAGAGGTTTGTTTATCAGGCTAAAAAGACCTGTTTTTAAACTTGAAGTGTAGACATTTCCTTATCTGAAATCAAGTTTGAGGAGGGCATATAACTGTCTCTGAGTCTTCTGAATAAGGCCAGAAGTATGTTGCCAGATTCCGTTCCTGTTATTGACCAAACAAATGAGATCATGTTCCTTTTATTGTTTTGCGGTGAGAGAATCTTATATCTAGGAAAGTGATAGTTTACTGGGGGAATATTTGTCATAAATTTAACATTTCTCATTTATTTGTTTGTCTTGGAAAAGGGAGCCACGCTGGTGTAACTGGTTGGTCACTCACTCGCCGACCAGGTGACCTGGTTTCGATTTCCACTCACCACAGTGGCAGTCAAACCATGGCTGGCAAAAAAACTCGGGTTCACCCAGGCTCTATAAAAAAAATGGATACTGGGTTAACGCCCTTGGAAGGAAGAGGAATGACGCCGCTAGCGACACTAGTTGACAGTTTCTGGTCAACTGCTGCCTAGTCAGCACTTCTGGTTTGAGTCCAGTGGTGCTGGTTCACACCTCATGCCTTTAATTTGTTTGTTTTGAAAGAACAAAGCAAGTGTTTTAGACGTACTATAGAGCACTCACTGGCAGCACTGTAGGTCTCCGAGGCATGATGTTGGATCCATGACCAGCTTCTTAACGTCACTATCATACCCCCTCCCTCTCTCCCTTTTGCTTTAAATTTTACTCTTTTATCCCGTTCCCACCTCTCTGTTACAGAAAAATGTTATTTGCATCTTTTAGTCGTGACTCCCAGAAATTTGTTGGGCTCCTCGGAGGACTGTACCATTGTTGTTCAGAAACTGTGATACGTATAAGGGCTGCAAAAGACAATTTACTGAAGATCTCTCTCTCTCTGAACCTTAAGTGCCCAGGGCACATGGGGCTTCCGCAAGGGTTTTCCACAAATGCCTGTCTTTCGCCTTTTTTTTCTGCTCTTGCCCAGGTGAGCCCTCTATTGCTCAACATCCTTTCTGTTGTTCTTCTCCATGTCTCTTTTGGTCTACCCTTACTTCTGCTCCCCTGTGGTGTCCATCTTAGTGCTATTTTTGGTAGTGAGTTGTCAGTCATTCGGAGCACATGTCCCAACCATCGCCAGCGTCTTTCCTCAATAATTGTTGTCAATGGTTTCATCTGCATTTCTGCCAATAAGATGTTATTTCTTATGGTGTTTGGCCAAAATATTTTTTTAATTCTACGTAAACATTTAGTCTGGAAAGAATTCAACTTGTTTTCTATGGTTTTGGTGATTTTCCAGCATTCACTTCCATAGAGTAGTACACTTAGAACATTACTCTTAAATATCCTGATTTTCATATTTATGCTTAGTTTATTTGATTTCCATATATTCTGTAGCATTGCAAAAGCCTGGTTTGCTTTAGTAAGTCTGCTGTTGATGTCCTCTGTGCTGTCTCCATTTTCTACTACTCTGCTGCCAAGGTATACAAATTCGTTGACCTCCTCCACTAACTTGTTATCTACTCTGAGTACATTTCTGTTGTTCACATTTTGCTTCATTAACTTTGTCTTTCCTACGTTGATCTTTAGTCCTATGTTGTTTGCATTCTGGGTTAACTTGTTTATTTTATCTTGCATATCTTTGTGACTGCTTGATAATAGACAAATGTCGTCCGCAAAGTCAAGGTCCTCCAGCACTGTGTTAAGGGTCCATTGTAATCCTCTGCGTTTGTCTGATGTTGCCTCCTTCATTAACCAGTCTACTGCCAAGATAAATAATGTTGGTGATAGTACACATCCCTGTTTCACTCCTGTTTGTACCCTAAAGCTGCTGGAGGTATGTTCTCCACAGATAACTTTGCACTGAAAACCCTCGTATAGGGCTTTGATTACATTAACTATTTTATGGGGGAGGCCATGCCATCTTAGGATTTTCCACAGTGCATCTCTGTTGACACTGTCAAAGGCTTTCTCAAAATCTATGAATAATGCATATGTTGTGCTATGCCATTCATTTGCCTGTTCTAATATTTGTCTAAGTACAAATATATGGTCTATGCATGATCTTCCTTTCCTAAATCCTGCCTGCTCTTTCCGAAGTTTTTCCTCAAGTGTTGGTACAATTCTGTTGATGATTATTCTGCAAAATACTTTACTAGTGAGTGGCAGTAGGGTAATGCCTCTCCAGTTCCCGCAATCTCTGAGGTCACCCTTCTTTGGTAGTTTTACTATAAGACCAGTTTTCCACTCCTCTGGGGCTTTTTCTAAATCCCAAATTTGTTGTAATATCCGGCAAAGTTGTTTTGGTGTTTCTGTTTCTTCTGCTTTCAACATCTCAGCAGTCACTTCATCTTCACCTGGTGCCCTGTCTGATTTTAGCATCTTTATCGCTTCTTTTACTTCATTTATTGTTATTGGTCCTGTATTGATGTTTAGTTCCGCTTTTGCTTCAGGTATATCTATTGCTTGTGCTGCTTGTGTTCTGTTTAGTAGGGTGTTAAAGTGTTCCCTCCATCTTTCAATTTTTTCTCTTTCTCCACTGACCAGTTGTCCATTTTGTGTTCTTACTGCACTTTCACATCTTGTATTGAAGTTACCTGTCATCTGCTTTGTGATTTTATATATGGTTTTCATGTCATTTGTATATGCTGCTTTCTCTGCTGTCTCTGCTAAGTTGTCATAATACTGACGTTTATCTTGACGGCATGATTCCTTCACTTCTTTGTCTTTTTGTGCATAATTACTAAAAACTCGTTCTTTAAGCCGTTGTGATTTGGTGTTCAGTAATTTTTTCTTGATTTCTTTTCTTTGCTCTATCTTTTCCCATGTGGTCTCGCTTATCCATTCCTCTTTTCTCCTTTTCCGATATCCCAGCACCTCTTTTGCTGTTTCCTGTAGTGTTTTATTGAACTCTAATATGGACATTTCTGCTTCGTCTTGTAGGACACTGAAGCGGTTCTTAAGTATTATTGAGAATTCATTTCTTGTTTGCTGGTCTATCAGTTTTCTTGTATCAAAATATATCTTATATCTGGCAATGGTTTTCAAATCACATTATTCTTACAGTTTGAGAAGCACTTAATTATGATTAACATAATTTTTATATATACTGATGATTTCAGTTAGTTTATAAACCAGATTTCTACTAGTCATCATGATTTGGAATCATTTTGTCTCTTGTAGTATTAATGGCTATCTTGAATACATTTGTTACCTGGGAAGTAAATAAAGTGTTGAAGAAACTGTATATCTACATTTTTTTGTGTGAACATAGAGGCACTCCTCATACCATTGTTTACTTTTTAAAAATATTATTTGTTAAGACCGAAACATTCCATATGTTTATTTTTAAAACTGTTAACACTGAGACATTCCTGATACTGTTGTTCATTTTAAAAACTTTGTTATCACAGAGACATTCCTTTAAATAATCTTTATCATTTCAGCTTAAATTTGTTAACAGCAGACTTGCTTACGTGGATGTTTTTCTTCCTGCATTTATTATGTTTGTGCAATGATAGCGAAATAAAGTCTTCAAGCTGCAGTGTTTTTATGTCATTTTCCTTAAACCAAAGATTCTTTGCCTAATTTGTTGTGACTACTATCGTCTCATGCCTTCCCTTCCTCTTCTGCATTCACTTTCATATGCTAAGCTTGCTAAACAGGGAGCTGGGTTGCCTCCATGAAACCTGCTGTCAGCAGGAGGTCCATGTAGGATGAGTTCTCCTCCATGCATCTCTTGGGGGATGGGGAGTGGGGGTGGTCATCATACCTGGGCTCTGTATATGGTGCAGGTCTGTAGTATGTGGTAATGAGTCTAGGGACTATTTTGGCACATGCAGTGAACTGTTGGTGCAGTCTTTATCTTGTGGAGATGACTGTCTCATGCAACTTTTATGGGGCTTTTAAAAAAATTTTCTACAAATTTCCTCACAAACTGATAATTATTTCACAGATTTTATTGAAAATATAGGGGGGTGAAGATGCTGTCTGCTTTGGCAATTATTACCCACAGCTGACATGCTAGCATCAGGGTAAATGAAACATTGCTGACTAAGACCCTATCCCACCTCTCCATTGATACCCCCCAGTAACAGACCTAGCCTGGTTAACAGGGCAAGGATCGCCAAGGTCCCCATGGTGGTGGAGTCTGCTAAAGAAGTCTTGTAGACCCCACCCCGCTTTTTAGCTGTACTCTGCGACTGAAAAAATAGCTGCCATAACCTACACCCACACTGATAAGATGATGCGCCTCAACACCACCTCAGCATCAGCTGCAAAGAACACCAGCTCACAGTTCCAGGGAGACAGATGACAAGACAAGACACTGAAAATATAACAAAACTATTACAACTGTACATAATACATGAAACTGTCACCTGCTGCAGACACACAGAATGTTGAACTGTGTACTTTAGCGCTAGCGCAGCCAGGCGTGATATTGACCATATCACCCTCTAGTGTGCCGACAGGTCAAGGAAAATATGGACACTAACACCATATCCCTATGAGCCTCTAAGGCATGACAGGATTACCTTTCCATATTTTTTACACTTTAGCGCTAGCAGAAGTATTGTACACGCCATATGTGGCCGTTAGATCTGGTGCACACAACGTCAGAATTTATGCGTACATGTATGAGATGAGAAGTCTTAGGGAAAAAAAATATTATAGCGCTATATAGGGCCAGTCTTGCTGTATGACTGTGAAACTTGGACAATTAACAAACAGATAACAAACAAACAACAGAAAAGTGGTTTTGGAGAAAGATGCTGCAAATACCCTGGACAGACAGAAAAATGAACAGGTCCTCGGCGGAGTTTCAGAACAACTAAAACTAGTGAAAATTATATGAAAAAAGACAATCAGAATTTCTTGGATACGTCATGAGAAGACGGAAGTTAGAGAACTTGGTGATGATTGGAAAAATCAAGGGAAAAAAGGGAGAAGGGGAAGACCAAAAGAAAAACATCTCATGGACTGACCAAATGGCATGGAAAAAGAAAAGCATCTGAACTGATCAGTAACACCAGGGACTGTACAAGATGGAGAAGTGCGATCGCAAACGCTATCTGGCGTGGCATATCTCTCTCTGAACCTTAAGTGCCCAGGGCACATGGGGCTTCCGCAAGGGTTTTCCACAAATGCCTGTCTTTCGCCTTTTTTTCTGCTCTTGCCCAGGTGAGCCCTCTATTGCTCAACATCCTTTCTGTTGTTCTTCTCCATGTCTCTTTTGGTCTACCCATAATTGCATACATGCATCAAAGCCCAATGAAGTGCCTAAATGTCCATTGTATGATAATATCCAAGAACCAGTCACATACCATCTTCTAAAGCCCAGACAAACTTTGGAGTAGCACTGTGCTGCTGTGTGCTGAGTGAAATGAGATCCACTTTGTAAATATAATTATGGAAACTCCTTAATTAATATTAATCAGTCAACTGGGCCATTGTGGCATCAAAGCAATGTTTTTGGCATGCTTTTTTTTTTTTTCATTGGAAATGTACCACTAAGGAGGTTAAATAATTTTATTGTTAACTGAAGTACTGGCTATATTATGTATCTCATAGCTATTCTGTTGTTGATAATGGTTTTCAAAAGACACATCTCTCTTGATTTAACATCACTGCATTGCCAGATTTTTATTTAAACAGCCCTCATCTTGTATTTTAACTCTTCCTGTGCCTAATGACTAAAAATGGTCACTTCCGATTTTTGTCTCTATTGCCGTGTGACTATATTTCGCTTTATGCTTTGTTTCATTAAAAACCTGGTGTAATGTTTAGATTGTAAACATTTAGTGTGCATGCCCCATGACCTTTTTCAAAATGGCAGAAGAGTGCTTAGTTACGAGGGAGAAAATTGAAGTCTTCTGTGAGAAATTTCAGTTTTTGGTGATGTAGATAGGGATATGGATATACCCTGTGACTAGACCACTGTTCCTGAATGTATCCCAAGAAGATCTAGACATATTAGATGACTGGAGAAGTAGTTAGAAGGTTATTTCAGACATTATTTTAGGGAGAAAGGCACATACAGTCACAAGACGAGATTGACAGGTAGTTCTAGGCATCTCAGATGATACGTACTGTACCCTAGACCTTGCCAATGGTAAGTAGGACACAGTTAATGTCTAAAAACATTGCATTACTTCTTTTTTCCTAAAAAAAACTCTACATTTATGAAATCATACATTTTTAGTTATTTTGAAACATAAGTACACATAATATAGAAATACTGTATGTCATTCACTTTTCCAACTATACCTCCGATACATATCAAGACCCGTGCTTTTACTCCGGCACCAAACAGAATGTCCGTGTTTCTTCCTGCGGCACAGGAAGAGTTAAAACCACTGAACTGCTGATTGTTTTTTTTATTCTTGCAGTCATTATATAGTTGCTATCATTTCACACTGCACTTTTCTTAGTTTTAAGACCATGACTTTTTAACTGCACTCTTCTTGTATTTTTAAACCAAATCTTCCTTCTTTCTTGCAGGCATTACGTAGTTTGCTACAGTCTCACAGTTTTAAAACCAATGTACTGCTGGTTAAATCATATATCTTATATCTGGCAATGGTTTTCAAATCACATTATTCTTACAGTTTGAAAAGCACTTAATTATGATTAACATAATTTTTATATATACTGATGATTTCAGTTAGTTTATAAACCAGATTTCTACTAGTCATCATGATTTGGAATCATTTTGTCTCTTGTAGTATTAATGGCTATCTTGGATACATTTGTTACCTGGGAATTAAATAACAAAGTGTTGAAGAAACTGTATATCTACATTTTTTTGTTGTGAACATAGAGGCACTCCTCATACCATTGTTTACTTTTTTAAAATATTATTTGTTAAGACCGAAACATTCCATATGTTTATTTTTAAAACTGTTAACACTGAGACATTCCTGATACTGTTGTTCATTTTTAAAACTTTGTTATCACAGAGACATTCCTTTAAATAATCTTTATCATTTCAGCTTAAATTTGTTAACAGCAGACTTGCTTACATTGATGTTTAGTTCCGTTTTTGCTTCAGGTATATCTATTGTTTGTGCTGCTTGTGTTCTGTTTAGTAGGGTGTTAAAGTGTTCCCTCCATCTTTCAATTTTTTCTCTTTCTCCACTGACCAGTTGTCCATTTTGTGTTCTTACTGCACTTTCACATCTTGTATTGAAGTTACCTGTCATCTGCTTTGTGATTTTATATATGGTTTTCATGTCATTTGTATATGCTGCTTTCTCTGCTGTTTCTGCTAAGTTGTCATAATATTGACGTTTATCTTGACGGCATGATTCCTTCACTTCTTTGTCTTTTTGTGCATAATTACTTAAAACTCGTTCTTTAAGCCGTTGTGATTTGGTGTTCAGTAATTTTTTCTTGATTTCTTTTCTTTGCTCTATCTTTTCCCATGTGGTCTCACTTATCCATTCCTCTTTTCTCCTTTTCCGATATCCCAGCACCTCTTTTGCTGTTTCCTGTAGTGTTTTATTGAACTCTAATATGGACATTTCTGCTTCGTCTTGTAGGACACTGAAGCGGTTCTTAAGTATTATTGAGAATTCATTTCTTGTTTGCTGGTCTATCAGTTTTCTTGTATCAAAATGTATCTTTCTGTGTTCTCCGATTCTGGCTTTCCTTAATTTTAGTTTTATTTTTCTACCAGAAGGTTGTGATCACTTCCTATATCTGCTCCTTTCCTTGCTCGCACATCTTGTAGTGACCGTTTCCACTTGTTGTTTATTAGTATGTGATCGATTTGGTTTTCTGTGGTTTTATCTGGTGACCTCCAAGTCACCTTATGGATGTTTTTGTGTTGGAAAATTGTCCCTCCGATGGTCATCATGTTTTCTTCACAGAAACTGCACAGTCTTTCTCCATTTTCATTTATTTCTCCGATTCCTTCTCTTCCCATGATTCTTCTTCTATCTTCATTTCCTTCACCTACTTTTGCATTGAAGTCACCCAAGATGAGTAGCATATCATGCTTGGGTATTGTTTCTACTGTGGCTTGGAGGCTGTTGTAAAAATCTTCTTTTAATTCCTCTTCAGCTGCTTCTGTTGGTGCATAACAAACTATAATAGACAGCTTCGTGAATCTTGAGTTGAACCGTGCATATAATAATCTCTCATTTATTGGGGTCCATTTCAGCAATGCTCTTGATGCTTCTTTTGTTATAATCAATGCTACTCCTCCTTCATGAAGATCTTCTTTACCTGACCATATTATTGTATCTTCTGTGTGCTGTGTTGTTAATTTCCTTCTGCCTTGTCCTGTCCATCTTGCTTCTTGTATTCCTAGTATGTCTAGTTTGTATCTCTGCATTCACTTTCATATGCTAAGCTTTCTAAACAGGGAGCTGGGTTGCCTCCATGAAACCTGCTGTCAGCAAGAGGTCTATGTAGGATGAGTTCTCCTCCATGCATCTCTTGGGGGATGGGGAGTGGGGGTGGTCATCATACCTGGGCTCTGTATATGGTGCAGGTCTGTAGTATGTGGTAATGAGTCTAGGGACTATTTTGGACTGTTGGTGCAGTCTTTATCTTGTGGAGATGACTGTCTCATGCAACTTTTATGGGGCTTTAAAAAAAATTTTCTACAAATTTACTCACAAACTGATAATTATTTCACAGATTTTATTGAAAATATAGGGGGGTGAAGATGCTGTCCGCTTTGGCAATTATTACCCACAGCTGACATGCTAGCATCAGGGTAAATGAAACATTGCTGACTAAGACCCTATCCCACCTCTCCATTGATACCCCCAGTAACAGACCTAGCCTGGTTAACAGGGCAAGGATCGCCAAGGTCCCCATGGTGGTGGAGTCTGCTAAAGAAGTCTTGTAGACCCCACCCCGCTTTTTAGCTGTACTCTGCGACTGAAAAAATAGCTGCCATAACCTGCTCCCACACTGATAAGATGATGCGCCTCAACACCTTCTCAGCATCAGCTGCAAAGAACACCAGCTCACAGTTCCAGGGAGACAGATGACAAGACAAGACACTGAAAATATAACAAAACTATTACAACTGTACATGATACATGAAACTGTCACCTGCTGCAGACACACAGAATGTTGAACTGTGTACTTTAGCGCTAGCGCAGCCAGGCGTGATATTGACCATATCACCCTCTAGTGTGGCGACAGGTCAAGGAAAATATGGACACTAACACCATATCCCTATGAGCCTCTAAGGCATGACAGGATTACCTTTCCATATTTTTTACACTTTAGCGTTAGCAGAAGTATTGTACACGCCATATGTGGCCGTTAGATCTGGTGCACACAACGTCAGAATTTATGCGTACATGTACGAGATGAGAAGTCTTAGGGAAAAAAAATATTATAGCGCTATATAGGGCCAGTCTTGCTGTATGACTGTGAAACTTGGACAATTAACAAACAGATAACAAACAAACAACAGAAAAGTGGTTTTGGAGAAAGATGCTGCAAATACCCTGGACAGACAGAAAAATGAACAGGTCCTTGGCGGAGTTTCAGAACAACTAAAACTAGTGAAAATTATATGAAAAAAGACAATCAGAATTTCTTGGATACGTCATGAGAAGACGGAAGTTAGAGAACTTAGTGATGATTGGAAAATTCAAGGGAAAAAAGGGAGAAGGGGAAGACCAAAAGAAAAACATCTCATGGACTGACCAAATGGCATGGAAAAAGAAAAGCATCTGAACTGATCAGAAACACCAAGGACTGCACAAGATGGAAAAGTGTGATCGCAAACGCTATCTGGCGTGGCATATAATAATAATAATGTATGAGACATTCACTTTTCACAAATTCGTATTAAAACATCAACGAAAACACAGTGAAACATCAAACACTGCATAAAAACATGAAAAGCTGACTAAAATTGAACAGAACATTTGTTACAAAACATTAGAAAATAACAAAACATAAACAAATTCCATTTATATCTTCATCACAAACATAACATCAAATATCACTATACACTGTGCTTGTAATGCTCACTAATAAATGAGCCAACAGTTGTAAAACTGAGATTTGTTTCCAATTTTTAAAAATATTTTCAATCACCTGTTTCATCTCATACATAAATGGACATGCATGGAACATTAAAAAATACAATTCACATATAGCCAGCCATGTGTGACTTGCCTTGTAGGCCAACATTTTCCAGTTTCTGAAACAATTTTCCTCAACTCTTGTACTACCAAACCAAAAATTTCAAGACCACATAACAACTTATAATAAACACTTTCACCGTCTGTACTAGGAAATGACGTGATGCAATATTTAGCTTATACTACTGTCAAAAAATGTTCATCTTTATCTCTACTGTAACTCTAATTCCCGTTTCCATGCCACTAAGGCATATTGGGGAATACAGTGTTAGGGCTGTATTTTTCCATAAGCTTCGGCACATGAAAGTCTGATGTGGTCAGTTTCATGCCTGGCCACTTTACCTTCCCAGAATTCTCTGGTACCCATGTTTAGAGGCTGGGTGAACCATGGGGCCTTTTTGGTGTGATGGTACTAGAAAAAATTCCACTGCTGGGACTGAACTCGGTGCCACCGGATTAGTAAACCGAGTGCCTAACCATTCAGCTAACAGCCCGAATAAAATTGCTAATTTTTTAACAAAGCTGTCAACGTGGTTTAAGGCAGCAAAAGATTTATACCGTTTCACTCAGCTATTCCCATGCTCATAAGCTGCTTTGAGAATTCAAATGACTGTTACAAAGTACAGAAATATACACTGGAAAAATGTATGGACCTTCTAAATCTCCATCTATCCAGTGCCATGCCGACAGGTGTTGGTGGCAATGCTTTTCCACAATTCTCTATTCCCAGTGTTAATTATGAACTGGATGAATATGGGATATGGTGTTCTTTCTTTAAGCCACCTTGTCAGTTCATCTATCATCATCTCTCTTTGTATGCTTCGGTCTCTTTTGCCCTCTATCTTCCCTGTTGTTATCAGTTTCTAAATTTAGAGAAATATATTACAACAAATGAAAACATATGGACCTCCCTAACTCTGAGAAATACAGGATAACACTTGTCATGGTAAAACATAGACTTTTAAAGCTTAGGGAAATATACCATTGCAAATATATGTAGTGTCCAAATTTAGAGAAATATAACATTTGTAAATATATGAACCTCTCAAACTTCGAGAAAGACACAACGCTAGGAAAACTATGAGCCTTAAAAGAAATATAACAGAAAATATTTGGAGCTTCCAAAATTAGAGAAATACAACATCAAAAATAGAAATCTTGTGGAATTCTCAAATTAGAGAAATATTATAGAACATACAGACTTCTCAAGAACTGAGAAATATAACATTAGAAAACATATGGACCTCCAAAATTAGAAATGTTTAACATTAGGAAAAAAAAAAAAAAGACATCACAAGTTTCGAAAAATATATGTAACACTACAAAACATGGGCTTCCAAAGCTCAAGGAAACAACATTAGAAAACATACAAACCTCTAAAATTAGAAATGTACAACATTTAATAATAAATGAACTGCATAAACTTAGTCTGACCATTGTAAAATGTGAAAACTAAAATTATCAATGAAGTTCACTAAGGCACATGATGATGGCTACTCCATCTGTTGACTAGGACCGTATGTACACAACATAAACATAAAACCTGGGCTGTGTTACATAAAGTGTAAAAAAAAAAAAATTACAAAAACTGCATATCAGTTTCAATTTCTGTCACAGATCCATTTGGCCTAATATGGCAAATCACGACTTGAGTCCAAGGCAACAAACCTTCATCTCACGGGTCTGAGTTTCAAAAGATTACAATCTTCCTGAGAGGCAAGTCCGAAATGTAGAGAACATCTCAATACTGAGCATAACACATCAGTGACGTACTCAGAGAAATGACTCAGCCTGCTTTCTCCACAACACCTGCTATTACAACTACTATCACCTTATAATAAACTACTACTATATAACAACTACTACTACCACCAACACCATCACCACACTATGATGCAAAGTTACAATAATTGCCAAGTTTATCACTTAACCCTCGGCGGCCCTGAAAGGCCCCTTGCGGTATGTGCTCTCCCATCGACGCAGCCCTATAAGTTATCAGACTTTCTTTCACTGAAAACATAATGTAACTTTTCATTTAACCAGTCAGAGCTCTTCTGAATCCAAAATTAAACTAGTGTAAGCACGCCTGATAAAGGAAGCCATATTGGATATCACGATAGGTGTGTAAAAATGCAAAGTTTTTTTTAGATCAAGTGGTAGAATGGTCACACTAACTGACTAGACCTATCTTACTATATGTGTTTCTCGTAGCTGTAGACCTGTTAGATTTATTGAATGTCACAAACATCCATAAATACTGATTCTTCTGTGTTGAAATTTGAATGACTACATATTTTATATTGGATTATGACACAATTAAGGTAAGTATAAAATAGATTTTATTGCTCAGCCCTAAAATTTTTTTTGTGACAAAAAAACGTTCCATTGTTTCACACCAGCTGTGTTTTTTTCTTTTCTTTTTTTTTTAAAATGACAAATAACTTCATTTATGGAATCTTCATTCATTTCCACTTATTTTAATATGTGATACACACGTGGTGATCATGGAATTAATTTGGTACAATAACTTTTACACAGGGACCCACTTCCCCAAAATGTCAGCGTCATCAGAAACTAAGGAACGTTTTCAAAGCAACGTGAGTGGAAAGAATTTAAAAAAAGAAAAAACAAAACGGAGAAAATTTTGGTTCTAGTTTCCTGTTTAAAGACGTGCATGACATTGTGCTCCTGCAAAATAACGACAACATATTTACCAGTGATGGTGTTAACTGGAAATTATCTGTAAACTACCAATTAAAAGAAAAAAAAATGAGAAAACTTTTGGGGGTTGTCTGTTACTGTAACAGGTTTATATAAACAAAAACCTAGTAAAAATCAACCAGTGAAATCAAATGGATAATAATCGGGCCAGTAGAATGGTGACGTTCAATTTGCGTAGAGAAGAATCAGCTAATTTTGACTTTGGCAAAGAGTAAATCTGGTTGCTAATAAGATTTTAAAAAAAAGGTTCAATGGAATATTTATCTTCTGCTGATGTTTGTAAAGTATGTTTAATTTTACATCAAAAAAGCATAAAGTACCAAGTATTGTACTGAGAAAACCTGAATTTTGGAAAGTACTTCACGTAAAGTGAAAGATAGGTATAACTGCACCTAGTTTCAAAAATTCCTAGTGGGATGCTGCATTTAAAAGAATTTACAATTGATTGTTTTTCATTAGCTCACTCCAAGAAGGTTAAAAAAAAAAAAGAAGCTACATAACTATTTTACAATGATCGAGATTCATGAAATGCAACATCTATTTTTAGTCAAAGCTCAACCTTATTTAAACTTGGCGTAACTGTGTTCTTCAAACCTTCGTCCTTTTTGCTGCCGTACAACGCTTTCCGGGCTTTCAGGAAAGCTGGGTGGCTTCGAACATGATCTGCCGCTTTGTGTATTAACCTCATAAATTCTACAACATCAAAAGCATAGTTGGTGAACTTGGCATGAGCACCAAGTGTTGGGTGATGACCCTGAAGAACAAAATATGATCGCAAACAAAGTCAATATAGCTTCCTAACTTCACAATAGGATTTTAATTTCTATTCTGCATGACACGGCTACATCTTATTCTGAATGGCAATCAGCTGTAGATTTTACAAAAGGGAGTTGGAATAATATCAATTACATTTTTGAATTAATGAAACAAACATAGAAACAAACTTTGTCTTCAAAGAGGTAAAAAAAAAAAAAACCCAAAAAACTGGACATGTAGGCCAATCCAATCCAATAATCTGTCCCTATTTCTCAAATTTCATACTGCCAGGCATATTCAAACATTAATTTCTGTATAAGTTTACTATATACATAATGAGAATATTCAACATTAGTTTTGTACAAGTTTGCCACATACATAATGGAAATTACTGAACATTAATTTAAGACAAGTTTACTATACACATAATGCAAATAACTAAATTAACAATGATGACACCTGTACATTACATCCTCTTATTTGTACATTTGCCATTACATATGCTCTCGTCTGTCAATCAGAAGGTACCTGATTCGATTTTGCACTTGGGTGGAATTTTTTTTTGGACTGACTGGCACCTGGGTGAACCCAGCCTCAAAAATAATTGGGTGCCTTTGGCTTCCCTAGAAAAAAACAAAGACAGTGAGGGCAGGTGCTGGCATCCCTACCTCAAATGCTGCAGTGGCCTAGAAATGTGAAGGCACCGATACATCACACCACTACAGCATGCATATGTAATGGGACAGTATTATATTCTTAATATAAGAACACATTAAAAAAAATGACACATCTACCTCATCCTCTTGAGCCAACTTGTCCTTTTTCTCCCAAGTCATGTAGTGAATTCCTCTTAGTCGGGCCAGGTCAGAGTAGCAGCCTGAATCTTCACAGTTGTAGCTGCAATGTTTATAACCACAGCTACAACACGAATACAAGAGTATAGGGGAAACAGATACCGAGAAGCTCAAAAAACTTCTCCTTATAGGGTTGGTACTGGGGTCAAGTCCCAGCGGTGGAGATTTTTTTCTGCTACCACCACACCAAAAAGGCCACTGGGTCCACCTCACCTCTAAAAATGGGTGCCTGAGAAATCTGGGAAGGCAAATGGGGCCAGGTGTAATTCTGACCACATCACATTTTCATATGCCAAAGGTCTTGGAAATATGGGTCTAACACTGTATCCCCATTATGCCCCAATGGCACAGAAACAGGGATTCTACCCCATTTTTTTTTCTCTCTCTCTTTATAGGGCAATGATGAGGGATCTTAAGTGGTGACATGGTTATCAGGAATGACATAAAAAAAAAGCTGGTCAAGACCTTACCCTACCCTTTCATGGTGCTCTATATATCATACCTGTGTTCCTTCAGTTTGGTGGGGGGGGGGGGGGGGAAATAGATCTTATGAGGTCTACATGGAGGTGGAGCCTGAGATTCTCATTTCTAATACCTGCTCTGGTATCATTCTGTAAATAATAATAATAATAATCGTATATCTTATACTGGCTGAGTGACCTTTATCTGAAATGCTTAGGATCAAAAGTATTTTGGATTTTGGAATATCTGCATGAACATAAATTAGATTTCTTTGGGATGGGACCCAACCCTAAACATGAAGTTCATTTATGTTTCATAAACACCTTATACACGTAGCATGAAGATAATTTTATACACCATTTTAAAATAATTTTGTGCATAAAACAAAAGTGTGTGTACACTGAACCACTAGAAAGCAAAGATGTTACTATCTCAGCCATACAAGCTGACAATCTGTGCTTGTTCGGCATTATCATCATTCCTGACTGAATTTATATGTTAATATCTCGTAATAAGCAGTCGGTTACTTACACATATTCATGTATTCACACACAACAACTTAACAGCAAAAAATATGATGTGCATTAAAATAATTTAAAAAAAAAAAAAAAGAAATATATTCAGGGCAACTAAGCAACAGGTAGAATCACCGGAATACCTGTACCACCTGTAAAATAACAGCAACAATATACAATGGCAGACTTTCAGTTCCCACCTATGATGCTCTGTTTTGATTAAAAAGATTGCTGTACACTGTATTTTTTTTTATTAGATGAGAAGACACATCACAAACAGGTGAGGGACCACGATGTAGGTTGCTGTACACTGTATTTTGTTGTTGTTGTTGTTAGTTGAGAAGACACATCACAAACAGGTGAGGGACCACGATGTAGGTTGCTGTACACTGTATTTTGTTGTTGTTGTTAGTTGAGAAGACACATCACAAACAGGTGAGGGACCACGATGTAGGTTGCTGTACACTGTATTTTGTTGTTAGTTGAGAAGACACATCACAAACAGGTGAGGGACCACGATGTAGGTCGCTGTACACTGTATTTTGTTGTTAGCTGAGAAGACATATCACAAACAGGTGAGGGACCACAATGTAGCTCCTTTAAGCATGACTCCGCTGGATGTTGCTACATGTTTCCACTAGTCATCCACCTCACAAGCAATGGTTTTTGTCTTAGAAGCCTCTCTTGGACTTCATAAATTTCCCAGAAACTGCTCAGGACTCAAAAGTTCTGGGTGTCGGAGCACTTTAGATTAGGAATGATCAATCTGCACTGTTATGCTAGAAATGGTATGTCGCTATTTTGGAAACTGAAAGACTAGTCTACATTTGAATGATTAATTAACAGTCAGTCAGAACATAGACTGCACCAAGTACATGAGCAACTATGAAATATTACAATAATTTTAAAGCTGAGTTTGTCCATGATATGTATTAATATTACTCCAACCATCAGTGATGGCATTACAAAACTATGCACATATACATACATCTCCATAACAACAGCCCAGTCTGGCTGAAACAACATGTGAGTCAAGCCTGAGCCATGCATCCCCACAAAGATGTCGCTGTTGTGGGTAATCTGACAAAAGACAGTAAAGATAAAAAGACTTTAAAAAAAAACAAACCAAAAAACATCATAAAAGAAAAATTCATAACAAATTTGTCAATACTTTTGTTACCCGAAACTAAAGCATTTTTCTGATCCTGATGAGAAGTTAAGGGAACATCACAAAACCATTTGATAGTGATAACGTTGAAATAGTTTGGACTTCTTGTTAATGTAATTAATCGACGATGGACAAAGTTAAAAAAAAACAAACTACCATAGAGGTAACTAATACTCGTTTACTTATTAAATGCTGTGCCAACAAGTGCTGGTTACAATGATTCTCAGTTCTGCATAGCCCTTGGTTTCTATGATCAGATAGGTAAGATATAAGTAACCCGGTCATGCACTGAAGGCATCTAGAGCAGTGGCTCTCAGACCCTTCTGCTGCACAGCTCACATTTAAAAGTCGCGCCCCACTAATAGAGTGCTTTATATTTGCAAAGTATAAATCTAATTTTATAAAGTATTATGTAATATTTTCTCCACATCTAGAGAGGACATTGTTAAGAGAAGCCAGTTTAGTGGGCATAACATCCCTTGATGAAGTTGAAAGACTCGCTGAGAACAGGAAAACTTGGCTGCAAGCCCTATGTGACGTTAAACAAAACGGGAAGGATGTAAGATGTAATATTTTCTCTCCGTGTTTAACTGTATATTCATTGCTACATAAAAGTTCTTTTCATTTACCTTAAAGATGGCACTGTTTCTAGCATGTCTATTCCGGCTGGAATTTGTGACAAACACACTTGAAGATCATCCTCCACATTCATTCTTGAACGATATTTGGTTTTCATGGCAGTCAATGCAGAAAATTAAACTTTGCATAAATAAGTTGTTGAAAATATGTAGAAGAACTTTCATCACCAGAGCTGACAAAAACGGATATTCCAACAAAACAGTGCACCAAAAGGAAGAGATATCCACAGCAGGGTCATTAAATTTGATTTGTAATGTGCGATTGCTAGACAGTTCCACT
Organism: Achatina immaculata; assembly: GCA_009760885.1. Classification (NCBI taxonomy): domain Eukaryota; kingdom Metazoa; phylum Mollusca; class Gastropoda; order Stylommatophora; family Achatinidae; genus Lissachatina; species Lissachatina immaculata. Next base: position 30,107,843 of record CM019699.1, read on the forward strand.
AATTCCTCTTGTGTACAACTGGTTAATTCAGAGAATGCAAAGCGAAAAGGATTATGAATCCAATTGTACATTTTAATGTCTTCAGGTGTGAAGTATTTGTCAAAATATTCAGCAAGAGATGTCAGATGCCCTTTTATTACACCAGTGATCCCTTCAAGAACCTCGCCATTAACATCACTGCTCTCTATAAATTCACAGAACAAATGAAATATGTCTTGTGATTTGTTCTTGAGTTGCATGCACCAAAGTTGTAGTTTCTTCTTAAAGACTGCAACTTTGTTGTATGTCTTTGAGTATACTGGCATCCTTACCCTGCAGTGATATGTTCAAACTGTTCAAAAGGCTAAAAATGTGAGCAAAGTATGCCAGCATGGCAAGTCACACAATATCAGCGACCTTACCTGCCAGGTCGAGATTGTGTTCTGTCAAAAACTGCAACAATTCTAAACGAAGCTCAAACTCCCTTGTAAGAACTTTTCCCCTGGACAGCCAATGCACAACCGAGTGCAATAGGAGATGCTTGTGTTCTGCATCTGACTCAATACAAAGTTGAGCAAATAATCGACTGTTCACTGTTCTAGTTTTTAAGAAGTTTACAATCCGAATACAGTCTTCGAGTACAGATCCCAGAGTTTCAATCAACCTCTTTGAAGTGAGTGCCTCATGATGGATCATGCAATGGGTGCCTACAATCTCAGGTGACACTTGCTTTATGTGAGTTACAACACCATTGTTGCGGCCTGTGATTGCGGCAGCTTTGTCGGTGCAAACACCGATGCAATTCACCCACTGTAGTCCAAAAGTTGTGAAAAAATCATTTAAAACGCTAAATATTTCATTGGCTGTTGTTCTCACTGGCAGCGACTTGCAAAAAAAGAAATTCCTCTTGCATATTATTTTGCCAACAATAGCCAACATAAACAAGCAGCTGTGATTCGCCGGCGATGTCAGTTGACTCATCTAACTGAATAGCAAACTTAGTAGATTGTAATCATTCAGTTAGGTGCGCAACAATGTCCTCAGACATTTCAGATATTCTTCTGTGGACAGTATTGTTCGAGATGGGAATGCTTTTCAGTTTTGTAGCGTATTCTGAGTTGAACAATACGTCACAAATCTCAACAGTGGCTGGCATGATAAAATCTTCTCCAATCGTGTGCGGTTTCTTTGATTTTGCGATTCTCTGGGTAATCAGGTACGATGCTTTAAGAGCTTTTTCATTGAGAGGGGCTCTTGTTTTTAACACTATCTTTTGTTTACTATACTCCTCAGCTTTACGTTTGAAAAATTCTTTGGTTTTATTCTGTAGATCTGGATGTCTTGTAGTTAGATGATGACGTGCAATTTTGTCAGCTTCATTGCCTCATTAGAGAGGATTTGCAAACAAATTTGTGGCAGATTTTGGTCATTTGTTGATGGAACGAAACCATATTTAATATACTCCACATCATATTTTCGAACGTATTTAGTTTTCTTACAAGTATCAATGTTAACATTGTCTGGATCACAGTGACTTTCACTGCCACTACTATCAATTTGTTTGTGCGAAGTCAAAGGCTTACGTTTCATAAATCAATCCATTTTAGCGCCTAAAGTTTTAAAGTTTAAACAATAAAAAAAGGCTATCCAAAAAGTCTGGACGATCACTACGTGGGTAACTGGAATCTGTTGATTAATCCAATATGAATTACACACAGCACCAAGACTGAATAGCGGCTCTCAAGCCAATGAAATATGATTTTTAAACTAAAACACAATTGCTGAGAATTATATTTCACTTCCACTCTCTTGCAGAATCTACGGCGACAATTCTCTAAAATTACATTGTGTGGCACTTCAAAAGCAATGCCGTCTTTTTATGTACAACACATACTGGACCATCCTTTCTCCAATAGCCGCACTGCGGACATACTAATAAAGTTACCTACAATTCTGCGGCTTGCATCCGTGTAGTCTGCCCCTATGCATTGCGTGAAAAACGCAGAAAAATTATTTATTGTATCTACTTTTCTCTCTCTCTCTCTCTCTTTTTTTTTTTTTTTGCTGTTTTGAGACTTCAGCGTGGCCCACAATACTTCCTGTCATGGCCCACCTTTGGGCCATGGGCTGAGAACTAGAGGATATGGTGTTAGCATCCATTTTATTCTTTCACCTGCTGGCAAACTAGAGGGTGATGTGGTCAACATTATGCCTGGGTGCAAACAGATTGGTTGCCTTTATCTTCCTGTGCTACGTAGTCGGTCTTTTCTGACAGTTTTCTTTCAAACTTCTTCTCATTCTCTTCCTCTAGTTTCAGATGTCTCTTTACATATCCAGACAGTTTTTATTGTCTTCTCCTCTAGCTTTAGCTGTCTTATTACGTGTCCAGACAATTTTTATTGTCTTTTCCTCTAGCTTCAGATGTCTTATTACGTGTCCAGACAATTTTTATTGTCTTTTCCTCTACCTTCAGATGTCTTATTACGTGTCCAGACAATTTTTATTGTCTTTTCCTCTAGCTTCAGATGTCTTATTACGTGTCCAGACAATTTTTATTGTCTTTTCCTCTAGCTTCAGATGTCTTATTACATGTCCAGACAATTTTTATTGTCTTTTCCTCTAGCTTCAGCTGTCTTATTATGCGTCCAGACAATTTTTATTGTCTTTTCCTCTAGCTTCAGATGTCTTATTACGCGTCCAGACAATTTTTATCATCTTTTCCTCTAGCTTCAGATGTCTTATTACGCGTCCAGACAATTTTTATTGTCTTTTCCTCTAGCTTCAGATGTCTTATTACATATCTAGATTATTTCCCTCTAGCATCAGCTTAAGAAGAATGCTGAAGGTACTACTGGCAATGAGAAAATCAAACAAGGAAGCTCTGAAAGAGGCACAAGAAACAAGGAAAATTAAAATGAAGATCAGAAAATGACAATCCAAATTTATGGGGTATGTTTAGAGGCGGAGCGGGCTTTACCACCTAACGGCAAGGTAGAAGAGACAGAGGCAGACAGAGAGAAAAGATGTTTGATGGTTTGGCTTCCTGGCACAGAAAATACTCAGTGACAAGCCTGTTAAGATGAACAAAGGATTGAGGGTTATGGAAGGACATGATATCCTACGCCTGTTGGGAGAGTGCGAGAGTATAATGGATGTCTGTGCTGTACCTACTTACCTGCAGCTGATCTGTAAAAGACATGTCTCTGTGAAAAGAAATAAAACAGACTGAAATGAAATCAACCATTTTTTTTTTTTTCTGAAGAAGACTTTTTACACTTCCACGCAGTAATCATGATAATGGGGCAATGCATGGCAGCACACACCAAAAACATCACCCTTTATATTGTAATTTTATATGCTGCACAAAAAAGCAACAAAATAAAATGAAAAAGTTATTCCTTTTATTTTCAGTGACCCTATCTTATGGGACAGCTGAAAGAAAAATATGATAGTACTACATGAGTTTGTTTTAACTATTTCTTTGAATTTTAATATTTTTTTTCCTATGAGAGCTGTAAACTACATTCTGTGATCTGATGTTATGGTGCACATTTGCACACAGAATATTTCTGTGCATGAACTGCAAAACCTTAAAGGGAACATTAATAACGGGCAACAACAGATGAAACTGTTATGGCGTTCCTCTTTTCCTAGACATATAAAAAAAAAAAAAAGAAAATGGGAGGATATACCCTCAATATCATGTTTCTCAGACATAAGTAAGAGTAGAGTTTGTTGTTTTAACATGAGTTTCTCATGTTGTCTTCTCAAAAGAAGCCATTTTGAGTCCCATGAGGTGCTGTTGCAAACTCAGATCTCTTACAAGAGACTGGAAGAGAAATGATGTTCTGGGATATGGTTAACCAGCCACATCATCAGGGGCCAATGCTTCTACTCTTTATAAGTTAACATGAAAACAATTCAGAAATTATTTTTTATCTAGATATCTCTCATTCTCTTTTTAAAATGCTGATGATGAATCTCTGCCCTTGGCAGCAGATACCACAGTAAACAATTTGACTGTCCTCTGTAACTGGTTGTCCTTGGAATATAGACAGTTTTGAACTGTAGGATGTCTCAGAAGCAGTTTTTATTCATAATTCATCTAATTTGGATCATTTAAGCAGAAAGTTTAATGCTGATAAGAAAACACAGTGATGTTTGTCTAACCAAGTTCACATACTCCAGCCTTGTGTTAAATGTGTGCATGGAAGATACATGAATATGCAGACATATATCTCATTCTGTGTAAGTATAAATAACAAATTACTGAACAGTGTGAAAGTTACAAAGTCAACATGACCCACCTGTTGTAGTCCACAACTGTGATCTCAAACTCCCCATCTGTTTTCATGGCAGATGCAAGCTAAGAGAGAAGACAACATAAGAAACCTCATGTTAAAATGAGAAGACACCTGAAGAAACTCATGTTAAAACAACAAACTCTACTCTCATTTATGTCTGTGGAAGTTTATATCTCATTCTCAAATGACAACTTCTACTCTCACTTATGCCTATGGAAGTTTATATCTCATTCTCAAATGACAACTTCTAATTTCACTTATGTCTATGGAAGTTTATTTCTCATTCTCAAATAACTTCTACTCTCACTTATGCCTATGGAAGTTTATATCTCATTCTCAAATGACAACTTCTAATCTCACTTATGCCTATGGAAGTTTATATCTCATTCTCAAATGACAACTTCTACTCTCACTTATGGCTGTGGAAGTTTATATCTCACTTTCAAATGATAACTTCTAATCTCACTTATGTCTGTGGGACTTCAGATCTCATTCTGAAGTCTTGTTTTGTCTCCTACCTCCCTGGAAATGGTAGCTGATGATTTTCGCAGCCGATGCTCTGAAGGTGTTGAGGCACAGCATCGTGTCAGCTTGGGGGAGGCTCAAGGCCACTATTTTTCAGTCCCTGAGTTCAGGTAAAAAGCGGGGGTAGGGTGGTGGTTGTGCAATACTTCTTTAGCAGACTCCACCACCATGGGGACTATGGTAATCCCTGTCCCATTAGCTAGGCTAGGCCAACAGAGAAGTGGGACAGGGTCTTGATCAGCTATGGGTCGCTGACTGCCAAGACAGACAGTGCCTTCACCTCCTATTTTAAAGTCACAAATTGTTCATCTCATCAATGTCTGCACAGTTTTTTATTTCATTTTCAAAAGACATCTTCCAATCTCACTGATTTCTAGATGACAATGTCAGAGATGTCAGGTCTGGGGAAGATTAAAATCAGATCTTTAGGATTCTTGCTTCATGTAAAATGAGACACACAGGGAGCATGCTGCTGGTGCCCACATTTGCTCTGATATGCCAGTATGTTAGAATGTGGTGTCACCAGATCCAAACCTTGCCAACATTTCTTACAGGGCTCCAGAAGAAGAAGCCACATATTAATTTTATACGGCCATTTCGCAGGATCAACGAATAAACCATCTGAATGAGACTGGGTGGTTGGGTAGATATTATTAGGGCATGGTGTCTCTGCAGCAACACCAGGGATTAAGTCATCATCATCATCATAATTATCATCATCATGTGCTGTGCAGACTGGCGTTGACTATTATGCTTCTCCAGAGTACACAATCCTTCATGCAGGCCATCAACTCAGTTGGTGATCTCCTCTCACACCATCCCGTCAGACTGTCCAGTATCATTTCTCTTGGTCTTCCTCTGGATCTTCTTCCCTCTATTTTTATAATACACTTTCAATCCAAAGTTAGTTATTGTCTTGCCCCCATCTCAAATTTGTCTGTTTTCGTTTGTCTGTTTTCGTGTAACTACTGTAATTCGTCATTACATTTTCCCCCAAATTGGCTCCCATAGTTCACGAATGTAATACCATATACCATTATAATGTTTACTTGACAACTTCCGACTGGAATCGGCTACCAACACCATGAGCTATGGGTTACCGACCACTATCACATTCAGCCTGAGATTTGTGCTTTCGGCCCTCGCATACATATATAAATCCAAATCAAGCCAGCACACACAAAAACTGACGCTGCTCACTGATGTGTATTGTAACCTGCATTGGGTAGAACAAGGACAGTACTCACCTCCACTTGATTTATGATGTTTCTGTACTTTGTGCTCCTGACAAGTAAGGTAATGCGAATTTTGTCCCGCTATAAGCAGAAAACAGTATGTGAGTATCACTTGCAATTTTTGGCAGAATTAGAAACAGAAAAAAGAGATACATAAAACAATCAAACAGAATTTGAATGTACTGAACATGGCACCATGTTGTTGAAAATCTTTAGCACGGCTCATTTATTATAAAAATGGTTAGAAAAAGCTTTACTGAAGCATCTTTGTCTTCTAACCTGATGAAGTAAGCTGAGTAAAAGTAAAGGTAAGCCCTAGGTGATTGCACAGAGGCATGCATCCAGGGGATATATGGTGTTAGTGTGCACTGAAACACTTAGGGGATATGGTGTTAGTGTGCACTGAAGCACTTAGGGGATACGGTGTTAGTGTGACTTTGTCATGACAGACTAGTGCACTAACCACCAGCTGGGTGACTGAGACATCTCTTCTTAGACTTAAACCTCTGACTTTGTCATGACAGACTAGTGCACTAACCACCAGCTGGGTGACTGAGACATCTCTTCTTAGACTTCAACCTCTGACTCTGTTGTGAGAGACTAGTGCACTAACCACCAGCTGGGTGACTAAGGCATCTCTTCTTAGACTTGAACCTCCAACTTTGTCTTGACAGACTAGTGCACTAACCACCAGCTGGGTGACTAAGGCATCTCTTCTTAGACTTGAACCTCCAACTTTGTCATGACAGACTAGTGCACTAACCACCAGCTGGGTGACTGAGGCATCTCTTCTTAGACTTGAACCTCCGACTTTGTCATGACAGACTAGTGCACTAACCACCAGCTGGGTGACTGAGACATCTCTTCTTAGACTTAAACCTCTGACTTTGTCATGACAGACTAGTGCACTAACCACCAGCTGGGTGACTGAGACATCTCTTCTTAGACTTCAACCTCTGACTCTGTTGTGAGAGACTAGTGCACTAACCACCAGCTGGGTGACTAAGGCATCTCTTCTTAGACTTGAACCTCCAACTTTGTCTTGACAGACTAGTGCACTAACCACCAGCTGGGTGACTAAGGCATCTCTTCTTAGACTTGAACCTCCAACTTTGTCATGACAGACTAGTGCACTAACCACCAGCTGGGTGACTGAGGCATCTCTTCTTAGACTTGAACCTCCGACTTTGTCATGACAGACTCGTGCACTAACCACCAGCTAGGTGACTGAGACATCTCTTCTTAGACTTAAACCTCTGACTTTGTCATGACAGACTAGTGCACTAACCACCAGCTAGGTGACTGAGACATCTCTTCTTAGACTTAAACCTCTGGCACTGTTGTGAGAGACTAGTGCACTAACCACCAGCTAGGTGACTGAGACATCTCTTCTTAGACTTAAACCTCTGGCACTGTTGTGAGAGACTAGTGCACTAACCACCAGCTAGGTGACTGAGGCATCTCTTCTTAGACTTGAACCTCCGACTTTGTCATGACAGACTAGTGCACTAACCACCAGCTGGGTGACAGAGACATCTCTTCTTATACTTGAACCTCCGACTTTGTCATGTCAGACTAGTGCACTAACCACTTCAATACTCAGTACAACCACCATCAAGCACCACTTGTTTTTAAACTACAAATCTTTGAAATGCTGAAAAATGAATGGGTTTCAGTTCTTGCGATTTATCAAAATTACGAGGAGAAAAAAAAAAAAAAGAAAAATGAACAGATCTGGTATGTGAACCCTACGTAGGTAATTGACATGTCAGGGCAATCTGCTTCCCAATCTCCTGGCATTTCACGACAGGCTGAAAAACCACTTCACACTAGCTCTGTGCTGGCTACATGTCACAGAGAGTATTTCAGTTCCGATGGTTTTATTACTTATTTCAGGTACTAGTCACTGGGTTTCTCCTTGCACCACTCACCGTCATCTCAATAACAATTCCACTAACATGAGAATGACTTACACTGACCCCGCTTACCATAAATACACTGACAGTTGTGTGCATACCTTAATTTAATGTATATCATCTTACCTTGCAGACAGATATTCTCTGTGTTTACAGCCACCACTAACAGTTACTGTATCATCAGGCTCTCATTATTACAGACAAGTTAAATGAATGGCAAATAAGATACACCAGTGGTTTTCAAACCTTTTCAGATTGTGGCCCTTTGCCTCCCAGGACAAATTCCTAATGCCCTGAAAAAACTAAACTGCTCGGTTGGTTTATGATAACCTTGATATTTCCTCTTACCTCATCATCCTACCTTGGATTTTATCACCACCACCCTCATGATGGGTGGTGCTATCTACTTTGGGAACCACTGTGATACACTGTCCTTAGCATGAATTAAATGATAGTTTAAATAATGGAATACAAATATCTGTAGCAGTATATGATGACCAAGGTTGCCAATTATAAACTCACCAACGGCCCCTCTTGCCTGATGCTCAACCTGTGTACTATGTGCTCGGAGAAAGCTTTGACGAGGCTGCTTCCAACACACCCTGGCATCTAAGAAAAGACTGTTTCCCTTAATACTGGCTCATTAGACTCTCATTTACATGTTTAGCACCATATACCATTCATTAAGAGTGATTTTATCTTGGGAGACACATCGCAAGCCCTATGTGACACACGACAACATGGGAAGGATGTAAATCTAAGAAGTGTAATTTCAGATCAGCATGGCCAATGTATAGCAGCATTTTTGCATTTTAAAAACAAAATATAATAATGATAATTTCCCTATAACAAATGATATGTTAAAAAAAAATGGGAAAAAAAAAAGGATTTTCTACACTCCTCCTTCTAACCTCTTTGGAAATATTTCTGCCATTCTGTCTCTAGGATAAGCCTGACTGGTTTTTTTTCATGGCTCCTCTAGAGCTTGGCTTTTTGGGTTATTCTGAATAGAAGGGTGTGTCTCAGTGTTCAACAGCTGCTGCAGTTTTGGAGGATATGACCTGTGAACTGTTTACTTGGCACATGCCATAACGGTATTAGACTGCAGACATGATGAGATTACTGAGACTTAATTCAGGATCCAGTGTAAACACACATAAAAAAATCTTGATTCTTGGCAGGCTCCACTACCGTGTGGGACTATTGTGAAGCCTTCTGCTAGCAGGGCAGAAGGAGAACATCAGCCTGTTAATAACGGTACCAAAAATATATGTGTGTGTTGTGTGTGTGTATGGAGGGGGGGAAGGAACCTTGGCTCTGCTAAAAAATCATGCACTTGCTCTAGCACAGTCATCCTTGCTTTCACCATTCTTAATATGTCAATGGACAATGAAATTCTGTATCTAGAGGAAGAAACATATCTATTATATATGGAGGAAGAAACATATCTATTATATATATTGGAAGAAACATATCTATTATATATGGAGGAAGAAACATATCTACTATATATGGAGGAAGAAACAAATCTAAAAACCAAGGGATATGTTCCTTACAGACCTACTTGATCATGTGACATCTAGTTGATGATTCTTACAAACCATATCTACCAGAAGCTTAACTGCTGACCACCAGGTGCTAAATAAATACAGGAGCTTAATCACCAACCACTAGATGCTAAATACATGAGCTTAATCAACAACCCAACCACTAGATGCTAAATAAATACAGGAACTTAATCAAAGACCACTAGATGCTAAATAAATACAGGAGCTTAATCAACAACCCAACCACTAGATGCTAAATAAATACAGGGACTTAATCAAAGACCATCATCATCATCATCAGATGCCGTGCCGACTGGCGTTGGCTATTATGCTTCTCCAGAGTACCCGATCCTTCATGCAGGCCATCAGTTCAGTTGGCGATCTCCTCTCACACCATCCCGTCAGACTGTCCAGTATCGTTTCTCTTGGTCTTCCTCTTGATCTTCTTCCTTCTATTTTTCCTGTTGTTATAATATTTTCAATGCCCCCTCTTCTCATTGCATGTCCTATGAAAGTACACTGTCTCTCTCTTATCTTTCTGACAAGGTTTTTTGTCTCTCCAGCTCTTCTCATACATTCTTCATTAGTTATTTTTGCTGTCCAGGGGATTCGCAACATTCTTCTAATAAACCACATTTCTGCTGCTTCCAATGATTTTTGTGCAGACTTGCCTATTGTCCATGATTCACTTCCATATAACAAGATAGGTTCAATATAGCATTTTAGGACTCGTTTTCTAACATTCATTGATAAAGATGTGTTAGCTAATATGTTTCTCATTCTCTGAAATGCAGTCTTTGCTTGACCTATTCTGTTCCTAATTTCTGTTCTGCATTTCCCATCTGAAGTTATTACTGCTCCAAGGTATTTGAATTTCTGCACCTGCTTTAGAATGGTTTCATTTAATACTGCATGCTGGTGGATTCTGTTTCTTAGATATAACCATAGTCTCTGTCTTTTTGATGTTCAAAGTAAGGCCCTTCTGTTCACTTTCTTTGGCGACTTTATCCAAGAGATTTTGCAGGTCTTGTTGGTTCTCAGCTATCAGTACTGTGTCGTCAGCATACCGAAGGTTGTTAATATTGTATCCTCCAATTTTTATGCCTGGTTCTGTGATGATTGTTCTTAGAATATTCTCGCTGTACAGAGAAAAAAGGTCTGGAGATAGTACACATCCCTGTCGCACCCCTTGTTTTATAGATTGGTATTTTCCAATTCTATTTTCAACTCGAACTGCTGCTTCTTGCTGCCAGTATAGATGTTTTACAATCCTCAAGTCTTTGCCGTCTATATTGATGTCTTCAAGCATTTTAATAATTTCACTATGTTTCACCTTGTCAAATGCCTTTGTGTAATCAATGAAGCATAAGTAGAGATCTTTCTGTACTTCTAAAGCTCTTTCTGTTAGTGTTCGTAAAGCATAAATGGCATTGTGTGTTCCCTTTCCTTCAACAAATCCAAACTGTTCATCTGCTATTTCCATTTTTATCTTTTTCCTTGTTCTTCTCATAATGATTCTCAGAAGTAGCTTCGTTATGTGACATGAGAGGTTGATAGTCAGGTGGTCGTCACATTCCTTTGCACCTGGTTTCTTTGGTAGTGCTATAAACGTGGATTTAATCAGGTCACTGGGAATATAACCACTGTTGTAAATATCATTCAGCAACTTGGTTATTATTTTTATTCCTGTCTCCTCTAATCCCTCTATTTCTTCTATTGTTATATTATCAGGCCCAGTTGCTTTTCCTTTCTTCATGTGTTTGATGGCATCTATGATTTCATCTTCAAGTATTGGCGGTCCACCACAGTTTTCAGTATCTGGTGTTAATTCTGGTCTTTCTCCTCCATATAGCTCACCGATATACTCTGTCCACCTGTCCACAATGTCTTCTTTTCCCATTAACAATTTACCTTCTTTCGATTTCAGGCATCCTGTGGTATATTTTGTTTTCCTGCCTGTGAGTTCATTAATTCGTTTATGCATGTTTTTGCTGTCTTTATTATGAGAGTCCTCTATCTGTCTGCACTGTTCATTTAACCACACTTCTTTTGCTTCTCTGCATTTGCGTCTTATTTCTTTATTTATCTTGCTATATTTTTCCTCGTTATTTTTACTCCTCCTCCTCTTGTCCATCAGTCCTAGGATGTCGTCTGTCATCCATTTATTTTTAGGGGTTCTTTTTACAATTGTATTATCTCCTTAACAGTTTGATGGATAGAATCTCTTAACATTGTTCATCTATACTATTTATCTTTGCTATTGCATTGTATTTATTTGTTATAATAACTTTGTATTGTTCTCGCAGTTCTTGGTCATTTTTAAGAAGTTCTGTATTCAGTTTGATGTTTCTCACTTTTCTGCCTGCTTTCTTTAGCTTTATTCTAACTTTTCCACAGAGTGGATCATGGTCACTATTGCAGTCAGCTCCTGGCATGGTTGTGTTGTCAGTAATGCATTCTGGAATCGTTTGTTGATTAATATGTAGTCTGTCTGGTTAAAAGTCTTTTTATCTGGGCTGCACCACGTTGCCAGTCTTCGAGGATGTTGTTTAAACCAGGTGTTTCCTACAACCATGCTATGTATTCTTGCCCATTCAATTAATTTATAACCTCTGTCATTCCTCTCCCCCAGTCCATAGTCACCAACAATGTCCGAAGTTCTTCCTTTACCAACTTTGGCATTAAAATCTCCCATGACTATGGTAACTTCATGTGACTTTGTGTGTTTTAGTGCTGTCTCTATGTCATTATAAAATCTGTATATCTTCCTCAGAACTTTCAGATGTTGGAGCATAATCAAAGACCAACAGATGCTAAATAAATACAGGAGCTTAATCAACCCAACCACTAGGTGTTAAATAAATACAGAAGCTTAATCACAGACCACTAGATGCTAAATAAATACAGGAGCTTAATCAACAACCCAACCACTAGATGCTAAAAAAATACAGGAGCTTAATCACAGACCACTAGATGCTAAATAAATACAGGAGCTTAATCAACAACCCAACCACTAGATGCTAAATAAATACAGAAGCTTAATCACAGACCACTAGATGCTAAATAAATACAGGAGCTAAGTTCATTTCAGTAACAGATAAACCTGTCCTTGTTTTTCTTCTGTATTTTGTCCAGTCATGTCCAAATAACAGATTTTCTTGTTTTTCATTTCACACAAACAGGCAGGCAGTCATAAAACACTGAACGTGAGAAAACAGCGGACACAGGTAAAATGGGAATGCGTGTTTTACCAGAGGCATGTTGTAGTAGAGGCCAAACCTGGACCTGGCCAGCAGCGGAAACACAGCATCTTTAACGCAGATCTACAAGAAACAGAAAGCACATTTATATGATGGGGGCCTCGTTTACACTCAGATTTTATGCTTACATATCAGTCTCTGTTGCTGTGGTGGTGTGGCGGTTAGTGCACTCACCTGCGAATCAGTAGGTCCCTGGTTTGATTTCACACTTCGGCGGAATTTTTTTTTTTCACGCTGACTGGCACCAGGGTCAACCCAGCCTAAAAAGAAAAATGGGTGCCCGGGGTTTCCCTAAGAAAACAAAGGCAGCGAGGGCAAGATGCTGATACCCTTACCTCAGATGCTGTTGTGTCCCAGAAACATGAAGGCACTAACACTTCACACCCCTACGGCACGCAAATGCTACAGGACTTAGATTTTGAACAAGTCTTTGTAGATAAACATTACGAAACCTGAGAATTCTACAAGAAACAGTACACCATCATTTTTGGACCAATAAAATATTCTGTAATACCAAGACAACTATAAACATGCTTTCTTCTAGAGAGTTCTTGATGAACTGATACACTCACTATTTATCATCTTCTGCGGTGACTGACTCCGTGCTTCTAAATTTTGCATGTTTTCAAAAATTTCAGTCACTGATTATCTTCTATGCTCATGTGCAACTTGGTCAGTCCATTAAGATATTTTCTCCTTGCTTTTCCTCACTCCCCCTCCCTACCCCCACCCCAATTTAATAATCAAGTGCCATAACTTCTGTTTTCTCATACTATGACCAAGAACTCTGAATATTTTTACTTCGGATTTTAACTTTAGTTCTCATTGTTTCCTAGCTTCTCTGAGAACTTACTTTTTCTCCCACTGGCCACCTAGGCTATAACTTGAATCTTTCTCAAAAAACAAAAAAAAAACACTTCTCTGTTGCCTACAATTTTTGTTTACTTTGTTTATTGTCTGATTTACTAATCTGTGGTAGCAGGTTCAAGTCCCACCAATGGGGTTTTTTTTTCTTTTTAATGGCACCACCACACCAAAAAGGCCCCGGGGTCCACCCAGCTTCTAAAAATGGGTGCCGGAGAAGTCTGGGGAGGTAAATATGGCCAGACATGATACTGACCACATCACACTTTCATGTGCTGAAGGTCTTGGAAATACGGGCCTAATATTGTATTCCCAATATGCCCTAATGACATGGAAATGGGGATTTTAGTTTTTACCTCTGTTTACTGTCCAAGATCTGCAAGCACATTAGTTCTGTACGGCACTGCAAAGCAACAACTTTGATAAAGAACTTGCTTCATAATAAAATGGCAGCGTATTATGATGGCTTTCCTTACTTTCTGGGCAGGACTCAAGAAACAGACTTCACAGTCGGCTCCACCACCATGGGGGAAACTTGTAAAACCCTAGCCTGCTAGCCAGGTTGTCATAGTATGATGTGCTGCATGAAAGTAATATGTATATAAATACTCAACATTGTTTTATAGATTGGTATTTTCCAATTCTATTTTCAACTCGAACTGCTGCTTCTTGCTGCCAGTATAGATGTTTTACAATCCTCAAGTCTTTGCCGTCTATATTGATGTCTTCAAGCATTTTAATAATTTCACTATGTTTCACCTTGTCAAATGCCTTTGTGTAATCAATGAAGCATAAGTAGAGATCTTTCTGTACTTCTAAAGCTCTTTCTGTTAGTGTTCGTAAAGCATAAATGGCATTGTGTGTTCCCTTTCCTTCAACAAATCCAAACTGTTCATCTGCTATTTCCATTTTTATCTTTTTCCTTGTTCTTCTCATAATGATTCTCAGAAGTAGCTTCGTTATGTGACATGAGAGGTTGATAGTCAGGTGGTCGTCACATTCCTTTGCACCTGGTTTCTTTGGTAGTGCTATAAACGTGGATTTAATCAGGTCACTGGGAATATAACCACTGTTGTAAATATCATTCAGCAACTTGGTTATTATTTTTATTCCTGTCTCCTCTAATCCCTCTATTTCTTCTATTGTTATATTATCAGGCCCAGTTGCTTTTCCTTTCTTCATGTGTTTGATGGCATCTATGATTTCATCTTCAAGTATTGGCGGTCCACCACAGTTTTCAGTATCTGGTGTTAATTCTGGTCTTTCTCCTCCATATAGCTCACCGATATACTCTGTCCACCTGTCCACAATGTCTTCTTTTCCCATTAACAATTTACCTTCTTTCGATTTCAGGCATCCTGTGGTATATTTTGTTTTCCTGCCTGTGAGTTCATTAATTCGTTTATGCATGTTTTTGCTGTCTTTATTATGAGAGTCCTCTATCTGTCTGCACTGTTCATTTAACCACACTTCTTTTGCTTCTCTGCATTTGCGTCTTATTTCTTTATTTATCTTGCTATATTTTTCCTCGTTATTTTTACTCCTCCTCCTCTTGTCCATCAGTCCTAGGATGTCGTCTGTCATCCATTTATTTTTAGGGGCTTCTTTTTTCAGTGGTATTATCTCCTTAACAGTTTGGTGGATAGAATCTCTTAACATTTCCCATTGTTCATCTATACTATTTATCTTTGCTATTGCATTGTATTTATTTGTTATAATAACTTTGTATTGTTCTCGCAGTTCTTGGTCATTTTTAAGAAGTTCTGTATTCAGTTTGATGTTTCTCACTTTTCTGCCTGCTTTCTTTAGCTTTATTCTAACTTTTCCACAGAGTGGATCATGGTCACTATTGCAGTCAGCTCCTGGCATGGTTTTTGTTGTCAGTAATGCATTGCGGAATCGTTTGTTGATTAATATGTAGTCTATCTGGTTAAATGTCTTTTTGTCTGGGCTGCACCACGTTGCCAGTCTTCGAGGATGTTGTTTAAACCAGGTGTTTCCTACAACCATGCTATGTATTCTTGCCCATTCAATTAATTTATAACCTCTGTCATTCCTCTCCCCCAGTCCATAGTCACCAACAATGTCCGAAGTTCTTCCTTTACCAACTTTGGCATTAAAATCTCCCATGACTATGGTAACTTCATGTGACTTTGTGTGTTTTAGTGCTGTCTCTATGTCATTATAAAATATCTGTATATCTTCCTCAGAACTTTCAGATGTTGGAGCATAATCAAAGACCAACAGATGCTAAATAAATACAGGAGCTTAATCAACCCAACCACTAGGTGTTAAATAAATACAGAAGCTTAATCACAGACCACTAGATGCTAAATAAATACAGGAGCTTAATCAACAACCCAACCACTAGATGCTAAAAAAATACAGGAGCTTAATCACAGACCACTAGATGCTAAATAAATACAGGAGCTTAATCAACAACCCAACCACTAGATGCTAAATAAATACAGAAGCTTAATCACAGACCACTAGATGCTAAATAAATACAGGAGCTAAGTTCATTTCAGTAACAGATAAACCTGTCCTTGTTTTTCTTCTGTATTTTGTCCAGTCATGTCCAAATAACAGATTTTCTTGTTTTTCATTTCACACAAACAGGCAGGCAGTCATAAAACACTGAACGTGAGAAAACAGCGGACACAGGTAAAATGGGAATGCGTGTTTTACCAGAGGCATGTTGTAGTAGAGGCCAAACCTGGACCTGGCCAGCAGCGGAAACACAGCATCTTTAACGCAGATCTACAAGAAACAGAAAGCACATTTATATGATGGGGGCCTCGTTTACACTCAGATTTTATGCTTACATATCAGTCTCTGTTGCTGTGGTGGTGTGGCGGTTAGTGCACTCACCTGCGAATCAGTAGGTCCCTGGTTTGATTTCACACTTCGGCGGAATTTTTTTTTTTCACGCTGACTGGCACCAGGGTCAACCCAGCCTAAAAAGAAAAATGGGTGCCCGGGGTTTCCCTAAGAAAACAAAGGCAGCGAGGGCAAGATGCTGATACCCTTACCTCAGATGCTGTTGTGTCCCAGAAACATGAAGGCACTAACACTTCACACCCCCTACGGCACGCAAATGCTACAGGACTTAGATTTTGAACAAGTCTTTGTAGATAAACATTACGAAACCTGAGAATTCTACAAGAAACAGTACACCATCATTTTTGGACCAATAAAATATTCTGTAATACCAAGACAACTATAAACATGCTTTCTTCTAGAGAGTTCTTGACGAACTGATACACTCACTATTTATCATCTTCTGCAGTGACTGACTCCGTGCTTCTAAATTTTGCATGTTTTCAAAAATTTCAATCACTGATTATCTTCTATGCTCATGTGCAACTTGGTCAGTCCATTAGGATATTTTCTCCTTCCTTTTCCTCACTCCCCCTCCCTACCCCCACCCCAATTTAATAATCAAGTGCTGTAACTTCTGTTTTCTCATACTATGACCAAGAACTCTGAATATTTTTACTTCAGATTTTAACTTTAGCTCTCATTGTTTCCTAGCTTCTCTGAGAACTTACTTTTTCTCCCACTGGCCACCTAGGCTATAACTTGAATCTTTCTCAAAAAACAAAAAAAAAAACACTTCTCTGTTGCCTACAGTTTTTGTTTACTTTGTTTATTGTCTGCTTTACTAATCTGTGGTAGCAGGTTCAAGTCCCACCACTGGGGTTTTTTTTTCTTTTTAATGGCACCACCACACCAAAAAGGCCCTGGGGTCCACCCAGCTTCTAAAAATGGGTGCCGGAGAAGTCTGGGGAGGTAAATATGGCCAGACATGATACTGACCACATCACACTTTCATGTGCTGAAGGTCTTGGAAATACGGGCCTAATATTGTATTCCCAATATGCCCTAATGACATGGAAATGGGGATTTTAGTTTTTACCTCTGTTTACTGTCCAAGATCTGCAAGCACATTAGTTCTGTACGGCACTGCAAAGCAACAACTTTGATAAAGAACTTGCTTCATAATAAAATGGCAGCGTATTATGATGGCTTTCCTTACTTTCTGGGCAGGACTCAAGAAACAGACTTCACAGTCGGCTCCACCACCATGGGGGAAACTTGTAAAACCCTAGCCTGCTAGCCAGGTTGTCATAGTATGATGTGCTGCATGAAAGTAATATGTATATAAATACTCAACATTATATAATAGTATGATACATAATTACAATCTTAAGCACTGCATAAAAGTAGAGCAATTACAATATGAAGCACAGCATGAAAGTAGCATTATTACAACATGAAGCACTGCATGACAGTATAACTACAACATGTAGAACTGCATGAAAGTAGGACACAGTCTTTACTAGTTCTGTTCAGCGGGTCCTCATTACAAAGTCACCCCCCAGCTAAGCAAATGTAAATCCCACATTCCACATACATATCACAGTTAAAGATAAAATCTCCGTTTCCGTGCCATTAACGCATACTGGGATATGGTGTTAGGCCCTTATTTCTAAAACCTCTGGCATATGATAGTGTGATGTGGTTAGTATCATGCCTGGCTGCATTTACCTTCCCAGAATTCTCTGGCGCCCATTTTTAGAGGCACGGGGCCTTTTTTGGTGTGATGGTACCAGAAAAAAAATCCCCACTGCTGGGACTTAAACCCAGTACCACTGGATTAGTAGGCCAAGCGCCTAACCACTCAGCCAACCAGACTGCATACATTAGGCATTTAAAAAAAAAAGAGCCTACCTTTTTACCATCTAAATCTTTCAAAGGTATAACTGGATGATCTGTAAAGGCCTTCCAAGTCTGGCTAAAGAAATCTCCATATGGCATTGGGCTCTGTGTACACAAATAATACCCTGTATTTTTTTCTTTTTCTAACGTTTCAGAGACAGTAATTTAAAGGAGAGTGAAAATTGATAATATGAACTTATATGAGATCTTGAATGCTTCAAAGAAATGGGGGTATGCTCTAGTTTCTTGTTCTGAAGCTACAAGCAGGATGTTATTTGCAGTCGATGAAGTGACGGTGTTGAAGCAAAAGTACTGTGCTGGATGGGGAGTGGGTTGCAGCTATTTTTGAACCCCCCCACAGTGAAGCTAAAATAAAGCAGGAAAATGTGCAATGGTTCTTCACCAGACTCCAGAGTCATAGTGGTTTGTCCCATTAGGTAGGCTGAGCCTGTTCATGTTGGGGACATCAAGAGAGAGGTGGAATAGAGTCTCGGTCAGCTATGATTCTCTAAAAGTGACTCCAGCAGTCAGCTTTGTATGGGTCACTGTGAATAGTAATTCCATGCTGCATCTTCACCTCCTCTAATTTAAAATAATCTTAGAAACATATCTATTACATAAGAAGGAAGAAACATATTTATTATACATGAAGGAAGAAACATATTTATTATACATGAAGGAAGAAACATATCTATTATATGTGGAAGAAGAAATGTTTAGATGACACTAAAATGGTAGGTTTGTACAGGGTGATCCACAGAAAAGTACACCATTTTCATACTTCCTCACAAAAGTTAGTACACCCTTGAAGATGGATTTGAGAGTCATGATGTATAAACTAGGAAAAAAGTAAGAACAGCTTTATTACTTAACGAGCACACAGTTGTGACATTTTGGTGTGAACTCTTCCCATGCCATTGTTGCGTTAGTGAGAATTTCCGGTTACTGAGTTGCGTGCCATATTCGTTATAGTGACAATTCATTTGTTTTCAATAAAACAACCGGTGTAACATTTAGATTGTACATATTTCGTCTGCATTTCTAGTGACACTTTTCAAAATGGTCCTTAGTTATGAGCGATGCCAAGCGAGAAAAAGAAAGATGTAGATAGAGGTATAGACATGGCCTGTGACCACCCCACTGCTCTTGAATGTATCCTAAGTAGATTTAGACAGATGACTGGAGAAGTAGTTAGGAGGTTATTTCAGACATTAATTTAGCGAGAATGCAACATAGAATCACAATACGAGATCGACAAGTAGATCTAGACATCTCAGATGGTAAATAGTGTAGATTCAGACCTAGCCGATGGTGAGCTGGGCACAGTCAGTGTCTAAAAACATCACATTACTTCTTTTTTCCTAAAAAAACTCTGCATTTAAGAAATTTTCATACATTTAGTTATACTTTGAAACATAATAAGTACGCGGAAGTACATGGAAATATTGTTTTCCATTCCATTTAACAGCTATACCCCTATACATATCAAGACCTGCGCTTTTATTCTGGCACCCATCTGAACCTCCGCGTTTCTTCCTGTGGCACAGGAAGAGTTAATCATACAAAAACACACAGGACATAGAAACAGAGAGAAGATAAAAATACAAATTCACATGAAAGCTATGTAAAAAAAATAGGAATGGAAAAAAAATAGAATAAAATAAAATGAATGGAGCACTTAGCTGTGACTTGTAAGAGGCTGTTTTCAGAAGTGTGCATGGTGGAGCGTAGAGAATGTTTAAATGGAGACTTGTGATGTGTGATAGGTGGGGGGGGGGGGGGGGGGGGGGGGGGGGGGGGGTAACAACGGAAAGGGGAGAGAGTGACACAATGGTAATCTAACCGGAAAAAGATGGAATAGGTGATTATAGCTGGGGTAGAGGGGCTGTAATCTGATGCTTTGAGGAGGTTCTGAACTACGTGTTACAAGTGAGGAAGGAGTGGAACTTAATGCAGAAGGAATATGACTGTGGGAGAGGGGAATGTTAGGTGCAGCTGAATTTCGAGTTCAGCTAAGTGCTCCATTCATTTTATTTTCATTCTATTTTTTCCATTCCTATTTTTTTACATAGCATTCATGCAAATTTATATCTGATCTTCTCTCTCTATTTCTTCGTCCTGTGTGTTTTTGTATGATTAAGGTTCACACCGAAATGTCACAAATGTGTGCTCGTTAATAAAGCTGCTCCTACTTTTTTCCCAGCTTATACGTTTTGTTATCACAGTTATACTGCAGTGGCTTCGTGTACAGTCATATACTTAGTTTTGTATACTGATACACTAATTATTCACTGAGAGTCGTGATATGCTTTGGAGATAAAGCTTAGGTTCTGGAACACATGAATTTTCCCAATGTGTGCAGCAGTGCTATGCTGATCCACGTAAATCTAGACAGACAGACAGATCTAGAATAAAATGCACAAAACCTATGAGCCAACATGGGCTAACTCATGACTCGGGTAACTTTCTGTTTTGCAATCAAGCTCTCTTCTTGTCTCATCCCTGTCGTGATCTTCTTAGAACTGTGTTGTCTGCTGCTGACATCATAGCGACGTCGAAGAACAAACAGCATTTGAAAAAAGTGGATTGTCTGAACACAGAACTGTGTCTGAATTTCGATTAGATCAGAAATCAGATATGTTTGTTTTTCATGTATGTATCTATTTATCTTTCTCTTGTCCTTGATAAAAACACTTTTGCCAAAATATTGGGGATGTTGTTTTTCAATACCATTTCATTGTTCTTATCTTCTATTGTTAAATTCTCCCCTTTTCCTTTCTCTTTCTATTTCTTTTTTTTTTTGTTTGTTTGTAAAACTACATCTAACTCTACCCAAGGAGCACCAAGACGAGGTAGGATACAGTTCTGAGCACCTCTGACAATCACACCACCAATCTCCTTCTTCCTAACTCTTCCATCTCTCCGAAACTGTGAGTGTGATGCTCTCTGCAGCCGACGTGGTGAAGGTACTGAAGCATAACATTGCTGGATTTGGAGTGGGTTATGGTGGCCATTTTTTCAGTCCCTGAATGGAAGTAAAAAAAAAAAAACGGGGTGTGCAGTGCTTCTTTAGCAGACTCCACCACCATGGAGACCACGGTGGTCCCTGCCCCGTTACCCAGATTAGACCTGTTACTGGTGGTACCAATGGAGAGGTGGGATAGGGTCTTGGTCAACTATGGTTCACTAATCTTGATGCTAGCATGTTAGCTGCAGGTACCTGTTTGCCAAACTGGACAACGTCGTCACCTCACCACCATTCTCGCAGTCATTCCTGCTCCATTCTTTCTGTTAAACCAACAATTACACAGAGAAATGACACTAAAGGACACAACCTTCTTCCTATCAAACCACCAGTTACACAGAGAAATGACACTAAAAGACACAACCTTCTTCATATCAAATCATCAATTACACAAAGAAATGACACTAAAAGACACCATCCTCATCCTTTCAAAACACCGATTACACAGTGAAATGACACGACACAATCCTCTTCCTATCAAAACACCAATTACACAGTGAAATGACACGACACAATCCTCTTCCTATCAAAACACCAATTACACAGTGAAATGACACGACACAATCCTCTTCCTATCAAAACATCAATTACACAGTGAAATGACACAACACAATCCTCTTCTTATCGAAACACCAATTACACAGTGAAATGACACAACACAATCCTCTTCTTATCAAAACACCAATTACACAGTAAAATGACACAACACAATCCTCTTCTTATCAAAACACCAATTACACAGTGAAATGACACAACACAATCCTCTTCCTATCAAAACACCAATTACACAGAGAAATAACACTATAGGTCACATCCTCTTCCTCTGAAACCACCATCTACACAAAGAGAAATGATGCTGCAAGACATAACACAATCAAGGACTGTTAAAAAAAAACAAAAAACAACGGGGTGTCAATGACATGTGAGCAACACCGGGACAATTCAGAAGTACCTACAGTATCCCACATGATGATGTTCACATCTGTGTCAAATGAGTTGTTGATGTGCTGAGAAGCATAAAGGTTGACAAAGTCACAAAAATGGTGGTACATATTGATGCCTGTCAAGAGAAGAAAGCACAGACAGTGTCAGACATACAAGTATTTTGGTGACAAATGAATGATACATAGCAGGTGAAAGATAAAGGTGCCTTTAACATGATGTTAATGCTCGTACTGTCACTGACCTATCAGCATGCGAGAACGTCATGTGGTCCACATCATGCCTGACCATCATACTTCCTCAGCTTCAAGAGTTGCCAGGTACTCATTTCTACAGCCGGGTGAATGAAGGCATGCTAAACCTGGACACGAACCGCCAGCCACATCATAAAGGACTACCACACAAACCACTTCATTACTTAGGCACCATCAGTGTAAACCCTGTTACGCCATGGAGGCACCTAGAGAGATAATGGTGTTAGCGCCCATATTTTCCTTGGCCTGCTGGTGCACTAGACTGACTGACTGATTGTATTTTATTTGCAAAGGGTGAAGAACTGGGCACGTGGGTCCATATGACATTCTGCCTTTTATCATACAACTATCTCTATCATACAACTACCTCTCTAGAGAGTTGATGTGATCAGCAACATGCCTGGCAGGCTTTCCCTTTCTATATCCAGAAGAAGTCCGGCACCCATTTCCTCAGCTGGACTCACATCACTGACCTTTGCCATGAAAGACTAGTACTTATTATTATTATTATTACACTTTCATTAGTGTGAGTATAACAAATATCTGGCATATGTAGCTGAACAACTGAATAAGAGACTCAAGTTCTGACAAATTATATCACATACAAGGACTCTTGACTTTAAAAGACATATTTAGCCCTAACGTACAATATCTAAACCACAGCTGTAGAGTTGGAGTTGAGTTTGAGTCAATTTTCGGTGGAATCAAAGTTAGTGGAAATGTACCATTTACGAAGGAGTCAGAATCAGTCAGTAGAAAAATAAACGAATTAGAGTCAGGAGCGAAGTTAAGAGTCAGCAGAAATGCTCTAATTAACCAGTCACAGACAGATTGTAGAAAAACAGAATTCAGAGTCAGAAGCAATTTTGAATGGAGTCAGAGTCAACAGAAATGTAGCATTTGTGAAGTGGGTGAAGAGGATTTGGAGCTGAAGTTTTGCTGAATCCACAGTCCTGACTGAAACACAGGAATTCCTTTCATTTGTTCTATTCTTCTTCTTCTTCTGCGTTCAAGGTTGTTGGTCACATCAGATCTTGATCCCTGTTGACATGGCAAAAGCCCGCAGTCCTCTCCAGATCCTGATAGGAGCCCCAAAGCTTTTGCCCCAAGCTTGTGTCTTCTGGTCATGTCTCGTGCCTCAGGTCTGCATGGTTTAGACAATCCTGAAGGACATGTTCTGGAGTCTGGACTCCACTGCCACATGAACACTCATCTGTGTGAAACATTTTAAGTCGATGTAGGTGGCTGTTCTATGATGCTGCATGGTAAACTATGGAAGGCAGTCAGCAGTGGGTTGCTAGTCACAGACAAGACAAACATATCTCTCTCTCTCTCTCAAGGTCCCTGTCAATCATCGTAGGTTATCATGTCCTTCCATAACCCTCAATCCCTTGTGCATCTCAACAGGCCTGTCACTGAGCATTTCCTGTGCCAGGAAGCCAGACCATCAAACGTCTTTTCTCTCTGTCCACCTCTGCCTCTTGTACCTTTGATCTTCCCTGTTTCCATTATGTGCTCTAGCCGGCCTCTCCTCCAAACATGCTCCACAAATATGGAGTGTCATTTTCTGATCTTTGTTATCATTTTTCTTGTTTTTTATTTATGCCCCTTTATGAACTTCCTCGTTCGATTTTCTTGCTGCCCATGGTACCTTCAGCATTCTTATTAAGAACCACATATCAGCTGATTCCAGCCTTCTTTGTGTCTCTTCACTGACTGTCCAAGCTTTACATCCATAGAACAGGACTAGTTCAATGTAGCACTCTCTTCCTGACTCTCATAAACAGGAACTTATGACAAACATATATGTAAACTATTAAAAAGATAATTTTATTTTCAAATCTGTATAACCTGTAAATACAACTCTCCTGGAAGTGTGGAGCCTGAAGATCATGATGCTGGCAGCAGCTAAGAAGTAACTCACCTGCATCAAGTTTTATAAGATATGTTGGTTTATCAAACACAATATCACATCCTTCACCTTGAGAAGGGTTAAAGTTCAAGGATGTGAAATGTTCTAATTCTGCAAACCTGTGGGAAAAAAAAAAATTAGAATATACTCCTCATTCATTAGCATTCTAGTTCTAGTCCTGATTTTTTCCATTTGAATTCTATTCTTAACACTTTGTTGACCACAGTTATTTACCCTGAAAAACCCCCAGTTCCCAGCCATTTTTCTGAAAAATGAACTTTTTTGAGTGAACTTAGAAAAACATGCATATCTCTACTCACCCTTTAGGGAATGTAATCCAACTTGGTAGACAGACTCCCAAGACCCTCTAGTACTTCTTGAGGGTGTGATATCTTGTGAAACAACTATCTGAATGCAGTGGAACTTGACAACTTTGACAAAAAAAAATTTGTTTCACTCTTTTTCTCATTGACCAAGCACACTCTGCACTTCCTAGATGATGCTTTTTTAGTGCCTTCATCCTCAGGATTCACCAGAACATGATTATTTACTATTCCAGACAATCACTGTTGTGCACTGTTGATATCATGCGAACAAGTCTTTCGTCTTTCCTTCATCAGTCGAAAGCTGCTGCTTCGGTTTATACAACTCTTGAAATTTAGGCAAAAAATAATCCAGCAGAGGTTTTATTTTGCTAATTCTACTTGTTTCTGGAAATGTTTGAGAGTTGTCAGAGAAATGCAGAAGTGTCAGAAGATGCTCAAATTTAGCTCTGCTCATTGTTTTTGAAAATATTGGTGTTTCCAGAAGAGGGTCTGTTGTTCAGTGTGGCTTCCTAGTCTGGCCCATCAAAATGATCAATCCAAAGAATTTGTTAATGTCTGAATGTGTTATATTTTCAGACAAAAAGGCAGTAGTTTGTTCATATGTTGTGTCTGTGCACAGTAGAAATTTTCATGATGAGGTAACAGTTTAAAAAAAATCATTGCCAAACACTGTACTGAAAATTTCCTCCATGCTGTCTTGTTTGTTTACATTCACTGAAACACCAGAATTTCCTATAAATTTTTCAAGAACTGGTGTAGAATCAATGTTACTCCACACACCTATATCACTGCTAACTATATCACATAAAAAATGTGAAATACTTACTGTTGAAGAATCATATCCTGACTTCGAATCACAATCACACTATCTCTGGAATTTTCACTTCTGACACAGCAACACTGTGCCTAGTTATCGTATTTTTAATCAGATCGCCGTCACAGAAATCACTTTGAAACACATCAATTTCATTACTAGAATCATTAAACAGTGGTTTTTATTCATTACTAGGGTAGTCTGACAAAAGATTCTGGGCATAATTCATTGTACTGTCGCAGTAACATCGAGCGTAACGTGCTCCGCCATTTGCACAAAATGTCGACTTGGCGAGATCTCGTAAACACGTGTTTCTGACAGCTAAACCCGCGAGATTTCTATTTTTTTTTAAGTTACGAAGATTAAAAACAATATTTTATTATATTAACTTTGCAGTAAAAATACAAACAACCAAAAATTACTTTAAATAACACGCTAGAAACAGTTTAAATAAGACGACCATCGAATACGGCAAATCCGCCTTTCGGTCAACAACACACGGAAACCAGAAATACGGATTTTCCCGTATTTGGTCAACAAAGTGTTAAGCTTAGGCAGTACCCTGGAGGGCATCAATCTAACAAAGTACCTTGGAGGACATCAATCTAACAAAGTACCTTGGAGGACATCAATCTAACAAAGTACCTTGGAGGACATCAATCTAACAAAGTACCATGGAGGACATCAATCTAACAAAGTAACCTGGAGGACATCAATCTAACAAAGTAACCTGGAGGACATCAATCTAACAAAGTACCTTGGAGGACATCAATCTAACAAAGTACCTTGGAGGACATCAATCTAACAAAGTACCTTGGAGGACATCAATCTAACAGACAAAGTACCATGGAGGACATCAATCCAACAAAGTAACCTGGAGGACATCAATCTAACAAAGTACCTTGGAGGACATCAATCTAACAAAGTACCTTGGAGGACATCAATCTAACAAAGTACCTTGGAGGACATCAATCTAACAAAGTACCTTGGAGGACATCAATCTAACAGACAAAGTACCTTGGAGGATATCATTCTAACAGACAATGTACCCTGGAGGACATCAATCTAACAAAGTACCTTAGAGGACATCAATCTAACAAAGTACCTTGGAGGACATCAATCTAACAGACAAAGTACCATGGAGGACATTAATCTAACAAAGTACCTTGCAGGACATCAATCTAACAAAGTACCGTGGAGAATATCATTCTAACAGACAATGTACCCTGGAGGACATCAATCTAACAAAGTACCTTGGAAGATATCATTCTAACAGACAATGTACCCTGGAGGACATCAGAGGACATCAATCTAACAAAGTATCTTGGAGGACATCAATCTAACAAAGTACCTTGGAGGACATCAATCTAACAAAGTATCTTAGAGGACATCAATCTAACAGACAAAGTACCTTGGAGGATATCATTCTAACAGACAATGTACCCTAGAAGACATCAATCTAACAAAGTACCTTGGAGGACATCAATCTAAAGGACAATGCCATAGAAAGACTGAAATGAAGCTGTGGTTCTTCTGCCCAATCAAGCAATCCTATTATGACAGTATCATAAAATCCCATAGCATTTGCATGCTGTGAGGGTGGAAAGTGTTAGTGCCCTCATATTTCTAGGCCACTACAGCATTTGTGGTAGGGATGCCAGCACATGTCCTTGCTGTCTTTGTTTTCCTAGGGGAAAAACTAGGTATCCCTTTTATGGAGCAAGGCTGACCCTGGTGCTAGCTGATCTGAAAAATTCTGCTCCCTCTAGTGCATAATAGAACCAGGGGCCTTCTGGTCAGCAGGTAAGTGCACTATCCACTACACCACCATGGCACCAGATTATGCAAAGTAACTGTACAAACAAAAAGGATTCAGTTGTGAAAGTTATCTCTTTCTGCTTTACGTAAATACCTAAACCAGTTTCAAATTTAATTTTGAAAAAACAAACAAACCACAACAAGGCACTACATTTCAACATGTCCTCATATATTCAGTAATGGGGACACTACTCACCATGACTGTAGGGGGCTCTTGTGTTCCCCTTCTGCTTTTAGAAGATTCTGATACAGTTGGCAATGGCCTCCAATCTGGCTAGGACCTAAAATATCCTCTCGGTAACGATTTCTGGCAACATAAAACAAAACATTAATGCTCTATCACTGAACAATGAAAAACAAATGTGGTTTAAAAACATTCCATTACAAAATAAATAAATAAATAAAGCTTAACAAAAAACAAAAAAGAAACCTTTCTCATGAAACCTATACTTCTGTGAAACATCACTAAAACCAATTCAATCAATTTTTTTTTTTTCAGGCTCATGGATATTCAGGACATGAACTGTTTTAGCTCAATTTAACCAGACAGCTAACAAAATCTGGCAACATTAATTTATCCTATGCCACACTACAATTCTTTTATTAACAAACATGCAATTATTTTTGACAGTGTCTAGCTGTCTAAGTTCGAATGTTTGAACTGCTCTTATAATTTTTGTTTTTCCTCTCTAAGTGTCACGAGTTACAACTTTTACAATTGCTTTACCGCAATCTTGACGAATTTTGCTGCAGCTTCTCTATTCAGAAGCAGCTCAAAATCTACTTTATATTTTGATCATACTACCTAAAGCAACAATAAAACTTCCCATGATCTGTCCATCGGGTGCTGATTAGTTGTTGCTACTGGTCATTTAAAAAAAAAAAAAAAAAGCTCATTTCAGTCTCGACCTAACCCATTTCAGGAAGATGTTTGTGGATGAATACGTGTCACACTAGATTTCTTGATATTTTTTTTAAAAAAAAGTATGTGTTCAATGTAAAATCCGTGCTCATTCTTCTTTGTTGTTTTATGTACTCATGATCATCATCATCTTGGGCTGTCTCCCCATGGAAGGTTGGCTGCAATGAATCTCCACTCTGCTCTGTTTCTTGCCTTCGTCGTGCGTCCAGCCAAGCTAGTTCCCGTCTATCCCTCGATGTTGTCCATCCATCTCTGTCACTGTCATCCTCTTGTTCTCTTCCCTTCAACCTTGCCCTCAAGAAGCTTCTCTCAATATAGTATTATGCCTCTTGGCATGCTCAAAGTATCTTAGCTGTCTTGTTTTTGTGACTTTCAATATTTCCCTTTTCACTTCTAGCTGGTTTAGCACTTCTTTGTTTCCTTTTCTGTCCATGAGATACACCCTATTCCTCTATCTATCCACATTTCAAGGGCTTCAGTTTTCTATTGTCCTATCAAAGATCTAGGTTTCTACACCATAAAGGAATACTGAATAAATCTAGCAGTTTAAGATACATAATCTCAGGTTTCTACACCATAAAGGAATACTGAATAAATCTAGCATTTTAAGATACATAATCTCAGGTTTCTACACCATAAAGGAATACTGAATAAATCTAGCATTTTACGATACATAATCTCAGGTTTCTACACCATAAAGGAATACTGAATAAATCTAGCATTTTACGATACATAATCTCAGCACATTTATGTACTAGATCATGTTAAACTTGAGTCATTATGCCAAAATGAGGTCTGCAGTTTTCTCTGGACCTCTTCTGCAATATCCCTAAACATTAAACACAGAAACCTTAAGTATTTTGGACATACTTGCATTAAACATCATCAGAGTTTGAAGAAGACAGTACATAATGGAGAAAACGAGGAAGGCCAAGCTGAAGATGGCAACAAGACATTGATAAATTATGAATGGATGTATCAGCAGCAGGGCATCTTGCTAACAACTGAGAGACTTTCAAGACAGCTGTTAGGGAGGCAGCAAGGAATGAATGAATATCTTGCATTGGGTTAACTCCCCTAAGCCAGGAACCAGTGAAACAGACCTGCTGGGCACTTTTGCAGATTATATTCTGCTGTTTGGATAAAATCCTTAATAAATTCAATGACAACTATGAAACGTGTGCTGCATACTCAAAAAAAACCTCAGCCTGTGGTAACATATGCAAACGCCTGTGGATTTATGTAAATCAGAGGCATCACAATCACAAACAGGTCTTAGAACAGACTTGCCCAAATAAATATAGTTATTAAATAATTTACCTTTCAGTGCCATTGATGATATTTGCAGAGGTCAGGTCAATGTAAATATGTCCTGCTCTACAGTGCCTGAGATAGCGACAACACTCTAAGCTGGAATCACCCTTCAACACAAATGGTTACACATAACATTCTTCAGTAGTTCGTCACATTCATCTGACAACATTTGGCAACTATAGCAGCATCTCTAGATTTAGGTTATAATCAATGAAATGGTGGGTCTCTTGAAAAGACGTTTGGCAAAAGGAATAGGAAATGAAGGTTGATGATAATCTGACAAGAATGAATTGTTTTTAAAGAATGAAAAACATTTATCATTCATATAAAGTATGACATACTTTTAACTCTAGCATAAGCTTGTCTGTAGTTCTCAGAATGCAGGTAGAAAGGTGATAGGTTCTGAATGCCATATTTATTTTTTTAAAATGCATGACCACATTCTGCTCATGTGTTTGACAATATATGAATGTTCTCTGCAAAACTGGAATAATTATACAAAAGCTCCTAATCTACAATATATGAATGTCTTGTCTTGTCTCCTTCATCATATACCTTTCAGTGTTGAGGGGGATAAACAGACATCTTGATAGGGGTCGATAATTTGCTTCATATAATGGGATATTTAATGCTTCTGTAATTTCCTCCCTCCATTTCCTGCGTGGGGGGCCTCTTCCTCTGTTACCTACAAATCTTAGTGTGAATGTTTTCTGTGAAATACTGTCTGGTGGTAACCGTGTAACATGGCCTAATCGTTTGACTTGCTGTTTCTGGACACAGCACAGAGTTGGGAGGAAAACTGTGTTGTACAGTGCCCTTTTTGTTTTAGCTGTGACGTATTTGTTTCTCAGTAAAGGAGTCATTATACATGAATGTTCTCAGTTCTAATCTACAATAAATGAATATTCATTCAGAAGTTTCCCCGTTATGTTTTCAGAGCCCATGACCCAGAATGCACTCCTAACTAGTGTGATTGACAGCACACTCTTGCTATAATACACAACCCATGTCCGGCAACTTTACATCCTGTTTAGTTGTATTTCTGAACGACCGAAGAGGATATCTAGCTGTCTGTAAGCCACATATTCAACTGTCCCCAATTCCTATAGAACAGACGGAATCACTTTACAATACACAAGGTAAACGGTAAAGTCATCCCTATGAAGGTGTCTAGGAGATACAGTATCAGCGTCTATATTTTCCTTGATCTGTTGTCATACTGGATGATGACGTGGTCACTTTCACAACTGCCCGTTTCTCCTTCCCCACCTTCAGTAAGAAGCCAGGTACTACACCATGGAAGACTACTGCTGTAACCACTTTGCCACTCAGGCAGAAAAATTCACAGAAAAGAGTAAAACATGGTGAACTACAATACAAGCCCTATGTGGCATTTAACGTCATGGGAATTTCAAAACACTCAGCACAGATACAATAACAATGGCTGGCATCACCACAGCACTGAGGTAAATGTCATGCATTAAAATGTCATTAACATGCTCTACTCGAGGTATGTCTATATCCTTTCCATTTTCTTTCAGGACGTCATTTACCGTCTGTTATCATTTCAAACACCTTTGAGCTGTGACAGCAATGAAGACCGGAATCACCCTACATGAACTTTAAATGTAAAACATCCTTATATCTGTCCAATTATTCTAACTTTAACTTTTCAAGCATGTTTTGAGATACCTGTAAATAATAATAAACTTTTTTTACCCTCTATGACTAGAACAAAGTTTCACATATTATTGAACTGAATTGTGTCCACTATCCTTTTTATTCGTTCATCCACAGACAGCCCTTGTGTACAGTGTAATCCAATTTGCTTCATAATGCAGACAGATATTCCCTACTTTTATAGGGTAAATCATCTATGAAATCCGTTACAAATCCATTGCTTTATCCTTTGCTGCGACTAAATTTGTGCTTATGACAATCAAAGCCAAAGACAAGAACTTTAAGCATGGCTTCAACGATGAAGACATTAACTGTCCTCACAAAAATGCCTACCTCTTGTTGAGGCTTGCAGAGGAATTTCATTTCATCACGTCTCTCCAAAACCATGCCAAAGTCTGCTGTTCTCCAGAATCTGTCGAGCTGCTCACTTTTGCTCTGTACCCTACATTCAGAAAGACACATTAATACACATCTTATTTACATTACATATATAGCTTATATCACAATACATAGCTTACAATTCATGAAAGCGTGTGCAAATTAAATTTATCCAAAACAAAGTAGAATCCAATGGTAGAACAACACCTTATTGGTTTTACAGCATATGGAAAAGGTAATGGGGATGAGAAACAAACTTTAACTCTTTTCCGTGCGGCAGAAGAAACACGGACGTGTCATTGGGTGTGGGAGTAAAAACGCAGGTCTTGATATGTTAGGGGGTATAGTTATAAAATGGAATGGAAAACAGTATTTCCATGTACTTCCGTATACTTAATATGTTTCAAAGTATAGCTAAATGAATGAAAATTTCATAAATGCAGAGTTTTTTAGGAAAAAAGAAGTAATGTGATGTTTTTAGACACTGATTGTGGCCAGCTCACCATCAGCTAGATCCGTGCTACTTACCCCTACTTACCATCTGAGATGTGTAGATCTACTTGTCGATCTCGTATTGTGACTCCATATTGCATTCTTGCTGAATGCATGTCTGAACTAACCTCCTAACTACTTCTCCAGTAGTCTAAATATGTCTAGATCTACTTAGAATACATTCAAGAGCAGCGGGGTGGCCATAGGCTATGTCCATACCCCTATCTACATCGTCAAAAATGGAAAAATTTCCATGCTTCGCGTCCTTGTTCTCGCTCAGCATTGCTTGTAACTAGGCACGCATTCTCCATTTTGAAAGTGTCACCGGAATTGCGGGCGAAATATGTACAATCTAAATGTTACACTGCTTGTTTTAATGAAACAAACAATTGTCGAATTTTCGACCATACGGTAGCTTGGGACCACCGGAAATGTCGAAAATTCGACCATACGCACGGAAAGAGTTAAGATATCCCAGATGTTTTCAGTGTCAGGAATACTGTTTCAATTTTAGTGTCATGACTAAAACAGATGTTTAGGAAGATCTCTTTTCTACACATATAAAAACCAGCATTCATAATTTTACTGAAACAAACATGATAAACATGAGAGACTTCAAAAAACACTTTACACACTGGCAGAAGGCCAACGCACTAAGACAAATCATAAAACAAGCTACAAACTGGTGGAAAAAATATTTCCCCCCAAGATAGTGCAGCCAATTAAAACAGCCTTATTCTTGGGTTCCTCTCTTCGAACTTAAAAAAAATCCACCATAGTCTAATTCTGTCTAGCTCAATACCTGCACACCAGGACCTGCACACCAGGATCTTTGCAGCTACTTCGACTTTAAACAAAAACTCGAAACCCATATACAGCAAGATCATGAACCAACCAAAATACATAAAAATGAAAACTCACCAGTATCTACTGTCTCCAGAACAGTCTGGATTACTGAGGCGATGGGATATGGGACACGACTTTTCGTACCCCCAGCATCTGGTGTCATTAAGAACTTCCTGTCAGACAAGGTCATTGAAAAATTCTCGTTAAAAAAAAAAGTATCAGGTAATAAGAAGAAGACAGTAAAATCTTAAGCAGCAGCCTTTTGTGAAGTGTTTATGAAAGTGAGCAAGCTAAAATAAATAATCTGATATTAATGAAATTAATGAAGCGATAGTTAATTTTAAAAAAATGACACGATGTTGGCACTGTTTTGATACCATGACTTTCAAATAATTTGATAGTTATACAATATGTGAAGTAACAGTGAATCATCTACAACAACAAAAAAAATAATAAGATATCTGTGAAACACACAAGCAATTATGAGCCATTTAAAAAATAATTTGATGTTAATAATATAAGTGAAGCATGTGTGTGAAAGTTCACAAAACTCCCCGTTAAATTTGCAAGCAACAGTAGCATTAAGATTGAATCATGTCAGTCACTCAGCTGTAGAAACAGGTACCTGGCTCCTGGAATTTGTGAAGAAAAGGTGACCAGGTGCGGAGCTGACCGCATCACTCCTTATCGCGTATGGGCAGGTAAAGGAAAATGTGGACATTAACACTACATCCCACGATGCTTCCATCAAATGACAGAACTTTTTAAAAAATGTATCAGAATCACCTACGGGATATGATGTTAGCGTCCATGTTTTTCTTGACCTGTCAGCATACTAGAGGGTGATGTGGTCAGCATCATGGCTGGCTACCTTTCCCCTCCCCAGCTCTAGAAGAAGCCAGGTACCTGTTTCCACAACTGGGTGACCGTGCTGGCTGTGACCGAGCTTGAACAATTGACTTTACTGTGAGAGATGACCACACTGACCACCATGCCACTCGGCCGCCTCACTGCATGACAGGTCTGCCTTTACAATTCCTTTTATGCACTTTACAATTCCTTTTATGCACTTTACAATTCCTTTTATGCACATTACAATTCCGTTTATGCACTTTACAACTCCTTTTATGCACATTACAATTCCTTTTATGCACTTTACAATTCCTTTTATGCACATTACAATTCCGTTTATGCACTTTACAATCCCTTTTATGCACATTACAATTCCTTTTATGCACTTTATAATTCGTTTTATGCACTTTACAATTCCTTTTACACACATTACAATTCCTTTTATGCACTTTACAATTCCTTTTATGCACTTCTTAACAACATTCACCTTAAATGGACAGGAACCATCAAGCTGACACTGACTATGGAGTTCTGGATTATTGGCAAAGAAGAAAGGAATGTGTGATCTGGGTAAGTTGAGCTTGTCCCAATCAGAGCCAAGGTTTCCTTCCATGCAGCTCTTGATGACAATAAGAACGACAACCCATGTGTACATCCTCTGTAATAGATAATGGCAGGACATTACATATCCATTCATTCTTTCATTATAAACTATGCTTGGGTGGGGGGGGGGAGAGAAGGGATGGAGGGAGAGAGGGTGTGTGTGTGTGCATGTGAGAGAGAGAGAGAGTTATAAATATGAATAAGTTAACAGAAAAGAAAACAGAGACCCTCAAAATGTCGATATACAGAAGAATGGAGCATATCAAATGTGCAGAAAGAAAAAAAAACAACAAAGAAGTGCTAATCAGCTGGAACTGAAAAGATAAATATGGAAAATCATAAGAATAAGACAGATTAGACACCTTGGGCATGCCAAGAGGCATAATACTGTACTGAAGACTTTACTTGATGGCAAGATCGAAAGGAAGAGAACAAGAGGAGACAATGACATTGATGGATGGACAACATCAAGAGATGGAACCAGCTTGGCAGTGTAGCAGTAAGAAGGCAAAGAGGTAGAACAGACTGAAGACTCACTGCAACCAACCTACCAAGGGAAGATGAGATAATGACAGGTTAATGATATTAAGCCATGACGGCGCCTAGGGGATATGGTGTCAATGTCCATATTTTCCTTGACTTATTGGAATGCTATTGATGTGGCCAGTATCACACCTGATCACCTTTCCTTCCCCAGCTCCAAAAGTCAGGTACCCATTTCTACAGCTGAATGACTGCAGCACCTCAGGTGGGATTCAAACAACTGACTTTCACCTTTGACTCACCTCTACCCACATCAAATGTTCCTCTGGCAGCTCTCACATCAGCTACTAAGAAGATGAAAGGCACATTTAGTAATTACTTATTTGATCATCAGGCTGCTCAGAGTTTACAACAATGTAATTGTAAAAAAAGGCCTAGCTCTGTTGCTGGTCCTGGGGAGTATCTTCATTACACTTGGGGCACGCCCATACGTGTTCAGCCTTTGACATCAGGATGTCCTTCAGTGCTTTTAGGGAGATGACTCCAATCTTGTGTTGACTGTGTATTCCCCGTGATCTAGCATTTAGCTGGGATTTGCAACCACTGCCCTTGGCTACATGTAATGCATTGAGTCGTATGTGATAGGTACTTTGAAGGAAGTTGCCTTGTATTTGTTAATCAAGGTGTTGCTTGATGGATTTGTACAGGTCTGATTTGTTCATTCTGACGAGGCCCTCTGGTTTGGCCCTTGCTGCTGGTTGGTTGGCTTTGTTGTTTCCGTCGACTCTGGCATGGCCTGGACGGTATATCCATGTGATGTTTTTGATGTGGGATTTATTATTTTTTGTCATTCACTACTAACAGTTTTTTTGTTCCACTTTCCTTAACAGATTTTGAGAATCAGTAATGATGGTGATGCAGTGTGTTTTCTGTGTCACAACTCATTTTAATGCTTGTGTGATGGCCTCTATTTCCACGCGCATACTTGAGTAGGTGTTTCTAGAAGACCCTGCCAAAGCTTGAGTGTTTTACCTCCTTGGTATGCTGCAAAACCCCAACCGCTTCTTGTTCCCCTATGCACTGATCCGTCTGTATAAATGATATCTCCTCAGGAGTTGTATGTTTCTTAACGAGCTTACAACACTAAATTAGTTTAGTCTCATGTGGACATTTGCTGAGCAGACAATGTTGCATCAATAATTATGAAGTTTAAAAATGTCTGTTCCACAATGGTGCAACTTACGTTTGGGGGCTGTTAGCACTGATGCAAATGTCATGCATTAAAGTGCCATTAACATGCTCTCCTCGAGATACGTCTATATCCTTTCCATTTTCTTTCAGAACGTCATTAACTATCTGTCATCATTTTTTCTTTGGAGCCTCCCACTGAACAGGCGACAAACTCTGCTTTCGATTCCCCCTCCCCCAGATACCCCAAGTTTCCGTTCTGCGCGTACGTTATGCGCAGAAGTTGACTACAACATCTCGTTAAACTTCGCGAGACTTTACGTGGTTTCCAAGTTTAGAGCTGGGCATTTCTCTGTCGTTTTAGGAACCGAATCTTCCGGGTACCCGTTTAGCAGTACTCAAGGAACCAGTTCCTGGAACTGATTCAAGGGAGTGAAAATTTGCACTTAAAACAAATGACAATTTCCCCAAGCTTTTTTAAATGTCTCGACACCGAACGGATACTAGATCTTTGAACTATTTTTTACACATAAAGTTTACAGTATACACCGAACCGCATTGCATGATGTAAATCTAGAATCAATGATTCAAGAAAAAAATTACAGGCGTAAACAGCAACTATTTTATGAGTGGATACTAATATATTTTAATCAAAGTTACTAACAAATAAAAATTACCATATTTAATGACTGCACAGTGCGAAAATATATGGCTATTGTGGTTAAAATGTTTCAACACTTAATACTGAGTGAATGAAAGAATATAATGTTTGTTGTAAAGGGAAGGGGAGAGTGAGACAGGGGCAGCTGCAGAATGCTATGGCGGTGTTGTTTTGATGTCTCGACTTTTAACAAAAATCTCCCGTCAGCGGACGCTATTTCGTCTACAATGTTGCTCCTCAGCAGACGGTTCTACACGTATTCGAAACTGTTTGTTTTCCAAAGTGGTACTACTCGGTATCAGGGATCAGTTTGTAGAAGCCAGCTTTTACCGGTTTCTATTGATGTAGTAATGCTACATTCTACCAAAATGTAGCATTACCATCGATGGCACAAATCTGAAACAAGTTGATAGATTCAAGTATTATAGGAACGATTATAACATCATCATCATCATGTGCCGTGCCGACTGGCATTGGCTATTATGCTTCTCCAGAGTACGCGATCCTTCATGCAGGCCATCAGCTCAGTTGGTGATCTCCTCTCACACCATCCCGTCAGACTGTCCAGTATCATTTCTCTTGGTCTTCCTCTTGATCTTCTTCCTTCTATTTTTCCTGTTGTTATAATATTTTCAAAGCCCCCTCTTCTCATTGCATGTCCTATGAAAGTACATTGTCTCTCTCTTATCTTTTTGACAAGGTTTTTTGTCTCTCCAGCTCTTTCTCATACATTCTTCATTAGTTATTTTTGCTGTCCAGGGGATTCGCAACATTCTTCTAATAAACCACATTTCTGCTGCTTCCAATGATTTTTGTGCAGACTTGCCTATTGTCCATGATTCACTTCCATATAACAAGATAGGTTCAATATAGCATTTTAGGACTCGTTTTCTAACATTCATTGATAAGGATGTGTTGGTCAATATGTTTCTCATTCTCTGAAATGCAGTCTTTGCTTGGCCTATTCTGTTCCTAATTTCTGTTCTGCATTTCCCATCTGAAGTTTATAACAACTGATGGGAAATGTCATAACGAAATAAAAAGCAGGCGTGCTCAGGCCAAGTCAGCATTCCAGAAAATGAGACACATCTTGTGCAACAAATCCATGTCAATGGAAACAAGATTCCGAGCACTTAAATGTTACATCGAGCCAACTCTGTTTTATAGATGTGAAGCTTTACGAATAAGAGTGTACAGCGAGAAATGGAGGCCTTTGAAATGTGGTTTATAAGAATGATGTTGAATGTACCATTGACAGCCAAGAAAACCAAAGAAGAAGTCTTAAGAGAAGCTGGAGTTAAAAAGCAAATTTTAGCAAAGATCAGAGGCAGACAAGAGAGATTTATAGGACATTTCCTGAGAGAAGAGGAAAATTGGAACACACTGTGGCAAGTGGAAAAATTGAGGGAAGAAGAGACAGAGGAAGACAGAGAGGGAGAAGTTACTGGATGGGCTGTCAGTGTGGTTAGGAAGAAAGTCACCGGCGGATCTCATAATCAATGCAAAAGACAAGGAATTATGGAGAGAAATGATCTCCTACGCCACGAGGTATGGCACTTAAAATTACCGGAAGAACCGGTTCCTACTTCGCTTCCCGCTCAGTTTAACAACTCAGGATCAGGAATCGCTTTGTAGAAACCGGGTAATTGCATTTACTGAAAGAACCGGTTCCTAATTCGGTTCCTGCCCAGCTCTAGTTCCAACCCCACTTCTGCGTCTCTCCAGAACTTGGGTCACAACCTCTGACCTTTCATTTGAGGCACCAGGACACGAATATTTTTGATACAAAAAGCGGTAATTCATTTTAAACTGATTCTTGCAGTCAAATCTGTGTGATTTAATTTGTATAAAGAATAGTTACACAATGATTTAGCCGAGTAATCTTCGTGGTGAAAGGGTGAGATTTTTCATAGTAGTGTAGTTTCAGAGAGCCGCCATTCCTGCCAAATACATCCTCGTTGTTGTAATTGTGTGTACATTTGTGCTAGCAGATTGTAGACATTTGGCTGCTCATCCTTGTCGTTTACTAATCAGAAACTCTGCCAGTTCGATTATGGTTGTGATTGGTGATTTATTCTACGTGACGGAGCTTCGTGAGTAGTCCTTTTTTTCGGTTTCAATCATTGTCAGTGTTTATGGAAGACTAGCGCTTCGTAAACATAACCCCTTTTCAAATGGCACATGGGGGTCTAAGTGCATGACCTTTGTATGTTGATGCACTAGAGCATGTCTGATCAGATAAGTACTGAAATTACACCCCTCTAACTGTTGTACCAAAGCTCTGCTTTAACCGCGCTTAAATGTTTGTGGCGAGACAGGCGACACCGTTCAAGAACTTTAGCATTCCTGATATTATCGATCTCCCCCCGACCTTTGTCCTTTAGCTCACGGTCAGTCCAGATGTAGGTCGGGTGCATATTTTATTCAAATTTATCAGTCAATGAGTATCGCGCTAGTGTTTTTGTTTTGTTTTCCCAATCATATCCACATCATTTCTCAGCGAAGGCCCCATAAAAAAGCGCATTTTCAAAACCGTGGGGCTTTCTAGTTTATTGCAAACAAACAAACACACAAACAAACAAACATTCCCCCATCCTTCAAGACTGAAACCGAAGCTTCTTAGAGCAACTGCTGTAGGTTTGTTTTTTTCCCTAAGGCAAGACACATTTCCGAGATGGTCATCTTATACAACATCCGTAACAAATTATGTCTTTTTTTCCCCTGTCCCAGTGGCTGTCTTTTGATAGCCAACTCTGCTCATACACTGCACAGCCACAGGTTATATGGCCTGCGACTGCATTGTACAGCCACAGGTTATATAGGATGCCTCTACATCACATGGCCACAGGTTATATGCCCTGTCTGCATCACATAGTCGTAGTTATATGGCCTTAGTTAAGTAATCTATGTCTGTACCACATAGCCGCAGGTGTCTAAATCATATAGTCACAGGTTATATTTTGCCAGTATCTGCATTGATTACTCACAGATTGCACAGCTTGTGTTTAAGTGGAGACCTGTGGTATATGATCGGTGGGTTGTAACTGGGGGTGGTGGATGGGGAGCCAGGGAAGGGAGAGAGAGTGATACATTGTTGACCTAGCCAGGAGAAGTTGAAATAGGTGATTAGGGAAGAGGGGTTGCAAAGTGATGCTGTGAGGAGGTTTGACAAGTAAAAAGGGGTAGAGCTTAGTGGAGAGGTACTATAATGATTGAAGAGAATGTTAAGTGCAGCTGAACAGCGAGTTTAACCAATGTGGCTCCAGCGTCTCATAATTTTGAATGCTTTCTGGAAGTCAAATTATGGGAAACCTATGCTGGCAGACTTCCAGAATTCTATAAAAGGTACATCAATGATGGCATTGGAATCACAAGTATGCCACAGGAAGAGCCAAAAAAATTTATTTAATTCGCCAACTCACTCAATAATAAAATAAAATTCACTTGTGAAATTTCTGACAAGTCTGTCAACTTTTTAGACATTAAACTTTCTATTGGCACAAACATGCTTGTCACCTCCGTATTTTACAAGCCCACTGACAGCCACATCTATTTGCTTTACACCTCCTCCCATCTTGAAGCCTGTAAGAACTCCATCCCATACTCCCAGCTCCTCCGTCTTTGACACATATGTCACGATAATTTGGACTTTATAGATCAGTTCAGCAAGTTATTAGAATTTTTCCATCATCACCACTACCCAGAAAAAGTCCTTTGTGAAGCCTTCAACCGTATCCAACTAGTGAGCCGCAAATAAGTATTCAGGAAAAAGCCTGTTACTCCATCTGATAGAGTTAAGTTAGTACTGCCTTTCCACCCGCATGGTCAAATGGTTAAGAAAATTCTTTATCTCATCTGCCGCTAATCCAACTTGACCCTGACACTCGCAACATTTTCTCTGATCCACCCCTGTTGGCATACAAACGTAAGCCAAACCTTAAGGACATCCTCGTCCACAGCCACTTGACTCGGAGCCTTACATATGTTGGTGCCAGAAAATGTAATCGCCCCCGCTGCGTTACCTGCCCGGTAGTCTGGGAAACGAAAACGATCGCCTTTCCCAAAACTGTCTTCACTCTTCATGAGGGATTCACATGCGAGCCCCATAATGTGATATATGTCACTGTTTGCAAAAGATGCAGGATAACATATATTGGTGAGACTGGCCTCAGATTAGGGGACCGCATGCAAAAACATCTGTATGACATCGCCCAGCATGCTTCGAAACCAGTCCCAAATCATTTTATTGGCCCCAACCACAGAAGCAAATCTGATTTTCTAGGAACAGCCATCAAACAGTGTCATGCAGATGACACAGCTGCCTGGCGCTTGAGAACCGCTGCATTCAAAATTATGGGACGCTGGAGCCACATGGGTTAAACTCGCTGTTCATCCTGAAAATGGAAAGGATATAGACGTACCTAGAGTTAGAGCATGTTAATGGCATTTTAATGCATGATATTTACCTCAATTATTATAGTACCTCTCCACTAAGCTCCATCCCTTCTTACTTGTCAAACCTTCTCACAGCATCACTTTGCAACCCCTCTTCCCTAATCATCTATTTCAACTTCTCCTGGCTAGGTCAACATTGTGTCACTCTCTCTCCCCTCTCCCCATCCACCACCCCCAGTTATAACCCACCGACCACATATCACAGGTCTCCATTTAAACAGTCTCCACGCTCTACTAAATCCATTCCTGACACACACCGCCGAACAAGCCACACCTTACAATTTACAGCTAAGTACTCTATTTAATTTTTTATTTTTTAAAATAGTATTCATGTGAATCTACACTTTATCTTCTATCTCTATTTTCTTCATCCTGTATGTTTTTGTATGATTAAGACTCATGACAAAACGTCACAACTTTGTAGTCATTAAGTAATAAAGCTGTTCCCACATTTTTCCTAGTTTATACCTTCTATCCCTCAAAATGCACAAATAAAAATGTAAATTCAGAATTGTTTAAGTACCAAGAATTTGTTGTAGAAGACATTTTGTTGTGTACAATTTCAGTAGACAAGTCTGCATGGTAATCATTGGTTTGACAACATTGCCATGGCAACACTGGATCATGGAACTGGTGTGGAGGCTAAGAAGGAGGTAACCTCAGAGATCGACTCTAACGTCATCGACGGGACAGAGGTGATCCACGTTGTGACGTCTGGGATGTCAGGGGCTGTAACTCTCCCCATAACTCTCACCCAGGCTGGTCTTGTATCCATTGCTTCAGCTGGGCAAGGTGTAAGTGTTAGGCAAAGAGTGTTTCGCAAAATGAGTTTTAGTCAAGAAAATGTGCACAATTCAGTCAAAAGTATCTGGATGAATACGGATATCTGATTTCTTGTTTCTCAGAAGTTCGTTGAACTTGTCTTGTCTCGTCTTGTTCTGTCTCCCTGAAACTATGAGCTGGTATTCTTCGCAGCCAGTGTGCTGTGAAGGTGCTGGAATGGGGTATGGCAGCTATCTTCAGTTTCGGAGTGCAGCTGGAAAACAGGGTGTGTGCAATACTTCACTGCCACAGGGACTATGGCGATTCCTGCCTCATTAGCCAGGCTAGAGGAACAATTTTTTTATAAATAGGAAACTACGAGGTTTTGGTACGGTAAAGTAAGAGAACAAATATTGTAGGATTAAACCTCGAAAAAATCGTAGACAAAGCACTTTAGTGAGACGTGAGAGAAAGAAAAATCACAAGAGAATTACCTGGGATTCTGGGGTGCTAGTTGGCTACGTCGATAGTACGCTGTTCTCTCGTGGCTAGACGGCTGCTCGTCCTACCGGAGTCCGTGTTCGAATCCCAGGTAATTCTCTTGTGATTTTTCTTTCTCTCACGTCTCACTGAAGTGCTTTGTCTACGATTTTTTTGAGGTTTAATCCTACAATATTTGTTCTCTTACTTTAGCCAGGCTAGAGGCCTTTTACTGGGGGTATCAATGGAGAAGTGGAAGAAGGTGTTGGTCAGTTATAGTTTGCCAACCCTGATGGCAGCATATCAGTAGTGAGTTGCTGATTGCCAAAACGGACAGCTCTTCAAACCCCCCCCCCGATTTCACTGTTAAAAAAAAGTATTAAAAAAAACCTAAATTTTGAGTCATTTATTTCATATACATAGTTTTACACAGTATAGAAGTTTGCAGGGATGGTAATTACAAATGTTGAAATTAACGTTAAAATTTCTGGTTAGATCTAATCAGACTGGAATATCAATTTGGTGCCATTATTTAACAATCAAGGAGAGATGTTTAAGTGTTTTTCTTCTTCTTCTTCATCGAACACTTTCAGATGTCAACTTGGATATCTTTGAAAAATGCTGCCATTTGTCTTGGGCTGTTGAAATCTCCATACAGTTTGTCATGGATTGGTACAGGTGATGGCCAAAAGTGTCATCTCGGTTCTTCAAATAACCTGTAACAGGTGCTGGGCTATTCATTTTATCGGTACCACAGCCGCGTTCGTTGGTTGTGCTTATCTTGAGGCTGTTAAACATTTGATGTCTCGGTCTGTTGTGGTCTGTTCTGAGTCTGAAG
Organism: Achatina immaculata; assembly: GCA_009760885.1. NCBI lineage: Eukaryota > Metazoa > Mollusca > Gastropoda > Stylommatophora > Achatinidae > Lissachatina > Lissachatina immaculata. The sequence goes on from CM019699.1 coordinate 30,151,240, forward strand.
ATCTTGACTTGTTCTTCTCTGCTGAGCTGGTAGTAGATGTCTTTCTTCTGGTGTCCTGGATGTTCTTTTTTCCTATGTGTTCTTGTATTTGACTTTTATCAGTGTTTTAGCTTTGTCATATGGTCAACCTGGGAGAGAGCCCCACCTCTCTTTTTTCTAATCTGATTGAAATGCTGTGTTAATTTGATGCTGTTATTTGACAATCCAGGTGAAACATTTGTTTAAGCGTTCAAAATTGTACTATATAATTTTTTTTAAAATTGTTATTGTTTGGGTTGGATACTAATTATAATCATGTTTTCGATACATTTTTAGCTTTATAGCATTAGGGATTCAGTTATCTGTACAAGATAAAAAGTCACCCCCTTTCAGGCAAACCATTGATTGTCAGTGCAATTAGGAGTCCAGAAAATCTTTGGTCATAACTTTAAAGGTCTGTGAGTTTTTTTTTTACATTTAGATATGTGTTGTCTCCCTTGATTTAGCTCCTTGATATTCTTGAAAAGCTTCAGACTTGCCCTTGTATTGTGTCTCAATTGATATAATTATACTGTTCCTGTATGCTGCTCATTGCATACAGCTTACATATGTGGGCAAATCTTTCTTATTCTCACAAAATCTCTTGGCAGACTGGAAACATCTCAAATGGGAATCAGGTGGTGGTGTCAGCCTCTGACCTTGCTCTGCGTCTGAAGGATGGAAGCCCCTTGTCAACCCAGGTTGTGCAGGTGCCTGCAGGCTCATTGGCCCAGGTTGACTGGGCTTCGAAGCTGAAGGTATCAACTGAAAGATTGTTTTGGCATGTTTATGTTCTTCTGTGGTTAAAAAGAAATATATGGGATTGTCACAAGAGTTCTATACTCTGTGTATGTCATTTGCAGTATTTTTTTGTATCTGTTTCCTGGTATCAAGGCAATCACCCCCAGCCCAGCTTGTCACAGGTGGTGGATGTTGAATGTTCTTAGGTGTGAAGGATGCTCACGAATAAAGGCTTGCCCAAGCAAGCAGTCGAGGACCAACAGGCGGATGTGAATGAAGTTTAATATTCAAGAAATAGGTGAAGCGAGGCGGGCAGGTGCAGGTAGTTTTTCCATTTCAATGCCAGGGTCTGTTTTCTGTTTTTAATTTATTGTCAGACTGACTGATCATAGTCATATTCTCTGGCATCTCTCAGGAGTTGCAGCATGCTCAGCGGCTGGAGAGGTTGAGAGAAGAGCAGAGGCAGGTCCAGGACAGGGTGACACAGAAGATACAGTTTGAGCAGAAGTATGAGCCCTGTGTTGTGTGCGGAGACAGAGCTTCTGGTAACTTGAGCTTTCCGTTTTTACCTTTCATCATTTGTCCTTCTGAAGGCTTTTCTTAGTGTTAATTTATTTCTGTGTGTCACTTCTTATTGCATTAAACTGCCTCTCTGCTTAAAATTCCTTATTCCACATCTTAAAGGTGTGCAATTATTATTTCATTTGGTTTTTTTTTTTTTAAATTTGAAAATAGATTCATAAAGACTTAGAACAGTGTTTCCCAAACTGTTTTGGGCTGCTGCCCCGCCTTATCTTCCAGGTCACATCCTAAGGGGCCCCCTCCCCACTCTCAGTTGGTTCAAATATCGCTTGCTGTTCATACTCACAGAAGGTTGAGGCAAAAAATAACCACATGTCAAGGGATGCACCCAGTGAAAGGACTCGAGAGTGAGTCAAAAAAGTCATTTCATATTTTTTTCAGTGATTGCAGCCCTTGATTTGCAATTGCTTTTTTGGCTTGCCCTTGTATATTTAGACATGTCCAGCGGGAAAAGACTGGCACGCTGCCTGATAGAGGGCATCAGAAATTGTAAGAAATGAAGTTGCATTATGTCTGTGCTAACCAGCAGAACATCCAATAAGAAAGATTTTTTGTCTAAGTCCTTAAGTATATTTGCTGACTTCATTTTCCTATAGGAAAATAGGTGCCCTATCTTGTTCTATCTACAGTTTAAAATTTTAGAAAGCTTGCGTTTGCATCAGGTGAATCAAATTTTTGCATTTGCATCAAGCGAATCAGATTTTTGCATTTGCATCAGGCGAATCAAATTTTTGCATTTGCATCAGGCGAATCAAATTTTTGCATTTGCATCAGGCGAATCAAATTTTTGCATTTGCATCAGGTGAATCAAATTTTCTTCCCTCAGGTCGCCATTATGGAGCCATAAGCTGTGAGGGCTGTAAAGGTTTCTTTAAGCGTTCCATCAGAAAACAGCTGGGCTATGCTTGCAGGGGTGCCAGAGACTGCCCGGTGACAAAGCTGCACCGCAACAGGTGTCAGTACTGTCGCTTGCAGAAATGTTTGGCCGTGGGCATGAGGTCCGAATGTAAGTGTCATTTTTTGTTTGTTTGTTTCCAGAAATGTGGTTTTATCAAGTCAGAAATATCTTGGGGAAATGATGTTAGCGTGCACATTTTTCTTTACCTGATGGCACGTTAGAAGGTGATGCCTTTCCTCACACAGTTCCAGAATAAGCTAGGTACCAATTTCTATGTTGAGTGTTTGGGAAGACTCCGGCCAGACTTTATATTTTGTGAGAGATGAGTGGGCTAACTACTACGTCACTCAGAGAGATACACCTTAGAACCTTTCCGGGTGATCATGCATCACATAATGCTTGCAGCATGTCTCACCGTGAGTCTCTGTTCTCTGCGAGCTTCTCAGTCTCATCAAGGGATTTGGTGCCGGTCATCTTGGCCTCTCTTGTCAGTGTTCTCTTGAGGTCGGCCTTGTTTATTCTCTTTCTAGATGTTTCCCATTTGATGGCTGACTTTATAGTTCTCTTATTGTTTTTTCTTTATCACGTGACCTGCATATCACCACCTTCTTTTCTTGATGATTGTTGAGACTGTATGCTGCATGCAAAGATACAGTGCCTTCTTAAAGTAATTTTTTTTTATCGCCCTGGAACGGCAAGCATGATGTCTTTAGCAACTGTGACCATGAGGATGTTGAACACGGACATCATGTTGGATAGAGAGGTGGCCTTCATATTAGATTGAGCCTGTTAACTAGAAGCACCAACAGAGAGGTGGGATGTATTCTTGACTAACTCTTGTTTGCTGGCACTGACCACCATACCATCATTCTAGCACAACCATATTTCTCTTTATAAAAGCCATTAAAGTGCTGTTATTTACTGCAGGGTGGGGGGCACAGATGCTGTCCATTTTGGTGGTCATTGACTCATAGCTGACATCAGGGTTGACAAGTCATAACTGACCAAGACCCTTTCTCACCTTTCTTTTGCTACTCTCAGTAACAGGTCTAACCTGGCTAATGGGGCAGGTATTGCCACAGTCCAGTGGTGGGTGAGCGTGCTAAAGAAGTAGTGCACATCCCCAGCTTTTTAGTTGCACCCATGGTCTGAAAAAATAGCTGCCGTAATATGCTCCTACTCCGACACACTTCTGTGCCCCAACATCTTCACAGCACGGGCTGAAAGGAACACTGGCTAGCAGTTCTAAGGAGATACAAGACAGGTTTGCTGCAGGATTTCTGTGTAGCAATACACTGAAAGTTCTTGGTAATTTATGTGGTGGCTGTGTTCTTGGAATGTAAAGTTGGATGACAGATATTTTGATACTTCCAAGACCAGACCTGAAAAGCAGGCTTCACCACCACTGTGGAAGACATTGGTTAATCTCTAGTACCCAGGCTGTTGTGCCAAGCAGCCTATTACCATTATGTTTTTAGTACCCACATTTTTTCTTGATGTGTTTCATACTACTAAGGCATGTACAATATATGATAGTAATGACCATTTTCCTTGAATATGTTCCATGTGTTTTGAGGGTTATAGATGATTCTCTTCTTCTTCTTCTTCTTCTTCGTTCACTTCTACCACCAAAAACCGCACTGTGAACCTACTGAATTCACGCTTGTGGTCCTCGTTAGGTCCCGTGGTCCCCTGTGTGGTCCAAAATAGACCACACGAGTTCCACGAAAGGACCACAAGGGGTTCAGAGTATCACAGTGCTTTAGCCTGTATTCTTGGTGGGTCTCGGAAGCGGGATTGCGTGACACCGTGGTTTTCATTGCACCAGTTTGGTCTAGGGTTAGATAGATGATTTGGTGTTAGCAACCATATTTTCCTTAACCTGTTCCAAGCAGCTGAGGATTAGGAATCGTTTGGTGTTGTTCTGTACCACGCCGGATAGCACTGGTGATCATGCTCCTCCATCTTGGTGTTTCCGTTTAATTCACATGCTTTTCTTTGTCCTTGCCACTTGGTCAGACGCTGAGATATTTTTGTCTTGGTCTTCATCGCTTCCTTTCTCCCTGAATTTTCCAAGTTCTCCAGCTTCTGTATCTCATGACATGTCCAAGGAATTTTGACTGTCTTTTTTTTTTCTTATCATTTTAACTAGTTTTTCTTGTTTTGAAACTTCTTTGAGGGCCTCTTCTTCTTATTCTTTTTTTTTTTTTTGCTATCTGTCCAGGATATTTATGCATCTTTCTTCAACACTACTTTTCTGTATTTCTAGTTTCTTTGTCCACTGTTGACTGTCAGTTTCACAACTATATAGCAGTTCATTCATTCATTCATTCATTCCTTTGCATGTCCCTTGCGGAACTTTGCATCCCAAACAGCACTCCTGTAGGCCTCTCGGTTGTGAGCAAGATGGCCTGCTGCTGCTGCATCCATTTCCAGATCATCAACGATGTCTTGCAGCCATCTTCGTTTCGGTCTTCCTCTTTTTCTTTTTCCCATTATGTATCCTTCCAATACGGTCTTCTCTAAATTATCATGACGTTTAATGTGGCCAAAATATTTAAGTTTTCTCTCTTTAATATAGCAGTACTGGCTTAATATAGCACCTTAATACTCTTTTCCTCACTTTTAAGGGCATCTTCTTATTTGTTAGTATCTTCATAAAAGCTGCCTGTAGGAGGATGGTGAGTGCGCTGGGTGGCAGATGATGGAGCAGCCTCTAGATATAGAGGTCAGCTCTGAGTATTTGAATAAAAAGCAGCAGACAAAAAAGGTATCTAGTTGCCTTGTGGATCAAAACTGTATACAAAACGAGCTGAAGACAAAGAGAAACCACCACAGCATTGCCATTTCTTTGTCAAATCGTGCATGATTCAGTGGTGTTAGTGCTCACATAGTTCATAAGCTAGCAAAAAAGTTAGTGCTCACATAGTTCATAACCTAGCAAAAAAGTTAGTGCTCACATAGTTCATAACTTAACATCGCACTAGAAAGTGACATGATCAAGATCAGACTTGACCAGCGCTCATACTGTGGCACATAGTTCATGACCTAACAGCACACTAGAAAGTGACATGATCAAGATCAGACCTGACCAGCTGTCCTCTGTCTCCAGAAGTAACCATTTTGCAGCTGGATTGTCTCCAGTCTGAACCAAACCACTAATCACTGTCATGAAGCATCACTGTGCTGACCACTTTGCTTTTCAAGTGCCTATATATGGGTTGAACAAAAAGTCCCTGAACACTGAAAAAAATTTATTACTGGCATAATATAACACCTATTGTAATAATTGATGCCTCATTTTGAAGAGAAGGCCTGAAAGTTTATTCTGAATTCTCTGTGAGCCCCACATGAGACATGGTTGATGTCAACACGATATTCCAACTCCAGCCATGCTCAGCACGGCATAACTGGTGTGATGGAAGCAAGTGTTGCTTTTACATGGCGGTTCAGGTCTTCAGCATCGATTGTGAATGCTGACACAAAGACGATGCCCTTGATGCACCTCCAAAGAAAGAAATCACAAGGTGCCAAACCAAGAGAGCTTGCAGGTCATTTCATGAGAGCACAGTCCATCTGTTTGGCAGCTCATGGTTGAGATGCTTGCCAGCAGCTTTGTGGAAGTGAGGGGATGGAATCCTTTGAATCTTAAGTCAGTTATGACATCAGTGAGTCAGTTAACATGTTTAGGTAGGCGATGCCAGTGATTGTTGTTTCCGGAAAGAAAAATGGTCTGTACGCTTTTCTCAAAAGAAATGGTGCCACCCATTGCAAAATATTGAAATGAACACTGCACAAAAGTTTGGATTAAAAACTTTCAGATTTTCTCTTCAAAATGACATATTAACTGTTACAATAGGTGTTAAATTTAAATTATGCCAGTAATACATTCCCCCGTGTGGTACCCAGGATCTGCAAAGAATAGGACCACTGTACCCTACCATGCATGATCGTAAAAGGCAACTAAGGAGGGTTCAGCATAGGGCCAGCAACCCTATCTGGTAAAAAAACTATCAGACTGCTACAGAAACGGAAGCAAGGGAAAAAGCAAATGCAGGTGGAAGGAGAAATGTGTATCAGGAAACTGAGCCCATGAAGGTTGTGGATGAAAGCCAGCCACTGGAAGTCCCCAGCCCGACTGCAGACCTCCTGGAACCGAAACATAAGATGCAAATAGGCAGCTGGAATGTAAGAACACTAAACCAGACTGGAAAACTAGCACAAACCATCAAGGAAATGCACAGATATAAACTAGACATACTAGGAATACAAGAAGCAAGATGGACAGGACAAGGCAGAAGGAAATTAACAACACAGCACACAGAAGATACAATAATATGGTCAGGTAAAGAAGATCTTCATGAAGGAGGAGTAGCATTGATTATAGCAAACGAAGCATCAAGAGCATTGCTGAAATGGACCCCAATAAATGAGAGATTATTATATGCACGGTTCAACTCAAGATTCACGAAGCTGTCTATTATAGTTTGTTATGCACCAACAGAAGCAGCTGAAGAGGAATTAAAAGAAGATTTTTACAACAGCCTCCAAGCAACAGTAGAAACAATACCCAAGCATGATATGCTACTCATCTTGGGTGACTTCAATGCAAAAGTAGGGGAAGGAAATGAAGATAGAAGAATAATCATGGGAAGAGAAGGAATCGGAGAAATAAATGAAAATGGAGAAAGACTGTGCAGTTTCTGTGAAGAAAACATGATGACCATCGGAGGGACAATTTTCCAACACAAAAACATCCATAAGGTGACTTGGAGGTCACCAGATAAAACCACAGAAAACCAAATTGATCACATACTAATTAACAACAAGTGGAAACGGTCACTACAAGATGTGCGAGTAAGGAAAGGAGCAGATGTAGGAAGTGATCACAACCTTCTGGTAGCAAAAATAAAACTAAAATTAAGGAAAGCCAAAATCGGAGAACACAGGAAGTTACATTTTGATACAAGAAAACTGATAGACCAGCAAACAAGAAATGAATTCTCAGTAGTACTTAAGAACCGCTTCAGTGTCCTACAAGACGAAGCAGAAATGTCCATATTAGAGTTCAGTAAAACACTACAGGAAACAGCAAAAGAGGTGCTGGGATATCGGAAAAGGAGAAAAGAGGAATGGATAAGCGAGACCACATGGGAAAAGATAGAGCAAAGAAAAGAAATCAAGGGAAAATTACTGAACACCAAATCACAACGGCTTAAAGAACGAGTTTTAAGTAATTATGCACAAAAAGACAAAGAAGTGAAGGAATCATGCCGTCAAGATAAACGTCAATATTATGACAACTTAGCAGAAACAGCAGAGAAAGCAGCATATACAAATGACATGAAAACCATATATAAAATCACAAAGCAGATGACAGGTAACTTCAACACAAGATGTGAAAGTGCAGTAAGAACACAAAATGGACAACTGGTCAGTGGAGAAAGAGAAAAAATTGAAAGATGGAGGGAACACTTTAATACCCTACTAAACAGAACACAAGGAGCACAAACAATAGACATACCTGAAGCAAAAACGGAACTAAACATCAATACAGGACCAATAACAATAAATGAAGTAAAGGAGGTGATAAAGAAGCTAAAATCAGACAGGGCACCAGGTGAAGATGAAGTGACTGCTGAGATGTTGAAAGCAGAAGAAATAGAAACACCAAAACAACTTTGCCAGATATTACAACAAATTTGGGATTTAGAAAAAGCCCCAGAGGAGTGGAAAATTGGTCTTATAGTAAAACTACCAAAGAAGGGTGACCTCAGAGATTGCGGGAACTGGAGAGGCATTACCCTACTGCCACTCACCAGTAAAGTATTTTGCAGAATAATCATCAACAGAATTGTACCAACACTTGAGGAAAAACTTCGGAAAGAGCAGGCAGTATTTAGGAAAGGAAGATCATGCATAGACCACATATTTGTACTTAGACAAATATTAGAACAGGCAAATGAGTGGCATAGTACAACATATGCATTATTCATAGATTTTGAGAAAGCCTTTGACAGTGTCATCAGAGATGCACTGTGGAAAATCCTAAGATGGCATGGCCTCCCCCATAAAATAGTAAATGTAATCAAAGCCCTATACGAGGGTTTTCAGTGCAAAGTTATCTGTGGAGAACATACCTCCAGCAGCTTTAGGGTACAAACAGGAGTGAAACAGGGATGTGTACTATCACCAACATTATTTATCTTGGCAGTAGACTGGTTAATGAAGGAGGCAACATCAGACAAACGCAGAGGATTACAATGGACCCTTGACACAGTGCTGGAGGACCTTGACTTTGCGGACGACATTTGTCTATTATCAAGCAGTCACAAAGATATGCAAGATAAAATAAACAAGCTAACTCAGAATGCAAACAACATAGGACTAAAGATCAATGTAGGAAAGACAAAGTTAATGAAGCAAAATGTGAACAACAGAAATGTACTCAGAGTAGATAACAAGTTAGTGGAGGAGGTCAACGAATTTGTATACCTTGGCAGCAGAGTAGTAGAAAATGGAGACAGCACAGAGGACATCAACAGCAGACTTACTAGAGCAAACCAGGCTTTTGCAATGCTGCAGAATATATGGAAATCAAATAAACTAAGCATAAATATAAAAATCAGGATATTTAAGAGTAATGCTCTAAGTGTACTACTCTATGGAAGTGAATGCTGGAAAATCACCAAAACCATAGAAAACAAGTTGAATTCTTTCCAGACTAAATGTTTACGAAGAATTAGAAAAATATTTTGGCCAAACACCATAAGAAATAACATCTTATTAGCAGAAATGCAGATGAAACCACTGACAACAATTATTGAGGAAAGACGATGGCGATGGTTGGGACATGTGCTCCGAATGACTGACAACTCACTACCAAAATAGCACTAAGATGGACACCACAGGGGAGCAGAAGTAAGGGTAGACCAAAAGAGACATGGAGAAGAACAACAGAAAGGATGTTGAGCAATAGAGGGCTCACCTGGGCAAGAGCAGAAAAAAAGGCGAAGGACAGGCATTTGTGGAAAACCCTTGCGGAAGCCCCATGTGCCCTGGGCACTTAAGGTTCAGAGAGAGAGAGAGTAATACATTTTTTAAAGTGTTCTGGGACTTTATGTACACCTTGCCTTTAAATGTGTGAAGATTTCTATTATGGGACTGCCCTTCATTTGAAGAACCAAGATGGCACTTTTGGTCGTCACCAAAACAATGACAAGCTGTATGATGATCTTAACAGCCTGAGACAAGCAGCAGCATTTCAGAGATATCCAAGTTGATGTCTGAAAGTGTTCAACGAAGAAGAAGAAATGTATGAAGATTAGTAGAGAAGCTCAAGTTTAAACACTTGAGAAATTAGTATAAAAAATATAGATTTGACTTAGAGGAAAACTTGATATTGGAGCTGTGGACATTTTTTTTCAGGTCTGAAAACAGACAAGCTATTGCCATCATTTATTTATTTATTTATTTTTTTTTTGGAAACAGTGGTAGATAATGTCCACCTTTTGGCTAATCTTTGTAGCTGTACAGCAAGAGAGGCGGCCTAGTGATCAGAGGGACAAAGTTCCAGGCACTGTTGCAACGTCCACACAGAGGATTTATATCAGAAAGGATTTTAACAGTCCATCGGCAGCCATACCCACATTCAGCCCGAAGGTCAGTGTTTTAACTTGTTAGCATTGCACTTTATGTAAAAAAAATTCCTGTAGAAGTGAGTGCAGAGTTGTTGCTGAAACTGTGTTTCTTAACTCTTTCCGTGCCATTGGTTGAATTTTGGACCCTACCGGTTTCCCGATGCGTGCCAATGGTCGGTATTTTGATCATGGTTTGTTTCAATAAAAGAACCGGTGTAACATTTAGATTGTACATACTTTGTCCGTGTCTCCGGTGACACTTTTCAAAATGGTGAAAGAGTGCTTAGTTATAAGCGATGCCGAGCGAGAAAAAGGAAGAGAAACATGGAAAATTTTCAATTTTTGATGATGTATATAGGGGTATGGACATGGCCTGTGACCACCCCACTGCTCTTGAATGTATCCCAAGTAGATCTAGACATATTAGATGACGGGAGAAGTAGTTAGGAGGTTATTTCAGACATTAATTTAGCGAGAATACAACATAGAATCACAATATGAGATCAACAAGTAGATCTAGACATCTCAGATGGTAAGTAGTGTAGATCTAGACCTAACCTATGGTGAGCTGGGCACAATCATTGTCTGAAAACATCACATTACTTCTTTTTTTCCTAAAAAAACTCTGCATTTATGAAATTTTCATACATTTAGTTATACTTTGAAACATAATAAGTACATGCAAGTACATGTAAATACTGTTTTCCATTCCATTTTACAACTATACACCCTAACGTATCAAGACCTGCGCTTTTACTCTGGCACCTAACTGAACGTCCGTGTTTCTTCCTGTGGCACGGGAAGAGTTAAATATTGATGACTGTAGAGGTCAAAGACACAGCAGGCTTTAACTGGGCATTTGGTATAGAGACAGTGCCTTGCCCATGCAGCACTTCCTTCCTTTCAACTCTGGCAGTCAGCTCAAGAGGAAGGACGAGATGTTTATTGAATGAAATTTCAGTAGAGCTGCAGGGGGATGCTGGAAGGTGGGTCAGTCAGGGAACATTGCCACTGGCTTACTATAGGGCTCCTTTTTTTTTTTGCTCCTATGACCTTTCTTTCTCCCCTAAGCCATCCACAAGCTGGTCAGCTTGACATGGACTGACAGTTTCACTTCTGGTCTTTCCATAGAAGATGAACCCACTTTTTCAGACACTTCTTTTTCCATGCGACTTCATCAGTCCACTGAGATATTTTTTCTCATGGCCTTCTCCTCTTTCTTTTTACCTTGAATTTTTCCAATCATTACTAGCTTCTCCAACTTCTGTCTTCTCATGACATGTCCAAGAAATTTTGACTGTCTTTTTCTTATCGTTTTAACTAGTTTTCATTTTTCTGAAACTTTGTTGAGGACCTGCTCATTTGTTTTTCTCTCTTTTCCAGCGTATTTGTTCCATCTTTTGCAAAAAACCACATCTCTGTTGCTTCCAGTTTCTTTGTCGTCTTTTTGTTGAGTGTCCAACCATAGAGCAGTATATGCTACTTAAAGCACTTAACACTCTTTTTCTCACATCTAGGAACATTTTCTTATTTGTTAGTATCTTTTTTATGTCATAAAAAGCTGCCTTTGCCGTACCTGTTTGTGAATTTTTTCCTAGTTAATCCAGTTGCTGTTTTTTTTTTTTTCTTCTTCGTATCCACTTGATTTACTTGGGTGTATGCGCTAACAGAAGCCTCTGACAATACAGAAAAATCCCCGAGTTCTGTGACATCAGACCCAGGAGAGAACTGACAAACTTTTTAATGCTAAAGTTGGAGAAGAAAGACTCGATCATGGAAATAAAAGTGAGGGGACTGGTGTCATGGCCTGGGCCAGAGAAATGATAGAGGTGAACAACTAATAACATTTCACCATCACAAGTACTTTCTTCAAGCAGCATCCCTGACGATTATACACATGGACATCCCCAGATGGAAAGACCAGAAAACAAATCGACTACATCGTAACTCGGCAGAGATGGCGCTAGCGTATCTCATCCATCACAACATCTCCTGGAGCAGGTTGTGACTCTGACCATGAACTTTTAGTGGCAGATTTCAATATCAGATTTAAAAAAAAAACCATTGTGAAAAGTAAGAAAATAATTAGGTATAACACAAGCAGTGTCCCATTTGAGTACAACATTGATATGGAGAATACATTCAAGACCCTAATGGCAGTGCAGGAAGAAATGACACCAGATGATCTTGCCCATCACATCAAAGTTGCTTATATCACATCTGCCCAAACTCTACTACCGAAAAGAGGAGTAAAGAAGTGAGATTATATTATGGAAGAAACAATGAATACATAAGGGATTCTTGCAGCAGAATGGAAAGAATATTAGAAGCAAAATTGTTGAAGAATTTCATGTTGAAAACATCCCTTCATGTAATTAAAGTAAGAGAACAAATTTTGTAGGATTAGACCTCGAAAAAATCATAAACAAAGTACTTTGGTGAGATGTGAGAGAAAGAAAAATCACAAGAGAATTACCTGGGATTCGAACACGGACTCCGGTAGAACGAGCAGCCGTCTAGCACGAGAGAACGATAGTACGCTCTAAGTACGCTCTTTTCTCTCACGTCTCACTAAAGTGCTTTGTCTACGATTTTTTCAAGGTCTAATCCTACAAAATTTGTTCTCTTACTTTACCATACCAAAGCCTCGTATTTTCCTATTTATAAAAAAATTGTTCCTTCGTGTAATTAATGACAAACGGGGGAATACACTAACGGAAAGCAAAGACGATCTTGAACAGATAGGAAGAGTACTTCAGAGAGATGTACCAAGAGGCAAATAGTACTGAAAATAATGACAGTGAAGTGAGGATAAATGAAGAACCCAAACCCTCTTTGGAGGTTAGAGATGCCATTAGGAATCTTTGAAAAGGGAAAAGCCTCTGGTTGTGATGAGGTAACAGCTGAAATGATACAAGCAGTAGGAGAAAGTAGCACCCACATTTATCATACTCTATGCTGTAGGATCTGGAAAAGCGGAAGTTGGCTCAAGGACTGGAAACGCTCAAGTTACATACCTCTGCCTAAGAAAAGTGATCTAAAAATATGTACGAACGATAGAACTCTCGTGTTTATAAGTCATGCAAGCAAGATATTGCTATAAATCATATTGAAAAGGATGGAGGGGAAAAATAGAACAAGAAATACATGAATTACAGGCAGGTTTCAGACCAGACAGAGGTACCACAGATCATGTATTAAACATGAGGAACATCATAGAAAAATGTAGAGAGGTTAATGTGGATCTGTACACCTGTTTTGTAGACTATTCCAAAGCTTTTGACTGTGTATAACACCATCAGTTATGGTTTATTATGAACAACATGGGTTTTCCCAGTCATCTGGTACACCTCATCTCCAAACTGTACCAAGATCAGGAAGCACCAGTGAGGGTAGGTGGTGAAACATCGGGGTGGTTTGGCGTACAAAAAAAAAAGAAGTGAGACAGCAATGTATCCTTTCTCCATTTCTGTATAACATCTACGCCGAAAACGTCATGAGGAATGTAAGAGACAAATAGAAAACTAAATTTGACTCTTTCAACATTGTGGGGAACCAGATTCCAGAAATTAGATACACAAATGATGTTGTTCTTCTATCAAACAGGTCAGAAGGACTGCAACAGTTGATTCCCTCAACCAAAAGACACAGGGAAGCTCAGAACCTCTTTTTAAACACCAACAAAACTGAAATAATGACAGTTGACAAAATGAGAAGCAAACCCTAAATTACATTTGACATCAAGAGCTTGAAAACGTAAATAAATTCAAATATCAATGGTGACCATGCAGTGGAAATCAAAAGAAGAATTGCAGTTGCATCACAGAAACTAGCACAGATGAAGAGTATGTGGCAAGGTACCAACAAGAAAACAGTTATGTTTACTAAGAGCTTACTTATTCCCAGTGGCAGCATATTGATGCAAAACACAGACACTTAACAAATCACCGGAAAAGAAAATAACAGCATTGGAAGTGAAATGTCACAGAAGGTCACGTGGAATATCATGGATAGAATGAAAATCAAAGAAAGGGATATTGATGGGATTAGGTGTCGCAGAAAGCTGGCTCATTAACACCATAAAAATTAGAAAGCTGAGATACTTCAGCCACATGAAGAGACACAATAGCCTGGAGAGATTGATAGTAGAAGGCATAGTGCCTAGCAAAAGAGAAAAGGGATGACCTCGCCGCAGATGGACTCAGGATGTCACAGAAAGTCTGGATGTGTCACTGCAAAATGCCGGTCAGCTTGTGCAAGCCTGTATTGCATTCAAGGAGGCTGTGAAAGGGACAGTGTTCTGGAAAAGACATGTCACATGAATGGATGAATCCACTTGATTAAGCCTGATTTGAAATTTTTTTTCTCCCTGTTCCCCATCTCTCTCTCTCTCTCTCTCTCTCTCTGTTTCCCTTGAGTTTTCCTGTGATTGTCAGATTCTCAAACTTTTGTCTTCTTGTGACATGTCCACATGAAAATTTCTAACAGGGTATGAAATATCTGTTTAACTATACAATTCACTGGAGACAGTATTTTGTCTCATTTACATCTGTCTTCTAAGGTTTGTAGATGATGTCATCATTTGTGTGTTAATTAAGTTTCTCTTCTTGTTTTTCTAGATTATTTCCTTCTTTTGGTTCAAAGTATTTTTCTCTCTGTGTTTTTAAGATTGTGCAGTTATTTGAGTGTAAATTCTTTTCTTTTAGGATTTCTAGGTTATGTCATTTTAGCTCAAATTCTGAACTCTTTCTTTTAGGGTCTCTAGATTTTGTCAATGGATTTATCAGCTGCAGGCCATCTTGCTCACAACCGAGAGGCCTACAGGAGTGCTGTTTTAGGGAGGCAGAGTTCCTCAAGGGACATGCAAATGAATGAAATGAAATGAGATTGTCATAATTTGTGTATTAATTCTTAAGTTTTTCATTTAGGGTTTATATTGTCATTTGAATGTAAATTCTTAAATCTTTCTGGAATATGTCAATTGAATGTATATTCCTAAGTCTTTAGGGTTGCCGCGAGGATGAGTTGAAAAGTAACCGCAAATCAAGGGATGTAACCATTGAAAACTATGTGAACAGACTTGAAGGCAAGTCTTTTGATATGTTTTCAATGCTTATGTCCCTTAATTTGCTGTTTAACATTTTGTCTCAGCCTTGTAGATGTTGTCAATATTCACTTGCAATATGTTGGGCCTCTCTAGCAGGGTTTGGAAGATGCCAAGTATGGAAGTCTGCTGGCAAACTTGCAGGAGCGGGTGGTTCACACTGACCAGGGCATGGTTGTCCTGAGCTCACAGATGTCACCAAACTCTGCTGTAAATACAGGTGGGCACCACAGTATGCATCTGCACACATTGCTTGAAGTTTTAGCTTGTGAGGGGGGCTCATCAAAGCAAGTTGTTCCCATGCTTCATCATGCACATACAAAAGAATAAGCTTAATTGTATCCAATAAATGTTAAATTCATTACATTGTATTAGATCTTAATCATAGTTGTGTCCACTCTGTATGGAATAAGTACATATTTTTTTGTGAATATATCCAATAAATTTAGAAGGTCGCAGTTTATAAATGTATCCGATAAATTCATAAGCTTTATATGAGGGGTGATTGATAAGTTCTCAGCATAAGGTACAAATACTTGAAACACACAGTTGATATTAGGTGCATTTGTAGATCAGGTTAATATAACATTAAACACCAAGTTTCAAGAAATTAACTGCAACCAATTTTTTTTTACAGGCTACTGAAGTGGTAAAGGGTGGCAGAAATTGAGAAAATGGATAAAATTTCTCATCAAGCAGTCATTCGCTACCTATGCATCAAGGGTTTATCATCAAAGGACATCCATAAAGATATGATAGAGACTAGGGGAGAGTGCTCCTTCTTACAGCACAGTGAAGAAATGGGCAGCTCAATTCAAACATGGAAGGGAGAGTCTGGAAGATGATACCCGTCCAGGAAAACCAAGAACGGTAACAACCGATGAAACCACCGACAGAATCCATGACATGATAATGGAGGATTGACGACTAACTGGGTGTTAATTGCTACTAAGTTGGATATCTCCCAGGAATGTGTTCATGCCATTATTCACAATGATCTTCAAATGACAAAGATCTCTGCTCAATGTGTCCTGTAACTTCTTGGAGCTGATCACAAACGACAGCATTTCAGCATGTCAAGAGACAATCTTGGCCATTTTTATGCAGATCCTGAAAAGTTTTTTAGCAATTTGTGACTATGGATGAGACTTAGGTTCATCATTTTCAACCAGAAACCAAAGAACAGTCAAAGCTGTGGAAACATCATGGATCCCCACTTCCAAAGAAAGCAAGGGTGGTTCTGTCTGCAGGCAAAGTGATGGATTGGTATTCAGAAGGTTTGCTATTGGTGGACTATCTGGATTGGGATTCAGAAGGTTTGCTATTGGTGGACTATCTTCAGAAGGGCAGAACGATCACCAGGGCCTATTACTGTAATCTTGTGCAGCAGCTGCTGGTCAAATTGAAGGAAAAGCATCGAGGGAAATTGACGAGAGTAGTTATCTTTCATCAAGACATTGCTCCAGTTCACAAGTCGGTGGTGGCAGTGGTTGCCATTCATGAATGCGACTTCCAGCTTCTTGAACATCCTTCTTATTCCCTGGCCCCTTCGGACTATTACCTGTTTACCAAACAAAACAAGTTCAGTGGTCCCAAATTTGCCTCAGATGACAACGTCATTCATGCTGTAGACCACTTTCTACTGGCACAAGATGCTGACTTTTACAGAGAAGGGATCCTTCATAAACTTGCAAGGGGACTAGGTTGAGAAATAACCCAAAAAAGTTGTCCACAAATAATCCTTTGTACCTTTTGCCGAGAACTTATCAATCACCCCTTGTAACTCCTAAATGTATCAAATTCACTAGCTCATAATATTTAAATGTATCCAATAAATTCACAAGGTTATAGTACCTAAATGTATCTAGTAAATTCACAAGATCATAATTCATAAATGTATCCAGTAAATTCACAAGGACATAATTCATAAATTCATCCAGTATATGTTAAATTTATTACTTCATAACAAATATTCATCATAAGCGTATTCATCATGTATTAATTAACTATTACATTACATAGTAGTCTTTACTACTAAATTTATCCACGATACCTTAGCTGCATTAGGTCATATTAAACCAGTGGTTCCCAAAGCTTTTTTGGGTGACAGACCCCTTTCCTCCTAAACCATTTCCCTAGCATTCCCCGAAACTTTTTTTCTCCTTCATTTGGTTATGATGCCATCTGGTGCGCCCCCATCCCCCACTCATTCCACACTCCCACTACCACTTACTTTGGGAACCACTGAATTATACTGTAGTTCATAAATGTATCCAGGATATAGTGAATTTACTGAATCAGATTGGAGTAAAATTTTTTAGTGTGTCCAGCATGTTCTAAATTCTGTGGGATCATTTTAGAATTTCTGTAGGATGACCAGCCTGCTTTGCTTTGTTTCATGTCTGCTTCAGATTGTGGTGGCTTCATAGATTTCCTTTGTTTTATGTTCAGCCAGTTCTGAATGCAATTATTTTCTCTTATTGTAGTTGACCATAGCAGTGCTTTTTATATACCAAGACTAATGTTTTCGATAATGGAAATAAATTCAGCAACAAAATATTATATTTTATATATATATATATATATATCATCATCATCATTATATATATATAATTTGTTTACTAGACAAGTTTGAACTCGTGAAGTTCTGCATATATTTGTTTTATATTCGAAATTATATATTCGCACACACCAAATTAAACTTGCATTTATGGTGTATAAGCAAAACAAGTTTTATAGGTAGTGTATGTGCAAGACAGATGGGTCATATTTAGTAAGCAGTTTTTCATTTTCGAGTTAATTTTGTTAGCTGATAGATAGTGAGATACTGAGAGATGCGGAGATAGACTATGAGCATTGGACTAAAACATACTTTTATATTCTGCCTTTTTTTGTTTCCCACATACTGGGGTGGGGGGGGGAATAACCTGCTACTTAGGGCAATCTGTGGTTATTGTAAAAATATGTCAGCCTAGATATTCCAGTACTATTTATATACTGTTGCGGTTCTAAGGACTGTTATTGCCGGAGGTGGGGTGGAGAATTCGCTCTCCACACCAACGGCGTGCGTCTCAAACAGCCTCTGGCAGTCAAGTCCAGCTCCTGGCCTTCCCATGGCAGAACTGTTTAAACTGACAGGAGAAGGGGCGAAGGCGAATATCTGGCGCCTGAAAACCAGACACTTAGGGTAGATGAGTGGCACGTTTGGTAGCTCATCTACCGCTGCTGGCGAGAATCTTCAGCTGCCGTGTGTGGAGCGGTGCTCCTCCCGGCCAGTGAAGAAAGGTGCAAATGGGTTGCCGCGCGGCACCACTGCGGAAAAGGTGGTAGAAAGGATAAAGCGAAGCAAACAGTCAAATCACAGCACCTCTGGTTTGGAGGTCGGCCACGTCCTAAGTGTACTCATATCGGGTGAAATGCTTGAACTGGCTTAACCTAGAGGTTAAGACACTGCTGGCGAGACTCTTCAGATGCCGCGCGTGGAGTGAAGCTCCTCCCGGCCAAGGAAGAAAATGCGGAAAAGCAATCAGGGTTGCTGTGTGGCGTCGATGTGAAAAGGTGAAGGAAAAGGATAAAGTGAAGTTTAATCAGCATGTCCAGTAGTATCGCTTCGAGAGCTACACATAGTCTACTCTAGAGGCCAGCCACGTCTGAAATACACCTACACTGGTGAAATATGCCTAAACCGGCATGCACCAGGGGTGAAACTTGCTGGCTAGGCATGTCATGCCACTTCCGCTCTAGAGGTCGATCAAGCCTGATATACACCCATACTGGTGAAATGTGCCTAAACCGGGTCACTCCAGGGGTGAATCTTGAAGGCTACGCATGCCACGGCACCTCTGCTCTAGAGGTCGGTCACATCTCAAACACACTCATACTGGGATAATATGCTTAAACCGGCTCAACCCAGGGGTGGAAGTCATTATTGGCAAGGATTCATCCTCCTGGACAAAAGCTCCATCCTGGTCACAATTAGGAAAGGTAGCGGCCATGACCACAAAATACTGAAGTTGGAGACACTGGACCAGGGCAGTCTAGATAGGCAACCACCTCTCACCCGGCGGGGATGTATGCGTATCCTAATCGCACTGAGGTTTTCCGGTGAGAAAGTCCAACACTGGACTGGATGGGCAACCTACTCTCACCCAGCGATGATACATGGGTATCTCAAAATACATTGAGGTTTTCCGGTGAGAAAGTCCAACTCTGGCCTAGGTGGGCTAACACCTCTCACCCAGCAGGGATGTACTGATATCCAAAACACGTCGAGGTCTTCCGGTGAGAAAGTCCAACTCTAGACTAAACTGGTGCAGCGAAAACCACGGTGTCACGCAATCCCACTTCTGGGACCCACCAAGAATTTAGGCTCAAGCCCTGCGATACTCTGAACCCCATGTGGTCCTCTTGGGGATCTCGTGTAGTCCTTTAGGGGACCACAGGACTTAATGTGGACCACAGGCGTAAATTCAGGAGGATTGTGGGGCAGTCTTGGTGGTAGAAGCGAACGAAGAAGAAGAAGATATCCTGTTGCCTGGTCTTTGACTTTGTACAGTTAATGTCAGAAACTGCATGTGATTTCTTCTGTACAATTAATGACAGAAATCTCGCAGGAGTTTTTATACTGTCCATGTCCAGCAGCATCATCTTCTGTTTTTCTTAAAATGATTTCCGAAAGATATTAGTTATTCTTCTTCTCGTGAGTGTTAACTCTTCCCGTACCGCGCCGCCCTTTAAGTCCAGTTCCGGTTTTACCGTCGGATCCCACGCCACCCTTTAAGTCTTCTGATTTTTTTTTCATTAAAACTTGATGCAACTTTTCATTTAGCCAACCAGAACTCTTCTGCTCCAAAGTTACGCTATTTTAGCATCCGGTCAGGCTGGAAATGAAAGGAAATCACGAAGTGGATCGAATTCAGTGAATTTTTTTCTACTTTTTTCGAGGTTGGTTGGTAGAATGGTCATACTGACCTACTAGACCTAGCTTACTAAATGTGTTTTTCACATGTGTAGACCTGTTAGATTTATTGGATATCAAAAGCATCCGCAATTATCGATATTTATGCACCGGTATACACATTCTGCATTGGATTCTGGCACATTTCAGGTATGTAAAACTTTGATTTTAGTGCTCAGCCCTAAAAAAATATTTTTAGCGCCAAAAAGTCGTTCGATCTTTTCAGAATAGTTGTTTTTTTTCTATTCTTTGTTTTTTTAAAATGATAAATAACTTCATTTATGGAATCTTCTTTCATTTCCACTTATTTTAATATGAGATACACACGTGTTGATGAAGGAGTTTGTTTGTTACAATGAATTTTATAAAGGGACCCCCTTATATGAAAACACCCGCTCAGCCATGTAACATCATCATCGGTACCAACGTAACGTCCGTGTTTTTTTTACACAGTACGGAAAGAGTTAAATTTGGTTACATGAGTTTGTGTAAGTTCAGCATTCTTTAATTTCAGGTACACATAACAGCACTACTTTCTGGCACTGCAAAAATTTGATTGACTCTTGCTAGTCTTATGATTAACATCGGTTTCGCCTGCTGTGGTAGTTTGCATGTACTTGGTTATGTCCTCTTGAGTTTTGAGACAGTTTTGTAGAGAATACTTTTATACTAACCTGAAGCTGAAATTCTGGTTGAAAAATTCTTCCTTCTTGTTGTGTGTATTGCTTTTAGAGTGTTCATTCATTCATTTGCATGTCCCTTGCGGAACTTTGCCTCCCTAACAGCTTTCCTGAAGGCCTCTCGGTTGTAAGCAAGATGCACTGCTGCTGATGCATCCATTTGCAGGTCATCAGCGATGTCTTGCAGCCATCTTTGCCTTGGTCTTTCTCTCCTTCTTTTTACCATTATGTATCCTTCCAAGACGGTCTTCTCTAGATTATCATGCAATGTAATGTGTCCAAAATTTCTCTGTTTAATCCTCTTTACCAGCCAACCTTCTTTAATATTAAGTTCTTGCAGCATGGATATATTTGTTCTTTTTTTGTATCCATGATATTTGAAGAACTCTTCTGTAGTATTTACATTCAAAGGCATTTATGTGTTTCTCAGCTGTTTTGTTAAGTGTCCAGGTCTCACAGGCATATGTTGGGATGAGAAAGATGCATGCCCTTAAAAATCTTATTTTTGTAGTTCTGTCTGTTCCTCTCCACAGATTCTTTAGTTGTTTTACTTTCTGAATAGCAATAGATGTCCTCCTTTTAATTTCCCTCATTGTATCTCCATTATTTATTAGTAGTGATCCAAGATATTCAAAACTCTCCACTTCTTCCAATTTTTCCTCATTGATACATATTTCAGGTGCCTTATTTGTTTTGTCATTTGTCATCAATTTAGTTTTCTTTTTTTGTTGTGGACAGTAATACTGTGTCATTAGCATATCTAATCTCTGGTACTTGATAACCTCCAATTTTGATGACATCGTAATATTCTTTGTCTACATTTTAGAGCGTATCTTTATAAAATCTTCATGTATTAACCTCGTATACTAGATAAGTTTCTATAAATACCATCATAGAAGATCCTCACACACTAATCTTATATTCTAGCCTTGCTTCCTTAAATAATCCTCACATATTAACCTTTTGTATTGGCTGTGTTTCCGTAATTACTCCCATAGTAAAATCTCACATACTAACTTCATACACATGTTCTGTATTACCTCCATAGAAAATACTCACATAAACAGTGTGTACTCATTATATGTGCCCTAAACAGTGTGTACTCATTATATGTGCCTTTAGGGCATGACAAGATTACCTTTACCTTTACTTTACTCATTATATTGTAGAATTATTTGTGTGAGCAACATATATGCTTGCAGTTCTAATATATGGTTGTGATCAGTATCCTCTGTTATTTTATATGTGACTTTCATGCATAGTAGGTTGTATCCTTCAATGGCAGGCGTAATTTTATTGACAGTTTTAGTTGTTACCTAGAGAAGATTGAGTTATCACTTTGTGACTTTAAGAGTAGCTGGAATCAGAGATCCCTTCGACAGGAGATGTAATTCTATTGACAATTTTATATGTTGTTGCCTAGAGATCGTTTGGAATGAATTCAAGAACAACGCAGAGATAAGACAGAGGAGCAAACAACAACCTGTCTCATGGGTGGTTAGAAAAAAAAGATGGACGTTTGTAGGCCATGTAATGAGAAGAAACAATCAGAGAATACCAAAACAAGCTGTCAAGTGGAGCACAACAGGCTGAAGAAAAAGAGGTCGACCACGTGAAACTCTGAAGAGGACATTGTTAAGAGAAGCCAGTTTAGTGAGCATAACATCCCTTGATGAAGTTGAAAGACTCACCGAGAACAGGAAAACTTTGCAAACAACTATGCGAGCCCTATGTGATGTTTAACGGCACGGGAAGGATGTAAGATGTCAGAAGAGATCATTGAACTATCTTCTTGACCCAATTTTAAATCCTATTGCTTAGCACTGGGTCATTGCTCAGTGTTTCAAGCAAACCTTACCATAATTAATCTACCCTTGTTTCTCTCATATACATGCAATACAGATAAACTTAATCAGATTTGGGCCTTCCTTTCTGTTTACATCCTGTCTTCTCATATTTTCTCTTCATGTGCTTCCGGGTACGCTCTTCCGTCTTTCTCCCTGTGGAATTCTAGCCCCTTTCTTTTCATGCCCGTTTTCATTCACAGTACACATCTAGCCCATTTTCACTGGCTTCATGTTAAGGTTTTTGTAATGTATCCTGGGATAATCTTGTACTTTGCTGCACTTTACTGTATTGTTACATAAAGTTTTTCCTAATATACTTTTCGAATGTTCTAATCCCATAACTCTGAGCATGCTTTCTGTTTTATTATCTACTTTACCATTTTCAGCCAATACTAAACAGTTGTAACAAGTTTTAACACTGAATGAAGTCTTTTTTTTTTTTTTTTGGTCAAACTTCAAAGCCTTTATCTACAGTGAACCCTCAGTGTAATGAACCAATGGGGGGGGGGGGGGGGGTGTTGTCTGTTAATGTGGAAAGTTCGTTAAATGTAACTTGTGGGGGAGGGATCATTTTTAAAATTGTTTTTAATTTTTTTTTTTAGAAGCGTTAATACATTATTTGGTACTGTACAGTATAACATTAAAGTCTATACCAAAACAAAGCAAATATACTCCATACTGTCCAAAACAAGTTTGATATGAAATGTGCAGAATGCAGTGTGTTTTAAGATTTTATAATTTTTTTTAAATTTTTATTTTATTGTTTGCTTGTTGAATCTGTTAAATCGAGGGCTTATTATACTTTTAATTTATGGAATGAAAATGTTTTGTTTTTTTTATTATTTTAGTGAAAGGCAGAGTCTTATATATTATTTGAAGTTAATATATAAGATCATTAAATAGTTCCTTTGTTTTCTGGTCATTCAGATTGGGATTTTACATAATGAGGTTTCTTCGTCGTATTTACTTTATGCTATTTATAAATTCTACAACGGAAATTTTTCCGCTCTTATTTGTATTATTTTTTTTTTTTAGATGTTTTGGATATTTTTGGTTTCTATAACTCTGTCCTTATCAGATTTGACAACGCTGGCAGATGTTGTGTGCACAGTGAACACAGAAGGTAATTGCTTTACATGGAAACAAACCAAAAAAAAGTTAGAATTTAATCTGAGCTATGCCTTGTGAGGTAGCAGTACGTTTTTTTTTAAAAGAAATTTTATGTTGTTTGTTAGATCAGTTCTGTGTGTGTGTGCATGTGTGTTCACTCAAAGTAAAGTCATATGTGAAGTCTCCTTTTTTTTTTGTGGGAGTCACCCTTGTGTGATACTTGTGTTCCCTCCATTCACTAAGTTTCATGTGTCTCTCATATGGAGGTCAGTGGTTCAAGTCTGCCAGAGGTGCCACAGATACTTAGCTGTAGAAATAGGTACCTGGCTCCTTCTTAAACTGGGAAAGTAAAGGTGGCTAAGTGTGGTACTGACCATATCACCTTCAAGTGTACTGTTAGATCAAGGAAAATATGGGCTCTAAAACCATACCCCAAAGCTCCTAAGCTCCTCTAAGTCATGATAGGGTAACATTTCAGTCACTGACAGCTGTATATACACTGCAATCTCACATGCCTTTGCTCTGCAGGCAGATACTCTTCACCTTAAGAAAATGTTTCTTCCAAGAGCTAGTGTCGTGTGCCCATTTTATGGAGAATGGAAGATACATGAAAAAGTTATGAGCCCAGTCAATTGGGTTAAAGGGCAGGTCACTGTTGGCTAGCATAATTTCAGCATCCAAGAATTCAGCATGTATGGGCAGGCATACGCACGTATTAAACTGAGATTGTTACAGTGTAAGCGACGCTGTTGTGATGAGAAAGCCACAGTCATATTGCTTGTCTAGAGATGATTTAGTTTGATCGATTTTTCCCTCAGCATTTTAGTATTTTGAACAAAGGTTGTCTTTCTAGAGCGTGGGTGTCATTTGTGTTTTTCCATTATCCCAAGATGCTACACCAAGGACGAGACTTGGCTGTCTATATTTTTGTAAATAACTACTTATGGATTGTCGGCAAAATGATGCCTGTCTTTGTGAGTGTCCACAACAGCAAACATAAACCTGGTTCTGAATTGACTTATAAGATGAAAAGAGTCACAATAGTGACATTTTTTTTGTATGCTGATATAGGCTGTTGGGTCATTGCTGACTAGTGGTGGAGATACGATGAGGGAGATTAGGAGGGGGACATCTATCGCTCTTCGGAAAGTAAAACGGCTGGAGAGGCTATGGAGAGGAACAGACAGAACTACAAAAATAAGATTTTTAAGGGCATGCATCTTTCCCATGGCAACATATGCCTGTGAGACCTGGACACTTAACAAAACAGCTGAGAAACACATAAATGCCTTTGAATGTAAATGCTACAGAAGAGTCCTTCAGGTATCGTGGACACAGAAAAGAACAGATATATTTATACTTCCCACAAGGGACATGCAAATGGTTGACTGACTGACTGATATTATAGGCATTGTGCAATGCTATAATTTTGAACATAAGTTCTTTGTAACCAGTGTCATAAATATATTTGGAAATATAATGGCAGGAAAAGCTTCTTGTTCTCAGCATGAGTTCTGGCTTCATAGAGAACTACACATGCTCTTATCGCTGTAGTTTGCTTCCAGCCACAGCTGAAGCTGAATGTCAGATGGCTCTGCACGCCAGATTCTTCACCCTTTGAAACTAAAAGTTCATTCATCCAAGCTTTCAGTCATTCTATTTTAAAAGCCATGTATATATTGTCTCCTACCTTCCTCGGTTCTCTCTGGGTTTCTTTCATCATACATCATACTCTCTTGTAAATTCTGTGCTTTCTTTATACCAAGGATTCCAGTATCATGACCAACATCATGCTTGTAGTTTGGTATTTTATTACTCTATGGCCTGCTCATTTCATTTTGGTTGTATTTCATGTCCTCCACTAGGCTGATGTTCATCAGGTTGCTTTCCTTAGTGTCATAAGCATAATTTTTTCATACAAATTTAGGCAAATCATCCATTTGGTGCATTTTGTAAGGTAGAGCTAAAGGTAGCCCTGTTATGCCATGGAGACAGCAAGGAAATGTGATGTTGCACCCATAATTTCTTTGACCTGTGGGCACACTAGAGGGTGATGTGGTCAGTATAGTTTACAGCTGCCTTTCCTTCCCCAGCTCTGGAAGAAACCAAGTACCTATCTTGTTAACTGGGGGTGCCTCTGGCCAGATTCAAACCACTAACCATCGACATGAAAGACTAGTGGATTAGCCACTTTGCCACTAAGATGCCACCTTTGTATATCATTTCCTGTAATTTTTTTTTTCTTTTCTCAACATGACTGAAAAATCTCATCATGTTTAAATTCAGGATGTATCTGATAACACTGAATTGAGGTGGTGCCATTTACAGTTTTTATTTGTTTTCATGAAGAGTTTGTGATAATCCTGATTGCTGCTAGTAATTATATCTTATATTTTATCTTATATCCTTCCTGTGCCGTTAAACGCCACATAGGGCTCGCAAAGTAGTTCGCCAATTTTTTCTGTCTTCAGCAGTCTTTCAACCTCATCAAAGGATTTTATGCCTGTTAATTTGGCCTCTCTTAATAATTTCCTCTTCAGAGTTTCACGCGGTCTGCCTCTTTTTCTTCGGCCTGTTGTGTTCCACTTGATAGCTTGTTTTGGGATTCTCTGATCGTTTCTTCTCATCAAGTGACCAACATATGTCCATCTCCTTTTCCTGATCACCCATGAGACTGGCTGTTGTTCAGTCATCTGTCTTATCTCTGCATTGTTCTTGAATTCATTCCACTTGATGCCAAATATTTTCCTTAGGCATTTGTTTTCAAAAGAGTCTAATTTCTTTTCTGTTTCTTTAGTTGTTTTCCAGCTTTCGCATGCATAAATGAGGGTGGATATTACATTTGAATTGAATAGTCTTAACTTGGTTTTTGTGCTTATAACTTTTGAATTCCATATGTTCTCAAGATTCTTGAAGATTGGTGCTGCTTTTGCAATTCTGATCCTAACTTCCTTTCTGTTGTCACCATCCTGGTCTATGTAGCTGTCAAGGTATGCAAATTGATTGACTTCTTCAATATCTGTCCCTTCTATGTGTATTTTTCCATTTTGATTGATGGGAATTTTCATTATTTTTGTTTTGTCCTTGTTAATTTCAAGTCCTATTTTGCTAGCCTGTGAAGACAGGCTATCTGTTTTTTCTTGCATGGAATTCACAATATTACTGATAAGATCAGCAAAATCAAGATCTTCTAGTTGGGTGCCATGTACCCAGTCAATACCTGTGTTACCTGTGCAGCATTTTTTCATTACGAAGTCTATTGTAATCCCAAAAAGTAAAGGAGATAGTATACAATCCTTGTTTCAATCATAGCCAGGTTAGAAATTGAAGTTGAGCTTACAGGTGAGAATATTAGTGTGAAGAGAAATCCATGGTCAGTTTTTTTTCTATCTTTCTTTCTCCTGAAGACTTTAATGCAGTGATCACAAGCTTGTCCTTCTGTGTTTTCCATTCTCTGATCATACTGTACACCAGAGATTGAGACCTGGACATAAGCATTTTTTGTGATTAAATGTCAGAGTGGCATTCAAGTCCTTCACGATAAGTCTCAAGTCACTTCTGCCAAGTCTGAAGTCCTTGCAAGCATCTTCAAGTCAGGTCTTAAAATCTGTGAGTCAGAACACAGAGTGACTGTTAGTTCTGGTTGCCAGGCCAGCATGTGGGAGTTGTTAACTGAGAAAATAAAGTAAATAAAAGTGAGACTGTATATACAGTTTTGTTTTTTTCTCTTCACTTTATCAGATATATCAGTTGTAATTTAAGTTAGAGGTAAAATCCCCCAGTTCTGCACCATTAAGGCATCTTGGGGATACAGTGTATGGCCTGTATTTCCAAGACCTTTAGGCACATGAAAGTGTGATGTGGAAGTATCACAGCTGGCCGCATGTACCTTCCCAGATTTCTCTGGTGCCGATTTTTGGAGGCTGGACACCAGGGCCTTTTTTTTTTTGTTGTTGTTGTGGTGGTACCAGAAAAAATCCCCACTGCTAGGACTTACACCACTGGATTAGTAGACCAAGCGACTAACCACCCAGTCAACCAGCTAGTAATGTGCCCACTTTTTATTTACACAGTAATACAACATATTGGAAATAATGTATACCATCAATGTAAACTAGACTGGATTTTAGTTTCGGAGTTTCATTTCCTTTTGTAAGGACAAAAGCCTGTATTTTAAAAGCCATTTCACAAATCCAGGCCTAAGTTATGGCTCAAAATCTCAAGCTGGCATTCTCTGTCTAAAAGACACATGTGAAAATACAGGCATGGCTGTGACTAGTGTTATACATCTTTAGGTTTGCTTGCGCGTGTCAGCTTTGTGAAGCCACAAGTCAAGTTCCAAGTCATTTATTCCTTGTCTTCAGGCCAAGTCTTTGAATTGACTTGAGTTGTCATCTTTGCCAAATGTCACAATATGTTTGAGCATATACACTTTCTGCTTTTTTATTGTGACTTGTTTTATGATGGTGCATGCAGTGTGCAATCTTTGTGCAAGAACATATTGTTTCAGCACCTCATGAATATTTGTATGAGTAATTAGTGTAGAAGTATATAGAACTAAGTATATAACTATACACAAAGCCACTGGCATAAAGCTGTATGTAACAAAATGTATGAACTAGGTAAAAAGTAGGAACAGGTTTATTAACTTAATGAGCTTACAGTTGTGACGTTTCAGTGTGAACCTTAACCATATAAAAACACACAGGATGAAGAAATATAGAGAGAAGATTGATTGATTGATCTTTATTTCAAAAGGGTTAAGAATAAGATAAATTCACATAAATGCTATGGAAAAAATAGAATAAAATAAAATGAACGGAGCACTTTGCTGTGATTGTCACTCTGTTTCTTCGTCCTGCATGTTTTTATATGATCATGGTTCACATCAAGACGTTGCAACTATGTGCTCGTTAAATAATATATTCCTATTTTTTTTCCTAGTTCATACATGAACATTACATGACTTTTCATTCTTTTTTTTTTTTTCAGATCTGTCAACCTTGGCCAGTGTTGTGACAACTTTAGCAACCATGGGGAAAGAGGAAATAACTCTGGATGATTTGTCTGGCCAGCATACAACTTCACTGTCACAGAACAATGGGGATGTTAACCACAGTACCACAGATGCAGCAGCAGCAGCCAGAGCATTTGATGCACTGGCTAAGGTTGTGGAAAGCCCACAGAATCAGGTCTGTGATGTTTCTAAGGACTTCTGATCCATCCTGATGTCACTGTACTTCTTCCGTTTCTCTCTCTCT
The DNA here is from genome assembly GCA_009760885.1 of Achatina immaculata. NCBI lineage: Eukaryota > Metazoa > Mollusca > Gastropoda > Stylommatophora > Achatinidae > Lissachatina > Lissachatina immaculata. Next base: position 30,180,078 of record CM019699.1, read on the forward strand.
CTCTCTCATGAAAGTTTATTTCATGTTGTTCCATAAATCAGAGTGTAGAGTGTATGGACATGAGATAAGTTTATTATTTATTTATGTAATCATTTATCTTGTCTTCATGATTATTATGCTCATTAACAAATGCTAAATGACTGTGACTGAGTGAAAGCTGTATGATGAAGGGTGGAATGTCAAACGGGCCTGTGTGCCCAATTCTTAACCCTTTTAAAATAAAGTATGTTTGTTCGTTCATTCGTTCTCTCTCTCTCTCTCTCAAGGTCTCTGCCAGTAGGCATAAGATATCATGTCCCTCCATAGCTCTCAATCCATTATGCATCTCAACAGGCTGCCAAACCATCAAACCATCTTTTCTCTACCTTCAGTCTTTCCTGTTGCTGATAGGTTTTCTAGCCTGCCTCTGCTCTTCTTTGCTGCACTCAAACACCTCATTGTTTATGCTTAACACTATCAAGATTCTTTGCTGCACTCAAACACCTCATTGTTTATGCTTAACACTATCAAGATTCTTTGCTGCACTCACACACCTTATTATTTATGCTTAACACTATCAAGATTATGTACTTTATATTTCATGCATGCTATATAAGGATATCATATTTTGAGCAGAAGGCACAAGATAGACTAGCTATAGAATAACATTTATCACTGAAAGTCTTTCTGTGCAGGGTGCAGCTGTGCTTGACCACTCTTCAGTGTCAGAGGCAAGCTTTGATCACTCCACTAACAGTGATGGAGAGAGCTCTCTTGTAGTAGAAACACAAGGTTTGTATATTGTGGTCATATTATCCCAGAATCCTTTTCCACAGTCAATGTTTCTGCGTTTCCCACTCCAGAAATAAAAAATGTTAAATGGTTGTGATCATCGAACACTGGACAGGCCTGTAAGCATCCTGATCCCAACATCATCATGTGCCATGCCTGGAGGCATCAGCAGCTGTGTCTCTTCACAGTTTCCAGTCTTTCATGTTTTCCACCATTTCTGTTGTTATGCTTCTCCCATGCCATTTTGTCAAGCCATCTAAGATTTTCCCTGGTGGTCTGCCTCCTCTATTTTTTGCCTACCATTTTCCCTTTTTTTTGCCTCCCATTTTCGTGGTATTTTTGATTCCTGTTCTTCTCATTGTATAACCAATAAACCTAGACTGTCTCCTCCATAGTGTGTTCATTAACTCTTCCTGTGCATTTGGTCGAATTTTCGACATTTCGGGGGGTTCCAAGCTACCGTATGGTCGAAAATTCGACATTGTTTGTTTCAGTAAAACAAGCGGTGTAACATTTAGATTGTACATATTTCGTCCGTGATTCCGGTGACACTTTCAAAATGGCGAATGCGTGCCTAGTTACGAGCGATGCTGAGCGAGAACAAGGACGTGAAGCATGGAAATTTTTCAATTTTTGACTATGTAGATAGGGCTATGGACATAGCCTATGGCCACCCCGCTGCTCTTGAATGTTTTCTAAGTAGATTTAATATTTAGACGACTGGAGAAGTAGTTAGGAGGTTATTTCAGACATTCATTCAGCGAAAATGCAATACAGAGTCACAATACGAGATCGACAAGTAGATCTGCACATCTTAGATGGTAAGTAGGGGTAAGTAGCGCGAATCTAGACCTAGCCGATGGTGAGCTGGCCACAGTCAGTGTCTAAAAACATCACATTACTTCTTTTTTCCTAAAAAACTCTGCATTTATGAAATTTTCATTCATTTAGCTATACTTTGACATATATTACGTATACGGAAGTACATGGAAATACTGTTTTCCATTCCATTTTACAACTAGACCCCCTTACAGACCAAGACCCGCACGCCATGACACGTCCGTGTTTCTTCTCCCGCACGGAAAGAGTTAAGGTTCATTTCTCACTGGCTTTTCTTAGGCATTCTTCATGTATTATTTTTTCTGTTCATTTAACATTCTTCATAGGAAACCAGGTTTCAGCTGACTCAAATGTTCTCGTTGTTTTTGTTAATGACCATGGTTTCCTCCCATATAATAATACTGGCTCAATATAGCATTTCATCCTGATCTCCTCTTTGAAAAAAAAAAAAAAAGGAACTCAGCATTGTACAGGACCTATGTAGCACCAGGTAGAACCCTGACCAGATGGAAATGTTGGCAGCCGTATCAGTATATTTAATTTTTTTGTGTATATTCTGTAAACTTTCTAGGGCAGTGTCCCATAATTTATGGAACTGATCTTTTTATATTTTTTTGAATGAATATCATAACAGAAGAAAGAAGAGCCAGGGGAAGGGTGAGAGGAATGATACTGTTTAGTTTGACGAGATGGTGAACTGACGGCCTGCATGAAGGATCGGGTACTGTGGGGAAACATAACTGCCTGCGCCAGTCTTTTAAAAGTCAGTTTTACCAACAAATGTGTACAGTGCGCCCATTTTTATAAATGTGAATGAGAGGAGCTTACAGCAGGTCTTCAGCTCACAAACTTCACATGAAAATACTAGTCTCTGCAGACTACACTACTCCAGTGAGCTATAGAATAGAAAGTGGTGACGGTGATGGAATGAATTGAAATAGCTGGCTCAGGACAGATATACGTGGAGGAAGTTTGTTGTGCTTTATGCTCTACAACTTTAACAGGTGTTGAAGAGTAGACTCCGATGCTGTGGTGTGCATTTTTTTTCTTAAAATTATGAACTCCCAACTATTGAACAAAACCGTGACCATTTTTTTGTTTTAAGTTTTTGAAAAGGCTATTTAACCCCTTTAACTCGCTGAAGCAGAAGCTATTTATGTTAATTTGTCATATATCTTGGCATCTACTTTTACACCATATAAGCCATAGAAGTAACCAGTGAAAAATCCAGGTCAGTTTAGCTGCAGTCTTTGCCGTTTGCAAGCAGTGGGAGACATGTAATAACCATTAGGAGCATGAAAGTAAACTACCATAACCACCCTCTGTGTCATTTGCTGCTACCATCGCCTTGCGAAAAAAAAAAAAAAGAAAGGATGAGACACATTCCAAGCCCTATAAGATGCCCGACAGCAAGAGCAATGTAAGATGTAAGTAGCATACAGTAAAGGAAATATGATAACAGTATTGTTGATAACAATATTACATTATTTGAATGCTTCTTATGTTGCAGGTCCACTGCTGACAGAAGCAAACTTTTCATTCACTCTGACCGCACCTTCTCCCATGCCTACATATCTGAACATCCACTACATCTGTGAGAGTGCTTCACGTCTGCTGTTTCTGTCCATGCACTGGACGAGATCTGTCGCAGCTTTCCAGGAGCTCAGGTGTGGGATAGTGTTATGTGTCGATGTGTGTGAGAGCCAGACAAGTTAGTATTGTTCGTCGATGTGTGTGAGAGCCAGACAAGTTAGTATTGTTCATACCAAAAATAAAACACCTCTGAGAATTGCAGTGACAATCCTTGCAGTTTGCATATTATGTTCCATATACAGTTGAACCCACTTAATATTACATTGCTTTATGTTAAACGTTAATGCCATTAGCTACACAACACTTGCAGGATAGAAGTTAAACATAAATGTCATTATCTGCACAACACATGGAGGATAAAAGTTAAACTTAAATGTCATTATCCACACAACATATGGAGGATAGAAGTTAAACATAAATGCTGCTAGCTACACGACACATGGAGGATAGAAGTTAAACATAAATGCCACTAGCTGCACAACACAGTACGTTTAATCTAATTCACTTGCTGAAGTTTTGTGCAACTTTTCTCCCAACCAGTGCTGACCTTCAGACTGTTTTAGTGAGGTCATGTTGGAGTGAGTTGTTCACCTTGGGTCTGGCTCAGTGTTCAGCTACCATGTGTCTGCCCACCATGCTGGCAGCCATCTTGAATCATCTTCAAGCTAGTCTCCAGCGAGGAGGTGAGAGTCCAACAGATCCGTGCACCGAGCGTAAGATTTCCCAATATTAAGTGAGGGATTTGACAATATTGAGTGTGAGGTTTTCATGAGATGTGCTCCATTACTTGGTGTGATTCCCTTCACTTGATTAACAGACATTCTTACATTGATTGTTAGGTTTGCTTTTGTAAACTGCAAGACTGTTGATGAGTGTTAGGTTTGCTTGTGGTGGCCAGAAAACTTTGTAATGTTGATTGCTGGATTTTCTTGATGTAGAATGCAAAAGTGAATTAAATTTGATTTGATTTGAATGTTTTGAGATGAAATGTAGATGGGAGACAAAGGAAATTTATTAGCTAGGGAATGGCAGAACAAAACCTTGACTTCAATAAGGCAGACAAGCACCCTAGCATGAGATGGCAACAAACTACTTTCTTCTTCCTCAGTGTTCTTGGACATGCTAAATCAGAAGCCTGGTCACTAGAATGATGTCCCCTAGTCTTCTCCAGGTCCTCCTGGCATCCTAACAGCCTACACCATAGATCTGAGCCTGGTGGCCACGTCTGGTTGTGTAGGTCTGTAAAAGTTGGGCCAGCCCTGGAGTACATGTTTTGGAGTCTGCACTCCATTCCTACATGGGCATTCATCTGCATGTGAGAGTCAGTGGTGATGGCTCAGTAGCCTGCAGTGGCCATTCTTAATTGGAAGAGGACCATTCTTTGCTTCCTTTGTAGGTGGTGGATTGAAGAAACTACCACCAGGCCACAAAGAATGCGCCTGTTATAAAGTATCTAATACAACATGTGATGCACAGAGAGAGGTAGATGTTGCATGTTAAGTGGAAGACTTTGTGATGTTGAGTACAGAACTTTTTTATATTGGGTGTTGGATTTTCCATATATTGAGTGTCAGATTTTCCACATGTTGAGTGTTGGATTTTCCATGTGTTGAGTGTTGGATTTTCCATGTGTTGAGTGTCAGATTTTCCATGTGTTGCATGTTGGATTTTCCATGTCTTGAGTGTTGGTTTTTCCAACCATTGAGTGAAAGACTTTCTGATGTTGGGTGTTGAGTTTTAGCAGTCAGCACACGAGGGTAATGTGGTCGGCATCACACCTGGCCACCTTTCCTTCCCCATCTCCAAAAGAACCCAGGCACTCATTTCCATGGCTGAGCTACTGGGGTGCCTAAAGTCAAATTTGAACCTCCCCCGCCTTCGCCACGAGGGACTAGTGTCCCAATCACAGTGCCACTCAGATACCCTTCCTAATATAGATGTGAAGGTAAAGTAGGTGAACTACTCATATTTAGATGAAGCACCAACATCTGTGCTGTAGGTGAAGGACAACATGGAAGTCACGTTGACACAGGGAGGAAATATGACCATATTACAAGGATCTTATGGTTATCCAGGTCAGGGATGACCAGAACTGGCCGACATCTCATTCCATCTCTTAATCATCCTCCCAGAAAGAGGCTGTCACATTCCTTTATCCTGGCTAATTGAGCATGGTTTCATCTGGTTCATATAGTGTTAAGAGTCTGACAAGAAGTCTTTTTTTTTTTTGCTGTTAGAGTTCATTTAGGAGCTTCGTTTAAATCATTGTAAACCAGCTCCCTTCCCATTCAGCACATTGCTTGGACTTGAAAATCATCATAATGGCATCAGATAAATAAAATATATTTGTGGCTTTAGGGAACAAGCGAAAGAACAGACTTTATATTTGAAGGGTGAAGAATTGGGTGCACATGCTTATCTAACATTCCGCCCTTCATTTCTCTGCTTTCATTCTTATGTTGTCTTTCAACAGACTTTCAATAATTCTTATGTTGACTTTCAATAATTCTTATGTTGACTTTCAACAGACTTTCACTAATTCTTATGTTGACTTTCAACAGACTTTCAATAATTCTTATGTCGTCTTTCAACAGACTTTCAATAATTCTTATGTCGTCTTTCAACAGACTTTCAATTATTCTTATGTCATCTTTCAACAGACTTTCAATAATTCTTATGTCGTCTTTCAACAGACATTCAATAATTCTTATGAGACTTTTCAACAAGAAGAGGTGTTGAAGCATTCTTTTTAAAACTTAAAAAATCCCCCAAGTTTCAGAAACCAAGTGAACACCTGGACAGGCTTTTTTGGAAATGGTGAAGGTAACAAAATGAACTGAAATAGCTGGCTGAGGACAGATGTAAATGGAGGAAGTCTCATGTGCCTTTTTTTTTTCTTTTCCTTTTTTTGACTGAATCCCACCGTTCTGTGTTTACAGATCACACAAACCAAGACAAGGTTAAGAGTGTTATAGAGCACATTATCCGGCTTCAGGACTACGTCACACATATACAAAGTCTGTTCATCACAGCTGCGGAATTTGCATATCTCAAAACTTTAATACTCTTCTCTCCAGGTGAGTGGAAGGAAAGGTTAGCTAGCTGTCTTGAGAATGAAATCAACATTGACAAGTAATATCTTAAGCTAATAAGTTTTACTTATAATTAGTTATGAATTGAAGGGAAAAAAATGATTAAACTCTTAAGTTGTAAGAATATCAGTGACATCGACTAGCTATTTTCTCTCATGAAATTACAGAAAAGTAGACCATATAGTGAGTAATTACTTTGAGATCATTGTGACAGGTGTGTGCAAAACCCTTAGTCATCTCACTACAGAACTGTCAAAATATTTTAGAACCAAGAAGCATCTGATTTGGGTCAGTAAGTCGGTCATTTGCATGACCCTTGTGGAATTTTGCCTCCCTAACAGCTCTCCTGTAGGCCTATCGTTTGTAAGCAAGATGCCCTGCTGCTGATGCAATCATTTCCAGATTATCAACGATGTCTTGCAGCCATCTTCGCCTTGGTCTTCATCTCTTTCTTTTTCCCATTATGTACCCTTCGAAGACAGTCTTCTCTAGATTATCATGATGTTTAGTGTGTCCAAAATATTTTGTTTTCTCTCTTTAATCCTCTTTACTAGCCATCCTTCTTCAGTATTAAGTTCTTGTAGTATGGATATATTTGGTTTTTTTTGTGTGTGTGTCCATGATATTTGAAGAATTCTTCTGTAGCATTTACATTCAAAGGCATTTATGTGTTTCTCAGCTGTTTTGTTAAGTGTCCAAGTCTCACAGGCATATGTTGCGAAGGGAAAGATACATGCCCTTAAAAATCTTATTTTTGTAGTTCTGTCAGTTCCTCTCCACAGCTTTTTTAATTGTTTTACTTTCTGAAGAGCGATAGACGTCCACCTTTTTAATTTCCCTCATTGTTTCTCCATTATTAATTAGTAATGATCCAAGATATTCAAAACTCTCCACCTCTTCCAATATTTCCTCATTTATATATATTTCAGCTGCCTTATTTTCTGACTTGGGTAGTCACTGTAATAATGGTACTGTGTGATTTTTCTGAAGGTGAACACACATAGTTTCTTGCAAAATGATATCTGTGAATTGTGCACTGTAATGAGCTCTAGTTTTTGTTTTTTTTTTGTTTTTTTGTAAGAAAGTAATGGAACTATTATAATGACCAACCTCAGTTTCACCCTATTCTGTGCTGTAAAAAAATCATACCACTGGATCTGTTCATATTGTAACTCACTGCGTACCACTTTTCCTGTATGGGTAAAGATGGTCCTATTATGCCACGGAGGCACTTAGTTTCTGTATAAATAAGATAGCACTGTTATGCCATGGAGGCACTGAGTGGATATGGTGTTAGTGTCCATGTTTTCTTTGTTGGCACACTGAAGGGTAATGTGGACATCATCATGCCTAGCTGTCTTTTCTTCTGGCCTCAACAAAAGCCAGGTCCCATTTCTACAGCAGGGTGACTAGGGTGCATCTGGTCAGGTTTGAACCACTGACCTTCACCATGAGAGACTAGTGCACTTGAGCCATTCAGACACCCTTTTTCTGTTATATTTCTGTGATATACTTATTATATTTTGAGGGAAAAGCGTATTACCTTAGGTCAGTGCTCCTTGCCTTTTGGTCTTTAGTACATACTTTAGACATTTCTTAATAAAAGATCTGCAAGTTCATAACTTGCACACAGTTTCCGTTATTCATTCCCATAATTTGCCCAGTTGACTGTTAGAGTTTGGTTTTTAAAACAAATTTCCATTCCTATTGAAATTAAATCTGTCAGTAGTTGTTGCTAATGCATCCAAGCTGCAATCTTCACTTGTTTTACTATTAATGAATCCTTAAAAAAAAAAAAACTTAGGCCACATGACATTTTTATTGCTGTTATTATGTTTGGTAAAACAAAAGTAAAACAAATAAAGAATCTGTGGAGAGGAGCAGACAAAACCACAAAAATAAGATTTTTAAGGCCATTCATCTTTCCCATCGCAACCCTATGCCTGTTAGACGTGGACACTTAACAAAACAGCTGAGAAAGACATAAATGCCTTTGAATGTAAATGCTACAGAAAAGTTCTCCAAATATCGTGGACACAAAAAAGAACAAATATATCTATACTACAAGAGCTTAATATTGAAGAAGGCTGGCTAGTAAAGAGTAGTAAAGAGAGAAAACTTAAATATTTTGGACACATTAAACGTCATGATAATTTAGAGAAGACCGTATTGGAAGGATACATAATGGAAAAAAGAAAGAGAGGAAGACCAAAATGAAGATGGCTGCAAGACATCGTTGGCGATCTGCAGATGGATGCAGCAGCAGCAGGCCATCTTGCTCACAATCGAGAGGCCTACAGGAGTGCTGTTTGGGAGACAAAGTTCCGCAAGGGACATGCAAATGAATGAATGAATGAATTATGTTCCATGCTGGATAGTGTTCATGGTCATGTTTCTCCATCTTGTGTGGTCCTTGGTGTTTCCAGTCAGTTTAAATGCTTTTCCTTTTTTCCGTGCCACATGGTCAATCCACTGAGATATTTTTTCTTGCATTTTCCAGTCATTGCCAAGTTCTCTGACTTCTGTTTTTTTCATGACGTGACCAAGAAGTTTTGACCGTTTTATAATTTCATTTAGTTTCCATTGTTCTGAAACTTCCGTGGGGACCTCTTCATTTGTTTTTTTCTGTCTGTTCTGAGTATTAGTTGCATCTTTTTTCAAAACATCTCTGTAACTTCCAGTTTCTTTTGCCTTTGATAATTGCCCAAGTTTCACAACCTTGCAGCAGTGTTGGTTCTATGCTGCACTCTAATTATTACTTCTGTGTAACACTGCATTCCAAGACATAAAATTGGAAGTGAGCCAAGAATGTACTCTATCTACTGGCCTCTTCTCTTTGTACAGTGAAAACATAATGAGAAATATAGAGAGCTTGCCAGGAATATCAGTTGGTGGGTATAACCTTAGCAACTTAAGATATGCAGATGACACAGTTCTGGTTGCTAAAAGTGAAGGGAAGCTACAGGCTCTTCTGGACATTGTGGTTCGTGAAAGTAAAAGTAAAGGTCTCAGTCTGAATAAAAAGAAGACTGAAGTGATGGTCATCTCAAAGAAAAGAATACCACCAAAATGTAGCATTACCATCGATGGCACAGAACTGAAACAAGTTGATAGATTCAAGTATTTAGGAACAGTTATAACAGCTGATGGGAAATGTCACATTGAAATAAAAAAGCAGACATGGTCAGGCCAAGTCAGCATTCCAGAAAATGAGAAATATCTTGTGCAACAGATCCATATCAGTGGAAACAAGATTCTGAGTACTTAAATGTTACATCGAGCCAATTTTGTTTTATGGATGTGAAGCATGGTCCATGAATAAGAGAGTACAGCGAGAAATGGAGGCCATGGAAATGTGGTTCATAAGAAGGATGTTTAAGGTACCATGGACAGCCATGAAAACCAGCGAAGAAGTCTTAAGAGAGGCTGGAGTTAAAAGGCAAATTACAGCAAAGATCAGAGGCAGACAAACAAGATTTGTAGGACATTTTCTGAGAAGAGGAAAATTGGAACACATTGTGGCAGCTGGAAAAATTGAGGGAAGAAGAGACAGAGGAAGACAAAGAGAGAAGCTATTGGATGGGCTGTCAGTGTGGCTAGGAAGAACGTCACCGGCAGATCTCATAATCAAGTCTAAAGACAGGGAACTGTGGATCGCCTACGCCACACATATTAAAACAATGTCATTACTAGGGAATTAAAATCTAAAAAAAAAACCTTGTAAAAATAATTTCTCTTTTCTTTCATAAATGGAGTGGAAAAGATAGAAAATAATGTACTCTTGGGATAACAGATTTTTTTTGCCAGTACCCATTTATTGTTTTTTGACAATTATGCCAGCTTCTTGCCTTTGTAGTTTCAAATATCTCACATACAATTTTTCTGCTTTTACTTGTTTGTTTGCTTAACAGTTCATGTCTCCTGACAAAATATAAAAAAAAAGTTTCTTGTATTTTAAAACATTTTCACAGATAACCCAAATGTCAGAGAAAAGAAATTGATTGGATATCTGCAGGAAAAGGCCCGCCGTGAACTGCTACAGGCCTGCTCATCTCCTGGAAGCTCTGAGCGTGTTTCTCAGCTGTTGCTTCGTTTGATCCCACTGAAAACCTTTGTGCCTGCCATCATGGAGGAGCTCTTCTTCTCCGCCCTGACTGGATCTGTCCAGATTGACAATATCATCCCATACATTCTCCGCATGGAGACCGCGGAATACAATCTTCAGATGACAGGTCAGACTGGGGCGGCCGCGGTTGCCGGAATCTCAGGCAGCATTGGGGTGCCAGCTTTACATGACCCAAATTCCCCAAACCAGCCGGCCAGCGTCCCGGTGGTTTTAGAATCAAGCCAGCAGGTCACCTTTGGTTACCCTGGTTCAGCAGAGGCCGGTTGCAGAAGCACTGGCGGCCATACTGCTGTGGGGAACACAGGCAGCTGCAACATAGCTCATGTCATGACAGCAGCTGGTAATGGTGTAGGTATACAACGTACATCATTAATATCAGATGCTGGGCAAGTTTTGACATTGTATAGTGACATCATGCCTACCCCTCCGTCCCACAGCTCAGCATCCACTGCAACGTGAGCCATTTCCTCTCTAGCGACAAAAAAAAATAGATCAAATGCTGTGTCGTTACTCTGACCAAACTACGCCATGTTAATTCTTTGCTGAAACAAGTAGATCATTTTTACTATTGTTGTACTTTTATGTTACATAATTTTGTGCCTATAATTGTCATGTGTGACATAGCTTGAATCACCATCACCACAGTGAAGGTGTCATGCGACAATTCTCCAGTTTATCTCTACTTTGTTGGCACACCTGGGAAAGCCATCTTCCATGTAACGTTAGATGTTATTCATCGATTTGTATCATTGTTATCATTTTTGCTTTTGTACTCTTTTGAACATTTTTTTTGTTCCTCCTTAAAAAATAGTTCTGTATATTATTGTGCTTCATGACATGTCCATATTTCTTATAGTTCTCATGGTTTTGTTTATTTCTCTCTAACTTCACTTGACAAGAAATTGTTTTATTTAAATTATTTTCAGACATAAGAAGAGTTTTAGAGAGGTCTCTTTGCATAGCTTCTTTAAGTTTTGAGGCCAAAAATGACTTTAATGTTAAAAAATGGTCCCAGCAGCCTTTACTGTAGCAACGGAATGTGATTTCTCAGAGAGTATTTTCCATCAGACAGCAATTTAAAAAAAAATGGGTGAGAAGTAATGATAGGCACAACGAGTAAATAAAGACCAGTACGTAATGTAACAAATTAAACCTTAGCCAGGATAGTACCAGACTGTACTATGCTGCTAATGAGGTCACCAGGAAAGACCACCAGATATTTGTGGAACTGAAAAAGCAGGTTGTATGAAATAATACTGAATAGCCTTGCCTCTCACCTGGAAAGCTGACACTGCCCCCTTCTAGTCTACCTTGCTGTAGAAATTGATAACTAGCACACTAGTTTTGAGGAAAAAGCGACCTCCAGAAATGGAGAGTCTCAACTTCCACGATGAGGTATACAGAATTACACATGGCTGTCAGTCATGGGTTGTGAATGGAAAACAGGATTTCCAGCAAAGCTAGTCATAGAAATAAAAGACTTTGTCCACCTGAGCTGTTAAATGGGGAAAAAAAAGGCAAAAATTTACTAAGCATGTAAATTATTAAGAGGAATGCTGAGACAAGAAAACCGATTGAGGAAGTTCTGAAAGAGACACAAAAAAACAAGGAAAATCATAACAAAAATAAACAAAATGACAGTCCAGATTTATGAGGCACGTAATGGTAACAGGGAAGATTGAAGGTATAAGAGACCTAGATAGAGAGAAAAGATGTTTAATGGTTTGGCACCCTGGCATGGGAAATGCTCAGTGACAAGCCTGTTGAGACTCACAAGGGATCGAGGGTTATGGAAGGACATGTCAGCAGGGACAGAGAGTAAATTAAATAAATAAGAGTGGGTGTCATAGCATTTGGCTGGTTTGAGTTTTTAACTCTTGTCAAATGTGACAGTACATATTGTACTGGCAGAACGTGGGGTTGTTGCCCTTGCGATGACTGTTACCTGGGCAATCATTTATCTTTTGTTCTGTTGTCAGTGAAACAGGTTCTGCACGTTTCTCTGCATAACTGTGATTTCTTCCTGCAGAATGTGATTCTGTGATTTACTTTGTTTTTGTGGTATCATTGCAGAAGACTTAGAGAGCAGATAGTAGGTTAGTGTCATATGTGTGAGAACACAAATCACTGATAAATTTCCACGGAAAAGTTCCTTATTATTAGCAGAATCTGAGGCGGCAGGGGGGAGCAGAGGAGTAAAGAAAGATAACGGTAACCTTGTAGCATTCCATTGAGGCAGATAAAGCGTATATCCCCTTAATTTCCACGACCTCACAGCACACTGTAGGGTGATGCAAATCAGGTTTTATGCCCGGTAACCTTTCCTTCTCTAGCTCTAGAGCAGTGTTTCCCAACATGGGATGTATGCCCCACAGGGCAGTTTGAATATTTTGGGAGGCAGTTAGAATATATTTATATTATACTCTTCAGAACTTGGCATAAAAAAATCTTTAAGGCATTGAGATGGAGCATGATCCGCAAAAAAGGTTGAGAAACACTGCTCTGGAGGGAGCGGTGCTTGTGTCAAGAGCTGGAGCAGTCTGCGGCACTCTTGCTAAACCTGAACCAGCACTCTCTGCAACGAGGGATAAATACACTGCTTGGGCTCCCTTTTAAAACCACATTTCTTAAAGAGGTTTAAGGAGATGTCATATTGTAAATTGTTCATGTTTGACCACTAGGGACCACTCGTACAAATCATTTTTAGCACTGCTGACAGATAATGAAAATCGGAGAAGCATTGATTACCAACATATATTGACACAACACTTAATAAATGCAGCATATGCCTTTTATTCAGGAAAAATTCTTACCTTAGATATTATCAGTAGCATGTACATTGATGTAACAGAGAATAAGTTAGAAAATTCACTGCAGACGTAAAAACACCGGATTTCAGAATACATCCCCTACTTATCAGAAACATATGTTGGACCTCCCTCCTTCCCATGCATGCAACAGCTCCAGCTTGCCACTTAAACCTGGGATCCTAATTTTATTTTGTTGCCTGGATGTCAATTTTATGTACTGGCTCATGTTTTGTAGTGATTCCTGATCTTAACATAGGGGCTGTATTGATAAAACTTTCCTCGAATGAAGTAGATCTTATCATATAAGCTCCTGACAAACAAAGTTTACATGTGTACTGAATGCCAGATTTTAACTGGGAATCTGAAGAATAATTACAAAAATTGGAATATTCATATTCATATAGTAATTGCTTAAATGTTAAATGTTGCTTGTTTAAAAATTTTTCGACTTTTAAGTATTATTGTTAAACTGGTATTCTGTAATTAGTATTAGTACTATCTAAAAAAAAAAAAAAGCCAATAACATTCCGAGACGAATATATTTAAATTTAGTGTTATTTATTCATTAATGATTTTGGCAACAGTTTTGGATACAAAATTTTTTTATGAATACTCCTGATCAGTGACTCTATTCATAATCGACCACCACAAACCACTCAATATTTATATATTTAGAACTAGTATTTGATACATCTTTACGTCTAAATGAATTCAGAATTTCTCATCAAAGTGTATTCTGACAGCGCACAGGAATTAATTCAGGCATGAAAGGGTTACTGCCCTTGTATCTCATCTTGCTCATTGTTGAGCTTTGTATTGTTGGAACTGCTGTTTGAGTAATGAGATGAGAGAGAGAGCTTTGGAAGCTTAGACAGTAGCAGGAAGATAAAAGCCTTTGAGGTATCTGCAGGCACAGAAGCATTAATCTGGCCCTCACATACATTAGGAGTGTTCAGGCTTGCATGGATCAGCATTTCAAGGTTGGCCACCAGAAGCAGGAGGGAGTTCATCCAAGCAAAAAGACCACAGATGTAGCATGCTTCCCTGTATGTAGTGTGTGTAGCACATGATCCTGTATGTAGCATGTGCAGCACATTACCCCATATGTAGCATGTCTAGCACTTGGCCCTGGATGGAGCATGTCTAGCAAGTAACCCTAAATTTAGCGTGTCTAACAGATGACCCCAGATGTAGCATGTCTAGCACTTGGCCCTGGATGGAGCATGTCTAGCAAGTAACCCTAAATGTACATGTAGCATGTGTAACAGATGACCCCAGATGTAGCCTGTTTAGCAAGTGAACACTAAACTAAAAAAAAAAAAAAAGAATAAGACTGTTAAAGACTGTGTCACAAGACTGGCCAATGTATGTTGTGTGTTTCTGAATTTTAGAGACTTTGAACATAATGCCATTTTATTAATAATCAGGGAATTTAAGCATGATGTCATTTTGTTAATGTTAGGGACTTTTGGCCAAGATTTTGTTTTGTTTTGTTTATACCTGATGCAAGCTGTGATATGTATGTTCTCACAAAAAAAACCTGGCTAGTCATGTCACAGTTTTCTATAAGTAACTGAGATTTGAATCTCATTTCATTGTCACTGAACTCTGATTTTTTTTTTTTAAGATTTTGTACATAACTGTGACATTCAATATTTTGTGTCAGAAACTCAATCTTCACAGGTGTGGCTGTGGAAGCATATTAAGATCAAGCCCAGGAATGTTATGGATTGTTATGGACCCGGGTCACCATGCCAGTTTTTGACAAGAATGGTGGAAATTTGATTGTTTTAGCAGCCATTCAGGTCCTTGATATCAGATCTCAACAAGTTACATGCTGAAATGGTTTGAGTGGTTTTTATTTTGTATATTAAGTATGAAGGGGTGTATGAAGTTATGATTCGTCTTAATAAATCACCATCATCATAATGTTAAGATGAGGCAGAGATGTAAACTCACATGAAACCCTTCTTTCTTTTTCCTACCTTTTCCTTCCTACACTTTTATTTTGGAATCTCTGTTTCTTTAGGCGAGAGGTTCCCAAACTTTCAGGCTACCACCACCTTGCCTTCCTAGTTGCATACTTAAGACTTACTATATGTTGGTTCTGATGTAAAACATTCCCCCCCCCCCAATCTTCCCACTGTCTCCAGGAAGTGATACCACCCATTCTGAAAATGACTTGTATATATCTACAATGTTGTCTTTCTTCCTGCAGCAACTCTTACTTCTCATGTCTTGATTGCTTCCTCTTTTTCCCATGTAGTACATGTTGGTCTATTTTCTACTAGATTTGATTTATCTCACAACACAGCTAGCATTCCCACCAATACAAAGGCTGACTGTAGACAGAGAAATGGATAGAATTTATTTCTTCCCTGCAAGATGCCACAAGGCATGCTGGGTGATGATTGTTGAGCCAATCATCCACTTAAGGACATGGATGGATGAGATTCTTTTATCTCAAGATTCATGACATTTATTCTAGTACAGTATTAGATTTTTGTGTTTGCAAGTTTCTGTCTTTCTTCTCCCCTGCAAATTCTTTGCAGTGCTCTGCTATAAATACAGAAAACATCAGAGCAATGTCTTCTGTTTGATAATAAATTTTCATATTTGTTCGCTCCATGTGTAAGACCTATTTGTATGTTTTATGAAAGTTTATATTGCATAAACATGTTTATATAGCCTTTTTTCACTTTATGAGAACAAAAAACATAATACAGCATGATTTTGTCAAATTTTGTTTTCTATATTGTGAGGAATATGCTGTTTTGTTTGCTGTATCATACCTACAGGGTGAGCATAAAAGTTCTTCCTTGATTTCAAATATTTATTTCATTAAAAACAACGCTTGGTACAGACACATGGTTTTTTTGTTTTTTTTGTGCATGTTTTACCTCAGCTCATAATGTTTTTTTTTTCAGTCTATTTGATGACTTCACCATGTGCTCCATTTGTTGCCTGTAGAATGTCTAAGTAATATTCAGTTTCTTGCCATTATTCTTGCATCTCTTTAGTCATCATTGCTAAAGCATCTGTTATCCTTGCCTTCAAAGTTTCAATATCAGGACCTGGTGAACTGAACACTTTTGTCCTCAGTATACACCAGTAAAGAAAAAGTTAAGAGGGGTTATGTCTGGTGAACATCGTCAGTGAACTGTAACTGGCGAATCTGCTCCACGATACTGGAAAACACATTGAGCATTCTTCTTCACAAATACCATTTTGATATTAGTGATTGCAGCACCACTTGTACAGAAAACTAAGAATCAACCTACATAATGCTACAGATTCATGTTTCTATCTAACGTAGTTTTTAAGATACGATTTTTCTTAATCAAGGAAGAACTTTATGATCCACCCTGTACTGTTGTATATTTGTCTGCTCCTTAACAGTCTTTATGCATTTACATTTAGCACTTTCCTCATTGACATAAGTTGTATTTTATGTTTGGGGCAATTTATTAGCAGGTTTTAGTTTGGCCGTTGGGATGAGATTGAATTCAGAAGTGCTTTTCTTTTTCATGGGATGAGATTGAATTCAGAAGTGCTTTTCTTTTTCATGGGATGAGATTGAATTCAGAAGTGCTTTTCTTTTTCATGGGGACACAGAAGCGTGTGAGCGGGGAACTAATAGCTTGCTGAAGTGCCAGATTAAGCCTGTTGAGTTGATATTGTGTCAGTCTGAAGATATGACAGTAATTCTAAGACAAGACTGTGACACAAGGAGTGTGCAGGAAAGCATTATAGGAAGCAGTGGTTTTCAAACGGGGGGGGGGGGGGGAGGGGGAGGGGGGGGAGAGTTTCTCGAGGACAAATAGGTTAATGTCTTATGAGATGAGCATGGATTGTTACCATGACCACTTATGTTGTATATCATATATTGATCTTCTTCTTCTATCTCCTTGAAACTGCGAGCTGGTGTTCTTTGCAGCTGATGCAATGAAGACGTTGACTCACAGCATTGTATTGAGCTGGTTGCGGTGGCTGTTTTTTTAGGTCCCTCAGCAGTGCTAAAAAGCAGGGGGGGTGTAATACTTCTTTAGCAGACTCCACCACCATGGGGACTGTGCGAGATCCCTGCCCTGGTAGTCAGGCTAGGCATGTTACTGGGGCTGCCAAGGGAGATGTGAGACAGGGTCTTGGTCAGAAGTGGTTCACCAGCCTGATGCTAGCATGTCATCTAAGAGTCACTGACTACCAAATCAGACAGCTTATCATATGTTTATAAATTCAGACATAAGAAAAGTTGCTTAGCAAAATGATGCTTGGTAGTTTCCATAAGTTGGTTTATCCTGTTAGACTGTAGTCTCAGCTACATCACAGTTTATCCTTAGTCTGTTGCACTGTGACCTCTGCTACATCACAGTTTATCCTTAGTCTTTTTCACTGTAACCCCCGCTGCATCACACTTTATCCTTAGTCTGTTGCACTGTGACCTCTGCTACATCACAGTTTATCCTTAGTCTTTTTCACTGTAACCCCCGCTGCATCACAGTTTATCTTTAGTCTTTTGCACTGTGACCTCTGCTGCATCACAGTTTATCCTTAGTCTGTTGCACTGTAATCTCCGCTACATCACAGTGGTGGAGAGAGGGTATAGTTTAGTAGCCTTATTGAGCAAGATTGAGCACAACAAAATATGAGCTGAGTTTTTAGAAATGTGCATCACTGGATTTTCAAGAATAATCATTATTTGTGCAGTTATTGTTTTCTGCTGTTACTGTTGTTATCAATGGATGATAAAAATGAGTTATATTCCTATTTCTTATTCTGTCAGTTTTTTTGTTTTTTTTTCATGAGTTACAATTTTTATGCTGTATATATTCACAAATGTAGAAACATATGTACATCAAGTCGCTGCTATAATGCCTTGGAAAATAACATGGATAAAATAAGTAAGAAAAAGCTAAAGAAGTGGTGTGATATTTCCATTTTAACTGTTGCTGGGTTACAGCAACAGCATAAACAAAAAAAAAAACTGGGAGGAAGGAAGCAATGTCAGTGAAGAAAGGAGATTTAAAAAGTTGGAAGTACCACTATCGAATGATAACTCGACTTTTAGAAAAACGTCTATAAAGAGACCGACTGCGTCCTACAGAAGCTTTTTTTTTTTCCTGCATTGTGTCTCACCTTGTTATTTATGCATTTAAAGCATATGTTCTTAATTTAATTGATTTTTGTTGGCGGTGACTTAGTGTGCATCTAATTCTATTCAAAGTGGAAATAAAGCTTGGAACAATTATTTTATGAAATAATGATCAGATGAGTACATAATTTTAAAAAAAATGAAATATAGTCTTTTCCCACTATTTTTTTTTTCTTTAGGGCATATCTATAAATAACCTTATGAACTGCAGTTAAACCCAGTTGAGGCTTCATTTTTTTGTATTGCTTTGTGTTTGGGTACTGTTTATTAAATTTCACAGAAAAAAAGAGAGACAAGTGGGGGGAAAAGTCTTACACTGACCAAGTGGCGTGGAAAAAAAGTCTTACACTGACCAAGTGGCATGGAAAAAAAAGTCTTACACTGACCAAGTGGCGTGGAAAAAAAAGTCTTACACTGACCAAGTGGTGTGGAAAAAAAAGTCTTACACTGACCAAGTGGCGTGGAAAAAAAGTCTTACATTGACCAGGTGGCATGGAAAAAAAAGTCTTACACTGACCAAGTGGTGTGGAAAAAAAAGTCTTACACTGACCAAGTGGCGTGGAAAAAAAGTCTTACATTGACCAGGTGGCGTGGAAAAAAAGTCTTACACTGACCAAGTGGCGTGGGAAAAAAAGTCTTACACTAACCAGGTGGTGTGGGAAAAGAAGACATTACATCTGACTGGAAGCACAAAACCCCCCCCAAAAAACGCACGCACAAATTGAGAATCATGTTTATCAGTGCCTGCTGATATGACAAAAAAAATGAGCAAATGAATTAAATTTCATGTGAGATTCTAGGGAAAAGTAAAATGGAGATGTTAAAAAGAGCTTGTGATCCATATTCTAGATGTGAACTAACCATGGTTGCCTTTCTAGACTCACTGAGCATTGTCTTTAGTGAACCAAATAATATGCTTAGGACAGCAGAAATCTCTTGTTTAGTTATTATCATCATCTTGTGCATCTTCCCATGGAAGGTTGGCTGCATTGAATCTCCATCTGCTCTGTTTCTTGCCTTCGTAGTGCACTTGGCCAAGCTGGTTCCAGTCCATCTCTTGATGTTGTCCATGCATCTGTGGTGGTGTCATCCTCTTGTTCTCTTCCCTTCCATCTTGCACCCAGAAAGGGTCTTCAGTATAGTATTATGCCTCTTGACATGCCCAGAGTTTCATAGTTATCTGTGTTTTTATTATTTTTTTATGATTTCTCTTTTCACTTATAGCTGGTTTAGCACTTGTTTGTTTTCTTTTCTATCAATGGGATACACCCTATTCTTCCATATACATATATCCACAGTTCTAGAGCCTGAATTTTCTTTTCTGTTGTCCTATTGAAGATCCAGGCTTCTGCACCATAAAGGAATATTGAGTATATGTAACATCTTACAATACGTAGTCTCATTTGTAATAGTTGTTTTGACATAAGGATCTTCCTCTTTCTGTTGGTTTTTTTTTTTTTTTTTCGCCATTCCTATTCTTCTGTTAATTTTTGTTTCATATTTTCCAATCTCTGTTGTCATGTATCCCAAATACCTGAAACTTTTCACCTGTTCAAGTAGTTCTCCATTTATTTTTATATTTATAGCTGCTTTCATTTCTTCTCTGCTGATTACCATAACATTTTTCTTTCTGATATTTATTTCCTGCCTGTACTTTTGACTCCTCTCGTTTATTCGTTCCACTGGATTCTGTAGGTCTTTTTTGGATCTCTGCCATCAGCACAGTGTCATCTGCATATCTTAGGTTACTGACTGTTGTTCCTTGTTTAGTTAAACTTTTAAAAAAAGGAACTGCTTTATTCATTAACAGAGTACACGCTTGTAATGTTTTGGCTTACACCTTATCATACAAAAACATGCAGAATAAAGAAATAGGAAAAGACGAGAAAGTCTAAATTAATATGTAAGATGTGTAACACATAAGAAGTTTGGAGTGCCGGGGGGGGGGAAGAACTTGAACTTTGACCAAACAAGTTGTCTTTCCTAGACTCACTAAACTGTGTAACATATGTAAGCACATCTAGATGAATGACACATATAAGTTAAAAACACCGTGCTACAAAAATTTTAGATCACTGAAGGGTTACAGCTTTAACTACTATGACATTCACCTTATTCACTTCTCCACCTTACTCACAAGAAGCTGACAGTTGTTTTATGAAATCTGATATTTGTTCTGTAAAGCTGTATAAACTCTGAAAAAAAAAAAAGATAATGTAATATAGATGTCCTCCAGTGATATATTATGTGTGCACCCGATTTGGTAGCTCACAATGTACATGCTCCAAGAGATGGAAAAAAATGATATAATTTTATTGTTCTGTTGAGATATATGCCTGTAAAACTAGTGTTGACATTAATGTGTTCTGTAATAAAAAAAAAATATTTTATGAGAATGTTGTATAATATAAATGTTGTATTTAACCTTTTAATTTATGTATAACAAACATGACAACATGGCGAGCCAGGACTGCTTTTAATGTACATTTGCTGATATTCTCTACTCACCGTTTTAATGTGGAACTTGAATAAACATTTTTTTATCTCACAACTTCTTTATGTTTATATTTTATAAACATTTGTCTATGTTCACTTCTATTTGCCCGTAGAACAAGAAAATAGGTTCAGCATAGCACTGTAACACTTTCTTTCTCATATTCAATGACAGTGGCTTGATGCATAAGATGGTTTTCAGTTTCAGAAATGCTGCTTTTGCCTGGCATATTTCTGCTTTTGATTTCTATGTTACATCTTCTGTCAGGTGGTATCACTGATCCCAGATATTTAAATGTGTTCATTGTTGCAGTGTTGTTCCACTGACATTTAGGTTATAGTCTGGTGGGGACTTATTTTTGGATAAAAATCACTGTCTCCATTTTCTTGAGTTCAGGCAAAGGTCCTTTCCCTTCAATCACTGTTACTCTCTCTCTCTCTCTCTCTGAACCTTAAGTGCCCAGGGCACATGGGGCTTCCGCAAGGGTTTTCCACAAATGCCTGTCTTTCGCCTTTTTTTCTGCTCTTGCCCAGGTGAGCCCTCTATTGCTCAACATCCTTTCTGTTGTTCTTCTCCATGTCACTGTTACTACAATATTCAAAATGTCCTGCAGACCCTTCTAACTTTCTGCTGTTAATACTGTGTCATTCGCACAACGCAAGTTATTTAAATTATTTCCTCCCACTTTTAATCCCGAGTCTGGCTCCTGGGAAAAATAATGAAGATCCCATGGACAGCCAAGATAGCTAACGAGTAGCTTTTGAGACATCTTGCAACAGTCCTGTGCCGTGTTAAATGTCACATAGGGCTCGCATAGTTGTTTGCCAAGTTTTCCTGTTCTCAGCGAGTCTTTCAACTTCATCAAGGGATGTTAGCCCACTAAACTGGCTTCTCTTAACAATGTCCTCTTTTGAGTTTCACGTGGTCGACCTCTTTTTCTTCGGCCTGTTGTGCTCCACTTGATAGCTTGTTTTGGTATTCTCTGATTGTTTCTTCTCATCACATGGCCTACATATATCCATATTCTTTTTCTGATTACCCATGAGACAGGTTGTTTGCTCATCTGTCTTATCTATGTGTTGTTCTTGAATTCGTTCCACTTTATACTGATTATTTTCCTTAGGCATTTGTTTTCAAAAGAATCCAATTTCTTGTCTGTTTCTTTAGTTGATTTCCAGCTTTTGCATGCATAAATGAGGGTGGTAATCATTTGAATTGAATAATCTTAACTTGGTTTTTGTGCTTATAACTTTTGAATTCCATATGTTCTCAAGGTTTTTGAAGGACAATGCTGCTTTTGCGATTCTAATTCTAACTTCTTTCCTGGTGTCACAATCCTGGTCTATGTAGCTGCCAAGGTATGCATACTGGTTTACTTCATCAACAATTGTTCCTTCTATGTATATTTTTCCTTCTTGATTAATGAGAAGTTTCATTATTTTTGTTTTGTCTTTGTTAATTTCAAGACCTATTTTGCTAGCCAAGGAAGACAGGGAATCTGTTTTTTCCTGCATCGATTTTCATATTGTCACTGATAAAAGTTACGTCATCAGCAAAATCAGGATCTTCTATTTGGGTCCATGAAAAATGTAGCATAATAAATAACAAAGACAAGGAAATAGGAAATGGCAATCATCATGTTTTGGGCATTTTATGAAAAAGGAGAAACTGGAAAACATCACAACAAGGGGGAGAACTGAGGGAGCAGACATTAAAAGGCCTGCCGTCAACAGTTACTCAGAATGCCAGAGACTGAGATTTGTGGAGGATTGTGACCAACCAAGTTGCCTAACATGATGATAACAAGAAGCTGTAGAAATCATTGTCATCATTTTGTGCCACTTTCCCTGGGTTGCTCTGCCTCTTACTTTCATAGTGTATCTGGCTATGTGAGGCCAAAGATGCTGTCCTATTTGGCAATCAACGATCCATAGCTGACACACTAGGATTCTCGAACCATAGCTGACCAAGACCCTGCCATGTCTCTCTCTTTAGCCTGGCTAAAGGCGTTGGAATCGCCGTAGTTCCCCCCCCCCCCCGTATTGGTGGAGTAGCACCCCCCGTCCCCCTTGCTTTTTAGCTGCATTCAAGGACTGAAAAATTAGCCGATGTAACCCACTTCCACTCCGATACGGTGTTGTGCCTCAAAATCTTCACCAAATCGGATTAAAAAAACAAAACAAAAACAAAAACCCACCAGCTCGTAGTTCTAGAGAGATAGAAATTTTTTTTCTTTCCATTAATGAATGAATATGTGGGAGAGATTTAGATCGTGACTGTTAATTATACCCACTTTTCTGATTTTCCTAAGTGGGTTTTCAACCATTTCAACTCATTGTCGATAAGAATGCAAGTCATTTTAAAAGTGATCATCTGGACTCGGGAAATAAACTATTTCCGATAAAGATCACTTTTGTACAAGGGCAGTCAAAACGTAACCGCAAATCATGGGATGTAACCGTTAGCATAGTTTTTAAAAAATTGCTTTACCCTCGAGTTTTTCATATATTTTTCAGTGTTTACGTCCCTTGATTTGCGGTTACTTTTTTGACTCGCCATCGTATATATAGATGCATTCATTTTTCTGTTTCCGTTTTTTGTGGACTCGAAGCAAAGTCCCTCATTTGCAGTGCTAATTTTGATATTCTGTTTCTCCTTCATTCACTGACAGTTACGTGAACAGTGCAATCCAGTGCTCCCCGCCCTGTAGCAGATATTCTGCCTTCGTATGCGAGTCAGTTTCTAGACGGTACTGTTTGTCATGTGACCGGAAGTGAAAAATTAAGAATGAAAATGGCTGCCGAAACTAAGAATATTGTTCAGTGATCACAAACAATGGATTTATACCTCTTGTTGTAGATGACGTTGAAGCTAGTTATCACTGATATGCATGCAACAACAAACTTAAAACCACATCGTGATGTAAATACATGACGGTAAACTTGAATTGATTCTAACAATCGTGGAATTATCTTCGTTAATACGATGTGTTTTCCCTATTTTGTGGTTTCTCGATTGGCTTTTCCATTTTAGAACTTCTTTCATCATTTTCGCCGTTTAATTTGTATCTTCACATCGGTGACTGGGTTTTATTTTTTTTTGGAGGAAATATGACATATTTGGATTAGTTATAAGTTCTTTTATTACATAATCAATTATGAATTGCACACAGAAGTTTGAATATTTGAAGGTGCAAAAATGTTATGTAAATAAAAGACAATAATAACCTGTAAATACATTTGTTACAGCATGAGTTACCCATTTATGAAAAATGGATCGAAAGGGATTAATATTTTAGAGCCTTTTTGTTTTTTTATAGAGGTTAAAAAAAAAGTAAAGGTAATCCTGTCATGCCTTAGATAGGGATATAGTGTTAGTGCCCATATTTTCCTTAACCTGTCAGCACACTAGAGGGTGATATGGTCAGTATCACACCTGGCCGCCTTTCCTTCCCCAACTCCAGAAGAAGTCGGGTACCCATTTCTACAGCTGGGTGACTGGGGCGCCTCTGGCCTTTTTAATCATATGAGGTCAATCAAACGAGAGTTAGAAAATGCAAATAAAATTCCTGAAAGAACATATATAGATCCATTAGTAGTACCAACTGTTAGGAGTGAAGCAAGGATATGTACTATCACCCAACACTGTTTGTGTTAGCAATAGACTGGTTGATGAAGGAGGCAACATCAGATAAAAATGCAGAGGACAACATTGGACCCTTGACACAGTGCTGGAGGACCTTGACTTTTGTGGATGACATTTGTCTACTATCAAGCAGACACAAAGATATGCAAGATAAAACAAACAAGCTGACCCAGAATGCTAGCAAAATAGGACTAAAGGTCAATGTAGGAAAAGACAAAGTTAATGTTGCAAAATGTGAACAACAGAAATGTGCTGAGAGTAGATAACAAGTTAATGGAGGAGGTCAATGAATTTGTATATTTTGGCTGTAGAGTAGTAGAAGATGGAGAAAGTGTACAGGACATCAGTAACAGGTTAACTAGAGCAAACCAGGTTTTTGCAATTCTGAACAATATATGGAAATCCAAAAAAGTTGAGTATGAGAATGGAAATCAGGATATTTAATGTCCTAAGTGTATTACTGTATGAAAGTGAATGCTGGAAAAAATATCAAAACCATAGAAAACAAGCTGATTTCTTTCCAGACGAAATGTTTATGAAGGATTAGAAGAATATTTTGGCCAAACACCGTAAGAAATAACACATTGTTGGCAGAAATGCATCAGTTACTGAGGAAAGAAATTGACAGTATGTTTTGGATGACTGATGACTCATTACCAAAAAATATCACTGAGATGGACACCACAGAAGAACAGAAGTAAGGATAGACCAAAGAAGACATGGAGAAGAACAACAGCAAGGATGCTGAGCAATAGAGAACTCTCCTGGGCAAGGGCAGAGAAAAAGCCAAATTGGGTGCTTATGGTTCAGAGAGAGAGAGAGTACCAACTGTTAGCACCAGTCAGTGATAGCAAGCAGATAGCATCCTCATCACTAAAAAGAAAGCCAAGAATAGCACATGTCAAGATAGTAGTTATTTTGCAGACATACCCCAAGGAAGACTGTGCATTCTGTCATCTGCTTCTTGTCCACCAAAGGCCTGAACCCTTGAGACACATACCATGAAATATCTGTGGTTTAAGACGATGAATGCATGTCAGCTACTGAGTTCAAGATAGGTATAACAAACTTTCATTACACTGCCCACCCTGAACAAGCAAACAAGGTTGTGACTGCCAGCATTTCAGAAATCAGGATAAAGGATTATTTCTTGCAGGAATTCGGGCCCGTATATTTCTGTTTCTGCCCTAGATGGGAAGGCAGCATATGAGAGTGGGCAGGACATAACCTGGCTGAGTGCAGCATCGAGATGAGGAAGCGAAGAAACTGGAGATTCATTACCACTAATCTTTGTTATGAAGACGGCACATGATGATGCTGATGAATGTGAATATATTTGTAAAAGGTAAAGGTAATCCTGTCATGCCTTAGATGCATGTAGGGATATGGTGTTAGTGCCCATATTTTCCTTGACCTGTCAGCACACTAGTGGGTGATATGGTCAGTATCATGCCTATCCTTCCCTAACTCCAGTAGAAGTCGGGTACCCATTTCTACAGCTGGGTAACTGGGGGGGGGGGGGACCCCCGACCTTCGCCAGGAGACACCAGTGCACTAACCGCTTCGCCACTCAGACACCCGAATATATTTATAGGGAACAATAATGTAGTAGATTTTGTTGTTAACTTGGATTTAGGTGTTTATTTCTTATGACATGTAATTTAGTATATGGTGTTGTGTGTTGTGTTCTGATGTCTGTATTGTATCATTTATTTGTCTTTTAGCATCTGACATTTTCCTTCCAGAGCTGATCCTGCACATCGTGTCAGATTCTTTAAAATGTGGAGGATTTTGCTGTATTTCATCCACATCCATACGTGCTTCAGAAGTAAGTGAATGTGAAGTTGATGTACCAAACCTTCATCTCTGACTCTTATTTTTCTACCATGTGATTCTAAACAGTGCCTGCAATTACTTTGGAGTTCTCTGTTGTTCTGCTTGTCTGACTTATTTAGAAATGGTATATTTCTGTTGACTCTTGACTCCACCAAAATTGTTTATGACTCCTGACTTCACAACCCTCTAAGGCCATTCATGTCTTATTCAAATGAAATCTCGATTTATGTTAATAAGTCTTGTTCTTTGTGTGGTATCCAAGAGTCACATTTCAGGATCAAAGCTACTGCTTCCATGTGAATATGGTGTTGGTAGCAACTGAACAGGTGGTTTGTTTCTTGCCAGGGCAAATATAACATGCCTAGCCCTTCATCCTGAGGCAAGATTTAACAATGAAGTAATGAAGAGAATGGTTAAATCAATAACATTGCAGTTTCTCAAACTAAAGCATTGAGTTCTCTTTTCCTGACCGCTCACCCACAAGTTACCCCCAGCTTTTTAAAACGGGCACGCTGTGCTGAATACCACCCTGCAGAAAAAGATATTTTAAAAAAAAAAAAACCTGCTGGCATGACGGAACTTACTAGATTACAAAACATGTGGCAGCTGTCAGCGCGTGAAATGAAAATAGGATTTCAGGTACAACTTGGTTTCATAAATGTGGGACCTCAGAACAGTCCACGGGAGTTCTAAAAAAAAGGAGAAAAAAATTCAAACATGACTGGATGGAGGCAGATAGTTCTTATTGTGCATGTTCTGAAAGTTTAAAAACAAAACGAGCAAAAAAAAACAAAAACATAATCGTTAGACTTATCCTTTATACATAAATTGTACCAAGTGTTAGCTTGGCAATTGCTGCAAAAAAATGAAATAATAAATAAATTTTACAGCAGAGACTGCTATTATTTAGCTTTGTTGTTGTTGTCTCCAGTGGTTTCTTGTAAAAAAAGAAAAAAAATACGAATAATTGAAATGTAGGGACTAGTACTCAAATAGACCAGTGTGAACTGGAAGATATGCATGCCAGAATGGCAAAAAAAAATGCTGAAAATGGATTGGTCATGTGTTTTGAAGTGACCCCAGTAACATCATGCAGTGAACACCTGAGGGAAAAAAGAGAGGCAGACCAAAGACTACTTGGCAGAGAACTGTAGAAGCAGAAATGAGTAGCATGCAGTACAGCTTTGGAGCAGTACAAAGGGCTGGCTGAAGACCGTGAGAGGTGGAGAGAATTTGTTGCTGGCCTGCAAGAAGCTGCAGGGTGTATTGGGCTGTGATTGCTCAGCCGATCATTGACCAAGGACATAAATGGATGAATAATTGGTCACACTAACTGCAAGCCATTTTTTGTGTTGCAAGCTGTAGTTTTGTTGTACTTGCTTCTTCAGTCTTGAAAAAAATTTCTTGTTTAAAAAAAAAAATTTCATAATTCAGCCATTACGTGATAAATTGTTTCAGTTTGTTCATTTGCTAGGTCTGTGGATAAAATATAGGCAGTCTTGGTATTCCATGAATTTTGGTTCCCCATCCAAAGGAAGCATCTGTTTTAACTATTTTACTCCAAAACAGCACTGGCAGAGTTGGTAATCTGGCATGCCTTTGTGAATCAAAGATCAGAGCGATATCTGGGTCATTCATTCATTCATTTGCATGTCCCTTGCGGAACTTTGCCTCCCTAACAGCACTCCTGTAGGCCTCCTGCTGATGCATCCATTTGCAGATCATCAATGATGTCTTGCAGCCATCTTCGCCTTGGTCTTTCTCTCTTTCTTTTTCCCATTATGTACCCTTCCAAGACAGTTTTCTCTAGATTATCATGACGTTTAATGTGTCCAAAATATTTAAGTTTTCTCTGTTTAATCCTCTTTACTTGCCAACCTTCTTCAATAATAAGTTCTTGTAGTTTGGAGATATTTGGGTAGTGTAAATAAAATGAAAAGTAACGAATTTCTGAGCCATATTATATTTTTTAAAATTATATTTCTCATCAAAATTTATTGTGACAGAGCATTGAAATTAACTGAAGAGTGAAAGAGTTGATGAACTGTGTGTGTTTGAAGTATGTACACATTGTGCTCTTTTGAAACGCTGTTATATGATGTGAAAATCCCTTGATGAGGTTGAAAAGCTTGCGGAAAGCAGAAAAATGTGACAAACTACCATGCAAACCCCATGTGACGTTTAACTGCACGGAAAGGATATAAGATGGAGCAGGAAATGAATTGACTCAATTAAACATAAAAAAAAATCTTAGCATTATCTGGGTTCTATCTATTGTGTTCTGTTTGTTTGGTTTTTTTTTTTTTTTAATTGGAGTGATTCTCAGGCTGGGAAGGGCGTCCATGGTCAAAATGAAGTTAATAACCATTCATTCACTTGCATGTCCCTTGCAGAACTTTGCCTCCCTAACAGCACTCCTGTAGGCCTCTCGGTTGTGAGCAAAATGGCCTGCTGCTGATGCATCCATTTGCAGGTCATCAACGATGTCTTACAGCCATCTTCACCTTGGTCTTCTTGTTCCCATTATGTACCCTTCCAAGATGGTCTTCTAGATTATCAGGACATTTAATGTGTCCAAAATATTTAAGTTTTCTTTGTTTAATCCTCTTTACTAGCCAGCATTCTTTAATATGCATTCTTCTTGTAGTATGGATATATTTGTTCTGTTTTGTGTCCATGATATTTGAAGGTTATGAAATACCAGAGATTAGATATGCTGATGTCACAGTATTACTGTCCACAACACAAAAAGGAATGGAAAAACTAATTATGTCAGTTCGTAAGAATAGTGAAGAAGAAAACCTCTATCTTAATGCGAAGAAAACTGAATTGATGACAACTGACAAAACAAACAAGGCAGCTGATATATGTATCAATGAGGAAAAACTGGAAGAAGTGGAGAGTTTTGAATGTTTTGAACCATTACTAACTAATAATGGAGATACAATGAGGGAAATTAAAAGGAGGACATCTATCGCTCTTCACAAAGTAAAACAACTAAAGAATCTCTGGAGAGGTCAGAACTACAAAAATAAGATTTTTAAGGACATGCATCTTTCCCATTGCAACATATGCCTGTGAGACCTGGACACTTAACAAAACATCTGAGAAACACATAAATGCCTTTGAATATAAATGCTACAGAAGAGTTCTTCAAATACCATGGACAAAAAAAAAACCCCAAATATATCCATACTACAAGAACTTAATATTGAAGAAGGCTGGCTAGTAAAGAGAATTAAACAGAGAAAACTTAAATATTTTGGACACATGATAATCTAGAGAAAACTGTCTTGGAAGGGTACATAATGGGAAAAAAGAAAGAGAGGAAGACAAAGGCGAAGATGGCTGCAAGACATCGTTGAGGATCTGCAAATGGATGCATCAGCAGCAGGCCGTCTTGCTTACAACCAAGAGGCCTACAGAAGTGCTGTTAGTGAGGCAAAGTTTCGCAAGGGACATGCAAATGAATGAATGATATTTGAAGAACTCTTCTGTCTGTTCCTCTCCACAGATTCTTTAGTTGTTTTACTTTCTGAAGAGTGATAGATGTCCTTCTAATTTCATTCACTATATCTCCATTATTATTAGTAGTGATCCAAGGTATTCAAAACTCTCCACTTCTTCCAGTTTTTCCTCATCTGGTGTCATCTCCTCACTGGTTAAGAACCAGTGCTGTAGATATTGGCCATCTCATGTGTGTTATTGTTGCTCTCATGGTGACCTCTCATACCAAGTTATGTGCTCATGAATGGCAGGATTTTTTTCCCTTGTGTTCGAGATGCTAGATATTGTTTTCGCTTTAGAAGTCACAGCATTCTTTAAAAGTTATTGAGCCGAACCCTTAATCTCCCGTGCAGCTTTGTATGTGACTACGATGCCTTTTTGATACTGCAGAAAAGGCAGAGATCATCCCCCCAGTTTTGGTGGTAGATCAGTGGTTTTCAAGTTTTTCTTCCACCTCAAAAACCACTTCAGTACAGACTGAAATCATGTCACAGCAGATGTCATATATATATCATCAGGTGGCGTGCTGACTACATTGGCTTTTATGCTTCTACAGAGTACACGATCCTTCAGGCAGGCCATCAGCTCACTTGGTGATCTCCTCTCACACCATCCCGTCAGACTGTCCAGTATCATTTCTCTCAGTCTTCCTCTGGATCTTCTTCCCTCTATTTTTCCTGTTGTTATAATATTTTCAATGCCCCCTCTTCTCATTGCATGTCCTATGAAAGTACATTGTCTCTCTCATTTTTTTGACAAGATTTTTTGTCTCTCCAGCTCTTCTCATACATTCTTCATTAGTTATTTTTGCTGTCTAGGGGATTTGCAACATTCTTCTAATAAACCACATTTCTGCCACTTCCAGTGATTTTTGTACAGACTTGCCTATTGTCCATGATTCACTTCCATATAACAAGATAGGTTCAATATAGCATTTTAGGACTCGTTTTCCAACATTCATTGATAAAGATGTGTTGGATAATATGTTTATCATTCTCTGAAATACAGTCTTTGCTTGTCCTATTCTGTTCTTAATTTCTGTTCTGTATTTCCCATCAGAAGTTATTACTTCTCCAAGGTATTTGAATTTCTGCAGGGCTTTTCGGTAGGCTTTCTTTGGTGACTTTATTCAAGAGATTTTGCAGGTTTGTTGATTCTCAGATATCAGTACAGTGTCATCAGCATACCAAAGGTTGTTAATATTGTATCCTTCTACTTTTATACCTGGTTCTGTAATTACATTAGATCGTTCTTAGCAATATTCTCGCTGTACATAGAAAAAAGGTCTGGAGATAGTACACACCTCTGTCACATTCACTGTTTTATTGATTGATATTTTCCAGTTTTATTTTCAACTCATATCTCTACTTCCTGCTGCCAGTATAGATGTTTAATAATCCTCAGGTCTTTGTCATCAATGTTTATGTCTTCAGGCATTTTAATAATCTCATCATGTTTCACCTTGTTGAATGCCTTGGTGTAATCAATGAAACATAAGTAGAGATCTTTCTGTACTTCTAAAGCTCTTTCTGTTAGTGTTTGTAAAGCATAAATGGCATTGTGTGTTACCTTTCCTTCAACAATTTCGAACTGTTCATCTGCTATTTCCATTTTTATCTTTTCCCTTGTGCTTCTCATGGTAATTCTGAGAAGTAGCTTTGTTCTGTGACATGAGAGGCTGATAGTATGGTGGTCATCACATTCCTTTGCACCTGGTTTCTTTGGTAGTGCTATAAACGTGGATTTAAGCAGGTCACTGGGCATATAACCACTGGTGTAAATGTCATTCAGTAACTTGGTTATTATTTTTATTCCCATCTCCTCTAGTGCCTCTACTTTTTTCTGTTGTTATATATACATATATAAAGATCATCCAATATATATATATACACACACATATATATATACATATACATATATATATATATATATATATATATATATATATATATATATATCATTTTCCCATTATTTGGAGGCATAAGTATTGAATTAACTGAAGTAGAAGTAATATTCTCCATTCCCGTCTTTATTTCCGCGGGTTACATCTGATCTCTTTCACGACATTTGGCCAGGTAGTGAGTGCTGGTTCATTTCCTTCGTCCCAGGTTTCATGACTTTCAGAGCTGATCAATAGTCCTCGTTTGCCCTCACTTTTTTTTTTTTTGTTTCCCTACTTTCTCCTGGTCATTGCCCTTTTGATATCTCCCATACAGCGGCTGATCTTCACCGGCTTTTAGGCTGCGGGAAAATTACAGTGATCTAAATACCATTGTTCGAACCAAAACATCGATCTGTTATTTCCCGCTTTAGACACAGCAGACATTGTCTAGCGGAGGCCCTAGGGTTTGTGTTGAGTGATCACGCGTCAGGAACGTAGCGCAGGTTGCGTGCGTGTGAATATAAAACTAGACTTCTTATTAAATATATTTTTGCCAAAATAAGCAGTATAGCACAGGGTACTGTGGGGGGTTCCGCTTTGAAAGATACAGCTCACGGTATTTCAGTAGTTTTGACTGGAGTTGCCGCGTTGTAATGAACTGACGTGCACGAGGAGAGGGAATGCCACGCCCCTACAGCGAGCAACACTTGGCCCAGGGGCAGCCAACGCGTTTAAAGGCGGATTATTTGTGCATTTTAGCGCTCTTCATTTGATTTACTAGTAGACCCGTGCTTTCGGGGTTCGAGGGTGCGCCATAGTAGCGAAGTGGTTAGTGTAGAAGGTCGGTTCTTCGGTCTTGACCGGCGGCGCCCCGGTCAATCTTGGGTGCACAGCTCTTCCTGGAGCGGGAGAAAAGAAACGGTGAGCAGGTGCGACGCTGATCACTTCACCATCTAGTGCAGGGTTTCTCAGTCAGGGCTCGGCGGAGAAGATCCACGAGAAGCCGTTAGGAGTTACGCGAGTGACGGTGACTTGGAGGGGGGGGGGGACGACGACTAAAGACGGGTTAGCTTACCTTGTTACCAATCTCGTGGGAGCATTAATAATTATTATCAGATTGTTATGGTGTAATTTGCAACTTACTGATCACACTAGTGTATTAACAAAGTGTAGTAAAAAGGTGGAGAAAGGGCGCTGACAGGTCAAGAACAGCATGAGAGCACTAGCGCCATATTCTCAGTAACGTGACTCATGGCTGCTTTGTGTGCCCGCATATTATCTTTACGTCATCAAGGGCCAAGTTTGGGCACAGGTTTGGCATTTGAGCCGCAGTCTATTTGTCTCTTCTTTTCTCTCATTTGCCGTTAAAAAGTCACTGATTGGGTTGGTGTCGCTGTTTACAGCTAGACTGATCCAAATATCATCCGCCCGACATATCTGTCTTCGGCATGGTTTGCTTTTAGGACTACGTTTGCTTTCACATCCGATTCCTGTTCACTCGGCCGAAATATTGTCCGTTACTAGGGCCCCACTGGGAAGTGGAATAGGGTCTTGGTCGACTTTGGCTAGCTGATCCTGACGCAAGCTGTCAGCTATAGGTCTCTGACCACTGTCTCAATCAGCTTGAGTATTACGTCTCAGCCCGTGCAGTCTCGTTTACAACTTTTTTTTTTCCCATGAACATTGCGTGTCCCAGCGACACGGGCATCGCATAATGCAGACGGCTAGCTCCCTAGTAACCGCCCTCCATTATGGTCACGCAATGTCACACATTCTTGTTTAGTCTTCTTGCCTGTATCCTGTGACAAACTCCACTCCTGCTCTTCATCATCGTCGTCGTCGTCATGATCATCATCTGCCCTAACCACAGGGAAAACTGGATGTAATGTGTCTCCAGCCGTCACGGCCCCTTTACTCCCACAGTTCACCAGGCTAAACTGATCTATCCCTTGATGCTTTCATCCGTCGGTATCATTATCACCCCTCCTTCACTCCCTCCCCCAAACACTTCTTGTGGTCTGGTTTTCATGATAGCGTTATGCCTTTTAATATTGCCGACATATTTCTATTGGTAGTTATCTTATATCCTTCCCGTGCTGTTAAACGTCACATAGGGCTCGCAAAGTAGTTCGCCAATTTTTCCTGTCTTCGGCGAGTCTTTCAACCTCATCAAAGGATTTTATGCTTGTTAATTTGGCCTCTCTTAACAATGTCCCCTTCAGAGTTTCGCGCGGTCTGCCTCTTTTTCTTTGGCCTATTGGTAGTTATGCTTTTCGTTATTTCTCTGTTCATTTCACATGCTGTGCATACGTTTGCAACTAGTTTTAATGAGTATTAAGAGCAACTATGTTCAGCTGTTATGAAAGGGTAACATGTCGGTTTAATGCAATAGATTCTCAACAGGGAGGCGTCTAGTTAGCAGGGTATTTGGTAAATTGTCTCTTCTTCTTTGAGAAGCCATTGAGGTTCACTGCTGCAAGCAAGACACATCGCCAGTCTTCTCCGTTCTGGATCTTTTCTTGTCTGCCGCTGATTTCAAGAGCACTTACGTCGTCGTCTAGGTTGTCTTGCCGTCGTTGTTTTAGGTCTGCCTCTTGGTCTGTCCCCTTTCGTCACCTCTGTATAGACCATCCTTTGTCTGTACTTTTCTCAAAATGTCCATCCACCTCAGGTTGGGTTTGTTTTTTTTTGTTTTGTTTTAATGGTTGTGTAGGTGAAGCAGAGTTACTTCTTATTCTCCATTGTTGTATTTTGGGTTATAGGGTGTCTTACGTGTCCATAAATTCTTCACATGATTCTGTTCTCAGATGTTTGTATTTGGTTCTCATCTTGTACTCCATATTTCTGACCCATATAATACGACTGGTCTGATCTGTGCCTTATATATGTTTGATGTTGTGATATAGAATTTTTGATTGTAACAACTGTCTAAGGGCAAAATATGTCTTGTTTCTAGCTTGTATTCTAGCCCTTATCCCATCTCTTGTAATGTGTAAATTATTTACATTTCAAATTGCCACCATAAAAGAATGTGTACTGATAAAAATCCTTTGTGGATGGTGATTTAATATACAGGGAAAGATTCAAGGACAGCCTGGCTTGAAAAGGGAGGATTGGGACCAGGGACATTAGGAGTCACTGGTCTAATAAAATGTCAGCATCTCTGCTGATACTACACACACCCTTTCTGATCATTGCCTTCGTGGTCATCATGTGCCAAGCCTGTTTTGACTGTCATGCTTCCCCACAAATCTGGTTCCCCATTGTGACAGAATGAAGGAATTTTTTAAAAACTTTCTTCCACACTTTTTAAAAAAAGTTATAGCTGAGTATTCCTGCATGGTGTTGATGCCTGGAGCTTGAACAAAGTAAGGGAAAAAGAAAACAACTGAAGCCCTAGAAATGTGGATATACAGAAGAATAGGGTGCATGCCATGGACAGAAAAGAAGGCAAACAAAGAAGTGCTAAACCAGCTAGAAATTAAAAGAGAAATCATAACAAAAATGTTTTGAAAGTCAGCTAAGATACTTTGGACATGTCAAGGAGGCATAATCCTGTATCGGAGACCCTTCTTGAGGGATAGATGGAAGGGAAGAGAACAAGAGGATGACAGTGACATAGATGGTTGGACAACATCAAGAGATGGACAGGAATCAGCTTGGCTGAATCCACTGTGAAGACAAGAAACAGACCAGATTGAAGATTTAATGCAGCCAGCCCTTCCTATATCACCTTGACTTGGACACCTCAAGGGAAAAAGAAAGTGAGGCGGGCCATTGGGGACATGGAGATGAACAGTACAGGAGGAAGCAAGCAAGACATGGTTTGAGGTATCCCAACTTGCTTAGGACAGGACTGGCTGGAGAACCTTTGTTAATGCCTTATTGGGAGTACAAAGGACTGATGATGGTGGTGACGGCGGCGGCTTAATATCAGAAGAGTTATAGTTTAAAATGGTTGCGTGAAGATCCAGCTCATACCAAAGAAATATAATTCTCTGCGACTCCAGCATCATGAGGACCATGGCATGCCCTCCCTCTTCTTAGCCAAGCTGACAGAGTTCATCAGTCTTTACATGAAGGGTTTTATAGGATCTGTTGTTTTTTTTTTTTTAGTTGGCCAGTTTCAGTAGTCACACTGTAAATCTGCCATACGAATCCCCCAATTATTGTTTACTGTGGCTGAATATGAATATGTAAATCCAAAGTAGGTAGAAGTAGGCAGATTCAGTCATGAAGGAAGCTGTCCAGTGAGATAACGGTTATCAAGACTGGCCTGCTTTAAAACC
This sequence comes from Achatina immaculata, assembly GCA_009760885.1. Taxonomy (NCBI): domain Eukaryota; kingdom Metazoa; phylum Mollusca; class Gastropoda; order Stylommatophora; family Achatinidae; genus Lissachatina; species Lissachatina immaculata. Next base: position 30,216,115 of record CM019699.1, read on the forward strand.
ATGTTCAAAGTGGAATAAAAAAAAAAAAAGCTGTTATAAATTTGGTAGAGCCTTCTTTCTTTCTACAATTTCCTATCAAATTAAAAATTAATATTCATAATTTCTGCATTTAACACATGCTCTGCCTGCCTGTCTGTCTCATTCAGGCATTGGTCATCATTGATTTCCACAGGCATCTATCCTTTTGCTTTTTCTGTAAGATGTTTGTTGGACTGTGCTCCATGCCACTCTTTTAGTCAGTCAAGTATCTTGTTTCTTTGTGTTTTCATCAGTAAAGTAAGAGAACACAGTTTTGTAGGATTATATCTCGAAAAAATCGTAGGCAAAGCACTTTTAGTGAGACATGAGAGAAAGAAAAATCACAAGAGCATTACCTGGGATTCGAACCACAGACTTTGGTATGATGAGCAGATGTCAAGCCACGAGAGAACAGTGTACTAACGAACAGCACTAACTCGCACTATCTCATGTGTTTTCCTCTGCTTCTTTTGTTCATCTATTTTACCTGTTGTTACTAGGTGTTCCAGTCTGCCTTTTCTCAAAACATGTCTGTACTGTTTTGTTTTGAATTTTATACTAACTTCTCTCTTTTTACTCAGCCTCACTTAGAACCTTTTCATTTGTTTCCTTGGCTGTCCACGGTATTGTAATCATTGTTCTTAGGAAACACATTTCCGCTCCTGTGTTAGAACACAGTTAAATGTTCCACCATAATGGTATAGTTGGATACAAAAGAAGAGAAATAGATATACATATTAATGAAACTATTCTAGTGGCCTGGTCTTTTCTATTATGCAATACATACTTTTTTTTTTACTTTCAGTCCAGACAGCATTGGCTGGCCCAGTTGTCGAGAGAAGAGTCAGAGAGAATGTCACCCTGGCCTGCCCACCTCTAGAGGACAATGATGACTACAGTGGCATCATCTGGAACAAAGGCCCAGCACAGTTTGTCACTGTTGGCAAGAACCAGGAAGTCAAGTATGCCACGGATAGCCTGGGTGAAAGGGTGAGTGTTCCATGGCGTGTGTTCTTGATTATATCTAGTGGCTTTGTATAAATATTGAGCAAGCACTTGTGATAGGGCAGGGTTCTTATCCAAACTAACATGCAGGACATGGCTGTTTTATGCTGAAACAGTTGTGAGGCTAATAAGAGAGGTATTGATTTAAATTATAGACATGATCCAGAGCAGTGGTTCTTAACGTTTTCTGATCATGTACCCCCTTTCTGGCCTGAGATCAGCTGTGGATCTCCTTTCTGGCCCAAGAACAGCTGTGGAATCTCCTTTCTGGCCCGAGAACAGCTGTGGATCTCCTTTCTGGCCCGAGAACAGCTGTGGATCTCCTTTCTGGCCCGAGAACAGCTGTGGACCCATCACTTAAAATAAAGTCAACAAAAATCCTTCCATGGATCCCCCAGGAGTTCATGAAACCCAGGTTAAGAACCACTAGTCTTAAGATTTATTATTAATGGATTTTATTATAGACATACTAGTGTAAAGTAATTTATTATTGATGTTTTTTATTATAGACATGCCAGTGGTGAGTAATTTGTTGCTGACATTTCCCCTGGGAACAACTGTGTTAAGAGCACACTTATCTTAACACAGTGTTTGTGAGACAGGGAACATAGATCTGTTTGCTTAAAAACTCTGACCTACCTCTGTAGCCCAGAAACTTGTAGCAATCAACACTAATTGTAATTGTTATTTTTGCAAAATGTAATGTCAGGTTGGTGGACGGATGGGGACATGGAGATCTCTGGCGGGGATGAGGGAAGTCTGGTGTGAAACCAATGAATCCAGGACGTGACAAGCCTATGGGTCTTTACAACAATGGCTATCAGAATGATGTGAACAAAACAGAGCCAGTAGACTATAGGTGGCGGGGAATGGATATCGTTGAAGCACTCATCAGATTCCTCATCTCAGAGTCAGAGTGTCTTTGTGGAACTGTCTCAAACCATCTGACATGGAGAAGGGGTTTAAGTACAGCCACCAGAGGCTGGAAAACAAAGTTTTGGCCAGGCCAGCCACACTGTCTTCATGGCAGTCCGAGCAAGACCACAGTCTGCCCTAGCAAGGAAAGGTGCTGAAGTCGGAGTTACCCAGCCAAAAGGCGCATCGCAAAAATCAGGGTAACACGCATTATCGCTAATGAAATGTCTATATCTACAGTTTTCAAACATGGTGCTCACCCTGTGAAGACTAACCAGGCAGGTGCAGTGCCGGGCCCCCTGCCTCGAAAGGGTCCACCCAATGCTACTGGAGGTCCTCTCAGTTCGTCTTGTGGAGTCAGGAGACATGAGAGTAGAGCTACTGGCCAAAAAATACAACAGAAGAAAACAGCCAAAAAGCAAGAACTTAAAATAATGCAGTGGAATGCTGAGGGTGTCAGCAGTGTTAGAGATGGCTATAGCAAAAAGGTTGAACTAGAGAACATACTTTTTGCAGAGCAGGTAAGTATATGCTGCATACAGGAGACACACCTAACCAAAGATGCCGCCTTTAAAATCAGAGGCTACCAGTGCTTTAGATCAGACCGACAGGACAGAAGAAAAGGAGGAGTACTCACACTTGTTAAGAATAACATCAGCGCATGTCAGGTGGGAGTGTACATGGAAGGAGCCGAGTACCAGATGATCCATCTAAAAAGTAGTAATACAGATTTCCACCTCCTTAACTATTACTGTCCTAATGACCGCCCACTTGCTTTAGGAACAATCCCACACAAAGAGAGACTGATGGTCTGTGGTGATTTTAACAGTCATTCCCAGAGCTGGGGCTATGACCACATAGACAAGAGAGGAGAGGAAGTTGAGAGCTGGCAGGATGATAATGGACTTCTCCTGATCAACCAGCCAATGGATGCCCCAACATTTTACTCAAGGGCTTGGCATACAAAATCAACACCAGATCTGGCATTCCACTCTCCAGATCTGAAGTGGAACATTACACGTGAAGTTGGAAAACAACTTGGAGGTAGCGACCATCGACCAGTCTTCCTGACAATAGAAAATGAACTCCTTAACACCAGTAACCCTCTCCCCAGATGGAACTATAAAAAAGCAAACTGGACAATGTACAGACATCGTACAGGTATCCTGGTGGGACAGCTGTCCATAGAAGGTAAGGATATTAACAGCATAGTGAAGGAGTTCAATGCTTGTATCCTTCAGGCCGCTCGTGAAACCATTCCCAGAGGAGCTCGCAGGGACTATAAACCATACTGGTCTAGTGAGCTGGGAAAACTCCATGATGACGTGGAAGCAGCTCGAAAGCAAGCAGAAAATAGACCATGCCAAGAACACCACAATAATTACCAACATTCTAAGCCAAATTTCAGAGAGCAAAGCTGCAAGCCAGACGGGAAAGTTGGAGAGAGAAAACAGAGTCCCTAAACTTTGAAAAGGATGGAAGGAAACTGTGGAAACTAATCAAACAGTTAAATGATGAGAGTACTGGAAGAAGTACAAAGATTACACTAATAGAGGATGGGAAAACTCTTACAGGTAAGCAGGTAGCAGATCACTTTGCTCGCATGTTTGCACAGGACTGCAACATTGATATCCATCCAGAGAAGGAGCGTACAGTGCGCATCGAGCCACAGAAAGAGGAGGAACAAGTCAGAAAAGTGGAGATCATGGATGCACCAATCACACGCAGTGAGTTAGACCTAGCAGTTAGTAAACTGAAACCAAGGAAATCACCAGGACCAGATGGAGTGTCCAATGAAATGATCAAGAACCTGGGAGTGGCAGCAATGGGAAAGCTGTTGGATATTTTCAATATGTGCTGGAGCACAGGTAAGTTACCTCAAATCTGGAAGGAAGCAAGCATGGTACCACTGCTAAAACCAGGGAAAAACAGTGATACTGCCTCCAGCTACAGGCCAATCAGTCTCACTAGCTGCCTATGCAAAACGATGGAACGCATCATTGACCTGAGGCTAAAATGGTACCTAGAAAGTGAAAACCTTCTCGTTCCACAACAAGCAGGATTTAGGCAGTACTACAGTACGGAAGATCAAGTGACCTATCTCTCTCAAGAGATTGAGGATGCATTCCAAGAGAAAAACCTTGTACTAGCAGCGTGGATAGACCTGAAGAAAGCCTTGATAAAGTATGGAAAAAAGGTCTGTTGTGGAAACTAAGAAACTGCAATGTGAATGGAAGACTGTACAACTGGATAAAGTCCTATTTACACAATAGAAGAGCTAGAGTAGTAATGGATGGACACAAAAGCCAGAAAGTACTTCTGCGACACGGTGTACCACAAGGAGGAGTCCTTTCGCCTACACTATTCCTTGTATTCATTAATGACCTGGTCAAGGAACTTCCCTATGGAATCAAAGCAGCACTGTATGCAGATGATCTGGTCATGTGGTGTACAGATGAATATGCGACAGTTGCTACACAGAGACTCCAAAGAGCAGCAGACATCTTGACATCATGGACAAACAAATGGTGTGTAAGTATCAACACAGAAAAATCAAGTACCACTCTGTTCACCCTCTCATCTAAACAGAAAGCAGGTAAGATCTTTGTAAATGAAATACCCTTAAGGATGGACAACCAACCCACTTACTTAGGAGTGACTCTTGACTCAAAACTGACTTGGAAGCAACACATCAACAGTGCAGAAGCAAAAGCCAGAAGAAAACTAGCCATATTAAGAAAATTAAGTGGGACTACATGGGGAGCTAGTGAAAGAATCCTCAAGAATGTATATCAGCAAAGTATTCTACCACATTTAGAATATGGCTCAACATCTTGGTGCATAGCATCAAACACTACGCTGCATAATCTAGACAAGGTTCAAAATCAGTCACTACGGATTATCACAGGTGCCATGAGGTCCACACCAATAGTAGAAATGCAGAAAATAGTTGGTGTTCAACCGCTAAAGGAACGTAGAGACACAAAGGTCATGACCATGGGAGAAAAATTCCTTAGCTCTGTAAGCCATCCCCTGAAGGAGAGATTCAATAACTTGGCATTAGGACGGCTTAAAAGAAGCAGCTTCATTCATCAGGCCAAGCGTATGCGTAAGCTGATACCTGACCTTCCAACTGTAGTCACTCCATTATCATCTGTACCAGAGCATACACCATGGAAAGAAGCAGATTATACACAATAACTATTCAGACTGAAGTGAAAGGTGTGCAGAATGGTGAGATGCAGAGCAGTCTTGTAAGATCAGTAGCCACACTTAGTGTTCTAGATGACAAATATCCATGTGACACCTGGATACGTGTGTATACAGATGGATCTGCACATAATGCCATAAAAATGGTGGGGCAGGAGCATATATTGAATATCCAAACAACACCATTGACAAGATTTCCATACCCACTGGTAAATACTGCAACAACTTTGATGCAGAAGTTAGGGCAATTATTGCTGCAGTTGAAAAACTATCAGACTCCAGAATTGATACATGTCCTGTAGTAATTCTCACAGATGCAAGATCAGTACTGGAGGCTCTTCAGTGCAACAAACTACCAGACCTTAAGGATGCCTTGTCAAAAATTGGCTTACAACATGGAGTCACTTTGCAGTGGATTCCCTCCCACTGTGGGATACCAGGCAATGAGAAAGCTGACCATCTGGCCAAAGAGGGCACTGAAATGGAGCAACCAGACATACCAGTCACCTATAATCAGAAGAAAAGCATGATAAAAACCTACAGGAAGCCACAAACACCACCACATGATGACTACCACATGCTAAACAGAAAGAAACAAGTCACCATCTTCCGTCTCCGAACAGGACACAGCCGACTCCGAAGTCATATGTATACAAAGTTTAAGGTTGGTACTACTAATCTATGTACATGTGCCCAGGTGCCCCAAACCGTGGAACATATCCTCCAGAACTGCATCAACTACGAGACACTGAGAAATAATTACTGGCCCAGTGAAACCACTAAAGAAGATAAGCTCTACGGTTCCATACATGAGTTACAAAAAACAGTGAAATTTATCCAAGAGACAGGACTGCAGATATAGACAGACAGTGTGAACGAAGAAGAAGAAGAAGAAGTTGCTGACATTAATTTTAACTAAAGAAAGACATGCTGGTCTAGATTAATTTGTTATTGATGTCAGTTTTGATGCTAGTCTAAAGTACTTTGTTATTGATGTCAGTTTTGATTACATTCATACTAGTCCAGAGTTCTTTGTTATTGATGTCAATTTTGATTACAGACATGCTAGTCTTGAATACTTTGTTATTGATGTCAGTTGTGATTACAGACATGCTAATCTAGAGTAATTTGTTATTGATGTCAGTTTTGATTACAGACATGCTAATCTAGAGTAATTTGTTATTGATGTCAGTTTTGATTACAGACATACTAGCCTAGACTAATTTGTTATTGATGTCAGTTTTGATTACAGACATGCTAGCCTAGACTAATTTGTTATTGATGTCAGTTTTGATTACAGACGTGCTAGCCTAGACTAATTTGTTATTGATGTCAGTTTTGATTACAGACATACTAGCCTAGAGTAATTTGTTATTGATGTCAGTTTTGATTACAGAAATACTTGGTTGATCCTCTTGGGCCAGAGGCAGCGAATAGGGCGGAGGACAAGGCTCTCCATGTCTGGCGATTCCTTGCTACTTGCTTTAGATCTTCATTGTTTCTGATGAGCATTGTTGAACACTCCTTGGTGATAACTTTTCTTAGTGTGTCTTTGGGTCTTCTCCGCTTTCTTTTACCCCCTGATGACCACGTAAATGCTTGGTGTGGGAGTTGTTTTTCGTCCATTCTAAGTACGTGACCAATGTATTTCTAGCGACGTCTTCTGATAAAGTTTGATACGTAGTCTTATTTGGTTTCTTGTCTTACTGATGTAACCTGTCTGAAGTCGTGCCAACAGATATTTAGCAGTCTTTGAAGGCACTTATTTTTAAAAGCATCTAGTCTCTTTTCCATTGCTGGGGATGTTCTCCAACTCTTGCAACCATAAGTTAGTACTGGCACTACACAGGAGTTGAAGATCTTGAGTTTCATGTGCCTACTGAGCTGTTTTGATTTCCAGATGTTAGTCAGCTTGTTGAAAGCGTTTGACGCTAAAGCAGTTTGGGTCATAATTTCTGCTGATATGTCTCCCATGGGTGTTAACTTGCTTCCTCAGCAAAAACTAAAGTTCTTATCTCACTAACAAACCGGGCAACATTAAACTTAATGGCCATGGTCTTGAAAAAGCCACTAGCTTTACACAGCTAGGAAGCAAGTTAACAGACATACTAGTCTAGAGTAATTTCATGGAGATTGAAAAATATATCTTTGGCTCTTACAATTTTTTTTTTTAAAGTCATCACAAATATTTGTTATGGTGATTGTTTAAGGTGTGTAATTGTGAAAAATGGAGCATAAACTACTTATCTCCAGTTTTCTAGTAGCACACTGAGGCACAGTTTTCTTTAGCCAGTGGAGCTGATCAAGAAGCCAAGCTTTACAATTCTGTACAAGAATTACAAAATTACATTTCAGTTTACCCAGAAGACAGAACCTTAGATGTAGACTATGAATACATATGAAGAGGACAGTGAGCATCGTATTGGTTTGGGATAACTGTGATACAGGTAGATAGAGGTGGAAGGCTCTAGAACAGCGCCTTATTTTCCAGGCCGGCTGTCTCTACCCAGCGGGAATGAACAATATATTTAGCTTCCTTTAAACTTCTTAAGATTTCAACTTATTTTCTGCTATTTATACTCTACTTTCTTGTCCCGTCACACATTTTGCTACATTTCTTCATTCATCAGTTTCGCGTTATCTCCCAGCTTCCCTTCTTTACCCTCCACCCCCACCTTCTCTAGCAGCCTAGAGGTATTTATTGCCTCCTGATCTCTTTCCTGAGGGCCCACCCCCCCTCCCCATACACACACACATACACACCCGCATCGTTCTCTCCCTTTCACTGCCGCTAACATCCGATTAGTTCAATTTGTTTTTCTTTGTGGTCTCCCAGCCTTGTCTTTAGGGCGCATTCTGTTGAGGGATGCCACAAAACTAAGTTATTCATTTTCATTTTTCTTCTTTTATGTTGTGTTTGTTTTTGTATGTAATCCTTGAAAAAGGCTCATGTCGAAATATTGGATGTTGTATGTTTTTCATTATTTGTGTTTTTTTCTCACTTTTCTCACTCCCCCTATCGCTTTGTAAAACTGTACCATACACTTCTGTCTACCTGTATTACTAGAACCAGTTTGACCGCAGTCGTTACCTCTTTTATCTGGTGACTGTGATAATAAATGCTGTAGAGTTAAGCGGAAGTGTGTGGTGCAGGCAGTTTTATGAAGACAGGTTGAAATAGAAGAAAAGAAGGAAGGAAGAAGAGTTATCTTTATGGAGTAGGAACAGTGGTATGGTTAAGAAAAATAACAATAACATTGCAACATTTTGGCAAATTTTTTTTATAATGTTGATGATGATGATGATGTTGTTCAGCACATGGTTGTAGAAGGCAGGCAAGAAAACTAGCCAGAGTTTGTGACATTGTATGACCATAATGGAGAGTGGTTTACAGGGGGGGCTGAACATCTGCATTAAGTGACAGGAGGTGGTGCTCGTGTCACTCAGCATGTTTTGCTGAAGTGTGGACCATTTCGTTGTTCCTGTTTCTGATGGGTAAACTTCCTCCCTCCCTCCCTCCTTCCCTTCCTTCCTTCCTCCCTCCTTCCCTCCCTCCCTTCCTTCCTCTAGTGAAACATATACCTCTGTCTAACTCTACTCAACATGTTGGTTTAGAGACATTTCTGAGACCGCCATTTCATTTTTTTTTTTCAAGCTGTAGATTTAGAGAGAAATAAAAATCAGAGAGAGATGGAAAACACATACCTAACCATTGGCTTTGCACAGTGAGAACACAGACTGCTTGTCTGATCTCTCTCTCTCTCTCTCTGATGAACTCTTCACAGGTTACCATCACAAGCACTCATGAGATGGCGATGACTAACCTTGAGTTGTCAGATTCTGGAGAATATGTGTGCCAGATTTATGTATTGAAGGAGGGGAACTGGGAACCGAGGGAGACTAAACATAATTTGTTGGTGCAGGGTAGGTCCAGTTATATAAATTTGTCTGTCAACATTTCCTTGTACAAGCACATGGAAATAAGCGTTTTCTTATCTTTGTTACCATTATAAAGCTTTCATTATCATTTTTACTTCAGGCATGTTTAGGAACCTTTGCTACATTAGAATCTTGTTATAATGGACCCCATTTATAATGGAGCCTCAGTAATAATGGATCAGTTCCACAAGTCCTGGCTGCACTCCTATATGTTTTTTTTCCCCAGATATAGCAAACCTTGGATATAACAGACTAGTTTACCAATTCCCTTGAAGACAGTTATACCGAGATTTTACCGTACCTCATCTATGTCATGTTAATTCTGAAAAAAATTAATAACTTAACATAAGTCATATGCAGCTTTGTACCAGTCTTCACACTGAGCATCAAAACTTCTTCGGTAAAATAGCACTTTTCCTGTGGAATCCATCAATCATGTGAAATGTGCACATTGCAGTTATTTTTTTAGTTTAGTCTGGGATTCAAATGCTTAATAGAAGTTCCATTAAAAAGTCTTTCTTTTAACTTGGACTTACATAATTAAATGTCTCGATGTCTTTGTGTCAACATTGATAATGAAAACCGGTGAAGTAATGACTGGGTGAAGCTGAGCATCATGAATATATCCTAGTTACGAAAACATGTAGGACTTTAAAGAGCATTTCCAGTCATGTCTCACAAAAACATGAAGGACCTTCCACAGTATTTCCAGTCCTAGCTCAGGAAAACATGTAGAACCTTCCACAGTATTTCCAGTCCTAGCTCAGGAAAACATGTAGAACCTTCCACAGCATTTCCAGTCCTAGCTCAGGAAAACATGTAGAACCTTCTACAGTATTTCCAGTCCTAGCTCAGGAAAACATGTAGAACCTTCCACAGCATTTCCAGTCCTAGCTCAGGAAAACATGTAGAACTTTCCGCAGCATTTCTGTACTTTTCTTTATGAAAACTTGTTGGACCTTCCACATTATTTCTAATCTTCCCCATGAAAGCATATAGAACCTTCCGCAGTATTTCCAGTCCTATCTCATGAAAACATGTATGACTTTCTGTGATATTTCCAATCCTTTGTCATGAAAACATGTGTGGCCTTCCACAATATTTCCAGTCCTAACTCATGAAAACTTGTAGGACCTTCCACAGTATTTCTAATCCTTTCTCACAAAAACTTATATGATCTTCTATAGTATTTTCATTCCTGTCTCAAGCCTCACATTTCTTGTTATTTTTTTTTTCGTTTTCAGTTTAAATACCTTATCACTATTCAAAACAGCTTGTTTCTTACACCCAAGTGAACAGTTAAAAATAGTCCCACATTGGTCTCGATCTTGAGCTACACAACTATCAGTTGTCCTCCATAGCTTGTTGAGAGTGGCCTTGTCACATACAAAACAGATGTAGCATTGTCTACTTTTCTCTTACTCACTTACAGTGTATGTCAGGAGTTTTGACTCAGTTTTACCAATACAGATTGTAAGAGTTGCCTCATTGGCTATCTAATGCCCACACTAGGTTTTGGGCATCCAAGCTCTGCAGCTTAACTTCCTCCAATGTGAGATAACACTGTACCAGTTGCCTTATATTTCAGAAATTTAGATAAATGATGAATATTATAAACAAAACAAAGATGACCTATACAGAAGTGATGAAAGGGGGCATACCAAGAGGTAGACCTAAGCATCGATGGCGAGACAACCTAGAAGAAGATATACTTGCTCTTGAATTGACAATTGGCAAGAAAAGATCAAGAACAGAGAGATATGGAGATGTGTCTTGTCTGCAGCAGTGAGCCTCAATGGCCCAGAAAGCGGCTGAATTCAGCAACTTCTCAAAGAAGAAGAAGAAGATGAATAGTCTATATGTGAGTGAACAGTAAGGTTTGGATGATGATAACTTTTGATTATTAAGGAAAAGGTGATAGTGGAAAACTGAAGAGAAAAAAAGACAAAGGTGACCATTAAAAAGACACTTAGATGGATGCGAGAAAGACAAAGCTACCAAAGTGACTGGAGATGCTGGGGGAAGCTCAATACAGAGAAGCATGATCATCGGAACCTATGGCACTAATGAAACATTGATTATGCTGTTAGAGTTGACCATCATCATTTCAGCACTTTTCCTTTGTATTTCTGTGTAATTCCTGTGATTAATAAACATTGGTTTTTTTTTTCCTGCATAAAATATATTTGATTTTCAAATTATTTCATGATTGGTTTTTTTTTTTTTTTTAAAATTTTTAATATCAGACATTCCCAGTGCACCAGGTAAACCAGAAGCAAGGAATATCCAGCCCAGGCAGGCGAATATCACATGGGCTTCAAGCAGTCCTAATAATAGCCCTGTTACAGCTTACATTATATACATCAGGTCAGACATGAAACTTTGTTTTACAGACTTTTTAACTGCAGGTCAGTCTTTGTAATGGATTTCGGCTTTCAAAGATTAAGGAGTTTCCCTGATTAATGAACAGGATTGGTTTGTAGGTGTCGTTCCTTATTTGTTTTCTTACATCCTTCCCGTGCCGCTAAACATCACATAGGGCCCGACATGGTAGTTTGCCAAGATTTCCTGTCTTTGGCGAGTTTTTCAGTCTCATCAAGGGATGATATGCCCACTGAACTGGCCTCTCTTAACAGTGTCCTCTCTTAACAGTGTCCTCTTTAGAGTTTCACGTGGTTGACCTCTTTTTCTTTGGCCTGTTGTGTTCCACTTGATAGCTTGTTTGGGGATCCTCTGGTTGTTTCTTCTCATCATATGACCAACATATGTTCATCTTCTTTTTCTTATCACCCATGAGACAGGTTGTTGTTTGCTCATCTGTCTTATCTCTGCATTGTTCTTGAATTTGTTTCACTTTATACCAGGAATTTTCCTTAGGCATTTGTTTTCAAGAGTCTAATTTCATCTTTATTTCTTTAATTGTTTTCCAGCTTTCACATGCATAAATGAGGAAAAGAAGGGATTGATTCACATTTTAACTGAATATTCTTAACTTATTTTTTGTGCAGAGATGATGGGAAATATCAAGAAGGAGTAGGCATAATTAAGTAGGTATAATTATGTCAACTGTAGCAGCAAAGAGCCTTACAGAATGGGAAAGTAAGAGAACAAATATTGTAGGATTAAACCTCGAAAAAGTCGTAGACAAAACACTTTAGTGAGACGTGAGAGAAAGAAAAATCACAAGAGAATTACCTGGGATTCGAACACGGACTCCTGTAGGACGAGCAGCCGTCTAGCCACGAGAGAACAGCGTACTATCGACTTAGCCAACTAGCACCCCACACAGCTAGTTGGCTAAGTCGATAGTACGCTGTTCTCTCGTGGCTAGACGGCTGCTCGTCCTACCAGAGTCCGTGTTCGAATCCCAGGTAATTCTCTTGTGATTTTTCTTTCTCTCACGTCTCACTAAAGTGCTTTGTCTACGATTTTTTCGAGGTTTAATCCTACAATATTTGTTCTCTTACTTTACCGTACCAAAACCTCGTAGTTTCCTATTTATAAAAAAATTGTTCCTTACAGAATGGGAACCAGTGAACAGTTGTATATTAAGTTAATATACGACTGTTTACTGGTTCCCATTCTGTAAGGCTCTTTGCTGCTGCAGTTGACATAATTATACCTACTCCTTCTTGATATTTCCTATCTTCTCTGCCTGAATGTATGAATAACTTATGGTTTTCCGCCAATCTTTTCCCTGCTTCTGGCCATCACACTTCACTGATACTCAGGATGTCTAAGTGATATCTATCTTATTTGTTTTGCTCACTGTGTATTAAACACTTTTAAGTGAGAATATAAAAGCAGTTAGCAAATTTGAAAGAGCATTTAGTAGTTCAGTTAAGTAGCAAGCTTTTATATTCGTCCCGAGTTTCATTATCGGATTCAGAATCTGATTTTCGATAAATAATTATGGCCACAGATGATGTAGAACAGTGGTTCCCAGACTTTCAGGCTGCTGCCCCTTGCTTCTCAGACCACATCCCTAACAACCACAGACACTTTTTTTGCTCATTTGGTTCTTATGTCCCCTGAATAGCATATAGTGTTGATGATGTAACAGTATATGTAGAATATCTTGTCCAGTCCCATACTTGTGTTTGGGCAACTTCCCTGAGTATTTGTTTACAGCGCATGTATTATTAAATTTTGTCCTTTGTATTCAAGATTTCAGGTAATCCATGTTTTTGGCTAGCACAAGATTTTCAGAAGGCAGGGAGTGAGAGTACAGGTTGCTGTGGTAGTGTATGTTTGTATCTTGTGGTAGTGTATGTTTGTATCTTGAGCTGTGTGGATGTGAAGTCGTTGCATTGTCTAAAAAATGTGAAACTGTATTGGATTCTGCAGAATATGTCTTGTCGACTGATGTTATGCTTGTTTTGAGTGGCTGTTGGTCAAAGGTAGATTCATCATATTGCTTTTATACCGATGAAGTGGGTTTGACCATAATTTGTTATTGTTACTCATCCAAACTATTCGTACTTGTCATCGCCACCAATTTTCATTCAGTAAACATCTTGTTGTATTGTCAACACCAGACTTGCTTGATCATTTGTATAGTGATGTATCAACAAGGGTTAGTGATGTATCAGCAAGGGTTAGTGATATATCAACAAGGGTTAGTGATGTATCAACAAGGGTTAGTGATGTATCAACAAGGGTTAATGATGTATCATCAAGGGTTAGTGATGTATCAACAAGGGTTAGTGATATATCAGTAAGGGTTAGTGATGTATCAGCAAGGGTTAAACGAACTTGGTCTAATCTGAATCTGAATCAGTTTCTTTTTAACTGCTTCAGAGATCTATACATACACAGAGATAGAGACATGTACTCTTACAGTGATTTAGAGGACCCCAGTCCCTGAAGTTGGCAACCCTTGTCTCATCCCTTGTGGCTTAAAGTATGGTGGATGTGATGCTGTTTGAAGGCACTCTACAGAAATAACAGCCAACATCTGAAATTTTCATTCTTCCAGTCAGCTAATCTAAGTTTGTCCCCTACAACAGGGAATGTCAAACCAACGCAACTGTTAGGCAAAAAACATCATATGATTCACTAGAGGTGGTGGTGGATGGGCTGTCTCCCTTCACTTGCTACGTGGCCACTGTGTCAGCTGTCAACAGCGTTGGGTACAGCGACCCCAGCACAGAGAGCAGCCAGTTTTACACAGCGGATGAAGGTAAAACTTAGCTGTAGTATCTGACTTGATGTAGATAAAATTTGGTGATTTTAACGTTTGCATTAACTTTTTTTTTTTTGGTTGGTCTTTTGGTGTTGGACAAGTTATTCTGTGGAGATAGTATACCAAACATTTGTCTCTTCATATTTTTTTTTTTAACTTTGATTTCTTCATTAATAGCACATTTTCTACTGACTTTGATTCTACCTAAATTACTTTTGACTGCATATCCTCTATTTTTGTACTCTCTGGACTCCAGATCCTTTATAAATGGTATATTTCTACCCAGGCCTGGAGGAAGAAAGAGGAAAGCTGGGGTTGTACCTCTGGGGCCTTGACGGTTAAGAGAGCCCCTGTTTTTTTTTCCCCCTCGTTTTTTTTTTTTATTAGAGACAAAGTTCAAGAAAATGGGAACCAAACCCAGACCTGGCACTTCACAGCCCAGTTTATGTCTTCTCAACCTCCACCTAAAATTTTTTCCGACTCTACAGCCCTGGTTATATCCCATAATATTTACGATGATAGCAGCCTGATGTTTCATGTGGAGAATTCACAACCCAGCTTTGTCAGACACTCACGATCATTTGTAGCTTCCATTGATGTTTTGATCATTTGTAGCTTCCATTGGTCTATCTGTGGAAGATCTGTGTGTGGTTTGAAATCTCTTAAAGTATCTGCATGTTTCTCGTAGTTAAGCCCCATTTTCTGTTTCTCTTAGTTGGTGCCCTTTGGCATGCTTTTCTTAGTGCTGTTTGGCATGTTTGAGTGCAGTTTATATATGTATGGTACTTTGTGTTTGCCTGTCTCTTTTTCTGTATTCCTGGTGGAGCCTTATTTTGGGGACATGCTTTGGAATATTAATTGCAATATTTTCCACAGGAATATGGGATTATTATGTTCTTCATCACTTATTTTGTAGATTAAAAAAAAAAATTAGATACATAATCTTATTTGCGCATTTTAAAAAATTCTGTTTTGCAAATCATTTTATTTAATTTTGCTTTATTTTATGATTGTATTTAATTGTAGAATAAAGAAAAATGTTACAGTAGAACTGTGGTGTTTTTAAGTTAATAAAGGAAACTGTTTTATCATTATCACATGTCGTCACTTCAGCAGAGATTTAAAGCGAGGTATTTTTTATTCTTGTATCCCCAAAACTTTAATTAGGATGGTGGTGATCTAGAAAGCATGGAGTATTGAAATTTTTCTGTATATTATGGAAACCATGACCTCCAGAACTGTCCTACTGTTAGTCATTTCCTCATGGAAGATTATTTTATCACAGAGTAGGAATATGAGAGGAGAAGAAAACTGCTTAAATAAATAAAAAGGAAAAAAAAATAGTCAGCATTTTGGGGGAAAAAAAAAGAAACTTTCTACAGGGGCACCAGAGAAGAGAAAAGCACACAAAAAAGAAGGGAGAAATTCTCTTACAAATCATGACATCTTTCAGTTGAATATAAGCATGACACTGATATTTCCCTTATAAATGGAAGTTTCTCCACACATTTTTGGATATTTGTTTTATCAGAAATAGCTTCCCTCTTCATTTTAAAATCATTTTGTAGTGATGATATTGGTTAGATTTTTTTTTTTCAGCCCTCATGTAGCTTCTTCTTCATTTACAATATTTAATGTGTCAAAAGTTACAGCAGGTTGCCATTTTTTCCTCCAATTTCCAGAAATAGCTTTCCTCATCATTTCTGATATATACAGCCTCAAGATTTGCATTATACAAATGTATCAATCAGTAGTGTTTGCTGGATAATTTTGCATATAATTTCCTGTATACCACACAACCTTTGTCTCTGCAAGATTTGTGTGCCTTGTGTTAACTGTTTTGTGTTTTGTTTCACTAAAACTGCTAGTCTTGGAAGATGCTAACAGTACTACCATTATAATGGACTGTGAGTAAATGATTTTTTTTTTGTTTTCCCCGTTATATTCTGTGTTTTGTAACATTTATTTGGATAGGCCTTTATTGTTCTCTTTTACATGCAAGTCTTCTTATATGTGAAGGTAGTAAAGTGCATATTTGCTTGTTGTGAAAACTAGCTCTGCTTAATTTAGCTATTAGTTTAATGTTACTTTAGATCAGTGGTTCCCAACCTTCTTCCACTTACGTACCCCTTGGCAGCCTGTTTACATAAATTGTAGCCCCTTCATATTAGTAAAATTGTTACTATTATAGTTGCTGTTATTTATCTGTTTTCTGCTGTTATCCAACTTCTTGCATACCCATGAACATCCTGCCACCTACTCCCAGGGGTACTTGTACCCCAGGTTGGGAACCACTGCATTAGATTGATTTGATGAAACTGTGTTAAAATATTCAGTTGTTCTGTCTCTCTGGAACTATGAGCAAGATTTTCTTAGCAGCTGATGCTGTGAAGGTTTTATTGCATAAGCTTCAAGTTGAGGATGGATTACAGTGGCCAGCTTGAAGGCCTGGAGTGGACCAACAAAAGCAAGCTTCTTGGCAGATTCCATCACTGTGACAACCAAAAAAAAAAAAGCCTTGACTTCTTTATTCAGCTGGGCTGTTACTAGGAGCATGAGAGAGAGAGGTGGGGCAGGGTCTTTACCAGCTTTTGTTTGGCCCTGATAACTATACCATCACTGTAACACAGTCACCTTTGCCCCTTGAAATGTTCAGTTCTTCCAGTATAGTGTTTTTTCCAATTTGTTTATGAGACTTGGACAATAAGTAAAACAGAAGAAATAGAAATTGGAAGCAACAAGAGTTGTAGTTTTGGAGAAGGATGCAACTAACACCCTGGACACTCAGAAGAAAAAAAATAATTGAACTTTAAATAGTTATTATGCCACTTTGAGCTGTATTTTTTAAGTCTTTGCTTACTATGAGCTATTTAAACAGCTTTGTTTTAAAAAAAAAAAATACACCAACCATAGCTGCATGGTTTTATTCCGTAGTTTGGAGTTCATGATTTTAAATTGCCACAAACACTAAAAGTTACATACAGTGAGTTTGTTATGACAGGTTGCTCCTAAGTAAGCATTATATCCCAATTATATTTAGAAAAGATTGCTGCTAAGCAGAGGTTATGGACTGACAACTCTTACATTAAATGTGACAAGTTTCTCCTGAGAAAGTAGTTTGGCCCTTGTAAATTAATCATGATAGATGGCTTCTAATTAGAAGTTATTTATAATCTCTCTCTCTCTCTCTCTCTCTGTCTGAACCTTAAGTGCCTAGGGCACATGGGGCTTCTGCAAGGGTTTTCCACAAATGCATGTCCTTCGCCTTTTTTTCTGCTCTTGCCCAGGTGAGCCCCTCTACTGCTCAACATCCTTTCTGTTGTTCTTCTCCATGTCTCTTTTGGTCTACCCTTACTTCTGTTCCCCTGTGATGTCCATCTTGGTGCTATTTATAATATGAATGTCTGTGAATTGATCTTGATGGACTGCTCCTAAGTAAAGATTATAGCCTGGGTTCCTGTAAATTGATTTTGATGGACTACTCCTGAGTAAAGATTTTAGCCTGAATACCTGTAAATTGATCTCAGTAGACTGCTCCTGAGTAAAGATAATAACTGACTATCTATAGACCATAAGAAATAACATCTTGTTGGCAGAAATGCAGATGAAGCCACTGACAGAACATCTTGTTGGCTGGCAGAAATGCAGATGAAGCCACTGACAGAACATCTTGTTGGCTGGCAGAAATGCAGATGAAGCCACTGACAGCAGTTATTGAGGAAAGACGCTGACGATGGTTGGGACATGTGCTCTGAATGACTGACAACTCACTACCACAAATAGCACTAAGATGGACACCATAGTGGAACAGGAGTAAGGGTAGACCAAAGGAGACATGGAGAAGAACAACAGAGAGGATGCTGAGCAATAGAGGGCTGACCTGGGCAAGAGCAGAAAAAAAGGCAAAGGACAGGCATTTGTGGAAAACCCTTGTGGTTTTTTTTAAGAGCTGATTTTGTGAAATAGGAGAGTCATTATAAGAACTGAACATAAGGATATATATATATATATTCATACACACACACATACATGCACGCATATGTGTGTGTATATGTGTATATATACATACATACACACACATATACAGGCATGCATGTACACACACACACATTTTGTTAAGTAGGCACCTTGATATGCAAGGTTGGGAGATGTGTTTTAACTTGGATCCCTATAATTTGATAGATTTTTATCTTCATAACAGCTCATAGATCTGTCGATTTTGTTTGTAGTATGTGTAAACTGGAGTTTTGTTTTCCTTGAGAATTTAGCATTAGTATATGTGTATTTTATTTTTTATTAGTAATTAGGAACAAGTGTTTTATTAATGGTTACACTGAAGCATGTTTATTTCACTGACAAATACAGGGTGTTTTTATGGTATTTATGGTATTGTTACTTCATTAGTACTAGATCTGACAATTAAGTAATGAGACTGATTTTATTATGGCCAAGACAAAAGTGCCATCTATGAAGCAAAACACAGAATCCAAAGAAGCAACCATTTTGTTGACCTAGTTAGAGGTGCATTGTTACATAGTAGTATGGAGCAAAAAGCTAACATTAAATTCTGTTTAAAACTCAGAAAAAAGTGGCTTTGAGACAGTTGAATTGATGCAACAAGTTTATGGGGGTAATTGTTTATTTTGTGCATGAATATTCAGGTGGTATTCATGATTCAAAAGTGGTGAGGAAATGATTACAAATGCAACTAGACGTGGACACCCTATTTCTGTTCGTAGTGAGGAACTTATTGCGAAAGTCAGAGAACGGATACAAGAAGATTGTTGTTTGACTGTGAGGATGATGGCAGATGAATTCGGTGTTAACCAAGAGACCATTTGTAAAATTTTAGTGGAAGATTTGGGCAAGAAAAAAAGTTGCTTGCCGGTTTGTACCACATTTGTTGTCTTATGACCAAAAACATCAGTGTGTTGAGTATGCAAAGGACATCATCATCAAAATGTGTTGCAGAAATAAACATTTCTTAAATTTGATTGTTGCACAGGATGAAACATGGATTGTCCGCTATGATCCCACAACTAAACGCCAAAGTGCTCAGTGGAAGTCACCATCATCACAAAAGGGCAAAAAAATTCATCTTCAAAAGTCAAAAGCGAAAACAATGTTGATGGGCTTCTATGACAGCAAAGGAGTTATTCACAAAGAATTTATTTCAGAGGGACAGACTGTCACTGCCAGAGTTTATTTAAGTATTTTGAAATGCCTACTGAAAAGGATTTTCCGAGTCCTACCTAAGTATTCAACACCTGTCAGTTTTTTCCTTCTTCATGATAATGCACTGGCTCACCAGGCAGTAGTTGTGCAGTAATTTTTGGCCCAAAAACAAGTGTGTGTTCTCAACCATCCACCCTGTTTCCCCAGATTTGTCTCTCTGCGATTATTTTCTATTCTCAAAATAAGTTACCATTGAAAGAACACTTCTTTGACAATACTGATGACATCCAAAGGACCGTAACATCAAGTTTAAGGGCCATGCCAAAAGAAGAACTGCAGAGGTCATTCTAGTATTTGTTAGATCATGCCACTCACTGTATCAATGTACAAAGGCCTTACTTTGAATAAAATACAGGTTATATCTTCAACTGTTGTTTATTTTATTTTTTATGTAATTAGTCTCATTACTTAATTGTCAGACCTTGTATATTCATGAGGATGTTCATACTTGTATAGTTCAAGCTTGAATAGTTTTAGTTTTTAGAGAATGCTCTATTCAATACATAATACCCAATATTCTGATTACACATTGATAATATAAAATACATCTTAGTATACAGCAGCATTTGCCCTTCCTCTTGATTGAATATTGGGGAAACTAAAATCTGTGTTTTGTTATACAAAAACTATTTGGTTCTAATTGGTTATAATAAGCATAGTAGATATTTTAAGTGGTATTTGTGATTTGTACATATTCAGTTCAGATCTTTATATTAATAGAGATTTCCATCTTCATTACCTACAGTTAATGCAACAATCCCAACTGTAGCAACCACGACACCAAATATCACTTTACAGCGTAAGTTGTATCTCTACCATTGGTCTTGGTGGGAAGTGAATTTACACCACTTCCTGTTTTATGTTTGCAGCCATTCTTCAAATGTTTCTGGCATTGCATGTTTCCCATGTCTGTCTGTTGTTTTGCAGTGCAGCAGATGTGCCTCTAACGAAATGTGGCTGAAATATTGGTGTGTTAACACTCTTTTGCGTTCATAACACAAGGGCAGTTTAGAAGACAATCAGTCAAACATCCTATTGACATCATTATACACCATCTTTACGGTATTACCATATTTCATCACAGTACATGCATTTCTGATTGTTGTATTAAGATTCTGTTTCTGAGTGGCAGATCCAGGAGTTATCCATTTTTGTTCTTATTATTTGTTTTCAAGTGGTTCTTTGCTAGTAATTTTTTTTTAAATGTTCAATCATGATGATTCATCAGTGCCAACCATCTTTCACCTTGTTTATGGGAAGCAAGTTTTTTTTTTTTTTTTAAATATGAATATGATCTTTACTTTTAGGGAGTGGATTTCTTGTAGAAAGTAAGGTCAGAGTTCATTTTGTTGGCATGTTTTTATTGAAATTCTGAAGCAGTGTAACAACACAAAGCCGGTCATTTAGGAGTCGAGATGTACTAAATAGAGAAAATTTACCTATTTTATCTTGAATAAATGTAAAACAGAAGAAATTTTACAGTAAGAGCAAGATCCAGATATTGATGCTCTATAATGGTCCACAAACCATATCAACACTGACAGTCTCCTATTTTGTTTTTCTGTGCTTCATTCCATTGCTCTGTTGTGTAACACCTTCAGCTTATTGTTGTAATATGTGCTCATTCAGGGCCCTGTTCGTGATGAAGGTTCAGCTCATAGTCTTTGTAAGTTTTGCAACATAGAAAAAAAACAAACAAATCCCGAACAACCCCTCCACTGTTCTTGCTTAACTTGTTCAGCATAGGAGTCAGTTGCTTAGTCCACAGTGTGATACAAATAATGGAGTCTGCGCATGTGTGCTAGTCGTTCAGTCCTTTAGCATTAGAAAGGAAGCAGAAATTGATGTGTTTATCCAGTAATAAAGTGCTGTAAATTTATTCATGTATTGATTTTATATAAGAGAAATCTGGGAAGACAAATACTGACCACAAAGTGCCATAGGTCTTTGAAATACAAGCCTAACTCTTTCTCCACTGCTAGCTGACCCAACCATCTCCTTCTATTCAACATTTTTTTTCACTTCTGCTCATCCTGACCATTTTTTTTCTAATCTTGCCTGCTAGTCCTTCTTCTGTTCAAGTGCCGCACTGTTCATTTTTTCAAGCCGAGCGACAACCAGAGGATCGGGTTTTCCCGATCACTCTGTTCAGTTCAGTCATTTGCATGGCCCTTGTGGAACTTTGCCTTCCTAACAGCTCTCTTGTAGGCCTCTCGGTTGTAAGCAAGATGCCCTGCTGCTGATGCATCCATCTGCAGATTATCAGTGATGTCTTGCAGCCGTCTTCGCCTTGGTCTTCCTCTCTTTCGTTTTTCTCATTATGTTCCCTTACAATATGGTCTTCTCTAGATTATCATGACATTTAATGTGTCCAAAATATTTTAAGTTTTCTCTGTTTGTCCTCTTTACAAGCCAGCCTTCTTCAATATGAAGTTCTTGTAGTGTGGATATATTTGTTCTTTTTTTGTATCCATGATATTTGAAGAACTCTTCTGTAGCATTTACATTCAAAGGCATTTATGTGTTTCTCAATTGTTTTGTTAAGTACTAAATATGCCTTAATGCAGTGGAAGTGGGGATCTCACCGGTTTGTTTTTTTCAATGTTTTATTGATTTTATATGACTAAAGGTTATTAAATTTTAGCCGTCTGATATGGCGTAGGCAGCTTGGTCGAGTTATCTCCCAAACAAATCACAATTTTTTTTAAAAATGTAATTAAACGTTTTTCTTATACAGTGACTGAAAAATTTTTTTACTCTCAAAATTACTTTTGCTGCATGTATACGCTGTGCTGATGTATAGAATTTTGTGCTCAATTTCTGCCCCAGAGATCCATGTCCCATAGCATTTGCATGCCATAGGGGTGTGACATGTTAGTGCCTTCACTTTTCTAGGCCACTACAGCCTTTGAAGTAGGGATGCCAGCACCTGTCCTTGCTGCCTTTGTTTTCTTTGGGTTGACCCTGGTGCAAAATTGAACCAGGGACCCTCTGACTAGCAGGCAAGAGCACTAATCACTGTGTCACCAAAAGGTGGTTAATTTTATTTACTATTTTTGTAAATCTAATTTCATTTAGCAGCATGCTGTGTTATCTGGGATACAACAATACAATAATAAAGGGTTAAATTAGTAATGGAGATTGGGAGGGATTGATGATTGCGAAACCTGAACAACTCAGTAACAGTAAACCCATTCATGTTTGCTGAAGCATGCATTACGTGTTGTTATTTTCAGGCTTGCATAAAATATATTTGCTTTCTAGAGTTATTTGAAGTTTTTAGGATTATTTGATGTTTTTTAGGATTATTTGATGTTTTTAGATACTTTTGGATCATTGACTCTTACGCATGTGATGTCCTATGACAGAAACGTACAGGTACATACCTTGGGGTTTTGTTTGGTATTCATTTGTTACATTGTTTTGCTAGCTTTAGGACTAGAGGAGCTGTGGGACTGCAGCATTATTCTTGCCGGACACATAAATGATGTTGCCTGAAAGAATAAATATGGCAATTGCAGCTTTTCTGGAACAAAGTTTTACCCAAACATTTCTATATGTGCCAAATTGTCTTTGCAGCTTTTGTAGAACTAAGTCTTATGCAAGCATTTTTTTTTTTTTGCCAGATTTGTCTTTGCATGTTTTGTGAAATTAAATCTTAAACATTTCTATATATGTCAGATCGTCTTTGCAGGTTTTGTGAAACTACGTCTTACTCAGACATTCTGTATGTGCCAGGTTGTCATTTCCTTCTGATAGAGCAGGACAAAGTTTTGTTTGCAAACACCTTTTTTGGCCTACATTGCTACATGCAGTTCACAGTTTCTTGAGGACAAGTGTCAATAGTTTGTTTGCTTATTTTATTTAATCAATTCATCCAGTAACTTCAGAACAACTGTACCTTCCTTCCATGGCTTGGCTTCACAAAATATAGATGTAGTAAGGGGTAGATCTTTTTGAGTTACACTTTCACCGTCTGGCAAGTTTGCACAAGATAATAACTCTCTTTCTTGTTGAATGCTAGAACTTTGTAAAATTATTTTTTTTATTTTAATTTTATTACATGAACTTTGCCACAGTGTATCTAGATCTAGCATCGGTTTTTAACATGTTTACATTCCTTGGTCCATAGCTGCCCCCATCCTATATAAGAAGAGATAAGAGAAATGGTGACTGTGGTAAAACTGGTTCTAGTGATAAAAGTACTTAGAGGTGTATGGCTCAGTTTTACAAAAAAGTTAGGAGTAAGGAAAGTAGCAGAAACATAAATGGCAGAAAGTAAGATGAGCGCATATAAGTGAAGAACATAATCATCCAATACTTTGATGAAAAAAGATTTTTTTCTTTCCCTAAAATATGGTATTCATGTTAGCATAATGCCTTTTGATATGGATGAGTGTCCACGTGGAAGTGGAGTCCAGACTCCAGAACATATCTTTCAAGGGTGCCCGAACCATGCAGACCTGAGACGAGAGACTAGAACACAAGATTGGGGCAAAAGCTTTGGGGCTCCTATCTAGACCTGGAGAGGACTGCGGCTTTGCCACATTGACAGGGATCGGGATCTGATGTGACCAACAACCGCGAATGCAAAAGAAGAAGAAGATGTGGGCGTCTGAGTGGCAGGGTGGTTAATACATTAGCCTCTAATGGCACAGGTCAGAGATTTTGACTCAAACTGAAGACAACCTTGACACCAGGCTGTAGAAATTTGTGTCCGACTTCTTCTGGAGCTGGGGAAGAAAAGACACACCAGGCATGATACTGATTACATCACCTAGTCTGCCGACAGGTCAAGAGAAATATGGACACAACATCATACCCTCTAGGTGGCTCCATGGCATAACAGGGTTACCTTTCTGTTACCTTTTTCTAGGATCAGAATGTTTTATCGTTATATAGTAATTATTCCATCTTACTGTAATCTCTTATTGTTTGACTCATCTGGTATGGACTGTGAACTCCTTGTCAATAGCTTTTATCGAAACCAACGTAGCTTTCAGGGTCATGCAGATACATGAGTCTCGCCACATTAAGAAGTTGTAGCACATGATGACATTGAAAGGATCTTGTGTCGTGACCTTTTTGCACTTCCTTATTACATTTTTTTTGGTGCATGTTTTTTATAGTAGAGTGTTTTGGTGATGATCTGTTCTGCTAGTGCCATAGTATATCATTTTTCTTGTTAGTATTGCTTTGTTTTATGCGTTTAATATTTTGAATTTGTATAACTAATAGTGTTGTTAATAGTGTATGCTGACAGAGTATGGTGTTTGCATGACTTTAACTTGATATTTTTATTTCAGTATTAATTCCAATCAAGATACATTTTACAAACATTTAGAATGAAATAAGTACAGCACTGTAGCAAGGATCATTAAATAGAATTGTATGAAGAAATGAGATGGCCTAGACAATCACATGTAACATTTGTGCTAATGAACAATCTGTTACACATAATGCTATAGGGTAAACAGTTGAGACAAGAAATCTGATAATTCAGTGTTCTGATGAATGCTGAAAAGGTTACATCAAAAGTTATTGTTTTTATTTTGAGAATTACAAGCGCTTCAAAAGTTATTCTTTCAAATTAACTTTTGTACATGTTTATATTGAGAAGTAAATTGATTAATCTATTTCTCAGTACACAATTATATTTCTTAATGTTTCATATTGAGATAATTTATCATTTTCTTATCTCAAGTTTTAGGTAAGTATTAGCTTTATTTGTCAGTAAAAAGCATTTTTTTAAAAAAGTGTAAACTTATTTTTGGGGTCACTATGTTGAATTCTTTCCAGACTAAATGTTTATGAAGAATTAGAAAATATTTTGGCCAAACACCATAAGAAATAACATCTTGTTGCAGAAATGCAGATGAAGCCACTGACAGCAATTATTGAGGAAAGACGCTGGCGATGGTTGGGACCTGTGCTCCGAATGACTGACAACTCACTACCAAAAATAGCATTAAAATGGACACCACAGGGGAAGAGAAGTAAGGGTAGACCAAAAGAGACATGGAGAAGAACAATAGAGAGGATGTTGAGCAATAGAGGGCTCACCTGGGCATTTATTCATTCATTTGCATGACCTTTGCGAACTTTGCCTCCCTAACAGCTCTCCTGTAGGCCTCTCAGTTGTGAGCAAGATGGCCTGCTGATGATGCATCCATTTGCAGATCATCACCTGGGCAAGAGCAGAAAAAAAGGCAAAGGACAGGCATTTGTGGAAAACCCTTGCGGAAGCCCCATGTGCCCTGGGCACTTAAGGTTCAGAGAGAGAGAGAGATGTATTTCTAGACTGTGGTGATGGCATCAGTCAGATGCTAAGTTGCGAGTCCCTTTTAATCTCATTGGTGTATATTCTTCTCCTCAGCCCCAGCTGGTGCCCCGCTTTACTTTGGCCTTGTGAACATTACAAGTTCAGAGATTGAATTGGAGTGGCTGCCACCATCTCCAGAGGTCCTCAATGGAAGACTGGAAGGTTTTGAAATTGGTTACGGCACCAGCGTCCAAGACATGAAAAGCTTCATCATTGAGGACACAAACAGAACAGTGAGTTCAATATTTTATTTTAATTTCAAGACTCCGTCAAAGTCAGTCATGAAAGCAGTAGATCAGTCATTATTGTCAGTGAAGTATTTTTTCTTCATGAATTGATCAGAATCACTTGTTTGTTATTGTTAATGAAGTGTTGTAGTCATAAATGTGTAAAAAATGAATGTGTGGCACCATGCTGTGCAAGCTGGTGCCTCTAACACACCTTTGGTCACATGGAACCTCCTGTTGGCTTGTGGCCATTTATTGAATGCTGACAGTTGATCTCCATTGTGAGAAGGGGTCTTTATGACCATCAGTACCTGCTGACGCCTTGCAGGAATACAGATTCCTTCCTAGACAGTTACTAATTTCATTTACCAGATCAGTAATAATTGAGATTTTTTCTACTGACAGATTAGCTTTTAAGATGATTGAAAGTATATTTGAACTGTTAAAAAAATTCAGGCACATTTTTTATTGAATTAGTAGATTAGATCAAGAGTTAATCTGCAAGGGTGATCCAAATGAAAACATTCAAAGTTGTGATAGAAATTCTAAGAACCATCCCGTTGTCATGTAAGTTGACAGCAATGTTACTAATAACACAGGAATGCTTGCAGGTGGCAGCATTGTGGCAATGAGACATATAATGTCATAGCAGCAGTGTAAAGATCCTTTTTTTTTAGCAGATGTGGTGTGCTGAAACACATCTGATATTCATAATTGCAGCTATTTCATTCAACATCATTCTGTGATTTTCCATCTCATCACATTAAGGTGTACTTCATCATGCTGTCTATTAAACAGAGTGTTGTACTGCAAGGACTTAAGCCATTTACGCTGTACACGGTGTCCATTAAAGCTAAAAACAAAGCAGGTACTGGGCCAGAGAGGGCAATGGAAGTCGAGACTCTAGAAGGATGTAAGTTCATGTTAAAATGCTTATGTGTGAATAGTAAGCGCCTTTTTAATTAACTGAGTGAATGAATAGTTTGTTTTTTTTTAAAATTGGCCATAAGAATAAGACAGCCATCAAGGAAAGACAATCAGAATTATCAGGCAGTTTTGTGTCTTGGAGCATGGGCATCATCACACTGGATGGGAGCATTTACTTGATGGCTTTCTTTGGGGCCCAGAGTGAGCTCAGGATCATGATTCTCAAGACTTTTTCACCCATTGGGACTGGGTTAAGCATCCCTTCATTAGCCAGAATGAGGGAGCATGTAGCTTGCTGTTAGAAACATTATGAAGATTTGAATGGGGCTTAGCCTGCAGTAATTTTCTAGCCTCCTTAATCACGCTGGTTCTCTCTGTCTCTCGGTTATCTTCGCTAACACTCATCCTCATGGGTTACATAACAGGGTAATCACAGACAGATTTTGGGCAAAATATTCATGAAAAACATATAAAAGAAGAACATAAATAATCTCAGCCACTTGATGATGGGGTTTTTGACCGAGATGGGCACAAAGGTTGAACCTAAAGAGATGTCCAGTCCAATGATTAGGAGTTAGAGAAACTGGCATGTCTCCTGTGAATCATTTGAAGAGATGTCCTGTCTTTTGTACCAAGTTTTAGAGTTTGAAGTTTCAAACTCATGTAAGGCAAATTTTATTAAAAGATATTTTCGCCAAGGACTTGACATTACTGTAAGTGAGGGGACTGACAGGGTGACTGCATGCTGTTACAGCTGACAAGAAAATAGACACTGACCCAAGCCATGGCACAGCATCTTTGTTTAGGGTGAAAGAGCTAGGAGTCAAAAAAAGCGGTGATGCTACATGCTGATTTCACGTTGAGATCACAGGAAGAAATGTGCATCAGCATAGAGCCGATGCCCTAGGTTGCTGTACGCTAAGGGATGTGATGAAGTCAGAGCACATATGGACTTGTCTGGAGTGCTAGGATATATATGTTGATCCAATCTAATAACTATTCACAGTAGGGATGAGCAACAGATGATTTTGTATGTAATATTTTCCAGTCAGTCAGCATTTTTTTCATTAGACACTGCAGGAGCAAATTATCCTTCTTAGACTTGCTTTTAGTTTGCATTTTTTGTTGATTTTTGTTTACATGAAACATTCATGCTAAAGTGGTGAGAAGCATAGGTGGAGGCCATCCACGCAAGAGCTGAAGGGATGAGTTTACAGAAACTTTAGATATCCCATTATATGAGGAAAATCGGCGAGCCCTTTTAAGACGTCTATTCCCTCAACGTGGAAAGACATATAAGGAAGAAGACAGGATGAGACTCAACTGTTTGTTTTTGTACTGTTTGTTACTGGATTTTTTTTTTTTGTTGTTGTTGTAATGTTTCTTTTACATCTTGGTATTATTTTTTACCTAGTGCCGAGCAAGCCTCGAATAACGCATATCAACAATCAGACGCCTACTTCATTCTATGTGAACTGGGAACCTCCGAAGGAGATCAATGGGAGGTTGATCAAGTATGAGCTGCAGTGGATCTACAATGAGGACGTGAAGTCCAGATATATTGCTGGGCATCTCATCAACACTATGATGGCTTACATTTCAGAACTGTGTACGTTTACAGATTTGTTTAAAAATGTGTTTATTTCACTTGTGTACGTTTACTGTTTATTAGTTTTTGTTTGTTAATTAAATGCCATATTGAACCTATCTTATTATATGGTAGTGAATCATGGACAGTAGTCTGGTCTGCATAAAAATCATTGGAAGCAGCAGAAGTGTGGTTTATTAGAAGAATGTTGCGTATTCCTTGGAT
This sequence comes from Achatina immaculata, assembly GCA_009760885.1. Classification (NCBI taxonomy): domain Eukaryota; kingdom Metazoa; phylum Mollusca; class Gastropoda; order Stylommatophora; family Achatinidae; genus Lissachatina; species Lissachatina immaculata. The sequence continues at coordinate 30,244,911 of CM019699.1, forward strand.
AGCAAAAATAACTAATAGAGAATGAAGAGAAGAGCTGGAAAGACAAAAAAATCTTGTCAAAAAAAATAAGAGAGAGACAATGTACTTTCATAGCACATGCAATGAGAAGAAGAGGCATTGAAAATATTATAACAACAGGAAAAATAGAGGAAAGAAGAGCCAGGGGAAGACCGAGATAAATGATACTGGACAGTCTGACGAGATGGTGCGAGAGGAGATCACTAACTGGCTAATGGTCTGCATGAAGGATTGTGTGCTCTGGAGAAGCATAACAGCTAATGCAAGTTGGCATGTCACCAGATGATGATGATGATTGTTAATTGTAATGTGTGTGTAGGTTTAATTTTTTCCAGTAATTTAGTATTTAGTGTTAATGGGGATGTGAGCAGGCTCAAACAACATAGGACTAAAGATCAACGTAGGAAAGACAAAGTTAATGAAGCAAAATGTGAACAACAGAAATGTACTCAGAGTAGATAGCAAGTTAGTGGAGGAGGTCAAACAAATTTGTATACCTTGGCAGTAGAGTAGTTAAAAATGGAGACAGCACAGAGGACATCAACAGCAGAATTACTAGAGCAAACCAGGCTTTTGCAGTGCTGCAGACTTTATGGAAACCTAAGAAACTAAGCATGAATACGAAAATCAGGATATTTAAGAGTAATGTTCTAAGTGTACTACTCTATGGAGGTGAATGCTGGAAAATCACCAAAACCATATAAAACAAGTTGAATTCTTTCCAGACTAAATGTTTATGAAGAATTAGAAAAATATTTTGGCTAAACACCATAAGAAATAACATCTTGTTGGTAGAAATGCAGACGAAGCCACTGACAGCAATTATTGAGGAAAGACTCTGGCGATGGTTAGGACATGTGCTCCAAATGACTGACAACTCACTACCAAAAATAGCACTAAGATGTATACCACAGGGGAACAGAAGTAAGGGTAGACCAAAAGAGACATGGAGAAGAACAACAGAAAGGATGTTGAGCAATAGAGGGCTCACCTGGGCAAGAGCAGAAAAAAGGCAAAGGACAGGCATTTGTGGAAAACCCTTGCGGATGCCCCATGTGCCCTGGTCACTTAAGGTTCAGAGAGAGAGAGAGCAAACTGGTCGAACTTGTGAGATTAACACTCATTACCAACACTCGCCCGTTGATCAAGCTATAGAAATTACTACATGACACGCTTATGGGGCTGGGGACTGCCATAGTCCCGATGGCATGGAATCAGGTAAAGGAGTATTGCACGCCCCGTTTTTTGGTTTGTTTTTAGTTCCACTCATGGACTTTAAAAAAAAAAAACAGCCACCATAACCTGCTCCTAATCCAACATGATGCTGCATTGCAGTATCTTTACCACATTGGCTGCAAAGAACACCAGTTCACAGTTCCAGGGAAGAAAGAAGAAGAAGAAGAACCAAAAGATACAGCAAGAAAATACTTTAATATGACAGTGTTGTTTACATTACATAAGCTGCTAGAGCACCTTGGTCATACAGGCCAGATCTGTAAATTTCTTTCTGTTAAACCAAGATGAGTTTTCACATGATTGTTTGTCATCATCATCATCATCTTTCACTCCCTTGAGAGCATAGGCCACAGATCAAGGCTCTCCAGTCATCCCTGTTCTTGGAATTATTCTCCGCTTCCTTCCACATCTATCCCCTGTCTCTGAGCACTGTCATAACTTCTCTTCTCCAAGTAAGTCTAGGCTTTCCTCATTTTCTATTTCCTTGAGGATTCCATGTCAGTGCCTGTCTTGCCATGCTGGTGTCAGGTTTCCTTTGTCTGTCATATGTAAATGCTATATGTTAGCTTCTGGGCTGGACTAAAAGGATTGATTATGGATTAGAAGCTGCAGTATGCTGGTTAAAAAGCCCTGAAATGAGTTCATTTGGGTGGCAGGACTCCAGATGTTTCCCAGCCTAAAACTTGAAAGCTGAAGCAGAAAAAGAAGCAGCTGCTGAACACATTTCAGAATGCAAGGGACATTTATCTATCAACCTCATATTGAAATTTCAGCAAGTTTGGCACCTCAGTTGTTTGATTCCATAGATATTTGATTTTGCAGTCGCTTTGTAACCAGCTGTCATAGTTCATATGGGAGCATCTATTTTTATTTATAGAAGCATTTTTCAGTTTAAAAAATGTGATCTTTTATTTGTTCTAGAAAAATCTGTGTGCAGAAACATCATAATCTTGAAAATGGATCTTGCATATTTTTGTTTGGTTTTTTTTGTGTGTGGTTTATAAGCAATGAAGCAGCTAAGAAACAGACATATTTGAGTAATTTATAAGACATACAGAAACTGTGAGACATACTTGTGTGATTTGTAAGAACTACAGAAGCAGGGAACAGACACATTTGTGAAATAATATAAGAACTAAGAAACTGAAGACATTTGTGTAATTTATAAGAACTACTGAAGTGATGGGAGACATTTGTATAAGAACTAATAAGCTGTGGGATAGACTCTTGTGTGATTTATAAGAACTAAAAACTGTGAAGTTGACATTTGTATGACTTATAAGAACTACGGGGGCTAGAAGAAAAACATTATGTTGTTTGGAAGAAACTGCAACAGTGGTTGTAAGTACTTGTATAAAGTTCTGTTTATTTTCTTTGAAAGTCAGCTTCAGTTGGTTCTTGCTGTTTATCTACAGCACCTTACACTGGTTATAAGGTTCAGGTTGCTGCGTTACCAACGGTGGCACAGGGGAGTTCAGTGACCAGTTTCCTGCCCTGACTGATGTTGCAGGTTAGTACGTGTACCGAGGTCAGACTTTGTGTTTGTGCTGGTGCTAGTGATGTTTTAGTCAAGACTTTGTTAACTCTTTGACTACCATCAGCTGTTTTAACAGTTTTAAAAAAAATACACTCATTTGGATATGTTTCATAGTTAGGATTTCATAATTTTAATTTGTTTCATAGTTCATTCATTCATTTGCATGTCCCTTGCGGAACTTTGCCTCTCTAACAGCACTCCTGTAAGCCTCTCGGTTGTGAGCAAAATGGCCTGCTGCTGATGCATCCATTTGCAGATCATCAACGGTGTGTGTCCATGATATTTGAAGAACTCTTCTGTAGCATTTACATTCAAAGGCATTTATGTTTCTCAGCTGTTTTGTTAAGTGTCCAGGTCTCACAGGCATATGTTGGGATGAGAAAGATGCATGTCTTTAAAAATCTTATTTTTGTAGTTCTGTCTGTTCCTCTCCACAGATTCTTTAGTTGTTTTACTTTCTGAATAGCAATAGATGTCCTCCTTTTAATTTCCCTCATTGTATCTCCATTATTAATTAGTAGTGATCCAAGATATTCAAAACTCTCCACTTCTTCCAATTTTTCCTCATTGATACATATTTCAGCTGCCTTATTTGTTTTGTCATTTGTCATCAATTTAATTTTCTTTGCATTAAGATAGAGGTTTTGTTCTTCACTGTTCTTACGGACTGATATAATTAGTTTTTCCATTCCTTTTTGTGTTGTGGACAGTAATACTGTGTCATCAACATATCTGATCTCTGGTATTTCATAACCTCCAGTTGTTATGGCATCATAATATTCTTTGTCTTCATCTTCTCTAACATTCCTCATTATATTTTCAGTATACAAGTTAAATAAGTAAGGTGACAATATACACCCCTGACGACCCCTTGTTTTATGTCAAACCAAGTTGTTGTTTCACCATTTATTCTTACTGCTGCTTGTTGGTCTAGATACAGCAGTGATGTTAACTGTATCAAATGTGTTGGAAATCCCATTTTTTTCATTATTTCCCAAAGTTTCTGGTGTTGTACACAGTCAAATGCCTTTGAGTAGTCTATAAAGGATAGATATAGATTCACATTAAACTCTCTGCATTTCTCTATTATTAATCTTATGTTGAACATATGATCTCTTGATCCTCTTCCTTACCTGAAACCAGCTTGGACCACACTGACCTCTTCTACTTTCTTACAAAATCTCCCTATTATGATTTTGAACAGAATTTTGCTGGCATGACTAATCGGGGCAACAGTTCTGTAGTTTGGTTTCATAGTTAGGATTTCAAAAATTTTAAACTACCAAAAGCAGCTGCATACAGGTGTCACATCATCTCCAGTTAGAACATGGCATCTGTGATGAATGGTAACAATGTCCATGTGTCATGATGTTGTTCAGTAGTCTAAGAGTTAACATTATCAGTTCCATATCTTTCAGCATATAGCTCATTTTCTAATTGAGTAAATTGAGCTGCTCATGTTATGTGCTCATGATTCTAACGCATTGTATGAATGGCTATATATAGGAAAGGATAGGACAGTCTATGCGCAAACAATAAAAGATAATGAGTAGGATCATATCAGGATAAGTGCATGAAGAGGACAAATTTTGTTGCCAGTTGAACCAGAAAAATTTACAGTCGTAAACATTAAGTATTATTTTTACTTTAAAGTTCTTGTTTTAAATTTTCTCATCTGGAAGTGAAAAAAAAAAAGTACAATGCGTATTTTCAGATGAATTGATTTTTATGATGAGATTTTATGTTAGAATTTACTTTCCTTCACTGAGTGTAAGACTCGTTTTAATGAAGTTGCCGACCATTGATTGTCTTCCTTGTCTATAACAGCTCCAGGTGCACCAAGAAATTTGAATGTGACAGAACTAGGCCCACACTCTGTGCACTTATCTTGGGAAAGCCGTTAGTCTATTACAGAACCGTGGATGACTACCTTATTAAAGGCTTTGATCACCGTGGTCGTGTCATAGATGTCACTGTCAGTGGTGATGTGACTAGGGTAAGGGTTTGATAACTGTGGATATGTTATAGAAATTACAGAGATATCATGGCCAAGGTAAGATATTCATCACCGTGGTCGTATCATTAGACAAAGGTTATGCTCTTCACTATTCTTATCAACTGACATAATTAGTTTTTCCATTCCTTTTGTGTTGTGGGCAGTAATACTAATACTGCGAATGGATGCATCAGCAGTAGGACATCTTGCTTACAACCGAGAGGCCTATAGGAGAGCTGTTAGGGAGGCAGAGTTCCAATGGGAACTTGCAATTGACTGACTGACTGACTGGTCATGTCATAGAAATTGGTCAGAGGTGATGTGGCCAGGGTAAAGTTTTGATCGCTGTGGTCATGTCATAGAGATCACAGTCAAACATGATAAGATCAAAGTAAGACCTTGGTTGCCATGTTGTGCCATAGAAATTACGGGCAGATGTGATGTGACCAAGGTAAGACTGATCACTGTAGTCATGTCATAGAAATGACATTCAGAGATGACATGACCTTTTATTATCATATTGAATCTGTTGTAGGCAGGAAAGTCTGCTGCAGAGAGCAAAACAACAATATAACTCAAGTTGTCAAAGAAGTGAGTAAGAAGATGAGCCTTTTTTTGGCTATGACTCCCAGTATAGTTTTTTGATAATGAAATGTAAGAAAATTTCCCACATTTTTTTTTTTTGTGGTTACTTTCTCATGTTTGTTATTCATGTTTTTTCTTCTTTTTTTTTCACCGCTGCAGCACACGCTGTCCAACCTGGCCACCAACTCACGTTATCATCTAAAAGTGGCAGCCATCACCAACGCTATTTTTAGTCCTGAGAAATTGGTTGGAGATTTCACAGAGACTATCAAGATCAGACTTGGAGGTAGAGGTCATTTATTTTTACTTTAGAAATCATTTCTTTTGCTGAAAGCAGTAAAAGCAAAATCAGAAAGATTGATATAAAAATTGAGCAAGTAATTTAAGATAGCTCTAGATTTAACTCCTGGACTACCAAGCTCTAGATTTAACTCTTGGACTACTAAGCTCTAGATTTAACTCTTGGACTACCAAGCTCTAGATTTAACTCTTGGACTACCAAGCTCTAGATTTAACTCTTGGACTACCAAGCTCTAGATTTAACTCTTGGACTACCAAGCTCTAGATTTAACCCTTGGACTACCAAGCTCTAGATTTAACTCCTGGACTACCAAGCTCTAGATTTAACTCTTGGACTACCAAGCTCTAGATTTAACTCTTGGACTACCAAGCTCTAAATTTAACTCTTGGACTACCATGAAATGTTTAAGTGACTTTTTAGAGTTTTTTTTTTTTTTAACAAGAAGCCCTGCATTGGTTTGTTCCATAGCTGGGAATTTGTGATTTTAAGTGGCCGTAAATGTTAAAAACAGGCTTTGCATCAATTCTATGTGGCTGTGATGAATGATTAAAAAAAAAAAAGTGTTTCCATGCCTTGGATGCTGCTTGGTGGTGTAGGAGTTCATGTTTGTTGATGTCTCATCATAACTGGCTTACTAAAAGTACATGGTACCATTTTATATATTTAAGTGGCTTTTTAACATGTTTGGAAGGGGGGTGGGGGTTGGGGAACGACACATTTCCTTTTAATGGGGAGTTGGTATCCAGGAAGTAAAAAGGGTGATAAGCTGACCAAATTGTGCACCAAAGATGTATGCACAGAGGACATAAAAGCCCGTGGTGTTGATACCAGTTGTTGGGATTGATAGTTGATGATCGAAGTGGTCAGATAACACTTAAATATAGGCAAGTAAAAACTAGAGAAGTTTTATGTTATTTTGTAGCAAGAAAACTAGCAACAAAAGTATATTTTTTAAAAATTTGATACTGATCGAGTGAACCTGTTGAAATAATGAAAAAGTAAGCAAGGTTTTTTTTTTTAAAATTGGATTTTTAAAAAAAATCACTTAAATCCATGGGAAAAGGATGTTGGAAGTGTAATTGATTAAAAATATTGAGGAGTGACTGATGTATTAAGCTTTCAAGCCCCCACTTATGTATACATATATATATATATATATAAAGCATTTTGGTATGTATACATATTTTTATTTTATATGTACTGATGTATCACAGCAGGTCCAAATATACATATACGTGTGTGAAAACAAAAACATACGTAAAATAGCAGATGTCATACTTGTATGTGGCACTTAGTGGCTAACTAAAGTCAGTTTATAGAACTCCGGGTCTTGTGTGTTTTTTTATATTGGTTTTTCCCAGTTCTTTTCTTGCTCAGCTGATCTTGCAGTTGGTTGTAAAATGACATACAACATCTTTTGTCTTTTAGCTCAAGAGAAGGGCATTTTCTCACTCATCGCTTTGAAAAGAATTGCTTTTTAATGTTCCACTTCCGTTACCTGCTCATTTCCTTCAGAATTTCCACTTTATGAACTCTTTTATCACTGTACATGTGTTTCTTATTGTTGCATTGTTCAGATATTGCAGAGGTTACATTTTTATATCTGCCCTAATGATGACCGGCACAGTGAAACATTTGGCTACAGTAGCCACTGAAACAAAACAAAGTCACCTTCATCTATATCCCCAGGCATACAAGCGTCCAGGGAAATGAAAAAGCTAATAGGTTGGCTGGCTCTGCCATCATCACAGATGGACAACCACTGGATTGAATCAGCATTATCAGTGTGGTTAGAGAGATAGGCAGAGTGGAGGACTTCGAGAGAAGTGAATCTACGTCGCTGCTTAGACTGAGAGAGCTGGGAGCATAGTTTTTCACAGCCAGGAATGAAGGCACATGGGGTGCATGAGAGCCCAACACAGAATGGGCACTCTCTGTCACAGGTCACTGATGGATATATTGAGGGGGATCTGAGCACCCTGGACATGTTCAGAGCGCAGTGATGATGATTCAGACTATAAACGTAACTCATTCTCACCTGAGTTTTTTTTTGTGTTGAGAGATCCGTTGTAGCATTGTTATAACTAGCTCTTGTCAGTTGACATCCAGAATGTGGTGGTAGAGAATATGAGCTTTCTTTGTTAATGTCCTGAAGCAAAAAAAAATCTACAGAACATATGTTGGCAGTGATTGTTTTAAACTTTGGCGTATTTCACAGTATTTTTGACCAAGGTCAGCATTGTTATCATTGTTGTAGATAATTTCTTGAAAACACTATGTCCGGTTAATGATAACAAAAACAGTTAATCTCTTATGAGATTCTCACAGTAAGAGTGTGAGACAAGGACTTCTATTTTTTTTTTTTGGGGGGGGGGGTATTTTTAATGCCTTTAATTTCATATTTTATTGAGTAAATATATGTTCAGAGAATGTCTTGTTATGTCTCATTCATCATATACATTTTAGTGTCAAGGGGACAGACATCTTGATAGGGCTGTGCAGATTACCTCTATAATGGGGTGCTCAAGGTTTCTGTAGTTTCCTCTCTCTACTTCTTGCTTGACCAGTCTCTCCATCTGTTTCCAGCAATTTTTAGTGTATTTTTGTGGTATGCCGTCTGGCAGTAGTCATGTAACATGGTCAAACCATTTGACCTGTTTCTGGATGTAGTGTAATACTGGTGTTGCTCCAACCTTTGCCCTGATGGTGTTGTGTCTGATTTGATCTCTTCTTGTTAAAAAGAGTATATCTAGAGGCTCCACCTGAGTGTTAGGCTTCATATTTTAACTTGTACTGTAAATTCCTTTGACTGTTTGAGATTTCGCGTGATTGGTAGGCGACATACGCTTATGCAAGTTGCCTTTGGCCCATCTCCAAGACCAGAGCCAAATGCCTGAAATGCATGTCGAGCGCAGTTTGAATCTAAAAATCATGTTGGGTGTCACAAAAGATTTGCCTGCAGAACTACGAAATTTGCAGTTTTTCAGATTATTTTAATTCACATTTGTTTTGTGGAGGTGGTCTCAGGATGTGATGTGTGTAAGCTTGTGGGAAATGTCCATGCTTGGGTACGTGACTCCATAGGGGGAATATCTCTTATTTCTGTTTTATAGGCTGAAGATGAAAGATTTCTGCTTATAATAAGTTGTGATTTTCCTTTTCATTAACTACAAGATGCAAATATGTTTTTTCCCTACTGTTTCCCTCTTCACCCACACTGAGTTGGGTGTAGTCCCATGTTCATGGGACTGATATTTATATAATGTTCTGTTTTTTTCCTTCATGTACTAACATCTGTGTTTGTAACATGCCATACAGTGTGCCATGCCTCACAGGGAGATATTTTCTGTTATCAGTGACTTTTCCCCAATATTAGCATGTCATGTTACCATTTTATAGGTTAGTTGACTAGAGGGTGCCATGAGAAAACAGTATATCTCCTAAATATATCTCCTTTAAACATGCAGTGCTACTGTGGAGCGGCAGGAGCTTTATGCAAGGTGCAGAAGTTGTAGAAGAACAGGAGCATATAGTTTATCGTGCTGTAGGGAAATGATTACCAACTGGTGTGTCAAAAAAGGGTGCGGAGATTTGGTGCTTTGGTGGAAGATCAAAAAGCACGCACACAAAAAATAGTAGGAAATAAACGAAAATCGAATGGAGAAATTTTACGCGTAGCATATATTTTAGAGAGGTCAGATTAGTAGGCATGATGAGGTTGAAAAGCTCACCGAAAACAAGAAAAATTGGCGAACTACCTTGCGAGCCCTATGTGACATTTAATGGCACAGGAAGGATATAAGATATATATTTTAGGGCTAAAAGGTCAGTGAGAATAATGGTGTTGTTTGTTTTCTTCAATCTGAAGCTGTTTCTCAACTTCTGAATCAGACAAGTATGTTGTAAGGTTGACAGCGTATGCCATGAGCTCAAAAAAGTTTGAAAAATGCGACAGTATGGGGGAAGAAAGGAGGGATTAATACTGAACTGTTACATTTTGTCGTAACATATGTGATCTATGTTATATATTAAGAAGTATCCCTTTGACAAGAAAAACTTGTTATATGCCCAGTTTGTTTATACTATAAGATTAGGAGACCACCACAAAAGGAATATGTGATGTTTGTAAAAAGATAATTAATGCACATGGTACATAAAGTGCAAACAGATAAGTAATTCATGTGGTTCATAAAATGGAAATATTTAAGTACCTCACATGGTCCAAACCAAGCAGATAAGTAATTCACATGGTCCATAACATGATTTCATATGAGATTCTCCATCTATGTTCCAGCTTATGAGGATAGAGGCAGCAATGTCATCTGGGACAAACGCAGTCATGGTAATTCTGCACTTGATGTTGGTCATCTTTTGTACCTGATATCTGCTGTTGTGGCTGTGCTGAGGCATTACGTATAAGGTCATAAATATGAGCTTTTACAAAGTCAAAATAACGGAACAGTCCAATGTGTCTTTTCTGTCTGCATGATACACTTTGTGTAATTGCTTTCATTTTTTTGTTGAATTTTATCGTTTTTTTTTTTTTTCCCTTGTTTTATGTTTTGTCCATTCTGGCTAATGCAGACAAGTTTACAGTAGGTTCTGCAATTCTGGGTATATTTGCCTTCGTAATGCTGACATTTACTATTTCGGTGATTTTATGTTGGTTTTCTGATACATTTACTATAGAGTTTGATATCAGTAACCCAAGAGCACATACTATAACTCTTATAATATGTACTATTACTTTAGTGACATGTACTGTAACTGTAACAGTAGCTTTTGGATTATTGTCTGTGTCATATTCAGTGGCCAGCTTAATGTCATGGTTGTGGAAGGTGTGTTCATATAGTTCACATGTGCACGAAGCCACAGCTTCCTGCTACTCGTAAAAGTGTTAGTTTAATAGGCCCACACACAGCACATTTATAACTATACAGTTGTTATTGCCAACAGTGCTCCACACCTACAGAGTTCGCTTACCTAATGTTTTGTTAAATCCTGTAAACTCAAGGATTCAGCTTGCTTATAGAATAATATATATTTGTACTTGTATGAACTCCCTGTAACTGCGAGCTGTTGTTCTTTGCAGTCGATGTTGTAGAGGTGTCGAGGCACAGAATCGTATCGGCGTGGGAGCAGGTTGTGGCAGCTATTTTTTTCAATCCCGGAGTACAGCTAAAAAAGCAGGGGGTGTGCAGTGCTTCTTTAGCCAACTCCACCACCATGGAGACTGTGGTGATCCCTGGCCCATTAGCCAGCAAGGGCTGTTACTGGGGGTACCAACGGAGAGGTGGGACAGGTTCTTGGTCAGCTATGATTCACTAACCCTGACGCTGGCATATCAGCTACAGCTGCATCACCCAGCGTTGCCTGGATATTTATTTATCCCTATCATCTGTTAGACAGGAAAGGGAATGAATTCTATCTATAGTGTAATATCGAAGTAATTTTATATACAGGTATTTTAAAGTATAAGTACAGTATACAAATTATAGAGTAAAGTCTTTTACAAGTTCACTATAATATTAATTTAATTCAAGACTTGATTATAAACAACATTTTTAGGAGCAAGAATAAATAAATAAATAAATTCTTGGTTCACGCAAGCAACATAAAGTTGTCCATGGGAGAAACATGGCAGTATCAAATCTATCTCTCTTCCTCTCTCTACCTCTCTGTCTCTGTCTCCCTCTCTCTCTCACTCCATCTCTCCCTCTCTCTCTCTAATTTGAAAAGCTAATTTGAAAAAAAATAAGCAAAAGGCACACTCTCACTGAGCAATGAAATCTACTGTAGAATACAATAAAAAGCTAATATAAACATAAGGAAAAAACAAAGTTAAGTTTATTTATTTGGACTTGCCGTGGGAGGCTACACATACTTCTCTTAGACCAGTACCACTCTATTTCACAATTATCTCCCTTAGACCATTTTTTTTTTCCCCTCCATGAATTTAGTCAGTGAGACCTCTACCCCCTTCATACCCACACTCCCATACTCCCCCACAGTATTTTTTACAGATTGTAAGTCATATGTGTACCAAGTTTGGTTGAAATTGCTCCAGGCATTCCAGAGTGATTTGGGAACATAACACACATATATACATACATCCTTTTTTTATATATAGATGGGTCGCTGACTGCCTCATCAGACAGGCATCTTCAGTAATGTATATACAGTCGAACCCACTTAATATCACATCGGTTTATATCACCACCTGGATATTGTCACATACATTTGTATCCCCAAGCAACTCCCATAAGTAATCAATGGGCTTTACTCTTGTTAATATCACCCCACTTATTGCCACAATCGTTAATGTCATGGTATTTTTGCACCCGGAGGAGCTAAAGACCTCGCTTTGTATCACAGATTGGTGATTACAAGCTACAAACATCTCACAAAGCATTATCAGCTTCGCGATTCATCAAAGAAGGGGCTGGTCGTTTGATCACTGAGTAATTGATGCGTTAACCTTTTGAACACGTGGGCATCAAAACTCACATTGTGTGAATGAAAGGCTTACCACGGCCACCCTTTCGTGATTAATATCTGTTTTTTTTTTATCATTGGCTTCTTTATTAAGATGTAAGCGGTGTTAAACGTAAAGAGCCTGCTCATCACTTACAAGGCTAACCAGTGTGCTTGGGTGACAACGAACTGTTTGGGGACTGGGTCATTTCTTTCGACAACAAAATGACCCAAACGAACAGAAAAGTTTTGTTGTTTGTTGACAACTGTCTGGCACACACTGACGTCACCAATCTAACGGCTACAAAGCTTGTTTTCCTGCCACCTAACACAACCAGCGTGCTGCAGCCTTGCGACCAAGGTATCATTTACACCTTCAAGCAACAGCATAGAAGGCGAATAGTGCATCATGTGCTGTATGCTGTGGAACAAACATCGACATCAAGATAGCGATTAATTTTTGCATGTGGCATAGAATAGCATCAGTCAGTCAGTGATTGTGAACTGCTTTCATAAATCATAGTTTACTTTCTTGCCTGAGCCAGTGATCAATACAAATGCCTGCGATATTTGTAACATTCCCCTGGACTTGATCACAGATGAAGAGTGGGCCAGTTTCTGATGGAAGTGTCGCATTTGATCAATTCATTTCAGCTGATGACAGCTTGCTATCAATGGAAATGTGTTCAGTCGAAGAGATTGTCGCTAGCTGCAGTAAAAGCAAGGTAGACAGCAATGCCGAGGATAGTTCTGATGACGTCAGTGAGTCCACGGACCAGATGCCCACCAAAACTGTTTCTTACACTCAGTCTATAAGCACGTTTGAGACTGTGCGCAGGATGTTTTTAGTGCTATATCGTGTTTAAATGACTTTTTTTTATTAATAGACCAGTTATCGCTACCAGGCTAAATGTTTATGAAGAATTAGAAAAATATTTTGGCCAAACACCATAAGAAATAACATCTTATTAGCAGAAATGCAGATGAAACCACTGACAACAATTATTGAGGAAAGATGCTGGCGATGGTTGGGACATGTGCTCCGAATGACTGACAACTCACTACCAAAAATAGCACTAAGATGGACACCACAGGGGAGCAGAAGTAAGGGTAGACCAAAAGAGACATGGAGAAGAACAACAGAAAGGATGTTGAGCAATAGAGGGCTCACCTGGGCAAGAGCAGAAAAAAAGGCAAAGGACAGGCATTTGTGGAAAACCCTTGTGGAAGCCCCATGTGCCCTGGGCACTTAAGGTTCAGAGAGAGAGAGAGAGAGAGTTATCACTCATTCATTCATTCATTCCTTTGCATGTCCCTTGCGGAACTTTGCCTCCCAAACAGCACTCCTGTAGGCCTCTCGGTTGTGAGCAAGATGGCCTGCTGCTGCTGCATCCATTTCCAGATCGTCAACGATGTCTTGTTATCACTACACAACACAAAATCACACATTTTTTTGTACTGCTGCTGACACCAAAAAGGCCCTGGGGTTCACCCACCCTCTAGAAATGGGTAGCAGAGAAATCTGGGAAGGTAAAGCGGCCAGGCGTGATACTGACCACATCACACTTTCATGTGCTGAAGGTCATGGAAAATATGGGCATAACACTGTATTCCCCAATATGCCTTAACAGCATGGAAACGGGAATTTTACCTTTACCTTACTGCTGACAAGTCAGATGCTGTTTGATTATAGTGTTTTCTATATTGTAAGACTAAGACTTACTGTATTTTGTGATTAATATATTTTGTGACTAATATATTTTGTGATTGTCCTTCAAAAATTTTCAGAACGTGTGGAATTCAAAAGTTATAAGCACAAAACTAAGTTAAGATTTACACGAAAGCTGGAAATCAACTAAAGAAATAGACAAGAAATTAGATTCTTTTAAAAACAAATGCCTCAGGAAAATACTTGGTATAAAGTGGAACGAATTCAAGAACAACGCAGAGATAAGGCAGAGGAGCAAACAACAACCTGTCTCATGGGTGATCAGAAAAAGAAGATGGACATATGTAGGCCATGTGATGAGAAGAAACAATCAGAGAATACCAAAATAAGCTGTCAAGTGGAGCACAACAGGCTGAAGAAAAAGAGATGACCATGTGAAACTCTAAAGAGGACATTGCTAAGAGAAGCCAGTTTAGTGGGCATAACATCCCTTGAGGAAGTTGAAAAACTTGCAGAAAACAGAAAAACTTGGCAGACAAATATGCAAGCTCTATGTGACGTTTAACAGCATGGGGAGGATTTAAGATGTAAGATATTTTGTGATTAGTACATTTTGTGTCCAATGATGGTAGCTTTGGCTGTTTGTTATATGTTTAATGTAGCAAATATGGGACAGACGGACACACATACACATACACACTGGCCGAGTTAAATCATTTTTAATGGACTCCTGTTTATATCAGCTCCACCTATTGTCATCACATTTTTACAATCCCAACGATATGACATTAAAAGGGTTCGACTGTATATCGTAGTAGAATTTGAAAGGAAAAAAAAAAAAACTATATCTACTACACATGGAAAAAAACAAGACATCCCTATACCACCTTGACTTGGATGCCACAAGGGAAAAAAAGAGGGGGATGCCATTGGGGACATGGAGATGCACAATACAAGAACTAAAAGAAGCAGGACAGACATGGTTTGAGGTATCCTGATTTTGCACAGGACAGGATTGGCTGGAGAAGTTTTGTTGATATCTTATGCTTCATTGAGAGTATAGAGGACATGATGATGATGATATGATATCTTCACAGCATCATTAATTTCAGCCTTTTTTTTATTTCTTCATCGATGAATAAAAATAAATACTAATATTAAAAGTGTTACAGCTTTCTGAGTGTAATGCTAAGGCATTTCTGGTTTACACTGCTGTATAGGAGCACCAGAGTGGCATAGTGGTTTGTGTGCTTATCTCTCATGCAGAGGTTAGTGGTTCAAGTTTGGCCAGAGGCACCCCAGTTGCCTAGCTGCAGAAATGGGTACCTGGCTCTTTCTGGAGCAGGGGAAGGTAAGGCAAACAGGCATGGCATTGACCACTTAACTCTGTAGTGTGCATCAAAACGAGGAAAATGTGAGCACTAACACCATATTGCCTAAGTGCCTTTGTGACATGATAAGGCTGTGCTTTTCTTTACCGCTGTTTAGGTCTCGACTTTAGCTGAGCTGGCAAAGAAAAAGTTCCTAGAGTATATTTAGGTTATGAAATATCAGCAGAAACCAAGTTAAAAGTTTTAGTGCATTAGCATAAGAAACGTCCAGGTCCATTTTAACAAAACCCCTTTTAAGTAACTGCTTGTGAAAAGTTGATCTTTGCGACAAGAACCATGAGCTTTTCAGTTGTTATAAATTCACCGTTTGCTTAAAAAAAAAAAATGTTCATAAATTATGGTAAACTTGAACATTTATTTTATATTAACTCTTAAATTTTTTAGACCATTCCTAGTTAACTTTGTTATACATTCATTACCTTTTTTTTTTTTAAGTTATAATCCTCTGATCAGTTTTTTTTTTAATGTTTCTGAAAATTATAAAGCTTTTTGAAAATTATAATCCTCTGTTCAGTTTTTTAAAATAGTTTCTTGAAGTTATAATCCTCTGCTCATTGTTTTTTTAAGATACTGTCTTAAAATTATTATTATTTCTTTGTACATGTTTGGTTTTTTAAATACTTTCTTAAAATTATAATTTTCTGTTTAGTTTACTTCTTTTTTAAAAAAATATGGCCTTAAAAATTATAATCCTCTGCTTTTTTAAAATTTTTTTATTTTAACTTTTTTTTAAAAAAATTATAATCCTCCGAGTTTTTTTTAACGCTTTCATAAAATTATAATCCTCCATTCAGTTTGTTTTCATTTATTTTTTCTTTTAATAATTTTTTTTTAATTTAAACAAATTTTTAATTCACTGTTCATTTTTTTTTCTAGTGAAATTTTTTAATACCCTGATGTTTCTGTTATTACCTTAAAAAAAAAAAATCCAAAACATCAGATTATTATGTGATTTGTCTCTTAAGTTGTAAAACAGTAAATTATATTGTGTGTCTGTCTTAAATTTTGCATGGTAATTTTTAACCTGCTCACATGCTGCTTAGTGCTGTTTCTGTGTTTGCACGATGGTATGTCATGTTGTAATCTTGTCGTACCTAACTGAAGCATGACCTTGACAAGTCTGTCTTAGCACTGTTGTAGTCCTAACAAAAAAAATTTCACTGTTCCAGTCTGAACCTGCCAACATTATTCTTTTATGGACTTGTTAATTATTTGGTCTTGTGAAATTCCCTGTCTGATTATGAGGTCCTCTGGTGACTTTCTTCCTAGCCGCACTGACAGCCCATCCAGTAACTTCTCTCTCTGTCTTCCTCTGTCTCTTCTTCCTTCAGTTTTTCCAGTTGCCACAATGTTCCAATTTTCCTCTTCTCAGAAAATGTCCTATAAATCTCGCTTGACTGCCTCTGATCTTTGCTGTAATTTGCCATTTAACTCCAGCCTAGATAGGTAGTTACATACTGTCTAGATTGGGTGATTTGCTTTTATGTAGTTATTCCTTTTCTTGTTTTTAACATTTTTCTCTCTTGTTTTTGAAATTTTTCTCTCTTGCTTATGAAGTTTTTCTCTTTTGTTTTCACTCATGTTTTTGAAGCTTTTCTCTCTTGTTTATGAAGTTTTTCTCTCTTGTTTTTGAAGTTTTTCTCTCTTGTTTTTGAAGTTTTTCTCTCTTGTTTATGAAGTTTTTCTCGCTTGTTTTCTCTCTTGTTTTTGAAGTTTTTCTCTCTTGTTTTTGAAGTTTTTCTCTCTTGTTTTTAACATTTTTCTCTCTTGTTTTGCCCATTTAGGGCAGTGATGAACCAGTTCTTTTTTTTTTTTCTCTTTTTTTTAAAACTATTTAAAATAAACTTGTCCATTTTAAGAGAATACTGTCACCTTTGCTTTTTGGAATTTCAATAGACTTCGTAATAAACAAAATGCTGCACAGGTAACACAGTATTGACTTATGTGGGACCCTGCTAGAAGATCTTGATTTTGCTGATGACATAACTCTTATCAGTAACAAAGTGAATTCCATGCAAGAAAAAACAGATAGCCTGTCTTCACTGGCTAGCAAAATAAGACTTGAAATTAACAAGGACAAAACAAAAATAATGAAAATTCCCCTTAATCAAAATGGAAAAATACACGTAGAAGGGACAGATATTGAAGAAGTCAATCAATTTGCATACTTTAACAGCTACATAGATCAGGATGGTGACACCAGAAAGGAAGTTAGAATTAAAATTGCAAAAGCAGCATCAGTCTTCAAGAATCTTGAGAACATATGGAATTCAAAAGTTATAAGCACAAAAATCAAGCTAAGACTATTCAATTCAAATGTAATTTCCACCCTCATTTATGCATGTGAAAGCTCGAAAACCACTAAAGAAATAGATAAGAAATTAGACTATTGAAAACAAATGCCTAAGGAAAATACTTGGCATCAAGTGGAACGAATTCAAGAACAGTGCAGAGATAAGACAGATGACTGAACAACAACCAGTCTCATGGGTGATCAGTAAAAGGAGATGGACATATGTTGATCATGTGATGAGAAGAAACGATCAGGGAATCCTAAAACAAGCTATCAAATGGAACACAACAGGCCAAAGAAGAAGAGGCAGACCGCATGAAACTCTGAAGAGGACATTGTTAAGAGGGCCAAAATTAACAGGCATAAAATCCCTTGATGAGGTTGAAAGACTCGCCGAAGACAGGAAAAATTGGCGAACTACCTTGCAAGCCCTATGTGATGTTTAACAGCACAGGAAAGATATAAGATTTTAAGAGAAAACTGAAATGAAGAGAACTTTATGTAAAGAAAGTATATTTAAAATGAAATATAGTCCATTTTAACAGAAAAATTTAATGAAAATAAGGAAAACTTATGTACAGATAAGATGAACTGTTAACAAATATAAAAAATAATGTATAAATGTATTTAACTAGTGATCGTGCAATAAAGATGACACACACAATATAATGGGGCCTCGGCTGAGTGGTTAGTCGCTCGGTGTACTAACCCAGTGGTACTGGCTTCAGTCCCAGCAGTGAAGATATCTTTTTCCAGTACCACCACATGAAAATAGACACTGGGGTCCACCCAGCCTCTAAAAGTGGGTACCAGAGGAAAAAGGTCCATGCAGCCAGGTGTGATACTGGCCACAAGATACTTTAATGTGCTGAGGGTATTAGAAATACAGATGTAATGCCGTATCCCAGTAAGCCTTAATGGCATGGAAACATCTTGCACCATGCACCGCAGAAGGAAAGCACAGCACCGCCAAAGTGTGGAATCCCTGAACCGAAGAGACTCGAAGGGGGAAAAGAAAAGAATGAGGGACAAAACGTTATTGAAATGAACAGACCAAATGAAGCGGAAGAGAGTGACTGGGAACCTGGTAAGGATTACTTAAAAAAATGGAAATGGCATTACTTGTTAGTCACATGATAAATGAATGAAAGAGACTCAGAAGTACTTTGAACAAAACTGTAGAAAAAAGAAATGATGTTGATGGACAACGGTTGAAGAGGCTAGCTACATCAGTTCTTATTGTCTCTAATCAAATCTGTTGCCATGTTTTCCTGCACTACTTGATTTTTTATTGCATAAATAATAATTTTTCTATTTTTTTTTTCTTTGTTTGGTTTTTTTTTTGTAACGGTGAAAAGTTTTGTAATTGCTGTCCTCTCATGGTGCAGTTACTCTCAACTTTTTTGCCCCTTGCATCCTTTTCACGATATGTCGGAATAGTAATAGAACACAATATTGTATGGTTAGACTGGAAGAAGTCGTAGACTAAGCACTTTTAGACGTGAGGGAAAGAAAAATGGCAAGGGAATTTACCTGGGGACTGGAACCACGTATTCCGGTAGGACGAGCAACACTTTTGCAAGGGTGCGAGATGGCCGAGTTGATTAATGCCCTACTCTCTCGTGGCTAGATGGTTGCTCAACCTGCTGGAGTCCATGGTTCAAGGCCCAGGTAATTCTCTTGTCGTTTTTCTTTCTCTCATGTCTAAAAAGTGCTTTTTTTTGTGCTTTTTTCCCATACATTACTGTGTTTCTGTTACTTTACTGTGTGAAAGACTCTTTGTTTCCTATTTGTATCTGACACGATATGTCAGAGTGCCATCCTCTGCATTCCATCCACTTCCCATTATTCATCTTAGTCTGGCTCAAAAAGCACATTCCAAATAAATATGCATATAATATTCCAACTGTTTGAGTCTCTATGGTACCAATATATATACATATTTTATAAAATTATCCCTGATTATTCATCCTTGTTGTTATCATTTGTTAGAGAAACATTGTGATAACTAATTATATGTGATAACTAATGCTTATGTAATTCACTCTTTAATTATCTTTGACTTTATATGGCACATGCCAAAATTTAATACATTCTTCATTTTCTATAACTTTACTGTGTGTTTGACAAAATTTGATACATTCTTCATTTTCTATGATGTTACTGTACAAGACAAAATTTAATACGTTCTTTATTTTCTATGACATTACTGCACATGGCAGAATAGTGAGACATTATAGATCCATTCTTTCTACGTATTCCATTTTGGTGAATCATATAGTTAAACATCATGTATTTGTCTTCTGTACTTTTATTTGTCATCCATAATCTTTTCACGCTTGTTTTATAGACACTTTTGTGGCATTATTACAGCATTTTAATAATAAATATATTTTTTTCTTCTCACTTGATAGCATGTTTTTTTTTAAAAATCCCATTTTGTTTTCTTTTTGTTTGATTTTTCCAATCTCGGCCTTTGTTTTTCTTCAGTCTCTGGCCTTTGGCTCTTTGTAGGAGTATTAAAAAAAATGCCTCTAATTTTTTTTTTCAGTTTTATTTTATATTTATTTGTAAATATACATAATATATATATATAAAATATATATAATATATCGTATTATAATAATATATTATAATACTAATATAATATAATATTATAATAAAATTAAAATCAAATATATATAATATAATCTTTACAAACATAACAGTTACACATGTTTTGACGATTTGACTGTCCTACATCATTTGCACCATTTTCAGGTATTTTCTGTTAGAGAGTTATAAATGACAATAGTTAACTTTTGACATCTGTAGTAAATGGGATTGAAGATGCTGTCTATTTTAGCAGTCAGTGATCCATAGTCCAACATCGGGGTTGGTGAACCATAACTGACCAAGACCTTGACCCATCTCTTCATTGGTGCCCCCAGCAACAGGCCTATTCTGGCTAACAGTGTAGATAGACATTGCCATAGTCCCCATGGCAGTAGAGTCTGCTAAAGAACCATTGTACACCATTCAGGCTGAAAAATCAGCTGCCACAACCTGCTTGCAAGCCAACGAAGAAGAAGATGATCTATAATAATAAATATGTTGATGCATATAAAAACAACTTACAGTGATAGAGTTCTTGAAATTATGCTATTAGAGAAGCCTCCTTCAATGCTATTACCAAAAAGTGGAAACTGTTTAAGGAAAAGATTGTGCTGATGTAAGGTACTACGTGACGACTTGCTGCATGTATTCAGGACCAAGGGGCCGCTTTCATTTTGTATGATAAGCCATGATGCTGGGAGGCCTTGTGCTGCTTTAGTGTTGATGGACTCATTAAACAGAATCATTGCATTTCTCAACATGAACTTGCAGGCAGAGTGTAGCATTTCATGTACGAAACGACTGGCCTGAAATGGCGCAGTCTATACCACAGCATCACAGTGCTCAGCCACAAAAAAACAGCCACATAGCAGCTTAGGAGAATCAGAGTCTTGGATTCACTGTACTGCATTATCCACCATATAGCCGTGACGTGCCCCCTTGTGACTTTATTTCTCTGTGTCTTAGTCTGAAGAAGTACCTCAGAAGACATAACTTCGGTTCAGGTGATGCCTTGAAGACCTGCAAACTTTATATGAACCTCGATACATGTAATAAAATGAAATTGTGTACATCACATTTAACTCAATGAAAGTATAGATATTACAGCTCGTGCGTCGGTGCTGTTAGATGTTACGTTTAGTTCTAACCGGGCACTACTACTGTGTGAATGCAATATGATTTAACATTTATTTGGTATTTAACGGTTCTGACACAGAGAGTGAAATCATAGCTTATTTTATTCAAAATTTGACCCTGTACACTTTTTAGTGACATTGATAATACCTTGTGCAGTTTATCACAAATTTAAAATCCCCACTTTTTCTATTTTTAGTATTGTTATTATAAATTTAAGAACGGAAACAAATACGACATCTGAAGCTTATAAATCTGGCACATTGATCATTTATAAGTTATTTTAGAAAATAAATTGCTCATCTTGAGTAAAAAGTAAATTACGTAAATCTAATACATTAAGTACAGCATTTATATTACCTTAAATCTGTCACCTATTTACCAATATAATCCTTTTGAAGATAAACTTAAAACTTGTTGAAGATAATTTTGACATCATGAAATATTTATGACTTGATAAACTTAAAACTTATTGAAGATAATTTTGACATCATGAAATATTTATGACTTCTAAAGATAAATCTGACACTCCTCCATTTATGTTATTTGAAGATAAATTATAAATTTGTCAACAAAAATGTGGTTTATTTGAAGAATGTTAAGACAGTTATGAGCAACTAAGATGAGGAGTGTTCAAACAAAAAGAAATAGAAAAAATCCATAAGAAATTGCCAGTCAGCATTTATTCAGTGGGGAGATGACTTGAAAACATTGTAACTATAGGAAATTATAAATGGAAAGAAAGGCAGAGGAAGATCAGGAGAGAAGATCATAAATAGTCTGATTTCATGGTGTGATAGAAAGTCACCAAATGAGTTTGAAGGAAAATATCTGGGATAATTAAAAGCTCCAGAAGGATGGTTGCCAGCTCAAGATGGGTGTTATATGGCACTGCATGCTGAAGGTGATATTAAAGTGGCGATTAGAGCACCTATCCCCCGTGTGGTACCCGGGATCTGCAAAGAATAGGACCACTGTACCCTACCATGCATGATCGTAAAAGGCGACTAAGGAGGGTTCAGCATAGGGCCAGCAACCCTATCTGGTAAAAAACTATCAGACTGCTACAGAAACAGAAGCAAGGGAAAAAGCAAATGCAGGTGGAAGGAGAAATGTGTATCAGGAAACTGAGCCCATGAAGGTTGTGGATGAAAGCCAGCCACTGGAAGTCCCCAGCCCGACTGCAGACCTCCTGGAACCTAAACAAAAGATGCAAATAGGCAGCTGGAATGTAAGAACACTAAACCAGACTGGAAAACTAGCACAAACCATCAAGGAAATGCACAGATACAAACTAGACATACTAGGAATACAAGAAGCAAGATGGACAGGACAAGGCAGAAGGAAATTAACAACACAGCACACAGAAGATACAATAATATGGTCAGGTAAAGAAGATCTTCATGAAGGAGGAGTAGCATTGATTATAACAAAAGAAGCATCAAGAGCATTGCTGAAATGGACCCCAATAAATGAGAGATTATTATATGCACGGTTCAACTCAAGATTCACGAAGCTGTCTATTATAGTTTGTTATGCACCAACAGAAGCAGCTGAAGAGGAATTAAAAGAAGATTTTTACAACAGCCTCCAAGCCACAGTAGAAACAATACCCAAGCATGATATGCTACTCATCTTGGGCGACTTCAATGCAAAAGTAGGTGAAGGAAATGAAGATAGAAGAAGAATCATGGGAAGAGAAGGAATCGGAGAAATAAATGAAAATGGAGAAAGACTGTGCAGTTTCTGTGAAGAAAACATGATGACCATTGGAGGGACAATTTTCCAACACAAAAACATCCATAAGGTGACTTGGAGGTCACCAGATAAAACCACAGAAAACCAAATCGACCACATACTAATAAACAACAAGTGGAAACGGTCACTACAAGATGTGCGAGCAAGGAAAGGAGCAGATATAGGAAGTGATCACAACCTTCTGGTAGCAAAAATAAAACTAAAATTAAGGAAAGCCAGAATCGGAGAACACAGAAGATACATTTTGATACAAGAAAACTGATAGACCAGCAAACAAGAAATGAATTCTCAATAATGCTTAAGAACCGCTTCAGTGTCCTACAAGACGAAGCAGAAATGTCCATATTAGAGTTCAATAAAACACTACAGGAAACAGCAAAAGAGGTGCTGGGATATCGGAAAAGGAGAAAAGAGGAATGGATAAGTGAGACCACATGGGAAAAGATAGAGCAAAGAAAAGAAATCAAGAAAAAATTACTGAACACCAAATCACAACGGCTTAAAGAACGAGTTTTAAGTAATTATGCACAAAAAGACAAAGAAGTGAAGGAATCATGCCGTCAAGATAAACGTCAGTATTATGACAACTTAGCAGAGACAGCAGAGAAAGCAGCATATACAAATGACATGAAAACCATATATAAAATCACAAAGCAGATGACAGGTAACTTCAATACAAGATGTGAAAGTGCAGTAAGAACACAAAATGGACAACTGGTCAGTGGAGAAAGAGAAAAAATTGAAAGATGGAGGGAACACTTTAACACCCTACTAAACAGAACACAAGCAGCACAAGCAATAGATATACCTGAAGCAAAAGCGGAACTAAACATCAATACAGGACAATAACAATAAATGAAGTAAAAGAGGCGATAAAGATGCTAAAATCAGACAGGGCACCAGGTGAAGATGAAGTGACTGCTGAGATGTTGAAAGCAGAAGAAACAGAAACACCAAAACAACTTTGCCGGATATTACAACAAATTTGGGATTTAGAAAAAGCCCCAGAGGAGTGGAAAACTGGTCTTATAGTAAAACTACCAAAGAAGGGTGACCTCAGAGATTGCGGGAACTGGAGAGGCATTACCCTACTGCCACTCACTAGTAAAGTATTTTGCAGAATAATCATCAACAGAATTGTACCAACACTTGAGGAAAAACTTCGGAAAGAGCAGGCAGGATTTAGGAAAGGAAGATCATGCATAGACCATATATTTGTACTTAGACAAATATTAGAACAGGCAAATGAATGGCATAGCACAACATATGCATTATTCATAGATTTTGAGAAAGCCTTTGACAGTGTCAACAGAGATGCACTGTGGAAAATCCTAAGATGGCATGACCTCCCCCATAAAATAGTTAATGTAATCAAAGCCCTATACGAGGGTTTTCAGTGCAAAGTTATCTGTGGAGAACATACTCCAGCAGCTTTAGGGTACAAACAGGAGTGAAACAGGGATGTGTACTATCACCAACATTATTTATCTTGGCAGTAGACTGGTTAATGAAGGAGGCAACATCAGACAAACGCAGAGGATTACAATGGACCCTTAACACAGTGCTGGAGGACCTTGACTTTGCGGACGACATTTGTCTATTATCAAGCAGTCACAAAGATATGCAAGATAAAATAAACAAGTTAACCCAGAATGCAAACAACATAGGACTAAAGATCAACGTAGGAAAGACAAAGTTAATGAAGCAAAATGTGAACAACAGAAATGTACTCAGAGTAGATAACAAGTTAGTGGAGGAGGTCAACGAATTTGTATACCTTGGCAGCAGAGTAGTAGAAAATGGAGACAGCACAGAGGACATCAACAGCAGACTTACTAGAGCAAACCAGGCTTTTGCAATGCTACAGAATATATGGAAATCAATAAACTAAGCATAAATATGAAAATCAGGATATTTAAGAGTAATGTTCTAAGTGTACTACTCTATGGAAGTGAATGCTGGAAAATCACCAAAACCATAGAAAACAAGTTGAATTCTTTCCAGACTAAATGTTTACGTAGAATTAAAAAAATATTTTGGCCAAACACCATAAGAAATAACATCTTATTGGCAGAAATGCAGATGAAACCACTGACAACAATTATTGAGGAAAGACGCTGGCGATGGTTGGGACATGTGCTCCGAATGACTGACAACTCACTACCAAAAATAGCACTAAGATGGACACCACAGGGGAGCAGAAGTAAGGGTAGACCAAAAGAGACATGGAGAAGAACAACAGAAAGGATGTTGAGCAATAGAGGGCTCACCTGGGCAAGAGCAGAAAAAAAGGCGAAAGACAGGCATTTGTGGAAAACCCTTGTGGAAGCCCCATGTGCCCTGGGCACTTAAGGTTCAGAGAGAGAGAGAGAGAGCACCTATAGGTGTGCTTGGACCGCAGAAGTAATGGTCCTTCCTAACTATCAAAGATTATAATCTGTGGTGAAGCATGACTGCTGGAACTTGCTGGCATGGCACCTGATGATGAAGATGATGATGAATCTGACACCATTCTCTATTTATGACATCAGAAGATAAATCTGTTCCTTAGCACCCACTGTTTATGACGCTGGAAGATAAATGTAACACTGTGCACCACATTAACATGTTCTGACACTTCTTATTGACACTTATCCCACCTCTGGCATTCACTAAAAATAAATTTCATTTGCACCAGCTAACAACTACAGGTAACTGCTGCTAACATTTACTACTTTTCATGTTATCAGTTAGCAACTTTGTCACTTGATTCAGTTACTAGGTTCCTTTTTATTTCATAATTTCAGAGCTGGGAATGTAACATTTGTGAGTCTCTTGGCCCCAGTATCCAGTCAGTCATTTGCATGTCCCTTGCGGAACTTTGCCTCCCTAACAGCTCTCCTGTAGGCCTCTCAGTTGCAAGATGCCCTGCTGCTGATGCATCCATTCTCAGATTATCAACAGTGTCTTGCAGCCATCTTCGCTTTGGTCTTCCTCTCTTTCTTTTTCCCATTATGTACCCTTCCAAGACGGTCTTATCTAGATTATCATGATGTTTAATGTGTCCAGAATATTTAAGTTTTCTCTGTTTAATCCTCTTCACTAGCCAGCATTCTTCAGTATTAAGTTCTTGTAGTATGGATATATTTGTTCTTTTTTGTGTCCATGATATTTGGAGAACTCTTCTGTAGCATTTACATTTAAAGGCATTTATGTGTTTCTCAGCTGTTTTGTTAAGTGTCCAGGTCTATCAGGCATATGTTGCGATGGGAAAGATGCATGGCCTTAAAAATCTTATTTTTGTAGTTCTGTCTGTTCCTCTCCACAGCTTCTTTAGTTGTTTTACTTTTTGAAGAGCGATAGATCCCCTCCTTTTAATTTCCATCATTGTATCTCCATTTTTAGTTAGTAATGATCCAAGATATTCAAAACTCGACACCTCTTCCAATTTTTCCTTATTGATATATATTTCAGCTGCCTTATTTGTTTTGTCAGTTATCAATTTAGTTTTCTTCGCATTAAGATAGAGGTTTTGTTCTTGACTATTCTTACGGACGGATATAATTAGTTTTTCCATTCCTTTTTTGTGTTGTGGACAGTAACACTTGGACAGTAACACCATGTCGTCAGCATGTCTAATCTCTAGTATAACATCCAGCCATTGTATTTAGTGTTTAACATTTACAAACACAAACAGCCTCATTTATGCTTACACAAGTTCGATCAGTGTCCTTAAAATGTATCTGAATATGGTTTGTACTGTGTAGTATATTTTGAACCAAGGCAAGTGGTTGATTGTGCAAAAACTGCAACTTGCTTGGAAAATGCAAGCAACTGGTATTTTATACACATTAATTGACTCATTTGTCATCTTTCAATACCATCTGTTAATGTTTTTCTAATACTACTCTTATAAAACAGCAAATACTAATATGTACTCTTTCCATCAGTTTCCTTTATATACTTTTTCTATCAGTTTCATTTATATACTATTTCTTCAGTTTCCTTTGGTGACCTGGTTGACATTGTGGTTAAGCACTCAGTCTACTAATCTGATAGTACTGGGTTCAAGTCCTAGCAATGGGAATTTTTTTCTGGTACCACCACACCAAAAAAAAAGGCCCCAGGTTCCGCCCAGTTTCTGAAAATGGGTACCGGAGAAATCTGGGACCGTAAATGCGACCGGGTATGATACTGCCCACATCACACTTTCATGTGCCAATGATTTTGGAAATGTGGGTCTAACATCATATCTCAAATGTGCCTTAATGACATGGAAATGGGGATTTTATCTTTATTTATTTATCAGTTTCCTTTATATACTGTTTCTGTCAGTTATATATAATATATATATATATTTAGAGAGAGAGAGAGAGAGAGAGAGAACAGACTCAGTGAAGTAAGTTTGTATGAGCTGTATAGAAATCATGATGTAATATTGCAAATTGACACCAGAAATCGCCAATTTTTTGGGGTTTTTTTTTTTGGATATCAGTACATCAGTTGTTAAGGAAATAACATTTACTAATGTTTTAGTAGGATAGTTTATTTTTCTGGTTGTTTAGGTTTAGTGGTGAAGTATTGTCAAAATGGTTTCTTTTTTTATTCTGAATTAGGAAGTGACATTTTGAAGTCAGTAATACTCTGTGTGCAGCAGTAAGATTGTTATAATCTTCTTTGATTTTGCCAATAGTTTTGTGTGTTCGTAAGCCGTGTTTAGTTTATAGCAGCAGTTGTGTCTCTTGGATAAATTGGGCTTTTTTTTTTTTTCCCATTTTGTAATTCCTGTGTAGAACTGTGGATGGGATATGAATTGATATGAACTGGAATATTTGGTACTGTTCTGGTCTCATTCAAAACAGGAGCAGAATGGGCCAGTGTGGCAAATTCTTCGCCGTTTTAAAATAAAGTTTATTCATTCATTTATCCTATATTCTTTTTTTTTTTTCACCTTCAATTGTTGGTTGGTAATGCTATATCTGCACCCCCCATCAAAGTTTACAGTCTTCTTCAGGCTTGAGTGGCCCGTAGCTTTTATTTCAGTTCCTCTCCCTCGGGCCAGATCTGTGCTCAAAGGCCTATATTCTTGTTTGTGAAGATTTGTAACTATTAATAATCTTAGTCCCTTCTGTTACTTTAGTGCACTGGAGTATAGGCGCATTTTCCTTTCCTTTTTCACATCCAAGTTATACGAGAACACCATACACAAAAAAAGCTAAGGTGATAACAATAACACTTTGTTTTAGCGTGGGTCTTGTCTTACTGATAATGATTGGGGGGGGGGGATCTGACAGATCTGTCACATGTTGATAACCTTGTTGTTCCTCCTTGACTGATTTAGTTTGGGCTAAGGTCATAGGTTAAAAAGTGAAATAATGTCCTGATGTTCTGCTTTTCCTGTTTAATTAAAATGACCAACTAACTTGTATTATACAGTACAGTTCTGTATGTTGAGTTGTCCTGGGAATCGTATTACTTTAACTGTGTTACTTAAATGTCCTCATTTTAAAAAATATATTCCATATTGTCTTGTATTATTGTCTTTGCTTGCAGTATGTTTGAAAGTGCCCAAAGTTTTTAAAAATTATCATAGTGGAGATGTTGCTGTTTCGAAAAAAAAATGATAGTGGAGATGTTGCTATTTGTTATATATTATATATGTGTTGCTTCCAGGTCACTTTTGAATCAAGAGTCACTCCTAAGTAAGGGTATTTCATTTACAAAGATCTTACCTGCTTTCTGTTTAGATGAGAGAGTGAACAGAGTGGTACTTGATTTCTCTGTGTTGATACTTACACACCATTTGTTTGTCCATGATGTCAAGATGTCTGCTGTTCTTTGGAGTCTCTGTGTAGCAACTGTCGCATATTCATCGGTACACCACATGAGTAGATCATCTGCATACAGTGCCGCTTTGATTCCATAGGGAAGTTCCTTGAC
Organism: Achatina immaculata; assembly: GCA_009760885.1. Lineage (NCBI taxonomy): Eukaryota > Metazoa > Mollusca > Gastropoda > Stylommatophora > Achatinidae > Lissachatina > Lissachatina immaculata. The sequence continues at coordinate 30,273,817 of CM019699.1, forward strand.
CAAGTCATTAATGAATACCAGGAGTAGTGTAGGTGAAAGGACTCCTTCTTGTGGTACACCATGTCGCAGCAGTACTTTCTGGCTTTTTTGTCCATCCATTAATACTCTAGCTCTTCTATTATGTAAATAGGACTTTATCCAGTTGTAAAGTCTTCCATTCACATTGCAGTTTCTTAGTTTCCACAGCAGACCTTTTTTCCATACTTTATCAAAGGCTTTCTTCAGGTCTGTCCACACTGCTAGTACAAGGTTTTTCTCTTGGAATGCATCCTCAGTCTCTTGAGAGAGATAGATCACTTGATCTTCTGTACTGTAGTACTGCCTAAATCCTGCTTGTTGTGGAATGAGGTTTTCACATTCTAGGTACCATTTTAGTCTCAGGTCAATGATGAGTTCCATCATTTTGCATAGGCAGCTAGTGAGACTGATTGGTACCATGCTTGCTTCCTTCCAGATTTGAGGTAATTTACCTGTGCTCCAGCAGATATTGAAAGTATCCAACAGCTTTTCTATTGCTGCCATTCTCAGGTTCTTGATCATTTCATTGGACACTCTATCTGGTCCTGGTGTTTTCCTTGGTTTCAGTTTACTGACTAGTTCTGACTCGCTGCGTGTGATTGGTGCATCCATGACCTCCACTTTTCTGCCTTTTTCCTCTTCTTTCTGTGGGTCAGACTGTATGCTCTTTCTCTGGATGAATATCAATGTTGCAGTCTTGTGCAAACATGCGAGCAAAGTGATCTGCAACCTGCTTACCTGTAAGAGTTTTCCCATCCTCTATTAGTGTAATCTTTGTACTTCTTTCAGTGCTCTCATCGTTTAACTGTTTGATTAGTTTCCACAGTTTTCTTCCATCCTTTTCAAAGTTTAAGGACTCTTGTTTTCTCTCTCCAACTTTCCCATCTGGCTTGCAGCTTGGCTCACTGAAATTTGGCCTTAGCATGTTGGTAATCATTGTGATATTCTTGTCACAGTCTATTTTCTGCTTGCTTTCGAGCTGTTTCCACGTCATCATGTAGTTTTCCCAGCTTGCTATACCAGTATGGTTTATAGTCCCTACAAGCTCCTCTGGGAATGGTTTCACAGGCAGCCTGAAGGATACAAGCATTGAATTCCTTCACTATGCTGTTAATATCCTTACCTTCTATGGACAGCTGTCCCACCAGGATACCTATACGATGTCTGTACATTGTCCAGTTTGCTTTTTTAATAGTTCCATCTGTGGGGAGAGGGCTACTGGTGTTAAGGAGTTCATTTTCTATTGTCAGGAAGACTGGTCGATGATCACTACCTCCAAGCTGTTTTCCAACTTCGCATGTAATGTTCCACTTCAGGTCTGGAGAGTGGAATGCCAGATCTGGTGTTGAGGTTGTATGCCAAGCCCTTGAGTAAAATGTTGGGGGATCCATTGGCTGGTTGATTAGAAGTCCATTATTATCCTGCCAGCTCTCAACTTCCTCTCCTCTCTTGTCTCTCCCAGCTCTGGGAATGGCTGTTAAAATCTCCACAGTCTCTCTTTATGTAGGATTGTTTCCAGAGCAAGTGGGCGGTCATTAGGACAGTAATAGTTAAGGAGGTGGAAGTCTGTATTACTGGTTTTTAATTGGATCATCTGGTATTCAGCTCCTTCCATGTACACTCCCACCTGACATGAACTGATGTTATTCTTAATAAGTGTGAGTACTTCTCCTTTTCTTCTGTCCTGTTGCTCTTATCTAAAACACTGGTAGCCTCTGATTTTAAAGGCAGCATCTTTGGTTAGGTGTGTCTCCTGTATGTAGCATATACTTACCTGCTCTGCAAAGACTATGTTCTCTAGTTCCACCTTTTTTTGCTATAACCATCTGTAACACTGCTGACACCCTCTACATTCCACTGCATTATTTTAAGTTCTTGCTTTTTGGCAGTTTTCTGATGTTATATTTTTTGGCCAGTAGCTCTACTCTCATGTCTCCTGGCTCCACAAGACGAACTGAGAGGACCTCCGGTAGCATTGGGTGGACCTTTCAAGGCAGGGGGCCTCACACTGCATCTGCATGGTTAGTCTTCACAGGGCAGCACCATGTTTGAAAACTGCAGATAGAGATGGTTCATTAGCAATAATGTGTGGTACCCTGATTTTTGCAATGTGCTTTTTGGCCGGTACCTCCGACTTCAGCACCTTTCCTTGCTAGGGCAGACTGTGGTCTTGCTCGGACTGCCATGAAGACAATGTGGCTGGCCTGGCCAAAACTTTGTTTTCCAGCCTCTGGTGGCTGTACTTTAGCCCCTCTCCATATCAGGAGGTTTTGAGACAGTTCCACGAAGACACTCCGACTTTGGTTTGAGGAATCTGATGAGTGCTTCAGTGATATCTATTCCCCGCCACCTATAGTCTGCTGGCTCTGTTTAGTTTACATCAGTCTGATAGCCACTGTTGTAAAGACCCATAGGCTTGTCACGTCCTGGATTCATTGGTTTCACACCAGACTTTCCTCATCCCTGCCAGCGATCTCCATGTCCCCATCTGTCCACCAACCTGATGTTACATTTTACAAAATAACAATTACAATTAATGTTGACTGCTACAGGTTTCTGGGCTACAGAAGTAGGTCAGAGTTTTTAAGCAAACATATCTATGTTCCCTGTCTCACAAACACTATGTTAAGATAAGTGTGTTCTTAACACAGTTGTTCCAGGGGATGTAATAATAACAAATGATGTGCATTAAGTCAGCAGAGAAAAAAAATTGTATTAACTGTCTTTGTGTATTGTGAATTCGATGCAGGAAAAAAAACAGGGCATACAAGTGTACAGGGAAATGAAAGAATCTTGAGAACATATGGCACTCAAAAGTTACAAGCACAAAAACCAGGCTAAGATTATTCAAATGTAATATCCACCCTCATTTATGCACGTGAAAGCTGGAAAACAATTAAAGAAGTAGACAAGAAATTAGACTCTTTTGAAAACAGATGCCTAAGGAAAATACTCGGTATAAAGTGGAACGAATTCAAGAACAGCGCAAAGATAAGGCAGATGAGTGATATGCACATTCTTTTTCACCTGTCTCATGAGTATCAGAAAAAGGAGATGGACATATATTGGTAATGTGGCCCAAAACAAGCTATCAAGTGGAACACAAAAGGCCAAAGAAAAAGAAGTCAACCATGTGAAACTTTAAAGAGGACATTTTTAAGAGAGGCCAAATTAGTAGGCATAAAATTCCTTGATGAGGTTGAAAAACTCACCAAAGACATGAAAACTTGGCGAACTGCCATGTGAGACCAGTGTGACTTTTAACAGCACAGGAAGGATGTTAGATGTAAGATGTTTTTGTATATAAGATATTGTGAGGTTCAAAACAGAAATATAACAGTAAAGAATCCTTATATAACACCCTGCACTTAACAGATTCATGAGAACATACTTTCAATGAAATATGTTTTCATGGAGTGAAAAAAAAAAGGAACACAATTCAATAATCCTTCAAGCAAATGGTGACATTCTGAAACAAATATATAGTAATTGACTAACATAGAAGACCTTTGAGGGCCATCCAGATGTGTTTCATCTCAAGAATCTAACAGCACACAGCAGCCAGCTGAATAATATGATTATCCATTGAAAGAGACCAGTGTTAACAGAGAAATAGGATTTTTAACACCACATACATACTCTCACTTACCCCCCCCTCCTCAAATGATGCTTGAAACTTGGTGAGAAGGGGAAGAATTAAGAAAAAATGAAGAGCACTAGGGACAGAAATTGTGGAGAGCTTTTGAATTGTGTTCAAGTGTTTTATTTTTTTATATCGCTCACCATATCTTGGCAATTTAAGCTTCCTGTTCGCCAGCGAAACATTTTTTCATATGAGTGACTGCCTTTTTTTCTTGTTTTCTATCAGCAGTACAAATGAAGCTATTTTCTTTAACCATTCTCTGTTTTATTTCAAATGTTATAGTGATTACAGACAGAACCGAGGAGTCGGGGATTCAACCTGGCACTGTGGCTGGTATCATTTGTGGGATTCTGCTTCTGGTCATAGTCTCTGTGCTGGTTGTTGGTTACAGGTGAGTTCTGCCAGTTTGTTCGTGGGAACAGTGTGTTGAAGAAGTGTAAAATGGTGTCTCCCTGGCAACCATTGCTTTCATATCTTGCTCATAGAGAAAAGGTACAAGGGAGATGACTTTAATGCATATTCTTTTTAAAAAAAAGTTAAGAATTGGATGCACTGACATTGAATGAATCTTATCTTATATCTTATATCCTTCCCGTGCCGTTAAATGTCACATAGGGCTCGCCAATTTTTCCTGTCTTTCAACCTCATCAAGGGATTTTATGTCTGCTAATTTGGCCTCTCTTAACAATGTCCTCTTCAGGGTTTCAAGCGGTCTGCCTCTTCTTCTTTGGCCTGTTGTGTTCCACTTGATAGCTTGTTTTGGGATTCTCTGATCATTTCTTCTCATCAAGTGACCAACATATGTCCATCTCCTTTTACTGATCACCCATGAGACTGGTTGTTGTTGAGTCATCTGTCTTATCTCTGCATTGTTCCTGAATTCGTTCCACTTGATGCCGAGTATTTTCTTTAGGCATTTGTTTTCAAAAGAGTCTAATTTCTTTTCTATTTCTTTAGTTGTTTTCCAGCTTTCACATGCATAAATGAGGTGGATATTACATTTGAATTGAATAGTCTTAACTTGGTTTTTGTGCTTATAACTTTTGAATTCCATATGTTCTCAAGATTCTTGAAGACTGATGCTGCTTTTGCAATTTTAATTCTAACTTCCTTTCTGGTGTCACCATCCTGATCTATGTAGCTGCTAAAGTATGCAAATTGATTGACTTCTTCAATATCTGTCCCTTCTACGTGTATTTTTCCATTTTGATTAAGGGGATTTTCATTATTTTTGTTTTGTCCTTGTTAATTTCAAGTCTTATTTTGCTACCAGTGAAGACAGGCTATCTGTTTTTTCTTGCATGGAATTCGCATTGTTACTGATAAGAGTTATGTCATCAGCAAAAGATCTTCTAGTTGGGTCCCATGTACCCAGTCAATACCTGTGTTACCTCGGCATTCTTTTTTTGAAGGGTTAAGAATTAAGTGCAGTGGCTCAGTCGAGCCCAGGTAGCATTTGGCATGTCATCAGTCTCTCTCAGGCTACATATATGGGTTTGCCCAAGAAATTATTTATTCTTGCTCTTGGAGGTGAAACTAAAAATGTTGTATATAATCAAGTTTTGAGTTAAATTAATATTATGGTTAATTTGTAAAAGACTTTACTCTGCAATGTGTAGAATGCCCCTGTGATTCCCTGGAAATTGCAATCTCTTAAAGTTAAAAGGGAGATCCATCATAATGAGTGTATCCATGGGATAAAAACTTATTCACTCTCTCCTTGTACTGTCGCTTCAACTACATTGGTCAGTATCCTCTTTACACACTCCTTGTGTCGTTGCAAAGTTTTGGCAGGTCAAGGTTCCATAGCAAAATAATTGGAGATCCCACCCTAATTTTCACACTTCTCCCCCCCCCAAAACCCAAGAGGGCTGAACTTGGACATAAACTGCATCGGGAGCGTCACTATTCATCTCAGCAAATCCGAAAACTATGGAATCGACACTAATATTGACGTTTTCAATTACTTTTACATGTCATCCCCACCCTTCCCCTCCCCCATGCCGATAGAGGCTGAACTTGAACATAAACTGCATCAGAAGTGTCACTATTCATTTCAGTGACCCTGAAAACTATGGACTCGACACTAATATCAGTCATTTTCGATTACATTTACATGTAACTCCATCCCACCCCCACCCCCTCTCTCGCCTACCATGCCTATGTGTGCTGACTAAGAGACCATCAAGCTTATTTAACTTGCCATCATCATCATCATTGCCTTTCACTCTCCCGAGAGCATGGGCTAAGATAAAGACTCTCTGGTCATCCCTGTTCTTGGAATTATTCACTACATCCTTCCATATGCATCCCTTGTCTCTGAGCACTGTCATGATGTCTCTTCTCCAAGTAAGTCTAGGTCTTCCTCATTTTCTATTTCCTTGAGGATTCCATGTCAGTTCCTGTCTTGCTATGCTGGTTTCAGGTTTCCTCAGAGTGTGGCCAATCCATTGGTTTTCCTCTCCGTGTTTCTGTAACACTCCATTTTTTTACAGGGAACAGTCCGTTGGCCTATCCCCCAACCTCCTTAGTCGCCTCTTACAACATACATGGAAGGTGGCAGTGGTCCTATTCTTTTCTTCCCAGACTTAGATCTAGGCCCTGGTAACCACACAGGACTTGCCATGGGAGGCTGCAAATGCTGCTCTTAGTCCAGCACTGCTCTATTTCACAATTATATCCCTTAGACTAATCTTTTATAGTATGTCACCCCCTTCCCACCCTCACCCTCAGGGTACTAGCAGTATCATCACCCCCACCCACAGTACTTTTCTCCAGTTTGTAAGTCATATCTGTACCAAGTTTGGTTGAAATTGCTCCAGGAGTTCCAGAGTTATCCTGGAACATACACGCACACATACATCCGTGTATATATATATATAGAGAGAGAGAGAGAGTGGTAGAGAGAATTCTCTGAGAAGTTACAGAACAATGAACAATGCAAACAATTTAAAACCATAAGGAAAAAAAAAACTATAACAATACTTGTGGCAAAGAAAGACAGAAGTTGGAGAATTAGATAGTCCCTGAAAATTTCATGAGGGAGAAGGATGTCATGAGAAAAATAATGGTCTGCTGATTAAAATAAATAAATAAATGAAAACAGTTCTCTCTGTAAGAAATAAAGGATTGAATAAGTCTTTTAATATTTTTTTTTAGGTTACATCTCCTCATTTGCAGTTGCCCTTGAATAAATCTGTTATTAATACAGCATCAATGAAATAAAAATGCATTCGGTCTCATTTCTTTTAAAAAAATAATATTTATTCATCAGCTGTATAGAACATAAGTTGACGGTTGTAGAAAGAATTGAAGAAGACGTAAGCATCCATATCCAGCCAGTAGGAGAAGAGAAATATAAAAGAATTGATATGAATGCTTGTCACCTCCAATTTCAGGTTTTACACATGCAGAAAGTGTTACCAGGCGGCGTATCTGTACCTGGCTGTGCCCAGCAATGGCCAGTCCGTTCAACAAGCCATCATCGATGTAGAAGAGCCCAGTGGTATGTTGTCCATCAGTGTTTAACCCTCCTCTATTCTTTGTCAAAGATTATTAGACAAGCCTCCAACATCAGACACATATTTTATTACTGATTGAATAGAAAAGGTATAATTCATTCAGCTTAGATGACATGTTTATCGATAAATTTTCTTCAAAAATTTAACTTTAACATCAGAAAAATGGGAAGTTTTACAGCCAGTTAAAACATAATAGGCATACAAAGCTGTATAAGCTATAATTATTCAGGATAGGAAAGGGTTATAAGCCATTCATAGTAAAGCAGTCTTCATCATTGTTGTGCATTTTGTAGTCATTATATTCTGCAGTAGGAAGACAGTTTGTAGCAGACTAAACTGCCACCTGAAGGCATTAGCTGGAGACCTACTGCTGTTGAAAAGAGTGCCTTCTGTATTTACGCTAGTGAAAGTGGTGCTGAAAATCTCAGCATGTGTTCCTGCAGAGCAAAGCACACTAGAGTACATGGTGCGCTCAGCTGTCATGCATCCAGCAAGGGATAAATAGTGAATTCATGTGAAAATTAGCTCCGTGATTGTGGAAACACTGAAGTTCACAGTGTGTCCGTCATGTTAATGTGTCCTCTCCAGAACATTATCCCTCTCACTGCCTCCCTGAATGCAATGCGGCCTTGAGCAAGCTTATCAATGTTCTGAGTTCCCCCTGCAGTGTGGTGGCTGCTTTTCCCTTTTGCCAGGCATTGTGCCTCATGCTATCAACCTCACCAAGCCATTATGTCTCTTGGCATGACCAGAGTATCTCATCTTGCTAACTTTGATGGTATTTACAGGCCAGTTTTCTACAACACCTAATCCCATCTATATCTTTTTTATTAAAGTTCACATTTGGGGAGTAATATAGAGATTAAAATACTCAAGTTCTCACATTCTGACTCATTTATATGTAAAAGAGTAGTTGTATTTTAAAGATTATGTGCCAGACTTTATGCAGTGAGTGATGGCATAATTTTTTGACACTTTTGATTGTTACCGTACACTGTCATCATATTCTTATAATTCTTGTAATTTAATATGTGATCCACCCACAGAAGAGAAGCAGTACCTTGATATAGATGTTACCATACACTGTCAACATATTCCTATAATTCTTGTAATTTAATGTATGCTCCACCCACAGAAGAGAAGCAGTACCTTGATATAGATGTTACCATACACTGTCAACATATTCCTATAATTCTTGTAATTTAATATGTGCTCCACCCACAGAAGAGAAGCAGTACCTTGATGTAGATGTTACCATACACTGATGTTACCATACACTGTCAGCATATTCCTATAATTCTTGTAATTTAATATGTGCTCCACCCACAGAAGAGAAACAGTACCTTGATGTAGATATCACCATACACTGTCAACATATTCCTATAATTCTTGTACTTTAATATGTGCTCCACCCACAGAAGAGAAACAGTACCTTGATGTAGATGTCACCGACTTCATCTCTCATGTCAGGCACATGCACATGGATGGTGACATTGGCTTTTCTCAAGAGTTTGATGTGAGTTTTTTGAAGCTCTTTGTTTGCTTTGAGGAGGCTTATAGCTAGATGTCATGTGAGATCAGATTAAGATAATAAAGATATAAGAATCTGTGTACCAGATGGTACAGTTCAGATAATGGTGGTTGGTGTGACTTACATACGTATAGGAATCTCCCTTACATTTTTTCATCCTTCCCTTGCCATCAGGCGTCACATAGGGCTCACAGCATGTCTCACCATGAATCTCTATTCTCGGCGAGCCACTCAGTCTCATCAAGGTATTTGATGCCTACCAACTTGGCCTCTTGTCGGTGTCCTCTTTAGTCTCTCTAGGTCAGCCTATTTTTTTTTTTCCTTCATATGTTTCCTTTTTGATGGCTTACTTTGTAATTCCCTGATTGTTTCTTCTCATTATATGCCCCACATATATCCACCTTCTTTTCTTGATCACTGCTTAGTCTATTGCTTGCCCTTTTGTCGTATCTCTGTTTTTGTCTTGAATTTGTTCCATTGTATACAGAGCATTATTCTTAAACGTTTGTTTTTTAATGTATCCAATTTACTCTGTTTCTTTGCTTGATTTCCAGCTTTCCCATGCATACATAAGGATGGATATTACATTTGAGTTGAATATCCTAAGCATTATTCTTCCTCTTAGGAGTTTTGATTTCTGTATTTTCTCAAGATTCTTAACTCTTTCCATGCCTCAGGAAGAAACACGGATGTTCAGTTGGGTGCCGGACTAAAAGCGCAGATCCTGATATGTATAGGGGGTATAGTTTGAATGAAACACACAATACATCCATATACTTCCATGTACTTATTATGTTTCAAAATATAACAAAATGTATCAAGATTTCATAAATGCAGAATTTTTTAGGAAAAAAGAAGTAATGTGATGTTTTTAGACAGTGATTGTGTCCAATTTACAATTATATAGGTCTAGATCCCCACTGTGTACCATCTGATGTTTGTAGAACCAACTGTCGATGTCGTATTGAGATTCTGTGTTGCATTATCACTAAAATAATGTCTAAAATAACCTTCTAACTACTTCTCCAGTCGTCTGATATGTCTAGATCTACTTGGGATACATTCAAGAGCAGTGGGGTGGTCACAGGCCATGTCCATACCCCTATCTATATCACTAAAAATTGAAATTTCTCAATCAAAAACTTCGCTTTTTGACGCTCAACATTGCTCGCTTCTAGGCACTCTTCCCCCATGATAGAAAAGGTCACGAGGCATGTGCACTGAATGTTCACAATCTAAACATTAACCAGTGTTTTAATGAAGCAAACCAAACGTCAAATTTTTTACAACTGGAACCATGCGGGAAACCGGAAATGTCAGAAGTCTGATGACCGGTACGGGAAGAGTTAAAGGCCAGTGCTGCCTTTGGTATTCTGGTTCTGACTTCATTTCTCACTATTCCTTCCTGATCTTTTAACTTCTGAGATATGCAGAATACTCTACTTCTTTTACAGCTGTTTCTTCCAAGTATACATTTTCCTCTTGCATGACTAGATTTTTCAGCATTTGTATCTTTTCCTTGTTGATCTCCAGTCCCATTTTGCTAATCATCATTGTGCAGGGCATCTGTTTTTGTCTTGCATCCTATTCACATTTCCACTAACAAACACTGTGTGATCCGCAAAATCAAGGTCCTCTAACTGGTTCCCGAGTACCCGTTCGATGCCCATGTTACCAGCACATTTTTTCATTATGCAGTTGATGTCAGCAGCAAGGAGATAGGATACATCCTTGTTTCGTGCCTGTTCCGATCTGGAACCATTTGCTGAATCCCTCCTCTGTGCTAAGTGTGCAGATGTAATCATCATACATATCTCTTATGATATTGATGATTTTTGTTGGCGTTCCATATTGTCTGAAAATTTTCCAGCGTCTATACTGTTGTGGAATCAATATAACTCATAAAATTAGATTCATAAAGATATATTGAAAAAAGGAATGAAAGAAGAGTATGTGCTGATGGAGGTGATTAATGAATGACATACGTCAGATTACCATAATGAATATTGTCAATGCAGGAAATAAATAGGACGTCGTTCAGTGACAAGTACCCATGTGACAGCTCCAATATGGCCGACAACAGGAATAAAAACAGATACATCAACATTGTAGCATGTAAGTTTGCTTCATCCCTTTAAGTTTTTTTTTTTTTTCATTAAGTTACTTTGCTTTTATGCCATGATTTGTTCATTTTAGTCTAGCATTGGGTTACGTTTGCTGCTTGAGTTATTAGTGCTTGCTGTAGTGGTGGCAGTGGTCAGTGGTTGGTTCTGGTCAGTGTCCCAGTCAAAGCAGCTGTTAAAAACTGACCTCTACTAGGAAACGGCACTTTTTGTTGTAGAAAAGATGATTTTGAATCGGATGGATGTTGGCTTTTGATGGAACTTACTGAGCATCATTTTGTTAGCAGCTTCTCTCACAGTATAATCTGCCAATATTGGATTTTCATAACTGACCACACTGACAGCAGATTCTAGAGTTGAAGTGGTCAGATAAGTTGCTGACCACTTCACCTTCAAGTTCAAGGAGAGTAGGAACACTTACATCATATCCCCAGCATGTCTTGCTGGATTGGTTCCATTTCATTCAGTAAAAACTCATATTTTCAAGAAGTTCTGTCCATATTGTGTGTTCCTGTCTGTTAACTCTAAGATCTGTAACCATTCACCATATTCTCCAGTCACTGGACAACTCAAGAGGTGAAGAAGACTGAAGTCTGGCCAAGATAAAAATATTTTGAATGGGCTGACTATACAGTGTAAGCAAAGGAAGACTAAATAAACTGACTAGAAATACTAAATAAAATGCGAAATGGAGAAATAGTAGGAGGCGTTTCACTTTTCTTAAATAGATTAACTCTCAAGTCTTGATACCAGCTGAGCAACAGAATAAAGTAACATTTTAACATCAGACTTGCCATCCAGACCGATCATGGTGCTGTCACTTTGAGACTAAATTCATGGTTTCTCAGGCCATGACAGGCATGGTCCAGTCAGTTTTATCAGAGCTGATCATTTTGTTACACATCCCTCGAGGGGCTGAAGACATCTGGCAAAAATGTTCACAGCTTGGGCTCTCACCCAGACTGTTATTTTTTACATTGTTTTGCGGGCTGTGCACATCTTAATTTCTGGCACAGTTTTCACGTTCTCTGTAGACAGTGGCATTGTTTCATTGCCTTGTTCTAAAGTTTTTACTTGAATTCAAGTTGTTTTTGTAATAACCATGCCAAAGTATTAAATTAAACGGAACCATTCTAAAGCAGGTGCAGAAATTCAAATACCTTGGAGCAGTAATAACTTCAGATGGGAAATGCAGAACAGAAATTAGGAACAGAATAGGTCAAGCAAAGACTGCATTTCAGAGAATGAGAAACATTAACTAACACATCTTTATCAATGAATGTTAGAAAGCGAGTCCTAAAATGCTATATTGAACCTATCTTGTTATATGGAAGTGAATCATGGACAATAGGCAGGTCTGCACAAAAATCATTGGAAGCAGCAGAAATGTGGTTTATTAGAAGAATGTTGCGAATCCCCTGGACAGCAAAAATAACTAATGAAGAATGTATGAGAAGAGCTGGAGAGACAAAAAACCTTGTCAGAAAGATAAGAGAGAGACAATGTACTTTCATAGGACATGCAATGAGAAGAGGGTGCATTGAAAATATTATAACAACAGGAAAAATAGAAGGAAGAAGATCAAGAGGAAGACCAAGAGAAATGATACTGGACAGTCTGACGGGATGGTGTGAGAGGAGATCACCAACTGAACTGATGGCCTGCATGAAGGATCGTGTACTGTGGAGAAGCATAATAGCCAAAGCCAGTCGGCACGGCACCTGATGATGATGATGATGATGCCAAAGTTATTTATTAATTCATGATATTTTACGTTTATTTTTCTTTACTTGTAGCATTTGTTCTGTCTTTCTTTCTCTTTCATTGTCTTTGCTGTTTGAAGAATAAAAATTGTAAAATATCACTTTGTTTTCTTAAAAGGGATGGCGATTGCAGTAAAACTGGTTTAAATAATAAAGGTAGATAGAGGTGTACGGTGTAGTTTTACAGAGTGGCAGAGGGAGTGAGTAAAGTGAGAAAAAAACGAATAGAAAGTATGAGAATGTATAAATGAAAAACATACAACATCCGATATTTCGGCGTGAAGCTTTTTTGAGGATTACGTGGATGAACGAGACAAAAAAACAACTAAACGAAGAAATTATCTTAATATGGCCTGCTCTAGAAGTAGGAAACAGAGAAATGCATGTCCACTAGAAGATGCACAGAGACCACACGGGCCACACAAAGGATAAGCCGATAGAGCCAATTGTAAAGAAGAGGTGGAGAGAGAGAGGAGGAAAACAGGCAGTTGAAGGGGGGGGGGGAGGAAGTGGAGAGATAATGCATGAAGAAATAAACACCTGCAGGGAGAAAATGTGAAACTGGTGAATAGGACAAGACCCTATAAACACCAGCATGTTGCCAGAGAAGAAAAGAGGGTGGTGGTAGGGAGGAGTAGCTAGGAGAAAGAGAGTTTAAAAAAAGGGGGGGGGCTGGGAAAACTAAAGAAGTTACAGAAAGCTGAAGATATTGTTAATTCCAGCTGGGTGGAGACAGCCAGCCTGGAAAATAAGGCGCTGTTCTAGGACCCTCTGAGATCGTACATCAGCAGAACAAGAGCAAATCACACTAACAGAAATGTCCTGTTCTCCCCTGTGGTTGCTAAGGTAAAAATGTTTAGCCACAGGGGTCCAGGCCCTCTATTATGTGCAAACGTTGTGGTAACATAAGGGAGACCGGTTTACACTTAGGAGATCGTTTTCGCCAACATCTTAATGATATTTCTAAGAGGGCCTGGACACCTGTGGCTAAACATTTTTACCTTAGCAACTACATAGGAAAACAAGACATTTCTGTTAGTGCGTTTTGCTCTTGTTCTGCTGATGTACGATCTCAGAGGGTCCTAGAATAGTGCCTTATTTTCCAGGCTGGCTGTCTCCACCCAGCTGGAATTAACAATATCTTCAGCTTTCTGTAACTTCTTTAGTCTTCTACCCCCCACCCCTTTTTTAAAACTCTCTTTCTCCTAGCTACCCCTCCCTACCACCACCCTCTTTTCTTCTCTGGCAACATATTTGTGTTATAGGGTCTTGTCCTATTCACCAGTTTCACATTTTCTCCCTGCAGGTGTTTATTTCTTCATGCATTATCTCTCCACTTCCTCCCCCCCCCCCTTCAACTGCCTGTTTTCCTCCTCTCTCTCTCCACCTCTTCTTTACAATTGGCTCTATCGGCTTATCCTTTGTGTGGCCCGTGTGGTCTCTGTGCATCTTCTAGTGGACATGCATTTCTCTGTTTCCTACTTCTAGAGCAGGCCATATTAAGATAATTTCTTCGTTTAGTTGTTTTTTTGTCTCGTTCATCCACGTAATCCTCAAAAAAGCTTCACGCCGAAATATCGGATGTTGTATGTTTTTCATTTATACATTCTCATACTTTCTATTCGTTTTTTTCTCACTTTACTCACTCCCTCTGCCACTTTGTAAAACTACACCATACACCTCTATCTATCTTTGTTTTCTTAGAAAAGTTTGCTCTTTTTTTTTTTTTTTAACCTTTCTGCAGTGAGAGACTTTCAAACTAGACATGATTGAGATAATCTAAGTAGACATGCTTCTTGATATCTTTCAGATGATCATTCTCGAGTAATCCTCAAGACTGAGCTCGGACGCCTTCGTCAGTCTGATTATATCAATGCCAATGTCAACGAAAAGTTACTCATAATGTATGTGTCCTGTAGCATTTTCATGCCATTAAGTTGTATGAAGTGTTAGTGCCTTCACATTTCAGTGCCTGCCCTTGCCACCTTAGTTTCCCTAGGGAAACCCCAGATACCCATTTTTTGAGACTGGGTTCACACTCACCCCCCACACCCCCAATGCTGGTCAGTCTGAAAAAAACTTTGCTCGAGTGTGAAATCGAACCAAGGACCTTCTAATCAGCAGGCGATTGCACTAACCACTAGACCATGAGAAACCTAGTCTTGAAAATGAGAAGAGAAAATCCAGCTTAAAAAACTGTGAAGAAGCTGGTGTTGGCAGTAATTAATCAGATATGTCTCATTCCTGTAAGTTAATACAATCATTGCTCACTTTTTAAAAAAAAATTTATTGTTTGAATCTTTGCAGGGTTACAAAAAGCCCAAAGCATACATAGCAACTCAAGGTCCCTTACCTCAGACCTTCCCTGATTTCTGGCGCATGGTGTGGGAACAGAACACAAATGTCATTGTCATGATCACAAACCTCATGGAGAAAGGAAGGGTATGATATCTTTGCTGTATTTGTTGTCCTTATAGCCCAGTGTTTGTCAAAATTTTCCACTTATGCACCCTGAACAGAGCAGGAAAAAAAAATTGCTGTCACACATCAGTTTTAAAGGGAAAATTTACAGTTTAAAACCGGCTGAGACAGTTTCTTTTTTGCCTTTCCCCAAAACTCCCGCAGCACAGTAGTTGTTGATCATTACTGTAAACAAAAGTTAGAGGGTTATGGTATTTGCTCGTCAGACAAGTCCATAAGTGCTCTGTTCTCCTCATATGAGCTGAGGATTTCAGCAAAGCTAGCATACTTAAATGAACAGACTTTGTCTCAGAGGGGAAAGAGTTGGGCACACATGCCTTGTCTGACATTCTGATCTTCACCTTTCAACTTTCATTCAAACCCATTCATCATCAGCAGCACCATCAAGACCCCAGCAAATGGAAGTGGCAGTGGACTGACAGAATCCATGACCTTAGTCCCAAAAGCTGCTTCAGTATCGGTTAGGCCATTGCCAGGCCAATGAAAGTTGGGGGTGGGGGGGGGCCAGACCAAAGCTATACCCCTTGGGTCTAGGCTGTTGGGGGAGCGTGGTGATTTTGTTCTTACCTCTCTTGTTATCGGAGTCAAAGGTCAGGATATAACTAACCTCGGAACCTGACCTGGCTCTGCACAGCCCTGGCTTAGTGTTGCCATTACCTATATTTACCACTACCTGCAGGCCAGACTTGGCACCAAACGGTTACCATCTCTTTAGCAAAATGAAGGTCTGGTTGACAACTCAACACTTCAAAACCAGTGAGCACATTGATGGAGTAAACAACTGGCTGGATAGTGGCACTGCTCTTTGATGAGGGGTTGTAAAAGCTGGTGCCTTGGTATGACAAGTGCCTGAATTTGGGTGGCAACTATATGAAAAATAATGCAGTTTTGTATGTAGGTATATATAATACAAATTTTTCTCGATTCTTTTACTTTTTTTTTTTTTTTAAACCAGCAAAATCCTTATTTGAAATCAATTATCATCTTCAAGAGTATTACACACACTTATTTCTATCAAGTATATCCAGTTGTAAAGGTTTCAGAAATCATGGGTCACCTTCATTTATGATCATAGCAGATAATTATGAGACTTGATGTGGGTTGCTGTATGAAGACTATGATACATACTCATAATGTACCAATTACATCATGTACATATTTTGTATTAGTTGAGTGGTTAGGCACTCCATTTGCTAATCTGGTGGTACCTGGTTCAGTCCCAGCAGCAGGATTTTTTCTGATATACACCAAAAAGTCCCCGGGGTTGACCCAGCCTCTAAAAATGGGTACCAGAGAAATATTTTAAAGTTATTGTTTTCAGTATTGTTATTTAGAATTTGAGAGATGTGATAATCACTTGAAAGCTCCGGGGGGGGTGGAAACAGACCCAAAAAAAAAGTAGTAATAAGTTAACCAAGTCGCATGGAAAAGAAAGCATTTGATTTGTTTAGAAATACTGAGGACCATCTAAAATTGAGGTGCATGTCATCATGGCATATAATGAATAAACTCACGTATTACAGAGAAAATGTGATCAGTACTGGCCAAGTGATGGTGCAGAAACCTATGGCAACATGAATGTCAAACTTATCACTACGGTACCTCGTGCCCATTACACTGTCCGTGTCTTCTCTCTCCGGAATTTGAAGGTAAAAAAGGTATGCATGTCTCCCCATGTGACCCTGACTGTGGCCGTGCCTGCCGTATTAGGTTATCTTTGGTTGTCACTGTTGATTTGATGCTAAACCTTCACTGTTTTTGTGAAAAACGTGCAAATCAAAATTCGTGAGATATGAAATACTTTTATTTTTGTTTTGTAAGTACATTTACCAAATTGGATATTGTGCATGCAGCTGAAAAAAGCCTGATGATCTTATTTCGTTTCCCTTGGTAGATTCCAAGTACTAGTGGAGGTGCAGGCACAGTACTCTGATCAAAGAACTCTGAATTTTTGATGAAGGGCCATATTATTGTAATGGAGTTTAACAATTTAATTATTATTTGTAACATGGCTGCATCATTCGGGTACAACGTATTGCTATAAATATGTTACAGTTCTTTATGCGTGTCCAGTTTTTCTTGATTTATAAGTTCAAACAGTCAGATGTAATAGCATCATATTTGTGATAAATTATAAAAAAAAAAGCATGAACTTGAACAAATTGCTTTGTACATTTCTGCGAAGACGTGTACATTTGTTAAATTGTTTTTATTTTTGTATGCTTAGCTCATCCATCTGTATCCAGTGATGATCAGCTGATACTTGAGTGCCAGTATACCTTTGGCATTTTGCAGGGCTGCAACAGATTTTTTTTTCTGCTTCTCACGATTTGCAGTTATCTTTGTGTGCTTTCTTATCTGCATTTGCATGCAGTCCTTTTCACCTTCTTGATGTTTTATTCTGGGAAATAGGATTTGTTTGCTTGGTAAATTGCTGAAGTGCTTGTTTGGTATATGTGGTATATAGTCATTTTGTTATATATTTACAGTCATTTTATTTTCAGTGGCCATTTTTTTTTTTACTGTTTGTATTTTTGTTAAATGTATTGTTATTTTGTTTAAATTCAGTTTTCTGAATAGATTTTTTTGGGGTTGTTTTTGTTTATTTTTAGGTGTTTAAATTGTTGGCTTTTAGGACTATTATTTTACGATTGTCTGCGGTTAGTGAGTTTAGGTTGTTGAATGTTAGAGCTGAGAGTGTCACGTGCTGGCATATTTTATATATTCTGAGATAACTAGATTATAATGATGTTCAGTTCACTCACGGAGCTCTTCAGCGCTAGGGTGACCTCAGTGGTAGCAGAACAGTGACTAAATTCAACAGTTTTGTTAAAGATCATTTTTTGCTTTAAGTGATGACCTTCCGGATCTCATAGAGGTAAAAACCAGGAAGACAGAATACTTTGGCCACATCAGAAGACATAATAGTGTTGCTGAAGACCATACTGGGGGGGAAGACTGAAGGAAAAACAGGAGCAATGGGTAGACAGAGATGTAGGTGTGAAGATAACATACCAGGGTGGACAGGATACAGCCTAGACAAGTGCATCATTAAAGTGAGAAAGAGAGGGTGAGCTGGAGATTCATTACTGGCCAGCCTTTGTCCTGAAAACAGCAAGCACTGATGTGATGATGAAGCATTTTAAGAATCATTTGTTAGCAGTGGATGACTAATACCTTTTAGTCATTGTTTGATTAATAAATGCAGTTAATTTAATGTGTTATTGGTAAGAAATGTCTTTTTTTTTTTGTATGGGGGGGGGGGGAATCAGATGTAAAGTTTTAATCGATCGTATGCCATGTAGAATCACTTTACCAGTTATAACCTGCTTATACAAATATCATTTTATAAGTTTTCACAAAATAAATAATCATCCTTGTTTAAAAATAAAATTGAATTGATATTTTTGAGAGAAAAAAAAAGGATTATTTTCATTTTTTAACAAAGACTTTGATATGAAGTAAATGTAAATGCTTTAATGCTGAATCAGCATGTTTTTAACCAGCAAAATGTGGTTTTCTTTACACAAGATTTATTTTCCCGATGTTTTACTCATTTTGAGGAGATGTCGAGCATTTAAATGTAAAAAATGTTTTCGAGTCATCATCATTGCACTTCGAACAAGCCCATTAGTGTTATAATCCGCATTATATCTTAGAATAGGATACCTGCATGCTCCAAAGCATTAGCAAGAGTCCTGATTAACTGGAGGATGATATCGGGAACTTCTAGTGAAAAAGAAAAGAAAAAATCTATCACTCTCAGTCTGATCAAACCCACCCCAATATTTTTAAGTGGTGCAAATATTTTAGTACCATTGACCATTTGTTTAAGCAACTGTTCTTCAGTCATGTTTTTTAATTCATATTTTATGAGTCTTTTGTTAGAATTGACGGCTGATATATTTCTGTCATTATTTAATTAATACAGTAAATGCAATTAATTTGATATATTATCAGTAATTACATCATTTTAAAACAATTGCAGAATCAAGTGCCTTCTATTTCATACACAGAAAAATCATGCTGAAACATAACGTCTTCCTTTCATGTCACAGAAGCATTTACTTATATCCTTCCCGTGCCGCTAAACGTCACATAGGGCCCGCATGGTAGTTCACCAAGATCTCCTGTCTTCAACAAGTTTTTCAATCTCATCAAGGGATGATATGCCCACTGAACTGGCCTCTCTTAACTATGTCCTCTTTAGAGATTCACATGTTCAACCTCTTTTTCTTCGGCCTGTTGTGTTCCACTTGATAGCTTGTTCTGATCCTCTGATTGTTTCTTCTCATCACATGACCAACATATGTCCATCTTCTTTTTCTGATCACCCATGAGACAGCTTGTTGTTTGCTCATCTGTCTTATCTCTGCGTTGTTCTTGAATTTGTTCCACTTTATACCGAGTATTTTCCTTAGACATTTGTTGTCGAAGGACTCTAATTTCTTGTCTGTTTCTATAGTTGTTTTCTACCTTTCACATGCATAAATGAGGGTGGATATTACATTTGAATTGAATAATCTTAACATGGTTTTTGTGCTTATAACTTTTGAGTGCCGCATATTTGGGTCCTATGAAATGCATTCTTTTGGTTGTTGTCTGGGCAACAGAAAAATAGAACAACAAAATAGAAGCATTTAGGGGATGAGATTTTATTTTCCATATATTTTCCTTAGCTTGTTGGCACGCCACAAATGTGATGTGGTCAGAACCACACCTGACCACCTTTCTTTCCATAGATTCAAAAGGAATCTGGTTCCTGCATCTACAGCCTGGTAGTAGGTTATGGCAGCTATTTTTTTGTTGCAAATCACAGAATGAAGTTAAAAAAGGAAAAAATTCAACTGCTGTGAGTACCAACAGTAATCCCTGCCCCGTTGGTTGTTACCAGGAGCACCAACAGAGAGGTGGGACAGGGTTTTGGGCAGCTATGATTTACTAGCCCAGACAAATGTGTTATCACTCCTTGCACAGCCATCTTTGCCTTCACTTTGAAGCACCAGTAAAGTTAAATGATACAAAGGAGTGGCAAGCAGATCATATGTGAAATATTGGCCATGCTTCGTTAGCACGTTATTCTAATAGTCAGAAAAGATTGAAAGAGTAGGTTACTAAGAATAATATTCATTTACTTGACTTTTATCATGAGAAATATTCTTAGTTGACAAAGAAGGCTGGTGAAATTTGTGTGTCAGAATGCTTGCCTGAGCAAACTAAGTATGTTACCTTAGCAGTCGTGGGTTTGTTCCTGTCTTCTCCAGCGCCACTCTATGAAAGGTGTGGTTGAGAGGACAGTGTACCACTACCACTACACAGAGTGGCCTGACCATGGAGTCCCAGACTATTCTTTGCCTGTGCTGTCCTTTGTTCAGAAGTCAGCCGCCCAAAGCGGACCAGAATTTGGACCTATCATTGTCCACTGCAGGTTTGAAATTAGATCATTGTTTAATTTGGTAAAGTTGCTCAATCAGCGTTGTATTTTTAAAATATAATTATAGAACAATGATGGAAAAGTCAAGACTCGTGCACAATGAAGTAAGCAAATGAAGGAAGATGAACATGAATATAAAAGGCAAACAAAATGAAAGAAAAGATGCAAGAAAATGACTGAGAGGTGAACCTGTGAGATAAACAAAAGGACACTGCATTGGCCACTTACTTGCTGAGTCAAGTCTTTCATGTAGTCACCTTACACTTTGACATCTGGATTGGGAAAGAACCTACATAAATTTGATTGCAGGCAGGAGAACTTCAAGTCAGCATAGCCTCATTTCCATGTTTTTCTTCCTCTCGTGTCCATGTCTTTTATTGAGTCTCATCTGTGTATACGCTGTTTTTTTTTTTTTAACAAGTCTTGGTCTTTATGATGGCTTAATATCTTCTTCTTCTGTTCTAAGTTTCATATGCCAAGCTTTCTAAACAGGTAGTTAGGTTGCCTCCATGAATCCTGCGGTCAGCAGGAGGTCTCTATAGAAACCCCAGAGTTTCTCCTCCATGCTACCCTCAAGGCCATACCTGGACTCTGAGGTCTCCGTATATGGTGCAAGTCTGCATTATGTGTTCAGGAGTCTGGGGGGCCATTTTGGCACATGCATTGTGCTTTTAGCGCAGCCTTTATCTTGTGGAGATGAGCATTGGGTCCTGCAGTGTCCAGTTCATAACCTGAAGATTGTGGTTTGTTTAGACTTAGTATGGGGCCCTTTGGGTATCTGTTTTTTTTGTCCTCTGCCTCCAGGTGTTTTGGTATTTCCTTTTGCAATATTCTGTGCTTGAATTGTTCTTTCTTTGTGCCTTCCTTTACTGTTTTATGTTGGTATAATATAAAAAGAAGTATTGATGTTTGTTCCATTGTTACCTGAAGTCTTGCTCAAATGTGCAGTATCTGATCTTTAAAGTTTAGATTACAATGATAAAACTCCAATGAGAGCGAAACATTTTTTTTTGTTTCTTGCTGTTAGATTAAAAGTACATACATTTTATTTGGAGCTAGAAATATTTCAAGATCTACTTTTCATTTTCCCTTTCCCCTGCACATATTTTTTATATGGAACAAAAATTATTTCACGATCTACATCTCATTTTTTCTTACTCTTTCAATATCTGACTAGCGCTGGTGTCGGCCGCACAGGAACCTATATCCTGATAGACAGCATGATAGCAAGGATACAGGATCAGAGGACTATCAATGTTCCAGGCTTCACACAGCACATTCGACGACAGAGAAACTTTTTGGTTCAGACCGAGGTTTGTGAGCTATTTCTGTGTTTTGCCTGCTTATCTCGGCATATGTTCGTCATAATTTTTTTAGTTCGAATTAGTTAGTCAAGCTCATCGTTGTTGTTTTATTCTGTCTCCTTGGAACTGCAAGAATGATGTTCCTTGCAGCTGGTGCAATGAAGATGATGGGGCACAACATCATTGTCTGATTAGTTACTCTCACATTCTTTGCCCCTTATCTGGGGACATAGGCCATCAACAAGGCCTCTCCGTTTATAATCTATCCTGGGCTGTTTCTTCTTATCTGTCTTCAGGTGTAGTTGATCTTTTTGATCTCTGCTTCCTGGCTCCTCGACAGGCGCTTCTAGGTCTTCCTTGTTTCTTCTTTCACTGGGGGGGGTTCC
This sequence comes from Achatina immaculata, assembly GCA_009760885.1. NCBI lineage: Eukaryota > Metazoa > Mollusca > Gastropoda > Stylommatophora > Achatinidae > Lissachatina > Lissachatina immaculata. Next base: position 30,296,021 of record CM019699.1, read on the forward strand.
AGGTGAGAGCTTGTCTGGTTATGTTTAAGCTGGGCTTACAGAGAGAGTGTGTCCTTTTCATATCCATGGTCTTTTCGTTATCATTTCTTTCACATTGGGTTGATTTGTTTTCTGTCAGTTCTGTAAAAAAAAAATACTTCAGCTATGAAAACGTCAACAATGAAGTTGGTTGCAGAGGCTGTTTTTTTCAGTTCCAAGGTGAAGTTAAAAAGCAGGGGGTGTTCAGTGCTGGTTTACCGGACTCCATTGCTGGGGGCAACTATAGCAGTCCATACTCTATTAGCCAAGCTGGGCCTGTTTCTGTGAATACCAGTGGAGAGGTGAAACAGGATCTTGATCAGCTATGGTTAGCCAACCCTGATGCAAGCATGTCAGCTGTGGGTCACAAGCAGTGACTTTTCTAACCTCTTTCTTCCCCCACCCCCCACCCCAGTTAGGTTCACCATTTGTTATAGATATTGCATAACTAGCATGTATGTGCCTTGATATCTATTCTAGCATTTAGCCTGTAGGTGCCTTGATATCTGTTCTACTATTTAGCCCATAGGTGTCACGATACTCTCTTCAACATGTCTATTGCTGTACAGTTTACAGTAAATTGTTAACATGTTAGAGGTATTATACCTTTAACGTGATATTTGCATCTGGCAAAACTTTATTTTACTTAAGCTCTTTCACCCTTAATAGAGATGTAATAACATACTATTTGTAATATAGATTGTATGGTGGGTTTTGAAAGCTCTTTCAACCTAGACAGAGATGTAATGACATACTGTTTGTAATATAGATTGTGTGGTGGGTTTTGAAAGCTCTTTCAACCTAAACAGAGATGTAATGACATACTGTTTGTAATATAGATTGTGTGGTGGTCAAAAGCTCTCATTCTTAACAGAGATGTGGCCACATTCTGTTTCTTCTTCTTCTGCGTTTAGTTTCTTATGGTCGACTTTCAAAACAGGGAGCTGGGTTGCCTCTATGAATCCTGCTGTCAGCAGGAGGTCTTCATAAAGGACCCCAGTGTAAAAGTGAGTTTCCTTCATATTATCAATGATTGTGATGCATCTTGACAGGATCAGTACATTTTCATCCATGAAGTCCTGGTGGAATATTTGCTTGGGAATGGACCTACAGAAGTTAAGGAGGAGCAGCTGCTAGGTCACCTGTCAAGTCTGGAACAGCCTGTAAGAGGGACAATCTTGCCATCAATCACTGACACTACACTCCTTGAGAGGCAGTATCAGGTAAGTATTTAGTCTTTTTTTTTGTTTGTTTGTTGCATTACGACAGGCATTTTGTGTCTTCCCAGCATTCATTTTGTTCCTTGATGAGAGTAATCATCATTATATTCCTAATTATTATATATTGTAATATTACATGAACATGGGACTTTCCAAGGTTCCCCCCCCCCCCCCATTCTGGAAAGACAATATATTGTAACATAATATGCGCACTGGACTTCTCAGTTTTCATTGCTCTTGTTCAAGAAGGCTGGATGTTATAACATGCACATGGGACTTTCAGTTTTCATTGCCTTTTGTTTGAGAAGGCAGGATCTAACGGATTATGTCATGGTTTCACATCTGCAGAAAAGTTTCCTGCATATTTCCATTCCAGTGGACTTGAAGTGAGTTTTAGTACCAGCAAAGCGGGGAGTTGATCATTCCAATTATATTAATGTGACTTCATCGTACGCACACTGGCGAAGGTGTGTGGTACCCTGATTTTTGTGATGCGCCTTTTGCCTGGGTACCTCTGACTTCAGCACATTTCCTTGCCAGGGCAGACTGTGGTCTTGCTCAGACTGCCATGAAGACAGTGGCGTAGGCTGGCCTGGCCAAAACTTTGTTTCCCAGCCTCTGGTGGCTGTACTTAAGCTCCTTCTCCATGTCAGATTCAACATGCAACACTGGCTGGCCAGACAGCTTTGAGACAGTTCCACAGAGACACTCCAACTTTGGGATGAGGAATCTGATGAGTGCCTCAACAGTATCCATTCCTCGCCACTTATAGTCTGCTGCCTCTGTTTTGTTTATATCATTCTGATAGCCATAGTTGTAGAGACCCATAGGCTTGTCACGTCCTGGATTCATTGGTTTCACACCAGATTTTCCTCATCCCTGCCGGCGATCTCCATGTCCCCATCTGTCCACCAACCTGACATTACATTTTACAAAAATAACAATTACAATTAGTGTTGATTACTACAGGTTTCTGAGCTACAGAAGTAGGTCAGAGTTTTTAAGCAAACAGATCTATGTTCCCTGTCTCACAAAGACTATGTTAAGATAAGTGTGTTCTTAACACAGCTGTTCCCAGGGGAGTATTAAAGTGACATATTTGCAGGTTGGATTTTCAGTTGCTTTGCTGGTAGTCAGATGTTATTTTTAGTAGAACATAACATGCACATGAAATTTTCAGTCTTCATTGCCCTTGTTTCAGAGTGCAGAATTTTGTAATATAACATGCACATAAGACATTCATTTTTTTTGGTCCTTTTTTTTTGAGTAGGCTAAATAGTGTTATGTAACATGCACATGGGGCTTTCAGTTTTCAGTGCTGTTATTTCAGAAAGCTAGATATTATAATGTAAACAGTGAACGCTGGAGAGCTTATATACATACAAGGTGTGTCCGGTAAGTAGTGAGACTGATTCCATAAAATTCGATTTGTTCAAGATATACTTACATATATTTAAAATTCCTCAAAATAACATCCATGAGCATCAGTACACCGTTGCCAGTGGTTCTGCCACGCGTCATAGCTCACCTGGAAGTCTTGAACAGGGATCTCCTTCAAACCACTTGTCACGGCAGCTTGCACGTCATTAACAGTCCCAAAATGGTGGCCTTTCAAGCTGGATTTGAGTCGGGGAAACTAGAAGTCAGCCAGGGCCAAGTCCAGGCTGTAGGGTTGTTGGCACAGCATTGCCATGGTTTGTTTCGCCAGAAACTCTCTCACTAGCAGCAACGTATGGCTTGGTGCATTGTCGTGGTGAAGAACCCAGGTGTTGGCAATCTCCAGACAGACGTGCGCGACTCTGTTCTTCAGCTGTTTAAGCACTTCCACGTTAAAATGTTGCGTTGACCATTTGTCCAGGTGGTACGGACTTCTTATGGACAGCACCTTTATAGTCATAAAAGACAATGAGCATTGATTTTATCTTCAAGTTGCTCATTCGAGCCTTCTTTAGTCGAGGAGACTTGGTAGTGTTGCTCATCCTCAACACTCTCTCTTCCTTCATTGATTGTCTTGTGCCACCAAGACACTTTCAATAAAGCATCCTTCCTGTAGGTTTCTGTATCATAGCAGACATCTCAGTTGCGGATTTTTCAAGTTTAACACAAAACTTTATCATGTATCACTGCTCAACACTCCTCTGCATTTTGACCGTTATGCAACACTTACACAGCTGTCCACTTCGCAAGTGATCCACACTCTGTAAAAGCTCAGAGCCAAATGACGAGATATCAACCCTTTACCTAACATCCCCCAATAACCTTCAGGCCTTGGCCCTGCTGATTGGCTGAATTTTAAGTGTCATTACTTACTGGATACACCTTGTATATTTAAGCTTTAACCTTTTTTAATGTTATTTTTCCAGCGAAAAAAAGCGTGCTAAAAACATTTGCTTAGATGTCATGATGGTGTTACCTACTCATTAATATTAATTAAGGAGTTTTTATAATTATATTTAGAAGCTTGACCTCATTTCATTTGCTAGATAAGCAGCACAATACCACCCCAAATGTTATTTATGATTAACCCTATGTTTGGGGTCAAAACCATGTTAACCCACAGGGCTAACAATTTAGCAAGGAAAACCTGGCTTACTATATAACATACAGATTTAATGCTATGGAGGTTAAGTGACACATTTTTTCTCCCCCCCCCCCCCCCACTTGAATTCATATATACCATTTTATATGCAGCTGATCACAGAGTATACGCCAACCGAGGCTGACCTCTCGACAGCTCTTAAACCAACTAATCAAGAGAAGAACAGAGTTGGCAGCATCATTCCAGTAAACATGAAGCGAGTTTTATTACCGGCAAGGCCAGGGATTGACGGCTCTGATTATATCAATGCTACATATCTTCAGGTGGGGTTTTTTAGCTGCTTCCCAGCAGTAAAATGTTCGTTTCTGGTAGAAATAGATGTAGTTGGTGATTCTACGTGGTTGCCATTTTTAGCAGTGAGTTGTATCTATGTAGGTGAAGTGAAGAGTGGATAACTTTAAAATAAAATTTTAAAAAAAAACATAATTAAAGTGAACAGTGAATTGCTTCCAGATTTAAAAAAAAAAAATGTATAGTGAAGAATGGATTACTTGCAAATAAGAAACATATAAATAAAGATGTGGTGTAATTTGTATCAGGAAAATGGTGGTAACTGTTAACACCTGTTAACATTCACCATGTAGTGTGCAGTGTTAAACCAAAACCCTGTTTATTTGAAGGGCAATGAATTTAATGAAAAATGTAGGTCTTTTTTTAAGGGTTTTTTTTTCCCAAAATATTCCTCACCAAATTATAAATGTATTTTATTACACCGGTGTCTTGTATGACAGGAAAGATAAATAATGTGAAGAATGTTTACTTACAAATAAAAAAAATAAATAAAGTGAAGAATGGATTACTTCTAAATATAAAAAACATATAAATAAAGATTGGATTACTTCGAATTAAAAAAAAAATATGAATTAAGTGAAGAATGGGGAAAAAAAAGTAAATTAAATGAAGTATAGATTGTTTATTATTTATCTATTATTTATAGATTATTTATATTGTTTTTTTGGGCGGTTCCTGTGGTTGTACAGGGTTACAAGAAGTCTGCAGAATTTATTGTGACCCAGCATCCAACGGAAGACACCATGGAGGACTTCTGGAGAATGGTTTGGGACAAGAACAGCCCTGTCATTGTTGTATTGTCATCATTTGATGATATGGTAAATGCATCTATGAAATCTATAGTATCATCATCTTTCATTGTTGTGTTATCATCCTTTGATGACATTTTAAACTTATCCATGAAATCTATAGTAACATTATCTTTCATTGATGAAATCTTATAGTGGTGCTATCATTCAGTGATAAACATGCTATCTTTCAGTGATAAAATCTTATAGCGGCATCATCATTCAGTGCTGAATTCATAACATTATCTTTCAGTGATGAAGTTTTAAAAAAAACTGTGAGTTAAAACAGTTGAAATTAAATGTTATAGAAGGGTACTTAGAATATTATAGATAGAAAGAAAATCAAATAAAGAGATATTGATGGGATTAGGTGTTGTAGAAAACTGGCTTGTAAACACCATCAGAGTTAGAAAGATGATATACGTCGGCCACGCCTAGAGGCATAATGGTTTGGAGAGGTTGATAGCAAAAAGCATAGTTCTTGGCGAAAGGGAAAAGGGCGACCTCATCGCAGGTGGACTCTGGACAATGGAAAGTCTGAATATGTCATTGTGAGATGCTGGTAAATGCTTTCAAGGGGGCAGTGAGAGAATAATGTTCTGGAAAGGACATGTCACGTGACTTAAAACTAGTAATCTATGTAGGGAATTTCTTACACATTTCTATCCTCTGACAGTGTGGCAGACTGAGCTGCAAGATAGCAGTGAGCCATTGTTGCCCTGTAGTTCATAGTAATATATATATATCTGGCAGAGCCGTATCTTTTTACGTGGTGATTTAATAAATAAATTTCATCAGACTTATGTATGGATCTTTTTGTGGCCGCCTTTTTGCTGCTGGAACTAATGTCCATATTGTAGTTTCATTAAAGAGAAGCACTTTAAATGCTGTAAAGATATTTGTTTCTGTATTAGAATAACATATCTTTACTTATCTTATATCTTATATCCTTCCCGTGCCGTTAAACGTCACATAGGGTTCGCAAAGTAGTTCGCCAATTTTTCCTGTCTTCTGCGAGTCTTTCAACCTCATCAGAGGATTTTATGCCTGTTAATTTGGCCTCTCTTAATAATGTCCTCTTCAGAGTTTCACGTGGTCTGCCTCTTTTTCTTCGGCCTGTTGTGTTCCACTTGATAGCTTGTTTTGGGATTCTTTGTTCATTTCTTCTCATCAAGTGACCAACATATGTCCATCTTCTTTTCCTGATCACCCATGAGACTGGTTGTTGTTCAGTCATCTGTCTTATCTCTGCATTGTTCTTGAATTCATTCCACTTGATGCTGAGTATTTTCCTTAGGCATTTGTTTTCAAAAGAGTCTAATTTCTTGTCTATTTCTTTAGTAGTTTTCCAGCTTTCGCATGCATAAATGAGGGTGGATATTACATTTGAATTGAATAGTCTTAACTTGGTTTTTGTGCTTATAACTTTTGAATTCCATATGTTCTCAAGATTCTTGAAGATTGATGCTGCTTTTGCAGTTCTGATCCTAACTTCCTTTCTAGTGTCACCATCCTGCTCTATGTAGATGCCAAGGTATGCAAATTGATTGACTTCTTCAATATCTGTCCCTTCTATGTGTATTTTTCCATTTTGATTGAGAGGAATTTTCATTATTTTTGTTTTGTCCTTGTTAATTTCAAGTTCTATTTTGCTAGCCAGTGAAGACAGACTATCTGTTTTTTATTGCATGGAATTCACATTATTACTGATAAGAGTTATGTCATCAGCAAAATCAAGATCTTCTAATTGGGTCCCATGTACCCAGTCAATACCTGTGTTACCTGTGCAGCATTTTTTCATTATGAAGTCTATTGTAATCCCAAAAAATTAAAGGAGACAGTATACATCCTTGTTTCACGCCTGTTTCAATCTGGAACCATTCACTCATACCTTCTTCTGTCTTGACTGCACAAACATATCCATTGTATAAGTCCTTAATGATGTTGACAATTTTAGATGGTATTCCATATAGACATAAAATTCTCCATAGTGAATCTCTGTGTATGCTATCAAATGCCTTTTTAAAATCTATGAAGTTCAGTATTAATGGTTTCTGCTTTTCAATATGTTCTTCAGCTGTTGAAGTATAATAAGTATTATACCTTCACAGTATATATTTATGATTATATGTTATTTAAATGTTTACTGAACTCTTTCACTCCAAGCAACACTAGCAGTTTTGGTAGATCTTGCACACCTAGTGCTAATTAATATTCAATGCAACATTTACAGACATAGTAGAAGTAAAATGAAAAATAGCACATCTAACCCTGGCTGTGTTTTTTAAGTTATATGGCAACTTCCTTCCAGTTTCTTTCTACCAAATCTTTTAAACAAAATTTATTCTAGTGTAAGATGGAAAAGAGTTAAGAATGATGTATTTTATTTATGCTAAAGGAATACAAGGAATTTTGGCCTCCAAAGGGCAGCAGCATAGATGTAGATTCAGGGAACTTCCGTCTTGCAATGAAAGATGAGCCAGTCGTAAATGATGAACAGGGCTCTATTACTTCAGAATTTATCCTTGATTCCATACAGGTATGGGATGTGTTATTTATATCTGCATCAGTGTAAAGTTTAACCTTGATTCTATGCGGGTATAGGATGTTGTTATTTATTTATATCTCCATCAATGTAAAGTTATCCTTGATTCCATACAGGTATAGGATGTTGTTATTTATATCTCCATCAATGTAAAGTTTATCCTTGATTCCATACAGGTATAGGATGTCGTTATTTATATTTCCATCAATGTAAACTTTATCCTTGATTCCATATGGGTATAGGATGTCATTATTTATATCTCCATCAATGTAAAGTTTATCCTTGATTATATACGAGTATAGGATGTCATTATTTATATCTCCTTCAGTGTAAAGTTTATCCTTGATTCCATACAGGTATAGGATGTCATTATTTATATCTCCTTCAGTGTGAAGTTTATCCTTGATTCCATATGGGTATAGGATGTCATTATTTATATCTCCTTCAATGTAAAGTTTATCCTTGATTCCATACTGGTATAGGATGTCATTATTTATATCTCCTTCAATGTAAAGTTTATCCTTGATTCCATACTGGTATAGGATGTCATTATTTATATCTCCTTCAATGTAAAGTTTATCCTTGATTCCATACAGGTATAGGATGTCTTTATTTATATCTCAATCAATGTAAAGTTTATCCTTGATTCCATACTGGTATCTTCTTATATCTTATATCCTTCCTGTGCCGTTAAACGTCACATAGGGCTCGCAACGTAGTTTGCCAATTTTTCCTGTCTTTGGCAAGTCTTTCAACCTCATCAAGGGATTTTATGCCTGTTGATTTGGCCTCTCTTAACAATGTCAGCTTCAGAGTTTCATGAGGTCTGCCTCTTTTTCTTCGGCCTGTTGTGTTCCACTTGATAGCTTGTTTTGGGATTCTCTGATCATTTCTTCTCATCAAGTGACCAACATATGTCCATCTTCTTTTCCTGATCACCCATGAGACTGGTTGTTGTTCAGTCATCTGTCTTATCTCTGCATCTTTCTTGAATTTGTTCCACTTGATGCCAAATATTTTCCTTAGGCATTTGTTTTCAAAAGAGTCTAATTTCTTGTCAATTTCTTCAGTTGTTTTCCAGCTTTCACATGCATAAATGAGGGTGGATATTACATTTGAATTGAATAGTCTTAACTTGGTTTTTGTGCTTATAACTTTTGAATTCCATATGTTCTCAAGATTCTTGAAGATCGATGCTACTTTTGCAATTCTAATTCTAACTTCCTTTCTAGTGTCACCATCCTGCTCTATGTAGCTGTCAAGGTATGCAAATTGATTGACTTCTTCAATATCTGTCCCTTCTACGTGTATTTTTCTATTTTGATTAATGGGGATTTTCATTATTTTTGTTTTGTCCTTGTTAATTTCAAGTTCTATTTTGCTAGCCTGTGAAGACAGACTATCTGTTTTTTCTTGCATGGAATTGATATTGTTATTGATAAGAGTTATGTCATCAACAAAATCAAGATCTTCTAATTGGGTCCCATGTACCCAGTTATTACCTGTGTTACCTGTGCAGCATTTTTTCATTATGAAGTCTATTGTAATTCAAAAAAGCAAAGGAGACAGTATACATCTTTGTTTCACACCTGTTTCAATCTGGAATCATTCACTCATCCCTTCTTCTGTTTTGACTGCACAAACATATCCATTGTAGAGGTCCTTAATGATGTTGACAGTTTTAGATGGTATTCCATATAGACTTGATAGCATACAGGTATAGGATGTCATTATTTATATTTCCATCAATGTAAAGTTTTTCCTTGATTCCATACAGGTATAGAATGTCATTATTTATATCTCCATCAATGTAAAGTTTATCCTTGGTTCCATACAAATGTGTGATGTCGTTGTTTATATCTTCATCAGTGTAAAGTTTATCCTTGATTCTAGTCTATTATTTAATTTCATTTCTTCATTAAAAAAAAAAATGTATGGAACTTTTGACCCCTATTCTATTGCATCTCCCAATACCTGCTCTTGATTTTATGAGCGAAATTTTGTATATAAATCCTGTATATCTCATATTTACTATTTTTATATAATATTTATAAAAGAAAAAATGGCAACACCATTTTAAAACTATAAACATTTAATCATCCTTAATACACAGTTTAGCTCTACATACTGAGCAAGTTCTGATCCATTTGAGCTCCATTTCTGTTGAGGAGGAGTTTTTTTTTTCTCTGTGAAATAATGAGTTGGGAATGAAGATGCTGTCCAATTTGGCAGTTGGCATCCAGTAGCTGACATGACAGCATCAGGGTCGGAGAACCATAGCTGATTAAGAGTTTGTTTCATCTCTTTGCTGGCACCCCACAGTAACACCCCCTGCTTTTTAGCTCCACTCACAAACTGGAAAAAAAAAAAAAAAGAGCTGTTGCTACCCGCTCTCAATTCAGCATAATGCAGTGCCTCAACATTTCACTGCATTGGCTACAAAGAGCATTATGCTGACAGTTCTAGAGATATAGAAGAAGCAACATTAATGGACCAGAATCATTTTAAAAAACAAGATATGCACATTAATTATTGTGCTTGATTTCAGACATATAAATGTCAGCGCAGCTGCACAATGGTAATTCCCCGCAGCCATCTTTAGAATAACACAAAAGACTGGATGGCTAGTTGGTTGCCTGTCTTAAACCTTATGAATGCTGCACTATAAATGTTTTACATGTAAAGGAATATACTGGGCAGGAGATATTTTTTAAAATTAAGAATGATTATCTAGGAGCGATGCTTTCTGCGCATGGCTAAAAATGTATGATGTTATTACAGTATGACTACACACTGATGACAAGGATTGTGTGTTTCAAAGATTGGCCCATCTCATGCACTGAACTGTATAAAGTGTTCGATGCAATAGTAGCTGTCCACGACTATGTGAATTCACTGGAGTGTGGACCTATAATTGTCATGGACAGGTAAACTGACTGCACTGTTCAACTGTACTAATATATGTGATTGAGAATAAACCTAACAGTAATGACTGCGAAATCAGAATTGAAGACATGGAGCTAAGTCAGTAGCAGTTTTAAGTGGAGTCAGAATCTGTAGACATGTACCTTTTATGAAGGAGTTAGGCAGTCAAAAAAATAAAATTGGAGTCAGTAGAAAAACAGAAGAACCAGATTTGGAACTAATTCTGGATGGAGTCAGAATCAATAGATGTGTACCGTTTGTGAAGTAGTCAGATAGTAGAAAAATACAGAATTAGAGTTGGGCAGTAGAAAAATGGAGGAGTCAGGAGTTTAAAGTAATTCTGAGTGGAGTCAGGATCAATAGATTCTGAGGTGGAATGAATTCTGGATAGAACTGTAAATGTTAGAAAAGAATAATTTTTTGAATGAGTCAGAGTTAAAAGTTTGACAGCAGAAGGACAGAAAAATCAGAGTCAGAGGTTTGATGTAGAAAAATAGATGAGTCAAAGGACTGACAGTAGAAGAATAGATGAGTCAAAGGTGTTTTGGTAGAAGAATAGATGAGTCAGAGGACTGACAGTAGAAGAATAAATAAGTCAGAGGTTTGACAGTAGAAAAATAGATGTGTCAGAGGTTTGACAGTAGAAAAATAGATGTGCCAGAGGTTTGACAGAAGAATAGATGGGTCAGAGTCAGAGGTTTGACATAGAAATAAAGGGGGAAAGGTTTGACAGAAGAATAGAAGAATTAGAAGTTTGATAGTAGAATAATACATGAGTCAAGTCAAAGGTTTGGCTAACTGCTCCATAATTTTGATGTGTTGTCACATTTCATAGGATCTTTGTATGTTTCGATTTATGCTAGAAGGCAGATTTTTTTTTTTAATGATAAGAACAATCAGAATTTTACTGATGTAGTATGTTCTTTTTTTTTTTATTTGATGTAGAAATAACCATTGAGAATACATGCTTACAGACATGTCTTACCAGAAACTGATGAGGAGACTAATTTTAGCAGTTATTTTTCTTTATGATCCATTTAAATGGTCTATGGAAGGAAAAGAGTTAATCAGTGTTTGTTGTTTAATATGCTCAGATGGAGCTTGTGACATAGGTGTTAACAGTCTAAACAAGGCAGATCTGTACATAAAGATGTGGGGAAGTACTAGTATATAAAAAGTAAGAGAAGAATTAGTATATGAAGATGAAGCAGGGGCATTAGTACATAAAGATGAAGAATAGCATTTGTATATAAAGATGAGTGACATTAGCACACAGAAATGAGGAAGCAGCATTATCAGATAAGATGAGGCAAGGTATTAGTACAAATTAGTACTTTAAAGATGACCACTGTTTATAAAGAAAAATCTGCCTACCATCATTAGAATGTCAGAATTAACATGATATGTACAATAAATATTTCTCTGTGTGTGTGGTTAGGTGAGTGAATGTGTGCATGAGAGAGGAAGAGAGTGAGAGGCATTTGCTTTCATTAAATTTCTCTTACCAGATCATGGTAACTAATTTTTTGGCAGGTTTGGAGGTGTAGTGGCAGGCACTTTCTGTGCTCTGTGGACTCTTAGAGACCAGATATTGTCTGAGAAGTATGCAGACTTCTACCAGGTGTGCAAACTCTACCATTACAAGAGGCCAGGCATTGTTGGCACACAGGTAAGGATCGATCGCATTTTCTGCTCGTAATTTTTAGAATGAGGGCTTCTTAAGCATCCACATCCTAATCTACTAATAGCCAAATTTTGCAGTGTTGATAGTAGTAGTACTTGATTAGTTTTGAATACCTGGGGTTATTTATAATCTACTCTGCTGACTGCTCAGAAGAAATGGGCCAAGGATATCACAGGTATGTTAAACACCACAAAGCAGGGCATAGTGGCTAGACAAAACAACATGCTGTAACATGAACTGTATATGCTTATGATCCATTCTGTTGATATTATAGTTGTGAGCTAGAAGCTGGTGACAGTCTTGGTCAGCTGCTTTTTTTTTTTTCCCCTGTAGTTGCTAAAATAGATAAGTAGTGTTGTGGTGGTTCTGGAGTTCTAATTCTAAGTGCATTGCAGCGTGGCGTAGGCGATCATTTCTCTCCACAGTTCTGTCTTTTGCATTGATTATGAGATCCGCTGGTGGCTTTCTGCCTAGCCGCACTGACAGCCCATCCAGTAACTTCTCTCTCTCTCTATCTTCCTCTGTCTCTTCTTCCCTTAATTTTTCCACTTGCCAGTGTGTTCCAGTTTTCCTCTTCTCAGGAAATGCCCTATAAATCTCGCTTGTACGCCTCTGATCTTTGCTATAATTTGCTTCTTAACTCCAGCCTCTCTTAAGACTTCTTCATTGGTTTTCTTGGCTGTCCATGGTATCTTCTAGAGAGTTATTAAAAAGTATAGCTCCCTGAACATGTATTTTTAGCTGCAGTAAAACTTTATTTTGCTAATCAGGAAAAGCCCTGTGTTCATATAAGTATATATAAAACTAAATATATAAATATATATACAAAGCCACTGAAGTAAAGCTGTGATAACAAAATGTAAGACTACTTAAAATAAAGGTAGGAACAGTTTTATTAACCAGCACACAGTTACAGCATTTAGGTTTACACCTTAGTCATACAAAACAACATACAGGATGAAGAAACAGGGGAAGAGGAGATGCTACACTCAATATTCAGTTTTCCCTTCATTCACCCACACCTGCATGTACAGTATAATCCAATATGTCCTGGTGTGTTGTCTCTGTTTTCGGAAGCAGTTTTCCTCAATACAGCATGCCAGGTGTCAGTTTTTCCCGCTGGGTTGATTGGAGAGTGGCCGCAGTAGGAACAAAACTCTGTACTTGTCATTGTGAGAAATCTTGTGACCTACTTCCACCTACAGAAAACTGTTTATTATTCCTAGGAAAACTACCTGTTTCTTCATCAAGCCATGGCTGCCCTTTCCAAGCATGTACAGGAAGAGCACATGGTCAATGGCTCTTCTCCCAGTCATCAACACAACTCATTACATCTTGGATCCATACGTCGTAATGGCACCCTCCCAAGAGCCAACATTCATACGAACAACAGCGGTACAGCAGCCCGTTCTAGTGTCAACATGGGAAGAAGCAACAGCGGAGATAGTAATGCTATTGCCACAACACCAACTGCCGAAGGAGATAAAGTAGAGACCAACATTTGATAAATTATGGTCACTAGTTTTGATAAATTATGGCCACTAGACTATCTTACATATTTGACAAAGAAGTATTTTATATTTATTTTCTATACAAGTTTTCTAACTCATTCTTTTATTGGAATAACAAGAAAAATGTCTGGTATATATAATCAACAGCGAATTATACTTCATGTTGTGTCCTCTATTCAGGTAAAAGTGTTTTTCATTTTTTTCTGGCCACAGCTTTCTATCCACATTCTTTTTAATCAGCGCTCATGTTGTGTAAGATGATGTTGTTCATTAACTTTGTTGTAAGAAATCTCAGTGTAAATTTTTTACACTTTCGATGTATTTTGTTTGCCTGTAGAAACATACGTTGTCATTTCAGTGTTTTACTCATTTTAGCATTGAGATTTTGTTGCTGGTAAAAGACTGCCTTGGAAAGTACAAAATCAACTGAAAATGAGAAGAGAAATAATGAAAAACAAAAGAACTACACAATTAAGATATTCCAGTCATATCAAGATCTGTAATAAGAGACAGGCATCCCCGCACTCTGGGCATTCCCATATGTGCTGCACCTTCCGTTCCAACACCCGCTGAAGTGTGCACCTGCTGATGGAGTCAGTCACACACTGGTTGTGGGCAATGTGTGCTAAACCACTTTGTTCAGAAAACATCCCCTATCCTCCCCCAACTCGATTATCCTCCTGATATTATTGGTTGTCATTCAATCCAGTGTTGTCCTCCATATGCAGGCTGTCCAAGGTGGTTCTCGCAAAACTCCTCTTTGTCCATTCTCAGAGTACCCAGAATTGATGCCGTGTTTGCTAGCTTGTCCGCTTACTCATTGTCTTTGACTCCCGCATGACCTGGGCAGTAGATCCACATCAAAACTAGATAACCCAGAGCACCCTGGAAGAAGAATAATGCAATAATTAAAACCATATTTGAGGAAAAAAAAAGTTCACAGATAAGGAGCAATAGGATGACAACATAGAGAGATTAAGTGGATTTAACTTGGCTAGGTGAACCAAGAGGACAAGGGACATAGATAGATAGAGGATCATTGTAGCCAGCTTTCCCTGATGATGAAAAGACTCTTTGGGGACACTCCCCTACATTTGAGACGAGGTTGATCCTAGCGGTTTTATCATGCCATGTTACCCAAGATGAGCAGAGATCTTCAGGATGTTATACAAAGAGCATAGCCGACCCTCATGAGACATGAAGGAAAACCATGAGGTTTTGTCTGAACTATCGCAGTAAAGCAAGCACATGAGAAACAGTGAGACAGAAAGGTAGACTGTTTCCCATTCCATGAATATGTGAGGTGAATCTGTGTATGCAAGTCTTTGATTTAATGTCAGATGTTGAATTTATAAACACGAGTTATAAATGTCATCCACTGGGTGTCAAGATCTTCTGCGTAATCTGATTCATCATGGAATGATACACAAATTGTATGATAATCAACATCCTTTGTAGAGGAGTCAGTTAGTTGGCTATTTTGCAGCATGCTTGAATTAATCATTTGTCCGTATTGTACCACCACATCAGCTAACTTAGAGTTTATCATGCAAAAGGATCATATATCCTGGAGCATACATTCATTGTGGGGATAATTTATTGTATTTTTGAGAAATTCACTATAGGAAGTTTAAGTAAATTGTAGAGTTGTCATACTTTGACTAGTATGCAGATGAGAGAGTTCTAAAGAATCTGAGGGGTGAAACTATGTTAAAAGAATTGTCAGAATGTTTTTGTTTTTTTTTTTATCATACTGATTGCTTCCCAGACCAGAACAGTGAACGTTTGAAGTGGAAACAAGTGGAAAACTAAAGAAGTTAAAGGAAGCTGAAGACATTGTTAATTCCAGCTGGGTGGAGACAGCCAGCCTGGAAAATAAGGCGGTGTTCTAGGACCATCCGAGATCGTACATCAGCAGAGCAAGAGTGGATTGCACTAACAGAAATGTCCCGTTTTCCCCTGTGGATGCTAAGGCAAAAATGTTTAGCCACAGGGGTCCAGGACCCTTAGAGTTTAGTTTACACTTAGGAGATCGTTTTCGCCAACATCTTAACGACATTTCTAAGAGGGCCTGGACACCTGTGGCTAAACATTTTTACCTTAGCAACCACAGGGGAAAACAGGACACTTCTGTTAGCGTAATCCGCTCTTGTTCTGCTGATGTACGATCTCGGATGGTCCTAGAACAGTGCCTTATTTTCCAGGCTGGCTGTCTCCACCCAGCTGGACTTAACAATGTCTTCAGCTTCCTTTAACTTCTTTAGTTTTCTACTTTTTTTTTCTGCGATTTATGCTCTACTTTCTTGTTTCTTTCTCCTAGCTTGCCTCCCCCTCCTTACCGCCATCTTCTTTTCTTTTCTGGTGGCCTATAGGTGTTTTTGCCTCTCCCCACAACACCCCCCCCCCCCTTTGACACCTGTTTCTCTAGTGGGTTACAGGTGTCTATTGCCCTGCCCCATTTTCTCCACCTCTTCTTTCCGATTGGCTTCATCTGCTTTCCTCTGTGGTTTCTATGCCTCATCTGGTCTGAGGGACACGCATTCTTGTGTTCCTGTTCTTTGGAGGATGCCACACAGATAAGTTTTTCGCTTAGTTATATGTTTTGTCTTGTTTTGTGTATGTAATCCTCGAAAAAGGCCCACGCTGAAATATTGGATATTGTATGTTTTTCATTTATACATTCTCATCTTACTCCAATATTTTCTATTCATTTTTTTCTTACTTACTCACTCCTTCTGCCACCTTGTAAAACTGCACCATACACCTCTATCTACCTTTATTATTTGAACCAGTTTTACTGCAGTTGTCATCCCTTTTATTGGATAGGTAGCAAGAGAAACCTTGTGACCTACTGTCCGTTTCATAAAAAAGGTAAAGGTAATCCTGCCATGCCTTAGAGGCACATAGGGATATGGTGTTAGTGCCCAGATTTTCCTTGACCTGTCAGCACACTAGAGGGTGATATGGTCAGTATCACACCTGGCCGTCTTTCCTTCTCCAACTCCAAAAGTTTTCTACCCATTTCTACAGCTGGGTGACTGAGGTGCCTCCGACAGGATTCAAACTCCCCAACCTTCACCATGAGAGACCAGTGCACTAACCACTTCACCACTCAGACAGTCTGTTTCAAGGGATATCACAGAATAGGTAGCAAGAGTATAAGAGACTTGTGACTTTTTAGGGAAACTGAGGTCTTTGACCTGTTGTCCCTACACAGCCATCTTGTCTTGTCTGTTGCCCACCTACACATCCCTAAATTACTCCCATTCTCTCATCTGCTTTCCGCCTCACCAAAAAAGTGTTAACATAAGTTATAGTTGCCAGGGGCCGCAGTTTTATTGTCTGAAGAACGGTCTTGTCCCTGTTTTAGCCAGAACCTCTGACTTAAAACAAGTGGATCATGAAACATCGTTCAGATTTCCTCAAATACAAAAACGCCCAAAACGTCCATAAATCTGGATCACTACTACTGTAAGTTATGAGCATCTTCTAAACACTTCTGGCTCTTTCGTAATTCTCCTAATGTAGAAAATATCCAAATATTCCTAAAACATCTAACCATCTGTAGATCTTGAACAAATGTACAGTCCTGAGTGTTTCTACAGCAGTAGATGCCCAGCTGCAGGTTACATTATGCAAGCTTCTGTCCTGAAAGTCAGAAACAAAGAACTTCATACATTAGATCTGAATCTTACATCTCAGTACACACCAGAGGTCTCTTAAAATTGATAAGTTTACATTTGATAAGCTTAGTTAAATGGAACATGCACTGAAAGCACATTTATTCAGCCCAAAGTGCCATCAATTTGACCACATCCACTCTAGAAGTACTATATAGTCATTGCACCCTATTAGATCTTTCCCATTATCATGAGTTACAGAGTGCTTAGCATATTCTCAGTATTGTAAGGCAGATTTTCTCAGTCTGTGGTCCATAGACCATAGTCCACAAATGGTCCTGTGCGTTTTATCATGTGATCTCTACCTCCATTATTTGTTGATTTTAACAGCCATCCATTGAATAAAAACAATTAACCATAGCGATAATATGTATAAGATGGTGTGCAACTTACATGTAGTTGGAAAAGTGGTCCCAGAATATAAAAAGGTTGGAAACCATTGCTGTAATAGACTTTGCTGTAAAGCTAGTATCAGATTTCTTCACAGTAATTTTATCACATATTGTGACGATTCACATTATAATCACCGAACTCTGAAACCATAAGAATCAGCTATTTCATTGACTGTCAGTTTCATAGAGAAAGCATATATGTTTATTAGAATGTAATAGAAATCATCTTTAATGCAAATAGCAAGATTTTTGATAATATTCACCATGTTTTTTTTTATTATATGAATTGCAAGTTATTTTGATACTTTTCATTTTTTTACATCAGTAGGTTGTGTTATTTTGATGTATGGGCACACATTAATAAGACGCACAAGAAACCTTTTTTTTTCCCCGTAGTTAATTTTTTTCTTTCTAGGTCATTGTTTTGTATATGTCATGCTTACTATCTGACACGCATTGACATATTTCTGTGCCCTTTATTTTTTTTACATGCTTTGAAATATTGTCGTTGTTTTATCTCCCCAAAACCAAAAGCAGGATGTTTTTAGCAGCTGATGAAGTGAAGACAGAACCAAAAAACTGTTTTAGATTTGATGGGTTGTGGTGAACTCTGATAATTGTGCCAGGGTGAACCATGATATTTGTGTCAAAGTGAACTTTAATGCTGCCATCACTCTAACAGTCATATTTTCTCTCGGCATATATATTTTTTTTTTCTTATTTTTAGTTTGTGGTTGAGCTTGTTAAGAAAGCTAGGTGCTGCAAACTTCTATCTGAGCACTGACCCATAGACAGTGAAGTTAAGGTAGCCCTACCATGCCTTTCAGCACCTAGGGAATAAGGTATTGGTGCCCAGTATTTTCCTTGATCCATTGGCGCACTGGTCGACCACATGAAACTCTAAAGAGGACGTTGTTAAGAGAAGCCAGTTTAGTGGGCATAGCATCCCTTAATGAAGTTGAAAAACTCGCTGCAAACGGGAAAACTTGGCAAGCCCTATGTAACATTTAACGGCACGGGAAGGATGTAAGATTAGCACACTAAAGAGTTGTGTGGCCACAGATCCATTGTAGATCCAGAAGGATCCAGGTAGCCATTTCTATATTTGGTTGACCTCCGGCTGGATTCAAGCCATCAACATTCACCATATGAGATGAGTGCAATAACTACTTCACATTCAGGTGCCTGCCCCTGCAATGTCCTGTATTGTGGGTCATAAAGTGCTATAACAATTTGTTATTCATTAAGTCTCTTCTCATCACCATATAAAGCACTGAATCCTGTTAATGTTCACACACAAAAAAAAAAGAATAATAATTCAGTCATCTCATTGACTCATCATTTTGTTCCATTTCCATTTTTGTGCCATGTTTTTTTTTTCATTTCTTAAAAATCCAATTAAAATATCTGTTTTGTTTTCTTGCCAGTCCTTATTCATTTTGACATGTTTTTGTTGTTTTCTCATCCAGGTTTCTGACATGTTTTTATTGTCTCATGTTCATACATTTTATGTTTTTATTTTCATTGTATTGTAGACTTGTCCTTTTCTATGTCATGTATTTTAGACATATTTAACAATTAACTTTTTGTGTTGAATATTTTGCCAGTAACATATTTAAACATGTGGTTATCAATCACATTATGTTCGCTATGTATTATGTAGATGTACTGGGATATGCCTGCAATATCTTAGAAGAGCTCTCAAGTTTCTGGGGAATTCACATGAATTTTGAAATTGGAGACAAGTGACACATTTATCACATTTTTTTTGATAGGTCACTTTATAAATTAAATATTTATTCATATATTTATATACTTGTTCATTTTTTCTATACAGCATGGGCATATATCTTGAGTGTAATTTGTTGTAAATGGCTGCCAAATTTACTGTCATTTTACATTTGCCAGTTTTTTGTATTGTTTGTGCCAGATTTTTATCACCCAGAGAATGTATGTTTACTGTTGCCTATAGCACCATCACAGAGACATATCGAGTAAAATTAAACCAAAGATTACGGTCATAAACTTTTAAACTCATTTTTGTTTTTTGAGCAGCAGTAAATTTAGTAGTGGATGTTTGTTTCATATAAAGGTAAAGGTAACCCTGTCATGCCTTAGAGGCACATAGGGATATGGTGTTAGTGCCCAGATTTTCCTTGACCTGTCAGCACAGTAGAGGGTGATGTGGTCAGCATCATGCCTGGCTGCCTTTCCTTCCCCGACTCCAGAAGAAGTTGGGTACCCATTTCTGCGCTGGGTGACTGATTTGCCTCCAGCCGGATTCAAACCCTTGACCCTCGCCATGAGAGACTGGTGCACTAGCAACTTCGCCACTCAGACAATCTGTTTCATGGGATATCATAAAAGGTTAGTGATACATTGTAGTTTTCAGAAGCTGGAGAGGTTCTGTGCCCTCTTATTATCTTAATATTTATTAAAAGAAATATTGTAAACATTTTTTAATGACATTTTATAACTGAGAAAGTCACAATGTCAGCTTGGTAACATGCAGTACCTCGGCTACCATAATGAGAGGTTCTGTTGTCTGTAGTTTTCTAGTTGTTTGACACCAGTAACTGAATAATGTGAGTAGTTATAAATGATAGCAGTAGATGTAAACAGCAGATATCATAAGTTTTCCATGTCTGCTACCATCATCATCATCATCATCATCCACCACCAGAATTGATCATTGTGTTTTCTTTCATTGTGTTTTTTAAATGCTGTCCTCTTAGTAAATTTTGCTCCATTGATTAGCCTTTTTCAACATCCTACTGAACAACACCCGAGAACAAACGAATATTTTTTGTAATCAAATGGCACAAGCGCCATGCTTTTCTCAGAAATGATGTAGTTCTTAATTTGAGCATTTATGACAGTGTAAAATTATGAACTCCTTTCTACAGAACAAAACAAATATTTGTAAATATTTTTTTTATTTTTAAAAGAAAAGCACTTATGGGGCCAGCATTAGGATAAGACTTAATTATCTTTGCCTGTCATTAAATGTCAAAAATGTCATTCTTATCTCATTATTTTCTCGCCTTCGCTGTATTGTTTCAAAACTGTCGTCAGTGTCATCTTGGAATCCGTGAAATTCTTCACAGTTATCTCATTTTTAAAAAAAATTTTTGTGTGTTTCATCTTGCTCACCTAATGACAGAAACTGACTTGCAGATGGTAAGATGGATTTTAGAAGTAAGTTGTCTTACATACGAGCGTTGATAGAAATAAGTTGTCTTGCATTCTTTAATGAAAGTGCGTCATGTATGTCTTATATTGATAGGATTAAGTTGTACATTGTTCATTGATAGTAAATAAGTTTTCTTACATGCATTGTTAAATGTATTTTTGTCAAGATTAAAATACAGTAACCTATATATCGTACACTGAATCATATTGTAATCTTTTCTCATGTATTTCAATAGAAATAACTATTGAGTATTATAACAGTAGTGTAGAAGGTAATTTTTAAAATTCTGATTTACAAAATGGATGCACTAGTATTTGCAGTGCAGTAAACTATTTCTTCATGTGTACAAATCCCACTGGCAGTAGCTGCGTTACATGATTGCAAATGGTTATATGGGCGGAGTACAGGTTGGACATTAATGCTGATGGTTGCACACAGTCTTAAACCATTGATCACAGCATAAAAATGATTTATTTTAGCTTTTATAAAGTTGACTGTGATCCTGAATGGTTGTAAGTTGAATGAGTCTATCTTGGGGACCATCTGTGTAATCGTTTCTGTGCTCCATTGCTCTTAAAGTTATATTCTGCTGTTTTATGTTAGCGACCATCTCAGTCCCAAAATTTTGATGTGGGTATCATCTTTCTCACAGCATAACTTGTCTGTCATTGTAGATTTTCATCAGCTCATGCCGTGTGCCATA
Source organism: Achatina immaculata (assembly GCA_009760885.1). Taxonomy (NCBI): domain Eukaryota; kingdom Metazoa; phylum Mollusca; class Gastropoda; order Stylommatophora; family Achatinidae; genus Lissachatina; species Lissachatina immaculata. Next base: position 30,317,570 of record CM019699.1, read on the forward strand.
TCTGTTAGTGTAGATGTCATCTGTTGAAAAATATGCCATTTGTCAATTGTAGTTATGATTTGCTAACAGTATGTCATGTCTGTATTTAAATATGTCATCTGCTAACAGCATGTCATGTATTTGTAGATGTCATCTGCCAGCTGCATGTCATGTGTCTGTCATTACAGATGTCATTTAATAATAGCTCACAGTGCTAAGTAGTTGTCTAAGTTTTGCTGTGCTGTTGTGGATCTGCCAAGCTTCACTTTGTATGTTATATCTTTTTATATATATATATGACAGATGTGTCATCACAGATATCTGCACTCACTTGGTGTAGGCAAATGTTTCTCAGACTTTTTTGAGGAACTGCCCCCTCTTAATGGATTCATCTGTTTGCCCCTATCCAGGCAGTATTTCCCATTTAAGTAAGCTGTGATGTCACTGAAGATGTTTCCACCTTGGCTTGTTGTGTTTTGTATTGTGAACAGAAGTGGGCATTATGAGTACTGATAGAACATTTTGTATTGTGAACAGAAGTGGGCATTATGAGTACTGATAGAACATTTTGTATTGTGAACAGAAGTGGGCATTTTGAGTACTAAGAGAACCCATATGTGTTTACTTATAATGAAATGAGGCCAGTCATTTACAAACTATGTGTATGTGGGGCTTTTTTCACCATTTTGTCCCTCTCCAAAAACCACGTACATGTACATGAGTGATGAAATATAAAATCACATATACATACATGGATGATGAAATACACACTTAGAAGAAAGGGATTGTTTACCACAATTCATTATTTCCCTTGGTTTTGGATACTGGTAATAATGTGAACAAATGTTTGATCATGCAGTACAGTGATGTAGTAATAGTCCAGTCTTAAATTGACTCTTGTCTGAGAGATGGGACTTTAGTTAACATTCAGTGTTGTTAAACAGGCTTTTCTCAGTTCTTTGGTTTGTACTGTTAACACTCGGTGTTGTAGTGTTATATGAGGTTTGTGCTGTTAATGTTTAGTGCTATAGTGTCATATGAGGTTTATGCTGTTAACATTCAGTTCTGTAAAGTTACACAGGCATTTCTCACTTAACTTTAGGTGCTGTAATATGGTATGAGTTCTGCCCATTTAACATAAGGGGTGTAATTTTATATGGGTTATATTCAAGTAGCGTTCAGTACTGTAATTTTATGTGTAAGTTCTGCTTTATTAACTTTAAGTACTGTAGTGTTATACGGGTTTTGGTCAATTAACTCTTTGTATACCCGGCGGTTTTACATCAAATGACCAAGGGGGTAAATTTCATAAAGTGGAATGGGATGGTTGTCACGTTTAAAAGGATCACAAAGGCATAGTCTGATTTTGCAGTATGACATATTATACATTAGTTTAAACAGGAAAAGTTGTGTGTTGTTTTTCTAATAGAATTGTTTGTATATTGTTAGTATAGAACAGAAAAAAGAGCTAAGAACTGAGAAGAAAGAATGGAAAATTATGATGAAATAATTTCTCACTTACCCCTCAAGTTAATCCACTGTACTGGGTCCAATATGTCCAGAATGAATAAAACACCATTTCCTCACAGAAAATATACACTAATTATTTCTTTACAATTAATTTACGATCTACAATAAACTGAAAACATGAAAACACGAATGAGCGGCAGGCTATAAGCTTAGAAAAAAATTTAAAACAATTAAATTTTAACACAAATTGGCTCTGAATTCAAGTCCCATGTCTATGGTTTTTGATACTGGAAGGAAGTAATACTGCCAGCTTTGCCAGATTTTTTAGTATAGTTAAGATAAATTCAAATTTGGAGACCAACGCATACCAAGATGGCTACACTGTGTGGGGGTAGGCGCACTGATGTAGACCCCCATCCACGCAAGCCACGTCAAGGGGCATATAAAGAGTTAACATTCAGTGCTATAAATAGTGTTATATTACAGCAGGGACAATTGTGATTATTATTGATTGTTCATAGTCAAGTCCAGCATCATATGAACAAGTGTTGGAGTCACTCGGTAACCAAGGAAACAGGCTTTGACACATTAGATTGTATTGATGAGAGGATACATATGACTGTATCACATATATCTTTGATGAATATTGTTACATTGTCTTATCTCCATTGGTCTGCTGTGTCAGACTGGTCTCTGTAGTTGCCCTTTGTTGATTATGTTAAAGTTTGAGAAAAATATATCTATATAATTCCAGAAAGTTCTTACAGCTTGCCCTATTTGTATTTAAGATGAGTACAGGAAGACAAGATTTTAGTCCCCAGAAGAAATTTACATTCATATTTAAGATGAGCTGTATATATTCACAGCAACTATGGAATAATTATGTTTGAAGAAAAATGCATTCATTATATATAACTATATATATATGTGTGTATATGTAATATATAGATGATTAAGTTTTTTAATGTTTTAAACCATGTAGGTCTAAAACAAAAAAAAAAGATTAGTTTCTGCAATAAGAAGAAACTGTATGACAAAACTGTATACCAAACAAAGGAGCAAACTTGTCTCAAGATTTCTTTGTAACAAGATGTAGACGTCGGTAGCTAATTTCAATGTTCAGTCACCACAAATGAGCATCGATCAGTTTGAATGGGTAAGATTTTTTGGCATGATGACTTTTGTTCTTTTTTTTTTCATACTGTCAAAAGAGAGATACAGACCTATACTTCGGTGTAACTTCGCTGTAATGTAATTAATGTGCGGAGAAAATAGCATAGGAAATTTAATCGCGTTTAAAAACACGATACTAATAGTAAGACACATTGTTGATAGTTATCATTGTTGAACTCCATCATTTGATGTGTGCCATGGTCATTAAAGACTGCAGTTAAATGAGGTTCTTAAAAACTTCTTATAGAATGTGATTTCCATTTTTTCATCTCCTTTAAGTTCTATAGGACAAGAGTAGCAGACTTTTCATATATTGATCATAGTTCTGAAGTAGACTTTATACAAGTTGTCACAGTAAACTGTCATATTTTTTTTTAAAAAGTCATCTCTGACAATAATCATATTTCTGGAGTCAGCTCTGACAATAATCGTATTTCTAGAGCCAACTCTGACACTTGCAACAAAACCTAACCAACTTTAATAAAAATACATTTGAAATTTGTTTCCAAATATAATTATGAAATAAATAAAACTTTTTTTCGTGCGTTTACTGATGCAGTCACAGCACTACAGCACACACCAGTGCGTAAGCTGCTGCAGTAAATTTGTCACGTTCTCATCCTGTGTCTAAGCTTAGCATATCCATTTCACTAAGCTTATTTCCAGTAGAATTTTTTGTTGGTACTTGTAACAGTCCTGGACCAAACATGTCATAATTCTTGTTGTAGGATCTGTACATCATCTGTCCAGATGCTAAGATAAGCTTTATGTTAACTTGTTTTGTAATGAACTTTTCATGCGTTTTTTTTTTTTTTTTTAATAATGTGAAGACCATAAATATGTGCATATGGAGAGCAGAGTCAGAATATTATTTTTTTTATTTTTCTGCACTTTTTTTTTTTCACATATAACTTTTTAAAATTAATTACTAATTCTTGTCGATGCCATATGAGAATTTGATTGTTAAAAAAAAAAAATGCTACTACTTCAGACTCTCAGAACTTCACTTAAAATATCAACCATCAAATATAAACTTAACTTTAAATATCAACCATCAGATATGTCTGATGATTTTAACACATATCAAGGGAGCAAAAGAAAAATAAAAGAAGATGAAGTATTGGAACAGTCGAATTTTAAAAAAGAAAATAAATAAAACCAATGCCATGACATGTTGGAGAACATAACAGAATACCAGAAGCCAGGGTACATTGATACAGGTTGGTGAACAATATAGGATTCAGGTTGTCTAGGTGCGCAGTGAAAACAAAGAACAGAACTAGTTGTAGGGAGGACAGTTGCTGCCAACCTTCCCCAGGGAAATGACACATGATGATGATGATGGTGATGAAGGCATCATAGCAGAAATCAAATACGTCTTTGAGGTTTTTTTATTTTTTTACCAAAAAAAAAAAAAAAGAAATATTTTTCTGAATGCGAAAGTTTTGAAAGATGAGCATAACATATGTTGGTAAAACATCATACAGATATCGTCATTACTGACTGACTGATTTTTTTTCGTTCATTGAGTGGAAGAATGTCATTATTATTGACTGTAAATAGTTTTTTTTTTACTATATTTTTTTATATCTATTGTCATTACATTCAGAAATATAATTGTGATTGCCATACTCTTTTCTATCATGACAGAGTACGCTAGAGTGCACTCTGTCACCTTTAGTTGTATACATTTTTTGATTGTCCATCAAACACCAATTTTTTTTTTTTTTTATTGGTGGGTCTTTATACATTCTAAATAAACACTGCTTATTACTGTTGTATAATGTGTCATTGTGGTCATACTTGTGTTACGTCTGTTATACAAGCATGTTTAGCATGTTATTGTTTGTACGTACATAAGCTCACCATCAAATGACCCAGGTAACTATCTCAGAAGTTTTGTTTTTTCTTAACTATCTGAGATTATTGTGTTTTTTTCCTATGAGAACATGTTAGAGGTGAAGATAGATGCATCGTAGCATGTAAGACTCATGTCAGATATAGTGTTAGTGTAGATATCTTCTTCGAGCCGTTGGCATGCCAGAAGGTGATGTAGCCAGCATCATGCCTGGCCACCTTTCCTTCCTCTTTTGCAGAAAGGAGCCAGAGTACCCATTTCTACAGCTGAGCGACTGTACTGACTCCAACCAGGTTCTAACCACCTACCTTTGCCATGAAAAACGAGTACATAACCTCTTTACTCCTCAGGTGCCCCTTCTGTGAGAATATTCTCATTTAAGTGTGAGGTGAGGGTTCTTGAAAAACAGTAGATACTCTTTAATCTGGTCTTAGCATTGTTAAACATATGATAACTATAACCAGGTCTGTCTGGTCTCAGCATTGTTAAACATATGATAACTATAACCAGGTCTGTCTGGTCTCAGCATTGTTAAACATATAACTTTAACCAGGTCTGTCTGGTCTTAGCATTGTTAAACATATGATAACTTTAACCAAGTCTCAGCAATTACGATAAGTTTAACAAGGTCCCTGCATTGTTAAGTATATGATACACAACAGTGGTTCATAACGTCTGTCAGTGCTGCTGACAATTTATTCAGTATTATGGATTTTTGGCTTTCACTACCAAACTAAATATTTGGAAAACCCAGTACGTTGTTCTTAGTGCATTATCTTTTAGTCAAATGGCAGCAGTTAGAGAAACAGATGCTAACCACTGAAAATACAGGAAATGGTGGCCGGGGGTGTTAAATTTTCAACAGAATTTGCAAATATATAATATACTGATTGCATCTCTACCCATGTTTCCATTTCATTCAAGGTAAGTCCATCTTTCTATCAGACGGTTGATTCAGTTCATTCAGAAGCTGTGCACAGCAAATAATCAAAGATGGCGGCTCAAAAGAAATATAAAATGACATACAATTATTGCATTTTTGTACGTGTGACATGAAAGGTGAGCAGGAAATGTCGAATTGATAACTGAAGCAGGGCAAATTTTGCATTTATCCGTGAACCGTTTAGTAAGATACTAAGACAGTATTTGTGGCAGAGATGATCAGTATGGTAAAATGCCATAAAATAATTGCAGGTGCATAGATGCAGAAAAGTGTATCTCTGGATATGAGTGTCACAGCTCCGAAGTAAAGTGATGCTGATTTGTTTCATCGTTAGACAATGTCACTTTAGATTAATGTTGTATATACATGTCCATTTGTTGGAGATTGTATTAATCTCATTACCTTATATTTTCTGGTTTTAAAATGGAAGCTTAAGCCAGATCAATTCACATTTCTCTGCCCGTTGTCCTTGATATGCCAGGTGTTGTATTTTTTTCCTAGCCTTTGTTCCAGTTCATGTTTTTGATGTGCGGATTTGTGTCATGTACTATTTTATAAAGAATCAAATATGAACATCTCAAATGAATTTTTTTGTGTTTGCGTATTTTGTGTTGTATGTTTTTTAAAAAATTTTTTTCATTATTATTACCTTGGCTTAGATGGTGGGGTTGTTGTAATATGAGTTGGAGTTTAAGATGAGTTGGAATTGCTGTGTAAGGTGAACTGGAGTTGTGTAAGATGAGTTACATAAGAGGAACTGAAGTTGTCATGTTGATTTGCGTAACTGAGGTGATGAAAAGTCATCAAATTCTGTGAAGAAGTTGGGGTGGCTGTATAACTAAACTAATAGGGCAACACATGGAGGGTCACTCTGCACAACCATACAGCATCAATCATTCGAAGAGAAGCAATGACCAGAATTGAAGACAGACCATACAAGATCAAGATACTGAACCTTGCAATACAAACATTTCTATTAACTGTGGCTGATCATGCAAATCTAGTATTGTTCATATCAGTCATGAGCAAAGCTGCTCGGCAAAACAATGCTCTGTACGTTCCACAAAAAAAGGGTTATCATCTCTGCATATCAGACAGGTCCATAAATGATCTGATCTCCTCCAGTGAAGGAGGATCTGTTCATGGTGCATGAACTCCACAGCACCAGTGAGAACCCCTGATAAACGGGAGGTGATGAGTGTGGTTCAGTTACACATCTACATCTGAGACTGACCCAAAGACCATGTCCTTATTGGCTCAGCCAGTTTTAATTTATCAGGATTCTCACTGGTGCTACAGGCCACGCTCACTGTGCCAAGATCCTTCTCGACTGGAGAAGACTGGAGCACCTATGGCTGTAAGTGATTTCATAGCTGGTGTTGCCAGTCAAAAGGAGAAGAATGGGTTGTGGTGGGGGAGGTAATCAGACAGCAAGAATGTTGATCCTAAACAAACTATCTTACATCCTTCCCATGCCACTAAACGCCACATAGCGGCCGGATGTTAATTTGGCAAGATTTCCTGTCTTCTGAGAATCACTATGAGAAGAACAAGGGAAAAGATAAAAATGGAAATAGCAGATGAACAGTTTAGATTTGTTGAAGGGAAAACACAATGCCATTTATGCTTTACGAACACTAACAGAAAGAGCTTTACAGAAAGATCTCTACTTATGCTTCATTGATTACACCAAGGCATGCGACAAGGTGAAACATGATGAAATTATTAAAATGCTTGAAGACATCAATATAGATGGCAAAGACCAGAGGATTGTAAAACATCTATACTGGCAGCGAGAAGTAGCAATTCGAGTTGAAAATAGAACTGGGAAATATCTATAAATATCTTACTTATAAAACAAGGGGTGTGACAAGGATGTGTACTATCTCCAGACCTTTTTTCTCTGTACAGCAAGAATATTCTAAGAATGATCATCACAGAACCAGGCATAATAATTGGAGGATACAATATTAACAACCTTTGGTATGCTGACGACACAGTAACGATAGCTGAGAACCAACAAGACCTGCAAAATCGCTTGGATAAAGTTGCCAAAGAAAGTGAACAGAAAGGCCTTACTTTGAACATCAAAAAGACAGAGACTGTGGTTATATCTAAGAAACAGAATCCACTAACATGCAGTATAAAATTAAACGGAACTATTCTAAAGCAGGTGCAAAAATTCAAATACCTTGGAGCAGTAATAACTTCAGATGGGAAATGCAGAACAAAAATTAGGAACAGAATAGGCCAAGCAAAGACTGCATTTCAGAAAATGAGCAACATATTATCCAACACATCTTTATCAATGAATGTTAGAAAATGAGTCCTAAAATGCTATATTGAACTATCTTGTTATATGGAAATGAATCATGGACAATAGGCAGGTCTGCACAAAAATCACTGAGGCAGCAGAAATGTAGTTTATTAGAAGAATGTTGCAAATCCCCTGGACAGCAAAAATAACTAATGAAGAATTTATGAGAAGATCTGGAGAGACAAAAAATCTTGTCAAAAAGATAAGAGAGAGACAATGTACTTTCATAGGACATGCAATAAGAAGAGGGGACATTGAAAATATTATAACAACAGGAAAAATAGAAGGAAGTAGATCAAGAGGAAGACCAAGAGAAATGATACTGGACGGTCTGACGGGATGGTGTGAGAGGAGATCAACTGAGCTGATGGCCTGCATGAAGGAACGTGTACTCTGGAGAAGCATAATAGCCAACGCCAGTCGGCACAGCACCTGATGATGATGATGATACTAAATTTCCCCAAAACATATCCTTCGTTTTCTTCTCTTTCTGTACCAATCTTTGCATTATAATCAATAAATCACTAGATAAGAGAATATCTTATCATATCCTCCCCATGCCGTTAAACGTCACATAGGGCTTGCAAAGTAGTTTGCCAATTTTTCCTGTCTTCGGTGAGTCTTCCAACCTCATCAAGGGATTTTATGCCTGTTACTTTGGCCTATCTTAACAATGCCCTCTTCAGAGTCTCACGTGGTCTGCCTCTTTTTTTTTTTGGCCTGTTGTGTTCCACTTGATAGCTTGTTTTAGGATTCTCTGATCATTTCTTCTCATCAAGTGACCAACATATGTCCATCTCCTTTTCCTGATCACCCATGAGACTGGTTGTTGTTCAGTTATCTGTCTTATCTCTGCATTGTTCTTGAATTCGTTCCACTTGATGCCAAGTATTTTCCTTAGGCATTTGTTTTCAAAGAGTCTAATTTCTTCTCTATTTCTTTAGTTGTTTTCCAGCTTTCACATGCATAAATTAGGATGGATATTACATTTGAATTAAATAGTCTTAACTTGGTAAGATAAGAGAATAACTATATATGAAATGAAATATTACAGAATGGCACTTAGAATATCATGGATAGAAAGAAAATCAAATAAAGAGATATTAACGGGATTGTCGCATCTAGCTTCTAAACACCATCAAAGTTAGAAAGATGAGATATTTCTGCCCATCAAGAGACACGTGGTGTGGAGAGGTTGATAGCAAAAGGCATAGTGGCTGGCAAAAGGGACTTGGGGCATCATGGATAGTCTGAATGTCATTGTGAGGTTTTGGTCAACATGGTCAAGATCACACCGCATTCAGGGAGGCATTGAAAGGGACAACATTCTGGAAAGGACATGTCAAATGACACTCTGGCTTACACACGCCTTTGGATGATATGGGACACCTTGCAAAACAGCCGGACCTCCAATGGTCCATGGCTGTTTAACGAATACTCTTGACTACCTAATCTCTGTAGTGAGAAGTCCCGACACGCCTTGATAGATTGTGCTCTTTCCTATCAGAAAAGGGCAATAACACAAGGAATACGATCTTACATCGTTAATACATGGATCCCCTCCCCTGCATGCACTTAACCCGACAACAGTTTCTTATCCGGTATTTCAAAATGGCGTCAAGAGTTTGCTAACGACTTCTGGTCATTTATACGTTGAATGTGACAACTGCGATCACGATATACTGACAGGTAATGCCAAAATGCGTCTTTTGATATGTTCTGTTGTGATACTCTTTGTGGAAGAAGCAGCAGTCGACTGCAGTCGTATTTTGGAAGACAATGATGGGTACAAAGCAGTTCAAGCAGTCACGCCATCTCCCTTATAGTATAGCAAGTAGTAAATGACATAACCTAGATAACTCATCATGTAGTAGTCAGTTATGGCGATTTATTAACATAATTTACCATATTTCTTTCATCTGTCGTTGTCTCATCTTTTTTTCCCAGCATATCTGTCTATCAAGTGCCGTGCCAGCTGACTTTGGTGGTCATAACTCTCCACAGTCCTATGTTCTATGTTGCCCCAATGAGTTGTTCTGATGCCTTCTTTCCATGCCATCTTGCCAATGCATCTAGGACATTGTCTCTTGGTCTACATCGGCCTCTTTCCCCCTCTGACTTTCCTGTTGTCACAGTGTGTTCTAAATTGCCTTTTTTCATGACATGCCCTATAAACTTTGACTGCTGTAATTGTTCCTGCATATGCAAAGAAAATTGCCTCCGTCGAAGTTCTTCAGTTCGTAATTAGTATACTAGGACCTTAGGTTTAAAAATGTATCAACCATTCTTTGAGTATGGGACAGTCCTGTATTTTGAAGATTTGTCCAGGGATTCATATTACTTCAGCCGTGACACCTAAGAGATGAAAGACAGAATGTCGGATGGACCTGCACACCCAGTTCTTATCCTTTTAAAGTTTTTCGTTCACTGGTACCTCATCATCTTGCGCCATCTCAAAAATGAAGAATTGGCAGAAATGATTCTCCAGCTTATTTTGTATCATATTTTCATAATGAACCAGGTCAAGCTGGTTCCTGTTCATCTCTTGTCCACTGACCTACATCTTTGTTGCCTCACTGGTCATTTTCCTTTAACTTTGTGAAAAACCAGTACCTATATTAGACATTAAACGTACATCATCATCACTAGATAGGTGAGTGTGGATGCCTTTGCTTTTCCACAGATCTCCCATTTTGTTATGCTTTCAGCACACACAATATATGACTTTTCTATCATGTTATGCTGTCCATTACCTTCACTTAGTGCTTTCCTCTACCTTTCTTTCCTTGTAACAATGTCCTCTTTAGAGTTTCACGTGGTCGACCTCTTCTTTCTTCAGCCTGTTATGCTCCACTTGAAAGCTTGTTTTGGTATTCTCTGATTGTTTCTTCTCATCACATGGCCTACATATGTCCATCTTATTTTCCTGATCACCCATGAGACAGGTTGTTGTTTGCTCATCTGTCTTATCTCTGCATTGTTCTTGAATTCGTTCCACTTTATACGAAGTATTTTCCTTAGGCATTTGTTTTCAGAAGAGTCTAATTTCTTGTCTATTGTTAATTAAATAGTTTGGATAGTTAAATAGTTCAATGAATTAAATAGTTCAGATAATTAAGTAGTTCAGATAATTAAACATGCAGGAATGTAATGTACCCAGTTTATAATACCGCAGTTATTACACAGTTTATAATACCGCAGTTAAAGTCTAAAATTCATTATTGAATGCAAGAGTATTACTGCTGTATTTTAAACAGTGATTTATTACACAAAATAATTGATTTTTAAAAAAAAAAACTGTTTGTAAATACATGTAATAACCAAAACATTTTGAAATAACTGTACATGTTTATTACACAGATATGCATATATTTATTTATACCTTTTATATACATCGTTTCTGTTGTCAAATTTCCTCTTAAATAAATTTTAAAAAAACAAAAAAACAAGTGACAAGAAAAAGAACAAATACATAACTGAGCCAAAGCTCAAAGAGCGTTGAGAACTTTCACGATATTAGTATTTGAAGATTTAGACTCTATAGGACTGAAAGCTGTTAATGATTTTTTTTTAACTCTGAGCTACGGAAATCTTTTTTTTTTTTTTTTGCGGCAGTGGTTTGGATAATTAATGGTTCGGAAGGTTGGCGTTCAGATGACTGATGTTCTGCTGTAGTTTTTTTAAAGTTTCTTTTTCAGCTGTTCTGTTTCTAGCTGTATGTGAAGTAAGACCAAGCTACTGAAATATTTTGAAGTTAAAAAAAGCTGGTATCTAATAGGACTAGTTACGATGATGATTTCAATAGTTTGACAAAGGGATTATGGGAACACATCGGACAGTCCATTGCGAGAGTGTAATCCCAAAATAATGAAGAACGCCTAGTGTAGCAACACCAAGGAGATGTGTCAGTGCCCATATGTCAGTGCCCCTATGTCAGTGCCCATATTTTCTTTAACTTGTTTGCACATCGCAGAGTGATGATGGTCAGCATCACTTCTGTCTACCTTTCATTAGGATACAGCACCCAAGAGGTTTAAGTTGAGTTTCAGACCCGTGATAAGTTCTTTTGCCCAACCATTGTGTTTAGAGGCTGCATTCTGGGATCCACTGAATTTGTTACTCAATGAGGCTTGTGAGGCAGGGCTTTGGCAGTTGTTATTAGGCTTTTTTTTTTTTCTAAGACTCTGAGGTCAGGTAGGGACAATGGGGTCATGCCATCTCCAGCTCTGAAAGATAAACTGATAAAGGAAGATTGTCTAGTTTGATATATTTTATGGATGAGGGCAGAAAAGAAATGATATGAGGTAAATTACAGTCAGATTGTGGAAGTTAGATCAGGTAAACTGACCCAAAAGATGACAATAGATGCCTGGAAGACTGAAGAGATGCAGGATTGTTTTAAATTTACAAATTTTCTTATTTTCAAGTAGTAAAGAAAAGACTGTGATGAAGTAAACATTTATTTCATTATTTTGAATTATCATCTTTCCATATGTTTGAGCAGCTAGGTAATTGTAATAAGATTCATAATGTATCTTAGTATTATAATCTAGAACATTCCATTATACATAATTTTTGTTTTTTTCAGGGTTAGAATCCAGAATGTTCTGCGAGATAGATACCTTCTTTTCAGTGTTAGAATGTAGAATTTTCCTCATATTTATGAAGTCAGTTTCGCATTTGGGCAGAATTTCTTCAGATTGACGGGCACCGAGGTTAACCTCCAAAAGAAAAAAAGGATACCTGGGTTCTCCGAAGGAAAACAGTGGCAGTGAGGAGAGGTGCTGACGTACTTTCCTCAAGTGCTGTAGTGGCCTAGAAATGTGAAGGCACTAACATTTCACACCCCTACAGTGTGCAGATGCTATGGGACATGGAGATTGAAATGAAAACAAATTACAGAGAGGAACCACCAGTTTCATTATTTGAATCTATAATTTTCCATACACTCCATTACTACAACAAACTGTAGTGATATACATAATATATCTCAGTGTTAGAAAATAGAATTTTCCTTATAATGCAGCAATGAAAAGAAATTTAGAGTGGCAGTGATTTGTATCATTTGAATCCAGAATTTTTCCTTATCTCTCAGTAATGAAAGTAGATTATGAAGTAGTCATTTATCTGGTTATTTCCTCACATGTTGCAGCAGTGGAGAATGATAAGACAGTGATGATAGAGAAGTTGAGCAAAAGTAACCCATCAAACAACATGGACACCCAGAAAAGTGTACAGGCTGAAAGTGATGTTGAAACGAAGGATAGGGTTGAGCAACCAGAGCTGGACAATGACCAACAGAGCGGGCTGCCTGAGGTTCATGTGCTGTACCTTAATATTCCACCCAGTGATGAGCCACAGGTGTTGGATCTCAGCAGTCTCCTAGCACAGGAAGGAATACAGGTTTGAGTCTTAAGTTCAGTTTCAGCAAGTTGAAAATAGTGGAGCTTGAACATATACGGTAAAATGATATATCTTACATCCTTCCTGTGCCGTTAAACATCACATAGGGCTCACATGGTAATTTGCAAAGTTGTCCTGTTTTCGGCGAGCTTTTCAACCTCATGAAGGAATTTTATGCCTCATAAGAGAGGCCACCTCTCTTAACAGTGTCCTCTTTAGAGTTTCGTGTGGTTGACCTCTTTTTCTTCAGCCTGTTGTGTTCCAAAAACAGTACATATCACATTTTAGACTCAAAAGACGGAAATGTAAGAGAATGATTGTGATTTAAACACTGAACTCCTATAAGGTCAGCAACCATCTAGCCAGGAGAGTACAGTGCACTGTCTACTCGGCCACTTGCATCCCTACATGCCAAGTTGATAGTGAATCCTGGGATTGGTGGTTGCTTGTCCTGCGGCGGTCCTGGTTGCTGGTCAGTCCAGGGTTTGAGTCACAGTTGTTCTATCAGTACTTTTCTTTCTCTCAAAGTACATTCCGCTGTTTTTTCAAGGCTTATCAGGCATACGTTGTTCTCTTCGCTTAAATTTGAGTTTAACTTACACATGTCATTTCTAAATGCTTTTGTTTTATATTTAACATATGTATATCATTGCAAAATGCTATTGTTTTTTTGGTTTGTTTTTTTTTTGCACTTCAGTGAAATAGCACAAAAAAATAGAAAAACAAAATGATAGCATTTTACAGTGACATGCATTTGTTATCTATCAAGTGCCACAGTAGTGTAGTAGTTAGTGTACTTGCCTGCTGATCAGAATTTCCCTGGTTTGATTTTGCACCAGGGTGGAATTTTTTTCTGGCCAGCCAGCACTGGGCTGAGCCCAGCCTCTAAAAGCCTGGGGTTTCCCAAAGAAAACGAAGGCAGCGAGGACAGTTGCTGCTTCCATACTTCACATGCTGTGGTGGCATAGAAATGTGAGGGTACTAGCACTTTACACCCCTACGGCATACAAATGCTATGGGACATAGACAGAAATGAGATACTGGACACATCTCTCTATATCTAGGGGGTGAAATGTTCTGAATCAGCATTGACATAGCATCTTGGATGGAAGGCACTAAGCTACTTCCACTTTTCCACTGCTTTCAGCCTCTAAGGATTCTCCCTGGTGCCGCACGGTGCATGCACTTGTGCTAAGATCCTCCTTCCAATGATGATCCTAAACTATTTTAAACTGTGTTGTTTTACTCATTGTGAAATGTAGACATGTGGTGGCAGTCATACTTCTCCTGTTTGTGTGGTCTTCAACTTTTCTTATCACATCAGGTAGCTTATTTTATGATTTGTCCCACAGAAAAAAATGATTAGTTATTAATGGCTGTGTAGTTCACCTCATAGATTACATTACTTTTGTTGGGTAAAATCAAGATTTTAGATTATTGTGAAACTTTGAGAGCATGTCAGACCAGAGGAAAAAAAAAAGTTTCATCAAGATGGATTCTGGGATGCTTTCTGTTACATCTTTCTTGTTAGCTCGTAGCTTCACTGTAAGAGTGTAACCTAGCCATTTTATATTTTTTAGATAGAAATGTAACAGTAAAATTTTTGTTTCCATGCCAGTAAGGTGTATTGTGTTCTAAATAGAAGTGGAAAATTTAAAATTTTAGATGATAAGTCAGGATTTTGGATATCTGGCCATCATTTGAACTGTCCTTTTGTATGGTGTCAAATGTTATGTGTTTAAATCTTTCCCAAATGTCATTGATGTTCTTTTATTTGTGTCTGTACATCATCTTTAAATTATTTCTTGTCTTTAACCTTTTCATTTTTCTTCATCTTTTTACATTCATCAGAATGTAAGGAGATTTTCTTTATTCCCAGAAAGTATCTGGAAACATTGTTTTGTTTTGATTCTTTTTCTTGTCATATTTGTATTTCATATACATTGTAGATGGTTGAGTCATCGGAGTCGGCAGATCAGATTTCTGATGACTGTCATGTCAACGGATCTCAGGACATTGTGATTGAGAGTGACAGTGGAGCTGGAGTCACCGTGATTTCTAACCACTCAGAGACGCAGTCCAAGAGGCAGTCAGCCCACGCATTACTTCATTTGTCTAAATCACAGAGCGACGGAAGTGACCTTCAGGTGTCAGACATTCTCGCAGCTCATCGTCACTCGGAACATGTGATGAGTGAAGAAGAGCAGGTGTGAAAGTTGTATTTGTTAGTTGTGAATTGTAGCTGTTGTTGTTGCTCCTTGGCTAGGAAGAGGCAGGCTTAAATGAATTCCCTTTGCAGAGATAACTAAGGCAATGGTGAAAGAACACCCAACATGTGCCAAAGCTATCCCCAGACCATTCATCTCCTCTAGTACATGCCAAGTATGGGTGAACCACAGCCTTCGGAACTGATCAAGACTATCATAGGGATAACAAGCTAGAACAACCAGACAGATGCACAAAGGAATCTCTGGCTATCAAGTATGTAGAGAAACACCTCCCAAATAGCAGCTGGACACATGCCTGTGCTTACAGAAAACAGATGTGGCCAACGCCTACATCAGTTAAAGAGAAGCTGCATGAGGATGTACGCCAACTCCGGCTGACCACCGATTACTTCAGAAGTGTACAAGTCAACATCTGACAATGATCAAAGAGGATGTTGCTTTGTTTGCCTGGAACTGTAACCAGGTTATTCCTTGAGGCCACCGTGGTGAAGGTGTTGAAGCACAAGCATCTTCTAAGATGGGGAGTGGGTTACAGTAACTATTTTGTGCAGACCCAGAGCGAAGTGAAGCTAAAAAGCAGGAAAAGATGGAGTGGGGGTTTTTATTTTAGACAACTCCACGGCCATGGAGACTACAGCAATCCCTGCCCCCCTTAACCAGGCTGATCATGCCACTGAGAGCACCAACATAGTGATGAGACAGGGTCTTGATCAACTACAGTTTGCTATCCCTGAACCATCAGCCAGCTATGGGTCACTGATTTGCTGTTTCACACTGTGTGGGAATTGTTTCAGGAGTGACTGTAATTGACGAGTGAAATATTGTACTTGAGCTGTGTCTTGTTCGTCAGTCCAGCAGTGACATGTGTCCTACATGACTAAAGGATATCTAAAGGGTTGCGGAAGCAGATAAGACCCTCAGCAGTCCCATTAAAGGATAAGTTATTTGGGGAAAAAAAAAACACACACACATACATAATACAATAGATATCAAATTTTATATATATATATATTAATAATAGATATCAGAATATCCTGTGTATAATAACTAGATAAAGAAATTATACAAGGTAGACAAGAGGTACTATTCTATGGAAGTGAATGCTGGAAAATGCCAAAACCATAGAAAACAAGTTGAATTCTTTCCAGACTAAATATTTACGAAGAATTAGAAAAATATTTTGGCCAAACACCATAAGAAATAACATCTTGTTGGCAGAGATGCAGATGAAGCCACTGACAGCAATTATTGAGGAAATATGCTGGCGATGGTTGGGACATGTGCTCCGAATGACTGACAAATCACTACCAAAAATAGCACTAAGATGGACACCACAGGGGAACAGAAGTAATGGTAGACCAAAAGAGACATAGAGAAGAACAACAGAAAGGATGTTGAGAAATAGAGGGCTCACCTGGGCAAGTGCAGAAAAAAAAAAAGCAAAGGACAGGCATTTGTGGAAAACCTTTGCAGAAGCCCCATGTGCCCTGGGCACTTAATGTTCAGAGAGAGAGACACGAGGTGGATCTATACATTTGCTGTATGAAATAAGATAACAGTTTGCTAGTCAGCCATGTGTGTTCAGTGTTCTTTTTCATATTAATGATCTTGTTTCACACTCGTTGAAAATGTTTGCTAGTCTCAGATAAAATGCCAAAGTATTTAAATAGTCTTTTTTAATTCGTTTGCATTAAGCATTGTTTTTTTTTTGTGCGTGGGTGCGTGCGTGTGTGGGTTTTTTTGTTTCTTTGTTTCTTTTTTTGTATATATATATATATATTCTTACTTACAGAACACATCAGCTGAAGCTCTGTTACAGCTGTCCTCAGAGACTGGTGCAGGAACTTATATTGTAGATGAGAATGGAACTATGATTCCAATCACCCACATGAGGTAAACAAACACGAGTTTTAGTTTTTCTGTTAGTCTCAAAGTGAATTTAGGAAGTAGGTGCATAAATCTGAGACTTAATGGGCATGTTTCTGAATGTCCTAAAATCCAGAGTGTTCTTTCTTCAATGTTGAAACATTTTTTAAAAAACCGTGTCCTTTGGCATGTGCATGCTGTCGAGGTGTGGATTGTTATGCTTTCTCATTTCTAGGCCATAGAATTGTCACATAGGGAAGCCAGCACTTGTCCTTGTGACATTTGTTTTCTCAGGAAAGCTGTGGGTTCCTATTTCCTGAGGCTGGGCTAGCCTAAATGCCAGTTGGTCCGAAAAGAAAATACTTTCCATCCAAAAAGCAGGAGAATTGAACCTGAGATCTTCTGATCAAAAAACTTACACGTTTTCATAGGCTTTTGTGGCAGAGCAAGAGTTTCTGCCTGGGACTTAGATTCTTTGGGCCAGTCTGGTTGTATGGATCTTTGCACAATCTGCCCTCATCTTGCTGGGATGCATATAGCGGGTTCATGGTGTTACCAAATACTGTGTGAGATACCGCATGGACTTTAGGTCCAATCAGATTCTTTTCCATTTTCTCAGTATGTGCTGGCAAGTGGCAGCGACAGAGTTTAAGGTCCTTAAATACTAAACATTGTCTGATATTATATATTAATTTCTGTGTAGATGAAAGAGAGATCAATTGAAAAAAATATTGATTATTTAATAATTCTGTAAAAGTCAATGCAGAGTAGTGACCAAAGATTACAGTGAATATCCAGGCAGAAAATTGATACCGTGTATTCAACATTGATTTGCTGTAACGCTCTAATCATAACTGTGATCAAATATAATGCTCTAATTGTATGAGAACCTGTACCCATGAAAGTACAGGTTTCAGATATTTGAGAAAAACATACTTCACAATGTACAGGGATCTCTCGTGATGGTCTGTGGATGTAATTATACCATGTGCACTTACTATCAGTCCAATGTGAGTTGCCCAAAACCAGTTAATCTGATCATGTTTAGTAAGCTTGTTTTGTCTGTCTGTATTACAAATTTAACTGAAGGCTCTATTTTAGTGGGAATAGCGCTGGGTTGAAAACCCACTAATAATGTCCTGCTTCAGTCAAAAGCAGTGTTAAAAAAAAATGATATCTGGCAACGCCCAAATACACTGTACTGTCATTCTGGTAAAAACATAATATTCAAGTAAAAATTAGATATGAAATCAGAAGTCCCAGTATATGAAATAGAGACCTTGTTCCACTTTGTTTGGACAGTTTTATAGATTTCTGTATCTAGGTCAAACACTTTGCTGGAAGTTGAAGATACAGGGGTGACTACCATTGCCATTTGCCAGTGCTGGTGCGGGAGAGAGTTCATTTCCCAGGAGGACCTTGACCGACATAAACTAGCACACAAGTACCAGACTCAGGGCAGGTTGGTCATTGTGTCCATTTCTCGTTAAAATGAACAAAGAGACAAAAGCTGTACTTCTGATTTCTTTTTTTAATAAGTGTCATATTGAGAAAGAAACTGATGCAAAAGATCCAAGGGGCAAAGATGGCCGTGTGAGAATAACCGCATGATTATTGGCACAGCAAACCAGATCTGGCTAAGATCCCATCCTATGTCCCTATTGTGGTACTAATAACCGACCAACTGGTGTGGAAAAAGAAAACCATTTGAATTGATCAGAAACACCAAGGATCTTACAAGGTGAATCATGATTGCAAGTGCTATCCAGCACAGCAATTAATAATAATAGTAATAATAATAATAATAACTTTTTTCTGTTTCAACGTGGCTAAAAAGTTAGGTCCCGTTGTGTCTCGAATTTTACCAAGAGGCTGATTTCTTGGATCGACTTCAGATGAGCCACAGAAGTATTACACTCCCCACAAAGAACATGGTACCTATTCTCCTTCAACATATCATGACTTCAGACAAGCCACAGAAGTATTACACTCTCCACAAGGAACATGGTACCTATTCTCCTTCAACTAACAGGAGTTTCCAGGTCTAATGGAAGTAGAACAAGACAAAATGTCACATGATGGAGGGAGATTTTTAGACTGGAGATGCTGCTGAGAGCAAGTGGTTAGATTGCTTGAAGGAAGGTCTGTGATAGAAAGTAAGTAACAGATCTTCTGAATCCAAACTAAATCCAAATCTTGACCAGATCTGATTTTACTGAATCAGTAATCAGATTAAAGGGAAGAGAAATAGAGGATAACAGCAACGTATATGGGCGGACAATGTCAAGAGATGGACAGGGACCAGCTTGGCTTAGCACATCACGAGGGCAAGAGATAGAGCAGACAGGAGACTCACTGCAGCCATTCTTCCGTGAGGAGACAGCATCATCATGATGATGATGATGAACAGAACTTCTAAAAAGCTTTCAGTTTTTGATAACCTCACTGTTCTCTTTACATGTCATATTACATGTGATACAATTTGAGCTTTTTAAAATCTATAATAACAAAACAATGGTCTAGGAGTATCAGTATTTAATGCTTGACATACCAAACAACATCAGTAATACATGAACATTTTTGTAATTTAAAAAAAGTCACTGCCTTGATGATACCTGTGCTATAGAATAAATGTTTTCTAGTGGCCATATCATTGTTTCATTTTCTTTAAGCCATAAAAAAAACAATGGGACAAGAAATAAAAATATGATTTTTGCTTAGAACTGTATTCTTTTATAGATTCTTCTTATATTCTTATATCTTTCCCATGCTGTTAAACGTCACAAGGTAGTTTGTCAGTTTTTTTCTGTTTTCGGCGAACTTTTCAACCTCATCAAGGGATTTTATGCCTGTAATTTGGCCTCTCTTATCAATGTCCTCTTTAGTGTTTCACGTGGTCTGCCTCTTTTTCTTTGGCCTGTTGTGTTCCACTTGATAGCTTGTTTTGGGATTCTCTGATCGTTTCTTCTCATCACGTGACCAACATATGTCCATCTCCTTTTCCTGATCACCCATGAGACTGGTTGTTGTTCAGTCATCTGTCTTATCTCTGCATTATTCTTGAATTCATTCCACTTTTATATATAACAAAGTTTTAAAAAAAAAAAAAACTATCCCTTTCTCAAATTGAATTTAAAACCTTTTTATCGAGTCCACACACTTTATCGAGGTGCTGAACAGGATCTTAGTTCACAGATGAAAGCCAAAACAGAATTTTAGAAAGAAAAACCAAATCACTGAAAGAGTGTGTGGTGAAAGATGTGCGAATTTATAAATGGTGAAACAGTGTCTGCTGATTGATAAAAGGATGTTTATTGTTTGAAAAATTTTACAGTCATTTCTGTTTGACAACATAACAGTCTGTGTCGATGACAGTGTGACCAAGTGACAGTGTGACCAAGTGACAGTGAGACCAAGTGACAGTGAGACCAAGAAAATTATCTAGAGATATGCTACATGTTTTTTTTTTTCATTATCTTTGATGTTTTTCATTGTTATCTTTCAGGATGAATCCTGGCATACAGAAATGTACTCTGTGTTTGGAGAGTTTTATGTCTCACAAAGAACTGCGGGTACACCATGCGGAGGTCCATCCTGGAGGTATGCCTTGGGAGTGTAATATCTGCAACCGCATGTTCCCCAAGAAGATTGCCATGAAGGCTCACATGCGTGTACATAGTACCTTGACCAGGTACCAGTGCTCATCTTGCAAGAAGTAAGTATCTCTGCTTTTTATTTTTCTCAGTTTATTAGTTAGGATCATCATCATTGCACACTGAAAGAGTTCATACATGCTCCAGTATCCTCTTCGGTGCATGTTTCTGTGTAAAGAGACTGATGACACCAGTCCAGTGATAACCTTATGGTTCATTTTGTGCCCATAATACCTGGTATGAGCACAGTTTACCATACCTGTTTTCATCCAAAGATTTTGTGTCAGTCTTGTCTTGTCTCCTCTGCTCATGTACCACTCAGTGTCAGAATCACAGTATGTGTCAAGATCTTTGAGGATATTAGCAATATCTGGCTGGCCCAGTGTCTGTCCATAAGGTACTGTTTAAAAAAAAAAAAAAGGCTGATTGGTAACACTATTGTGTTATACAGACTGTTTCTAACATTAGAGAATTTATGCTTGCAAGATGAGACGCCACTGTAATATATGTATATATAACATACTATATGTATTATGCTATATGTGTAGAAAATATTGCAATTCTCTGTGTCAACAGAGATGCACTGTGGAAAATTCTAAGATGGCATGGCCTCCCCCATAAAATAGTGAATGTAATCAAAACCCTATACGAGGGTTTTCAGTGCAAAGTGATCTGTGGAGAACATACCTCCAGCAGCTTTTTATTTTTATGGTTCATATTTATATAATATTATTATTAATATAATAAAAAAATATGTTTTTTTTTAAAAAAAGGCAAAGGACAGGCATTTGTGGAAAACCCTTGCGGAAGCCCCATGTGCCCTGGGCACTTAAGGTTCAGAGAGAGAGAGAGAGATATTCCAATCTTCAGTTTATGTTAGACATCTAGAACCGATGAGCTGTTTATAAAAGGTTCTAGCCTCATATTTTGCCTGCAGAGTTTCAGCTCCATCACAGAGTCTTATAAAGCAAAATGCTGAAGCGCTGCAAAGAGACTATCCTCCTTTGTGTTGGCGAGTTATGGACAGTATGATATGTGGAAGGGTTAGACTACTTACACATATCAGCATAGCACGTGTTGTTGTTGTTGTTGATGATGATGATCACAGTGATATGATGTTACTGTTGCTGTTCATAATCAGTCCTTGAGAAACACCTGGCCAAGGAGTCTTGAAACAGAGATCAAAAAAAGATCAACTACACCTGGAGACGGATAGAGGAAAAAAGGCCCAGGACAGGAAAAAATGGAGAGCCCTTATTGATGGCCTAAGCCCCATATAAAAAGGTAAAATTCCCGTTTCCATGCCATTAAGGCATATTGGGGAATGCGGTGTTAGGCCCGTATTTTCCATGACCTTCGGCACATGAAAGTGATGTGGTCAATCATGCCTGGCCACTTTACCTTCCCAGATTTCTCTGGTACCCATTTTCTGAGGCTGTGTCAACCTTGGGGCCGTATTGGTTGGGAAAAAAATCCTGCTCAGCTGGGGATTCAAACCCTCAACCATTCATTTGCTAGATGAGTGCTCTAACCACTGTGCTAGCAACAGATAGGAATAAATAAAACATGATAGATAATTAATCAGTCCTTAACCAGCCTGGTTCATTTTGTGCCCATAATACCTGGTATGAGCACAATTTACTCATACCTGTTTTATCCAAAGATTTTGTGTCAGTCTTGTCTTGTCTCCTCTGCTCATGTACCACTCAGTGTCAGAATCACAGTATGTGTCAAGATCTTTGAGGATATTAGCAATATCTGGCTGGCCCAGTGTCTGTCCATAAGGTACTGTTTAAAAAAAAAAAAAAGGCTGATTGGTAACACTATTGTGTTATACAGACTGTTTCTAACATTAGAGAATTTATGCTTGCAAGATGAGACGCCACTGTAATATATGTATATATAACATACTATATGTGTTATGCTATATGTGTAGAAAATATTGCAATTCTCTGTGTCAACAGAGATGCACTGTGGAAAATTCTAAGAAGGCATGGCCTCCCCCATAAAATAGTGAATGTAATCAAAGCCCTGTACGAGGGTTTTCAGTGCAAAGTGATCTGTGGAGAACATACCTCCAGCAGCTTTTTATTTTTATGGTTCATATTTATATAATATTATTATTAATATAATAAAAAAATTTTTTTTTTTAAAAAGGCGAAGGACAGGCATTTGTGGAAAACCCTTGCGGAAGCCCCATGTGCCCTGGGCACTTAAGGTTCAGAGAGAGAGAGAGAGATATTCCAATCTTCAGTTTATGTTAGACATCTAGAACCGATGAGCTGTTTATATAAAAGGTTCTAGCCTCATATTTTGCCTGCAGAGTTTCAGCTCCATCACAGAGTCTTATAAAGCAAAATGCTGAAGCGCTGCAAAGAGACTATCCTCCTTTGTGTTGGCGAGTTATGGACAGTATGATATGTGGAAGGGTTAGACTACTTACACATATCAGCATAGCACGTGTTGTTGTTGTTGTTGATGATGATGATCACAGTGATATGATGTTACTGTTGCTGTTCATAATCAGTCCTTGAGAAACACCTGGCCAAGGAGTCTTGAAACAGAGATCAAAAAAAGATCAACTACACCTGGAGACGGATAGAGGAAAAAAGGCCCAGGACAGGAAAAAATGGAGAGCCCTTATTGATGGCCTAAGCCCCAGATAAAAAGGTAAAATTCCTGTTTCCATGCCATTAAGGCATATTGGGGAATGCGGTGTTAGGCCCGTATTTTCCGTGACCTTCGGCACATGAAAGTGATGTGGTCAATCATGCCTGGCCACTTTACCTTCCCAGATTTCTCTGGTACCCATTTTCTGAGGCTGTGTCAACCTTGGGGCCGTATTGGTTGGGAAAAAAATCCTGCTCAGCTGGGGATTCAAACCCTCAACCATTCATTTGCTAGATGAGTGCTCTAACCACTGTGCTAGCAACAGATAGGAATAAATAAAACATGATAGATAATTAATCAGTCCTTAACCAGCCTGATTCATTTGTTAAACATAAGCCCTTATGAGAATTCTGTAAGATGTGTTATTTACTTACAGTTCTAGTCCAACCCTAGACTAAACTGGTGCAATGAAAACCACGGTGTCACGCAATCCCGCTTCCGAGACCCACCAAGAATACAGGCTAAAGCACTGTGATATTCTGAACCCCTTGTGGTCCTCTCGTGGATCTCGTGTGGTCTATTTTGGACCACACAGGGGACCACGGGACCTAACGAGGACCACAGGCGAGAATTCAGTAGGTTCACAGTGCGGTTTTTGGTGGTAGAAGTGAACGAAGAAGAAGAAGAAGAAGAAGACTTACAGTTCACTTGGTCCATGTTTTATTAAAAATGCATCTCTTCAATCTGTACCACACAGAGTGTTTTTCTACAAGACAGCCCTGAACCGCCACCTCAAGATGCACTCCTATGAGAAGCCATTCAAGTGCACCATCTGTGGAGATATGTATCATTCTCTGTGGGACCTTCGGAAACACAGGTAATCTCCTAGTAGTGACCTTCTTGGAGACATTTTGTGTAGTAGCATTGCTTATGTTGGCTAGAGGGAGGTGAGGTGTAAAACTGTCCCAGGGTTTTTTCTTACATTCTAAGATGGCATGGCCTCCCCCATAAAATAGTGAATGTAATCAAAACCCTATACGAGGGTTTTCAGTGCAAAGTGATCTGTGGAGAACATACCTCCAGCAGCTTTTTATTTTTATGGTTCATATTTATATAATATTATTATTAATATAATAAAAAAATATGTTTTTTTTTAAAAAAAGGCAAAGGACAGGCATTTGTGGAAAACCCTTGCGGAAGCCCCATGTGCCCTGGGCACTTAAGGTTCAGAGAGAGAGAGAGAGAGATATTCCAATCTTCAGTTTATGTTAGACATCTAGAACCGATGAGCTGTTTATATAAAAGGTTCTAGCCTCATATTTTGCCTGCAGAGTTTCAGCTCCATCACAGAGTCTTATAAAGCAAAATGCTGAAGCGCTGCAAAGAGACTATCCTCCTTTGTGTTGGCGAGTTATGGACAGTATGATATGTGGAAGGGTTAGACTACTTACACATATCAGCATAGCACTTGATGTTGTTGATGATGATGATGATGATGATGATGATGATCACAGTGACAGTGATATGATGTTACTGTTGCTGTTCATAATCAGTCCTTGAGAAACACCTGGCCAAGGAGTCTTGAAACAGAGATCAAAAAAAAGATCAACTACATCTGGAGACAGATAGAGGAAAAAAAGGCCCAGGACAGGAAAAAATGGAGAGCCCTTATTGATGGCCTAAGCCCCATATAAAAAGGTAAAATTCCCGTTTCCATGCCATTAAGGCATATTGGGGAATGCGGTGTTAGGCCCGTATTTTCCATGACCTTCGGCACATGAATGTGATGTGGTCAATCACGCCTGGCCACTTTACCTTCCCAGATTTCTCTGGTACCCATTTTCTGAGGCTGTGTCAACCTTGGGGCCGTATTGGTTGGGAAAAAAATCCTGCTCAGCTGGGGATTCAAACCCTCAACCATTCATTTGCTAGATGAGTGCTCTAACCACTGTGCTAGCAACAGATAGGAATAAATAAAACATGATAGATAATTAATCAGTCCTTAACCAGCCTAATTCATTTGTTAAACATAAGCCCTTATGAGAATTCTGTAAGATGTGTTATTTACTTACAGTTCACTTGGTCCATGTTTTATTAAAATGCATCTCTTCAATCTGTACCACACAGAGTGTTTTTCTACAAGACAGCCCTGAACCGCCACCTCAAGATGCACTCCTATGAGAAGCCATTCAAGTGCACCATCTGTGGAGATATGTATCATTCTCTGTGGGACCTTCGGAAACACAGGTAATCTCCCAGTAGTGACCTTCTTGGAGACATTTTGTGTAGTAGCATTGCTTATGTTGGCTAGAGGGAGGAGAGGTGTAAGACTGTCCCAGGGTTTTTTCTTACATACTGAAGAAGGATGTAAAGCACTGCTTTCTTGGGATAGGTTAGTACAACCCTTATAAAATAAACTGAAGAAGGAGATATGTGATATACAATCCATATAAAGTATTTTGAAGAAAGTCTAGAAAATAATTGCAGAAAAAAAAATTAATTAAGAAAAAAGGGGAAAAAAATGGACGTTAAAACACACAGAAGGTCACAATTTGTATATAAATGTTATTATGTGGCATGCTGAATAGTATTGACAATCATGCTTCTTCATCTTGAGTGATCCTTTGGTGCTTCATAACATCAACTTACAGAGCATAGTTTAAAGTTCGCAAGAAGAAAATACTACAATTTTTAAAAATTGTTAAAACAAACTCATGTAGCACTGTCATATTTTTCTTCAGTTATACCACAGCACAGGGGAACAAACTGAAAAATTAAAGTAGCAGTGTTATCATTTTTTGTGCAACATATAAAATTTCGCATGTGACATGATCCATTTGTGTGCACAGCCACATTGCCACGCAGCTTAGAGAGAACATTAGTCATTACTAAGTTCTCTAACTTATGTCTTCTCATGACATGTCCAAGAAATTTTGACTGTCTTTTCCTATATACATATTAACTCTTTGGATGGCTCAGGCAAAAACACAGATGTTCTATTTGTGCCAAATAAAATATGTGATATTTTTGGGGTATTGTTGAAAAAGTGAATGTAACAAATTATTTCCATGTTAAAAGTATACTTATTATGCATCAAAATAACTGTAAATGTGTGAAGATTCCATAAATGCAGAGTTTCTTTTTTAGGAAAGAAGTGGTGTGAAAATAGGAGAACATTTTTTAGCACCAACAACAACTAAAAAACATGATGATTGTGTCCTAGTAACCATCTTATATCTTATCTTATATCTTATATCCTTCCAGTGCCGTTAGACGTCACATAGGGCTCGCAAAGTAGTTCGCCAATTTTTCCTGTCTTCGGCGAGTCTTTCAACCTCATCAAAGGATTTTATGCCTTTTAACTTGGCCTCTCTTAATAATGTCCTCTTCTGGGTTTCACACGGTCTGCCCCTTTTTCTTCGGCCTGTTGTGTTCCACTTGATAGCTTGTTTTGGGATTCTCTGATCATTTCTTCTCATCAAGTGACCAACATATGTCCATCTCCTTTTCCTGATCACCCGTGAGACTGGTTGTTGTTCAGTCATCTGTCTTATCTCTGCATTGTTCTTGAATTCAGTCCACTTGATGCCGAGTATTTTCCTTAGGCATTTGTTTTCAAAAGAGTCTAATTTCTTTTCTATTTCTTTAGTTGTTTTCCAGCTTTCACATGCATAAATGAGGGTGGATATTACATTTGAATTGAATAGTCTTAACTTGGTTTTTGTGCTTATAACTTTTGAATTCCATATGTTCTCAAGATTCTTGAAGATTGATGCTGCTTTTGCAATTCTGATCCTAACTTCCTTTCTAGTGTCACCATCCTGGTCTATGTAGCTGCCAAGGTATGCAAATTGATTGACTTCTTCAATATCTGTCCCTTCTATGTGTATTTTTCCATTTTGATTGATGGGAATTTTCATTATTTTTGTTTTGTCCTTGTTAATTTCAAGTCCTATTTTGCTAGCCAGTGAAGATAGGCTATCTGTTTTTTCTTGCATGGAATTCACATTATTACTGATAAGAGTTATGTCATCAGCAAAATCAAGATCTTCTAGTTGGGTCCCATGTACCCAGTCAATACCTGTGTTACCTGTGCAGCATTTTGTCATTATGAAGTCTATTGTAATCCCAAAAAGTAAAGGAGACAGTATACATCCTTGTTTCACGCCTGTTTCAATCTGGAACCATTCACTCATCCCTTCTGTCTTGACTGCACAACCATATCCATTGTATAAGTCCTTAATGATGTTGACAATTTTAGATGGTATTCCATATAGACATAAAATTCTCCATAATGAATCTCTGTGTATGCTATCAAATGCCTTCTTAAAATCTATGAAATTCAGTATTAATGGTTTTTGCTTTTCAATATGTTCTTCAAGTATTATTCTGAGAGTAAAGATCTGGTCGAGACAGCTTCTCCCTTTTCAAAATCCTGCTTGTTCTTCTCTCATTGCAGTATCCACTATATCTTTGAGTCTATTCAAAATGACCTTGCAAAATACTTTTGACACAACTGATATTAAGTAACCATCAGCGATGTTTAAATCTATTTGTAGATCTAGATTGTGATGATATGTGGTATGCTTACCGAAATAATGTCTGAAATAACCTTCTGACTACTTCTCTAGTCTGTCTAATAGGTCTAGATCTGCATGGGGTACATTCAAGAACAGTTGTCTGATCATAGGGCATGTACGTATGCCTACCTAAGTTATCAAAAATCAAATATTTTCTACCAAAACTTCAAATTTCTCACTCATTACTAACCACGCTTCCAAGAGGATAAAGAAAAATTGGAAATGTGCAAAGACAGCATTTACAATCAAAATTTACACCAGTTTTTAATGAAACAAAATGTGGGTCACAAACGTGACTCTGGGCGCCGACAGCGTATATCGTAAGAGTCGCAGTCTTGACCTGAGGCGTCCGACGAGTTAAGTATATGAAACTAAATATATAAATAGACACACTGCTACAGAGTTGAAATAACAAATTATGGAACTATTTTAGTAGCCTGTATGGAAAGGGCTTTATGTTCCAAACATCCTTTAACTCTTCCCGTGCCAAAGTCGCTATAGTGATAATTTCCGGTTACTGAGTTGGGTGCCATAATTGTTATAATGACAATTCATTTGTTTCAATAAAACAACCGATGTAACATTTATATTATACATATTTCGTCCGTGTTTCCGGTGACAGTTTTCAAAATGGTGAAAGATTCCTTAGTTATGGGCGATGCCGAGCGAGAAAAAGCAAGAGAAACATCGAAAATTTTCAATTTTTGATGATGTAGATAGGGGTATGGACGTGGCCTATGAACACCCCACTGCTCTTGAATGTATCCCAAGTAGATCTAGACATATTAGACAACTGGAGAAGTAGTTAAGAGGTTATTTCAGACATTAATTTAGCAGGAATGCAACATAGAATCACAATACGAGATCGACAAGTAGATCTAGACATCTCAGATGGTAAGTAGTGCATATCTAGACCTAGCCGATGGTGAGCTGGGCAAAATCATTGTCTAAAAACATCACATTACTTCTTTTTTTCCAAAAAAACTCTGCATTTATAAATTTTCATACATTTAGTTATATTTTGGAACATTATACGGAAGTACATGGAAATACTGTTTTCCATTCCATTTTACAACTATACCGACTAACATATCAAGACCCGTGGTTTTTGTGTGGCACGGACGGGAACGTCCACGTTTTTTTTCTGGGCCCGGGAAAAGTTAAGAATTATCAATTTGATTTCCATTTGACTTTACAGAATGAACCATCAACCCTTATAAAATAAACTGAAGAAGGATGTAAAGCACTGCTTTCTTGGGATAGGTTAGTACAACCCTTATAAAATAAACTGAAGAAGGATGTAAAGCACTGCTTTCTTGGGATAGGTTAGTACAACCCTTATAAAATAAACTGAAGAAGGATGTAAAGCACTGCTTTCTTGGGATAGGTTAGTACAACCCTTATAAAATAAACTGAAGAAGGATGTAAAGCACTGCTTTCTTGGGATAGGTTAGTACAACCCTTATAAAATAAACTGAAGAAGGATGTAAAGCACTGCTTTCTTGGGATAGGTTAGTACAACCCTTATAAAATAAACTGAAGAAGGATGTAAAGCACTGCTTTCTTGGGATAGGTTAGTACAACCCTTATAAAATAAACTGAAGAAGGATGTAAAGCACTGCTTTCTTGGGATAGGTTAGTACAACCCTTATAAAATAAACTGAAGAAGGATGTAAAGCACTGCTTTCTTGGGATAGGTTAGTACAACCCTTATAAAATAAACTGAAGAAGGATGTAAAGCACTGCTTTCTTGGGATAGGTTAGTACAACCCTTATAAAATAAACTGAAGAAGGATGTAAAGCACTGCTTTCTTGGGATAGGTTAGTACAACCCTTATAAAATAAACTGAAGAAGGATGTAAAGCACTGCTTTCTTGGGATAGGTTAGTACAACCCTTATAAAATAAACTGAAGAAGGATGTAAAGCACTGCTTTCTTGGGATAGGTTAGTACAACCCTTATAAAATAAACTGAAGAAGGATGTAAAGCACTGCTTTCTTGGGATAGGTTAGTACAACCCTTATAAAATAAACTGAAGAAGGATGTAAAGCACTGCTTTCTTGGGATAGGTTAGTACAACCCTTATAAAATAAACTGAAGAAGGATGTAAAGCACTGCTTTCTTGGGATAGGTTAGTACAACCCTTATAAAATAAACTGAAGAAGGATGTAAAGCACTGCTTTCTTGGGATAGGTTAGTACAACCCTTATAAAATAAACTGAAGAAGGATGTAAAGCACTGCTTTCTTGGGATAGGTTAGTACAACCCTTATAAAATAAACTGAAGAAGGATGTAAAGCACTGCTTTCTTGGGATAGGTTAGTACAACCCTTATAAAATAAACTGAAGAAGGATGTAAAGCACTGCTTTCTTGGGATAGGTTAGTACAACCCTTATAAAATAAACTGAAGAAGGATGTAAAGCACTGCTTTCTTGGGATAGGTTAGTACAACCCTTATAAAATAAACTGAAGAAGGAGATATGTAATATACAATCCATATAAAGTATTTTGAAGAAAGTCTAGAAAATAATTGCAGAAAAAAAATTAATTAAGAAAAAAGGGGGAAAAAATGGATGTTAAAACACACAGAAGGTCACATTTTGTATATAAATATTATTATGTGGCATGCTGAATAGTATTGACAATCATGCTTCTTCATCTTGAGTGATCCTTTGGTGCTTCATAACATCAACTTACAGAGCATAGTTTAAAGTTCTCAAGAAAAAAATACTAAAATTTTTAAAAATTGTTAAAACAAACTCATGTAGCGCTGTCATATTTTTCTTCAGTTATACCACAGCACAGGGGAACAAACTGAAAAATTAAAGTAGCAGTGTTATCATTTTTTGTGCAACATATAAAATTTCGCATGTGACATGATCCATTTGTGTGCACAGCCACATTGCCATGTTAAAAGTATACTTATTATGCATCAAAATAACTGTAAATGTGTGAAGATTCCATAAATGCAGAGTTTCTTTTTTAGGAAAGAAGTGGTGTGAAAATAGGAGAACATTTTTAGCACCAACAACAACTAAAAAACATGATGATTGTGTCCTAGTAACCATCAGCGATGTTTAAATCTATTTGTAGATCTAGATTGTGATGATACGTGGTATGCTCACCAAAATAATGTCTGAAATAACCTTCTGACTACTTCTCTAGTCTGTCTAATAGGTCTAGATTTGCATGGGGTACATTCAAGAACAGTTGTCTGATCATAGGGCATGTCCGTATGCCTACCTAAGTCATCAAAAATCAAATATTTTCTATCAAAACTTCAAATTTCTCACTCATTACTAACCACGCTTCCAAGAGGATAAAGAAGGGTCACTGGACATGTGCAAAGAAAGCGTTTACAATCAAAATTTACACCGGTTTTTAATGAAACAAAATGTGGGACACAAACG
Organism: Achatina immaculata; assembly: GCA_009760885.1. Taxonomy (NCBI): domain Eukaryota; kingdom Metazoa; phylum Mollusca; class Gastropoda; order Stylommatophora; family Achatinidae; genus Lissachatina; species Lissachatina immaculata. The sequence goes on from CM019699.1 coordinate 30,349,060, forward strand.
TGACTCTGGGCGCCGACAGCGTATATTGTAAGAGTCGCAGACTTGACCTGAGGCGTCCGACGAGTTAAGTATATGAAACTAAATATATAAATAGACACAAGGCCACTGCTACAGAGTTGAAGTAACAAATTATGGAACTATTTTAGTAGCCTGTATGGAAAGGGCTTTATGTTCCAAACATCCTTTAACTCTTCCCGTGCCAAAGTCGCTATAGTGATAATTTCTGGTTACTGAGTTGGGTGCCATAATTGTTATAGTGACAATTCATTTGTTTCAATAAAACAACCGGTGTAACATTTATATTATACATTTTTCGACCCTGTTTCCGATGACAGTTTTCAAAATGGTGAAAGAGTCCTTAGTTACGAGCGATGCCGAGCGAGAAAAAGCAAGAGGAACATCGAAAATTTTCAATTTTTGATGATGTAGATAGGGGTATGGACGTGGCCTGTGAACACCCCACTGCTCTTGAATGTATCCCAAGTAGATCTAGACATCAGACAACTGGAGAAGTAGTTAAAAGGTTATTTCAGACATTAATTTAGCAGGAATGCAACATAGAATCACAATACAAGATCGACAAATAGATCTAGACATCTCAGATGGTAAGTAGTGCATATCTAGACCTAGCCGATGGTGAGCTGGGCACAATCATTGTCTAAAAACATCACATTACTTCTTTTTTAAAAAAAAAACTCTGCATTTATGAAATTTTCATACATTTAGTTATACTTTGGAACATTATACGGAAGTACATGGAAATACTGTTTTCCATTCCATTTTACAACTATACCGACTAACATATCAAGACCCGCGGTTTTTGTGTGGCACGGACGGGAACGTCCGCGTTTTTTTTCTGGGCCCGGGAAGAGTTAAGAATTATCAATTTGATTTCCATTCTGACTTTACAGAATGAACCATCAGCCTCCAAAGCTGTTTGCCTGTGACATTTGCACCAAAGTGTTTAAACAGAAGCAGACTCTCTTCGTACATTCACGTATTCATACAGGCCAGAAACCATACTCATGTGAAGTGTGCCACCGGAATTTCTCACTTAAATGTAGGTAATATGAATGTAACACATTACAACATTTTCCACTTAGGTTTTTGTATGATCTGTACTGACTGTAATCAAATTTTCCAGACGTACATACAGTTTCCTAGTAAAAGAAGATTTGTGAGGCTTGGCTTTGCAGTTAAAAGAAATGGGTTTATCTGCTTCTTCTTCTTCTTCTTCTTCTTCTTCCTCACTCTCCCTGGAGCTGTGAGCTGGTGTTCTTTGCAGCCTGTGTAGTGAAGACGTTGAGACAAAGCATTGTGTCAGCTAGGGAGCAGGTTACCGTGGGAGCTAAAAATCAGAAAGTGCAATGCTTCATTGGCAGACTTCGCTGCCAGAGGGCCTGTAGTGAACTCTGCCCTATTAGCCAGGCTGGGCCATGTACTGGAGTACTAACAGAGAGCTGGGACAGAGTCTTCGTTGGTTATGAGAGTAGCATGTCAGATATAGGTTGCTGATTACCAAAATAGCATGTTCACCCCCACAACCTTCCTTCTTCAGAAATCAAAGGCAGGCCTTGTTAATTTCTTTGTGTTACAGTGTTTTCTGGCTGATTCTATAACTTTGGTCCCCAGTTTGTTACATAACTTATTTGTGTGGCTGTAGTAGTTCTATCAAATTTGTCATTTCTTAAATTTGTAGAGATTCCTTTTTTGCAAGTATCATCTATTACTAATTGCTGGATGCCCCCCCCCCCCACCAGTGATTGTTTTATGACATGCATGATAATATATTTGGTTTATGACATGCATGATAATATATTTGTTTTATGACATGCATGATAATATATTTGTTTTATGACGTGCATGATAATATCATGATAATATATTTGTTTTATGACATGCATGATAATATATTTGGTTTATGATGTGCATGATAATATATTTGTTTTATGACGTGCATGATAATATATTTGTTTTATGACATGCACGATAATATATTTGTTTTATGACGTGCATGATAATATATTTGATCTGCATGCATCCATACAGCTTGTCCTTTGTAGAACATAACCAGTGATAACCAGTCTTGATAACCAGTCTGGGTGTGAAGATGCTGTCTGTTTTGGCAGTCAGCAACCCATAGCTGACATTTTAACATCAGGGTTGGTGAACCATAACTGACCAAGACCCTGTCCCAGCTTGTCTTTAGTATCTTCAGTAACAGGCCTAGTCTGGCTAACAGGGCAGGGATCACCTTAGTCGTCATGGCAGTGGAGTCTGATAAAGAAGTATTACACGCTTCATGGTCTTTTTAGCTCAGCTCGGGGATTGAAAAAAGAGTAGTTGACATGACCCGCTCCTGATGCACTCTGTGCTTCAACACATTCACCAGATCGGTTGCAAAGAACATCAGGCTTGCAGTTCCAGGAAGATAGGAGTTTAAAGTGTCACTATTATTCTGCCTCTTTCCCTGCTTCCCAGAGACTATATACTACATTAATGTTCTCTCTAGATCATCATGTCATTTAACAGAACCAAGGAAGGATAACTTTTACTACTTCTTGATGGAGCTGAGGAGCAGTTTTCATCCACATCCATGCTTTTATTGTTTCTCTTATCCATCCAAGACATTCTGAGGTTCTTCTGTCTCTTCTTTTGTCCTAGTTTACTAGTTTCCTTGACTTAGAAATAGCAGAGAGATAGTAATAATGTGCACAGTAAGTCGAAAGAGCAGCTAAAATATGAAAGGAGTGATCATCTTCTGAAGACAAGTAATACTTTAGTGCAGTTTTATTAAAAAAAGAAAATTAATTGAAGCCTAATTGTGAACTTCTTCAAAAAAAAATTTCATATGTGGACTTGTATACTTTTTAAGTAGTTGGTGGCCATCTGGAGGCAGTGGACATCCCCATGCAGTTTGTTTTGGACTGATATAGTAATTGGCCATATTTGCCTCCTCTGTTGCTCATTTATACTGGACACTCCTGCAGAATGTGATCTGCTGTCATCTTATTGGTGCCACATGCACATTCATCATTTGTTCCTGTCTTGAATTGTGGGACAGATGGTATCTTAGCTAGCTGTGCCCGGTACATAGCCTTAGAATGATGACTTGTTCTTCTCTGTATAGCAGGTGTCATTTTTTTGGTGGTTTGGATGCTCTTGTCTCCCATATGTTCTTGTAACTGAAATTTATCAGCATTTGACCATGACCTCTGACAGCACTAATTCTGGATTTGCTGTGTTCTAATTGTGACCCATGATGTTATTCTTCCAGCTACTTTGGTTCAGCACCGACGTATTCACACAGGAGAGAAGCCTAATGTCTGTCACGTCTGCCAGCGAGCCTTTAGGCAAAACAGCACACTCAAAGCCCATCTCAGGACTCACACTAATCTGAGGCCGTTCATGTGCCGATACTGCAAGATGAGGTTTGCCTACAAGGATGAAGTCGCGGAGCATGAGCACACGCATGCCCAGAACAAAACCTGGCAGTGTGAAGAGTGCGGCATGTGGTAAGAGAGTTATATACCTTGGCTGGGAAATAAAGTTACATATTTTAACTGATTTTTCTGTCATTGGATACTGGTGTTCTTTGCAGCCGATGCTGTAGAGATGTTGAGGCACAGCATCGTATCGGCGTGGGAGCGTGTTAAGGAGGCTACTTTTTCAGTCCCGGAGTACAGCTAACAAGCAGGGGGTGTGCAGTGCTTCTTTAGCAGACTCCACCACCATGGGGACTATGGCAATCTCTGCCCTGTTAGCCAGGCTAGGCCTGTTACTGGGGGTACCACGGAGAGGTGGGACAGGGTCTTGGTCAGCTATGGGTCGCTAACCCTGATGCTGGCATATCAGCTATGGGTCGCTGATTGCCTCAGTGGGCATCTTCACTCCTCAACAATACAATAAATAAGCACAGAAAGATTCATTTACTGTGTGGAAGTCTAATCCTTGCCAAGGGTAATAAACAAATGAACATTGAAAACCTGTCTTATTTTATCAGTTGGAGTCGGTGCCCATCTATCCTATCTCACCTGTCACCAGTAGCCTTATCATTCCTGTCACAGCCAGTTTCAAAGAATGACAGCTTCTAAGGGTGTTTGGGCAAAATTTTCATCATTTTGGATTAAGAGTAAAACACATGGTTTCTTGGTATTTTGGCAGATGAGAAGGCATCTCATGATGTGTTGGGAGATAGAGAACAAGAAATACATTTTTCAAGAAAATCCAGCTGTGCATATACAATATCTTTACTAAGATCAGAAGAAAATGATTTCGCAAATTTCCCATTCCTGTTTTTCAGAAGTTGATTTGAGCATGGAAGGTTCAAAATCAGTCACTATGGATTATCACAGGTGCCATGAGGTCCACACCAATAGCAGAAATGCAGAAAATAGTTGGTGTTCAAGCGCTAAAGGAACGTAGAGACACAAAGGTCATGACCATGGGAGAAAAATTCCTTAGCTCTGTAAGCCATTCCCTGAAAGAGAGATTCAATAACTTGGCCCTAAGTTGGCTTAAAAGAAGCAGCTTCATTCATCAGGCCAAGCGTATGCGTAAGCTGATACCTGACCTTCCAACTGTAGTCGCTCCATTATCATCTGTACCAGAGCATACACCATGGAAAGAAGCAGATTATGCACAAATAACTATTCAGACTGAAGTGAAAGGTGTGCAGAATGGTGAGATGCAGAGCAGTCTTGTAAGATCAACAGCCACACTTAGTGTTCTAGATGACAGATATCCATGTGACACCTGGATACATGTGTATACAGATGGATCTGCACATAATGCCATAAAGAATGGAGGGGCAGGAGCATATATTGAATATCCAAACAACACCATTGACAAGATTTCCATACCCACTGGAAAATACTGCAACAACTATGATGCAGAAGTTAGGGCAATTATTGCTGCAGTTGAAAAACTATCAGACTCCAGAATTGTTACATGTCCCGTGGTAATTCTCACAGATGCAAGATCAGTACTGGAAGCTCTTCAGTGCAACAAACTACCAGACCTTAAGGATGCCTTATCAAAAATTGGCTTACAACACAGAGTCACCTTGCAGTGGATTCCTTCCCACTGTGGGATACCAGGCAATGAGAAAGCTGACCGTCTGGCCAAAGAAGGCACTGAAATGGAGCAACCAGACATACCAATCACCTATAATCAGAAGAAAAGCATGATAAAAACCTACAGGAACCCACAAACACCACCACATGATGACTATCACATGCTAAACAGAAAGGAACAAGTCACCATCTTCCGTCTCCAAACAGGACACAGCCGACTCCGAAGTCATATGTATACAAAGTTTAAGGTTGGTACTACTAATCTTTGTACATGTGCCCAGGTGCCCCAAACTGTGGAACATATCCTCCAGAACTGCACCAACTATGAGACACTGAGAAATAATTACTGGCCCAGTGAAACCACTAAAGAAGATAAGCTCTACAGTTCCATACATGAATTACAAAAAAACAGTGAAATTTATCCAAGAGACAGGACTGCAGATATAGACAGACAATGCGAACGAAGAAGAAGAAGAGCATGGAAGGGAGTAAAGTTGAAGTAAATGTTTTTTAATTTAAAAAAAAAATAATGAACCTTGTCTCTAATAATGATGGACAGCTTTTTTTTTTTTTTAAACTTTTCGGCTTTCATTCACAGTTTCTGTATTTTGATTTTAGAACAGTAATTAGCAGCACAATGCATTTGAAGTGTATGGCTGTGTGTGAAGAAGTGTGTGACTTGTCCTGTGTTATTCAGTCGATGATCTGATGTCTTATCTTACCCCAGGTTCAAGAATCAGTCCCTGCTGTCTCGCCACAGCAGGGTTCACACCAATGAGCGACCTTTTCATTGCAACGTCTGCTACAAATCCTTTGTACAATCCGGCTCTCTGCAGTCACACATGAGGTCGCACACGAAGGAAAAGCCATATCAGTGCCGCATTTGTGCAAAGGTGGGGCTTTTTTATAACGTGCTTTTTCTGCATATTAGTCATGGACTTGTCAGACATGAAGAAAAATGTTAGTTGAATTGGAGCTGTACTCAAGTTGTTGATTTTATATTAGAAAATTGCTACTCTGGGTAGTGATTGCACTGGAAAAAAATGTATTTATTCAATAAATTATTGGCTTATATTGTCAGGGGGTCCAGCTGCGGACAGTTTACATGTGAGGCAACCATACATAATAGTTTTAGATATTAATTGTGTGCCGTGACTACAGGTTTAACAGAGAAATGATTTTGACTTTTTGTAATCAGAAACTATCAGGTATTTTGGACACATGATAACAGAGGATGGGAAATGTCAAATTAGCAGAAGAGTAGGAATGGCAAAAAGAAAACACACACACACACATATATATATATATATATATACATATGTATGTATGTATATACATATATACACACACACAAATATATACAGTTGAACTTGCTTAATGTCACACCGTTGGGACCATCAAAACATGGTGACATTAAGCAGGATCCACTACAAGGACTTTAACTGCAGCAGTATAAAGTGTGTCCCATACCTGTTACATTGAACAAATAACAGAGAGCTAAAGCTAAAGTTATCAGACACAAAATGTATTAATCACAAAATATGTTAATCACAAAATACAGTAAATCTTAGTTATTAAATTACAGCATCTGACTTTTCAGTAGAAGCAGTAAAAAAACAAAACAAAACATCCATGATTTTGCATTGTGTAATGGTTACTGGTGTATTAACCAAAAACTCATTCTCACACACACTACAAAATGTCCTGTTTCACATCAGACATACTGTAAATGAACGAGGACAGAGTATAAAATGCGCTCACAGACTGAGAATGAGAAACAGGTTTGTTGGGCGTCTAGTCCATGATGGACTTGCTAACCTCATCGGTACTATTCTCAGCAGCACTGTCTACGACGAGTGAAAGTGTCGTTCAGTTTTGTCTCAGTTTTAAACAAGTTTTGATATAGCTGAAACATCAATTTCAAATTTATCTGCAATATCTTTTCTCGTGACTTTCATCAGCTTGCTTCAGAATGTCCACTTTAACACTTTAATCCAGATCGACACATTTGTGTTTAGTAGCCATTATCTATCACAATGAGAACCAGAGAGACGTTCCAGGCTATACGATTCACAGTACACTACTCGAGAATGACCGACTATCAACTCACGTTTCCAACTTAATACCACCACGTCTTGATAAAAAGACAGACAGTGACCAAGAGAAGCCAGTTTTTAGTCATGATCTTTTGAAAAGGCGGCCATGGTGAGCCTTTCATTCAAACAGCCCAAGTTTTGATGCCCACATGTTCAAAAGGTTGATTTGGCACGTGCTCTGTGATCAAACGGCCAGACCCTTCTTTGATGAGTCACAAAGCTTATCAGGCTTTGTGAGATATTTATAGCTTGGACTCACCCAGTTTGTGATACAAAGCAGAGTCTAACTCCTCCAGGTGCAAAAATACTGTGACACTAATTGATTTGTGCCAATAAGCAGGGTGATATTAACTGGAGTAAAGCCCATTAATTACTTACGGGAGTAAGCAATGTGATATTAAGTGTGTTCGACTGTGTATATATATATATATATATATAAACAAAGTATAGGGCAAAGGGTGCAGAAGTCTTTTTCAGTACCAGTTTGAACACTACAAAAAAACATACTTGAGTTGCACACAATTTTGCATGTTTCCACAGCGATAGTAAATCTACTGCTATTTTAAAAAAAACAGGATGGCTCCAGTGTTGGTGGTTACATCGTCTGGTGTTAGTTACCAGGATCAATTTGCATACCTGAGCAGCTCAGTGGACATTCTCCATTCCCACAAAATTGGATGCAGTGGAAGTTCATCATGGCCATTTATTTTAATGACCCTCTATTCTCTTGTGCCCACTTGCCTCGTCACGATTCTGCTACAGTACTACCGAAACTACGAGATAAAAGACCAGTTGAAACATCCGATCAGAAAGTCGTATCTCAATAAGAAAGAAACAGTAAAGGAAAAACACATACCATCATTGTATTTTTCTTGATCGCAATTATACCACGGAGTAACATCTGGAAACTGAAAAATAAAAGTAGCAGTTTCATTTTTCTTTCTGCGCGGCTGAAAAAATTTTGTTCTCTGTATGATTTTTTTTCTGTGTGTGGTCGTGCAGCTTAGAGGGAAGAGTGATCAAGAGTCTGAAGACATTATTTGAGGACAAGATCAAAGGGAAGAGAACAAGAGGATGACAACAGTGTAGATGGGTGAACAACTCCAAGAGCTTTGAGTCTATTCAAAATGACCTTGCAAAATACTTTTGACACAACTGATATTAAGGTTACTCCTCTCCAGTTGTTACAGTCACTAAGGTTGCCCTTTTTTGGTATTTTAACAATGATTCCTTTCTTCCACTTAGAAGGGACCTTTTCTTCTTTCCAAATCTTGTTAAACATTCTCTGTAGTTGTCTCATGTTGTCACTATTGATAGCTTTTAGCATCTCGGCTGTTATTTCATCTTCACCTGCAGCTTTGTTGTTAGCCATTAAATTCACTGCTGTTTCAATTTCATGCAATTTAATTTCATCTAGGTTGACATTTAGCTGTGGGGCTGGTAAGTCAGTGTCAAGGTTTAACAATTCTTTTGGGTGTGGTCGATTGAGTATTTCTTGGAAGTGTTCAGCCCATCTTTGCTTTTGGTCTTTATTTGATGTTAATAGTGTTCCAGTTTTGCTAAGGATTGGTCTTTCTTTAGATGTAATAGTACCTGTTAGCCTTTTTTGTATGTTATATAATGTTTTGTTGTCACCTGTCTTTGCTGCTTTTTCTGCCTCTTTCGCCATATTGTCTATGTATTCTCTTTTATCCCTTCTAGCTGAACTTTTTACTTTCTTGTCTATGTCTTTGTATTTTGCTTTTGCCGAATCTCTTTCATGATCTGCTTTTGCATTCAACATGTTTAATTTGACTGCTCGTCTTTCATGTATATACTTCCATGTTTTATCTGATATCCATGCTTTTCTATTTGGTTTTTCCAATCCAGCGCTTACTTTTGCTGCTGTGATTATGGCTGTGCTGTAAGAATGCCATAACTCATCTATATCTATCTCTTCAACTTCACTGGGTGTTTTTGAATGATTGGCAAGTTCCTGATTGAAATTAATGTTAGTATTTTCTTCTTGTAGGCTGTGGATGTTTATCCTTCTGTGTACTGATCTCTTGTGTTGACTTTTCAATTTTAGTTTTATTTTCCCTATGCACAGGTTGTGATCACTGTTGACATCTGCACCCCTATAAGCCCTTACATCCATGAGAGATGTTCTGTATTGCTTTCTAATACAAAAATGGTCTATCTGATATATATAAAAACAAAGTATAGGGCAAAGGATGCAGAAGTCTTTTTCAGTACCAGTTTGAACACTACAAAAAAACATACTTGAGTTTCACACAATTTTGCATGTTTCCACAGCGATAGTAAATCTACTGCTATTTTAAAAAAAACAGGATGGCTTCAGTGTTGGTGGTTACAACGTCTGGTGTTAGTTACCAAGATCAATTTGCATACCTGAGCAGCTCAGTGGACATTCTCCATTCCCACGAAATTGGATGCAGTGGAAGTTCATCATGGCCATTTATTTTAATGACCCTCTATTCTCTTGTGCCCACTTGCCTCGTCACGATTCTGCTACAGTACTACCGAAACTACGAGATAAAAGACCAGTTGAAACATCCGATCAGAAAGTCGTATCTCAATAAGAAAGAAACAGTAAAGGAAAAACACATACCATCATTGTATTTTTCTTGATCGCAATTATACCACGGAGTAACATCTGGAAACTGAAAAATAAAAGTAGCAGTTTCATTTTTCTTTCTGCGCGGCTGAAAAAATTTTGTTCTCTGTATGATTTTTTTTCTGTGTCTGGTCGTGCAGCTTAAAGGGAAGAGTGATCAAGAGTCTGAAGACATTATTTGAGGACAAGATCAAAGGGAAGAGAACAAGAGGATGACAACAATGTAGATGGGTGGACAACTCCAAGAGATGGACAGAAACCAGCTTGACTGAGTGCACTGCAAAAGCAAGAGGCAGAGCAGACTGAAGATTCATTGCAGTCAACCTTCTGTGGAGAGGTGGCAAAAAATGATGATGATGATGAATCAGAAATGATGAACCTTGTCTGTAATATTGAAAGAACTATTTTATTGAACCTTTTGGCTTTCATTACAGTTTTCTATATTTTAATGTTAGAACAGAAGATAGCGACAGAAGTTTTTTTTTAAACATGCATGATAAAATCTACTCTGGATGATTTTTTTATATGTTATATATTTATTGCATTATGTTTGCCTGTTAATGTTCAGACTGAACTGTATTTTTTTTTAAAGGTTGATTTTTTTTTGTCTTTTATTACTTTTTTCATCTTTGAAAAAAAAAAATGAGGGAAAGATCTGCAAAGAATATTCTTTGGAAATATTGCTTGCATATTTTGTCTTTTTTGTTGATTATTTTATCATAGGGCCACTGAACAGTTTGTTATTTTTTTTTTGATCATTTACTATAGTGCTACTAAACATTATGTTATTTTTTTTGTAGGTTATTTATCATGGGGCTACTAAACAGCATGTTATTTTTTTGTTGATCATTTACCATAGTGCTACTAAACATTATGTTATTTTTTTTGTAGGTTATTTATCATGGGGCTACTAAACAGTATGTTATTTTTGTAATTGTTGGTCATTTGTTACAGGCCTACTATACAAGTGGGACTTTGCTGGTTCACATTAGAAAGTTTCACAATGTGGATGCAAAGTCGGTGAAAGACGTGTTCCCAGTTTACAATTTTATAGAAGATCAGAAGGTGTTCACAATCCGCAACAGTTTGATGTCTGATCTGAAGTCAGCCGAAGCCAGCGGGGACCGTGATGAAGCTGGCGGAGCAGAGAAAGCAAACTTGGAGGACTTGTTGAACAAGGATAACACGATAATTGAGGAGTTAGTTGAAGATTCTTCAGAGATTTCTATGACAGACAGCAGAGGGTTGCCTGGGGGACATATATCCTTGGTTGTGGAAGGCAACAGTTCTGAAAACTGCTTAAAGGAAGATGATGCAGACCAGATTAGAGCATTGCATAAAGACAAGAAAAACAGTGTCAGAAAAATGGCTGGAGCAGGCAAGAAGAAGGCAAAGAAAGGAACGGACCATAAGGTGAAGAGATTGATGTTGCCTGAACAGGTTGAGGAGGAGGCATTGCTTGAGGCAAACTCAGAGGAGCAGAGAGAAGAGCAGGTTTCCCAGAATTCACATACGGCTCTAGACAGACAGGAAGCCGCTCTAGGACTGGCAGAACTGTCACTTACTGGTGGAGAGGAAATGCATTTGGAGAAACCGGCGGCTAAAACTCGGACATTTTTCAGGGAGGAAGAGGAAGATGAGAGTGATCCGAATGTGACCAAGATTATTCTCTCCAAGGAGGGAGGCATCATGAACAGCCAAGATCCTCACCAGTGTCCAGTGTGTGGCAGGTCAGTCAGCGTTAGAGAAGGTCATTCTCATGTTGTCAGTGGCTACTTGTTTAAGGTATTTCCACAATTTATGACATTTTAGCAGTGGATGAAAATATTTTACTGTCACAACCTTACATTCTTGTAATGTTCCATGTGCTTTTGTACTTACTTTACTTTAATTTATCCTTCATATTGTAGCATGAGGTGTCGAGGGGAGATGCAGCTGACATTTTTTGGGCCACATGAGTGACCTCAGTGATGTCCATGCCGTAATTTGTGTTTCTGTAATTCCATCTCTCCATCTTTGTCTGAGGTCTTCCTCATGATTTATGTCCTGTAGTTCTTTGGTTAAAGGCCCTTGCAGCTGACTGTACATGTGTCATTCTCATTAAGTGACCAAACCACTTAATTCTTTGTTTCTCTATATATTGTAGGTGTGGTGTAGTTCCTACCAGTTGTCTTAAGTCATCATTTCTTATCTTATCCCTGCTAGTGACATTTGGTGCTTTTCTTATCTTATCATTTCATTTCACATGTAGATATTTTATTTTTCTGTTTCTTGGTTAGTGTCCATGTTTGGCATTGGTAGCACAGTTCCTCAGCTTTTTTCCTCAAAAGAGCATTGGTTTCAGTGTGTCACTCTCACATCTTTTCAGCCCAACACAAGCCACTCAGACTTGGCATTTTTTTTAGATCAAGTTTCACAAAGTCATTGCAGTCCTTTTTTTATATTCACTCATCCAGACTACTGTCTGTTTCCAGGGTCACCACTGGAAGATAGATTAGGGTCTTGGTCAACAGTTTGTCAACCTTGATGCAAGCAGCCCACTCTGGGTTGCTGGCTGCTATCTCACTGAAATTGAGTAAAAATCTTCACCCTGCTTTTATGTTTCATGTGACATTAATTGTTATTCTGATGTTTCATGAACATTCATCTGTCACATTATTGAACTTTCAATAGAGGAACTCTTGTATACAGTCATAGGTGGATTGTGTGTAAATTTTTAATGATTGTATTTCTACAAATGATTGTATTCCTGACTTTTAAATTGTATTTAATTTTCTCTATAATATGCTGGTACTTAATATCAATCAATCAAGTGATGTGCCGCATGGCGTAGGCGATCATTTCTCTCCACAGTTACCTGTCTTTAGACTTGATTATGAGATCTGCCGGTGACTTTCTTCCTAGCCACACTGACAGCCTATCCAGTAACTTCTCTCTCTGTCTTCCTCTGTCTTTTCTTCCCTCAATTTTTCCAGTTGCCACATTGTGTTCCAATTTTCCTCTTCTCAGAAAATGTCCTACAAATCTTGCTTGTCTGCCTCTGATCTTTGCTGTAATTTGCCTTTTAACTCCAGTCTCTTTTAAGATTTCTTCATTGGTTTTCTTAGCTGTCCATGGTACCTTCAACAGCCTTCTTATGAACCACATTTCCATGGCCTCCATTTCTCGCTGTACTCTCTTATTCATGGACCATGCTTCACATCCATAAAACAAAAATGGCTCGATGTAACATTTAAGTACTTGAAATCTTGTTTCCATTGATACAGATCTGTTGCGCAATTTCTCATTATGTTTTCACTGAAAAAGGAGACGAGGTCATTAGATAGAACACATCCTTGCCTCACTCCCAATTTTATGTCTTGGAATGCTCCTATTTGGTTCTCAACCTTCATTGTTGCCAGTATATGTTTTTGATGAGTTTCAGATCTTTCCCATCTATGTTGATGTCTTCCAGCATTCTTATAATTTCTGTGTGTCTCATTTTATCAAATGCTTTACAGTAGTCTATGAAGCATAAGTATAGGTCCGTCTTTACTTCTATTGATCTTTCCATTAATGTTCTCAATATATATATAGCATTACTTGTGCCTTTTCCTTCAACGAAGCCACACTGTTCTTCAGCAATTGCTGGTTTTATTGTGCTCCTGACTCTTCTCATGACAGTATGAAGCAGGATTTTAATAACATGGCTCATAAGACTAATGGATCAATGGTCTTCACATTCATCTGCACCTTGTTTCTTTGGTAGGGCAATGAAAACTGATTGCAAAAGGTCTGATGGGACATAGTTACTGTTATAGATGTCATTCAGCAATCTGGTAATTATTTCTATGCCAAGCTCTCCTAATGCTTCCAATTCTTCCTTGGTGATTTTATCTGGTCCTGGTGCTTTGTTGTTCTTCATGTCTTCTTCATCTTCTTACGCTCACTGGCCATGATGCATGGTACCCTGATTTTTGCGATGCGCCTTTTGGCTGGGTACCTCTGACTTCAGCACCTTTCCTTGCAGCAGACTGTGGTCTTGCTCAGACTGCCATTAAGACAGTGGTGTAGAGTGGCCTGGCCAAAACTTTGTTTTCCAGCCTCTGGTGGCTGTGCTTAAGCCCCTTCTCCACATCAGATCCAGCGTGTGATGTTGGCTGAGATACTCTGACTTTGGGATGAGGAATTCAATGAGTGCCTCAGCAACATCCATTCCCCACCACCTGTGGTCTGCTGGCTTTGTTTTATTTACATCATTCTGATAGCCATTGTTGTAAAGACCTATAGACAGTTTGTCATGTCCTGGATTCATTGGTTTCACACCAGATTTTCCTCATCCCCACCAGCGATCTCCATGTCCCCATCCATCCACCAACCTGACATTACATTTTACAAAAATAACAATTACAGTTACAATTAGTGTTGATTGCTACAGGTTTCTGGGCTACAGAAGTAGGTCAGAGTTTTTAAGCAAACAGATCTATGTTCCCCATCTCACAAAGACTGTTAAGTGCGTTCATCTGTTTCACTTCTGTTGTCCTCATAGAGTTCCCTAATGTATTCGCACCATCGTGCCATTATTTCATCTCTGTCCATTATTGTATGCCCCTCCTTTGACTTCAGGCAACCAGTCTTGTGGTATGCCCTTTTGTTTGTTAACTCCTTTATTTGTTTGTACATATCTCTCACGTTTCCGTGATGGTGTGTCTCTATTTCATTACATTTTTTATTTAGCCACTCTTCTTTAGCTTTATTGCATTTGTGTCTTTACTTAATATCAGTTAGCAGTAATAATTACTATTTGAACAGACTCAGTTTTCATGTGTAAGATTTTTATAAAAGTATGCATTTTTAATAATTATACTTTCAGCTGTGACCCGTTTTTATTTACAGAATCTTTGGCCGAAAAAGCATCATGATTGAACACATTCGGATTCACACTGATGAGAAGCCATATGAGTGTGACTTTTGTCAAGCAAGTTTTAGGCAGAATGCCCAGTTACGAAGCCATATACGAAACAGGCACACACAAGTAAATATTGGTTCATTTGAGTGTCTTACAGACCGCATTGTTTTGATATTTCATGAAATTTACCATTAAAAAACATAATGAATCGAAATTTATGAACTCTGTGCATACAAGTCTTATATACAGGAGGTCAAAAAAGACATATTGTTTTAAAACTGTATTATATTTACTGTATCATGATCATTAATTAGCTTATAGTGGTGCATTTTTTTTTCTTATTCAGAAAAGAGCTACCTTATTTGCATAAGAGCTACTGAGGTTTTGATGTATTTTGGTTTTCATGTATCCTCTTTGTGACCTGGTTGGCTGAGTGTTTAGGCACTCAGTTTACTAATTTAGAGGTACCGAGTTCAAGTCCCAGCAGTAGGATTTCTTCTGGTACACGCCAAAAAGGCCCCAGGGTCTGCCCAGCCTCTAAAAATGGGTACTAGAGAAATCTTAGAAGGTAAATGCGGTCAGGCGTGATACTGACCACACCACACTTTTATGTGCCGAAGGTCTGGGAAATATGAGCTTAACACTGTATCCCCATTATGCCTTAATGGCATGGAAATAGGGATTTTACCTTTACTTTTTATGTATTCTCTTGCATAAGCTAGGAATATTGGTAAACGTTTCTTTAAGAGATGTGTCAGCAAACACTTAAACTGGGAATTGTTTGCTCTAGTCATGTTTGTGTCATGGTTTGACCTAGCCAGTGTGTTCTAGTCATATCTGTGACATGGTGTGACCTAGCCAATTTATTTTAGTCATATCTTAGTCTGACCTAATCAATGCTTTACTCAAGCATAGTCCAATCATTTTTGTACAAAGTCCGGTATTTCTTTAAGCATAATACATCAACAAATGTAGATTAGTTTGACTTTGGCTTTTTTAAACTCTGAGTTTATTATGAGTTTTTATCCTTTTTTTCCCTCTCTTGTACCAGGTAATGAAATGTTGCAGGTCTCTTGCTGTTGCTTTATACGAGGGTCATGCTGAAAGTCGTGGGCAAAAATTTTTTTAAAATCAGAATTTATAGATAGAGAAAACATAAATACATCACCTTATCTGCATCCTTTTCTTCACTTTTCAACATAATCTCCATTTCTCTGTACACATTTTTCCCATCACTCTGCAAGATTGAAAATACCTTCTTGGTAGGATTCCATTCCAGCTGACCGATGGCACAGATGCACTGCTTTCTGGACATTCCCTCCTGTGGGACCCAGCTGGCACAAACTTTTCTGTAGCCTAGTGTTTCAATCATTTTCTGTACTGCATTGTGTCCTATTCCAAGATTTACAGCGATTTCAGATACTGTGACATGACTGTCTTCTTTAATGATGTCGCCAACCCTTTCCACGGTACGTTCAGTGGAGGCAGTTTGAGGGCGACCACTGCGAGGAATATCTTGGATGCTCATGTTTCCATCTTTGAAATGTTTACCTTCTTCCTAACACTGCTAGCACCCATACACACATCTCCATAAGCAAGTTGAAGTCTTTGGTGAATTTCAGCAGTGGGGATTTCCTCTTTAACACTTTCCCTGCCATCCACGCTGCGAGGTCTTCCGGTTAGTCTAGTGACTGCCATCCATATTATAGCGAGGTTTGTTTCATTGCAGCGTAAAACCATTGTAAATTTTTATTGTACACAATTTATCTGCACATGTCTGGTGACCTTTCATAGTTCAATCCAAAGCGTGGCTAACAACCGAGTGAAATCGATGTTTTTAACTGAGAAATTTCAATATTTATTGTGATTTCGGAGGCATAAGGACATGTCCTATGACCAGAACACTGTTCCTGAATATACCCCAAGTACATCTAGACCTATTAAATGGACTGGAGAAGTAGTTAGAAGGTTATTTCAGACATTATTTTAGTGAGAATGCCACCACACGACGAAATCAGATGAAAATTTAAGTAGATCTGGAAATCGCCGATGATAAACATTGTACATCTAGGCATTGCCGATGGTAAGCACTACACAATTATCAGTTAAAATCATCACACTACTTTTTTTCCTAAAAAAACTCTTCATTTATGAAATCTTCTTACATTTACAATATTTTCATGCATAATATGTATAAAGTGGAAATACTTTGTCCATTCACTTTTACAACTATACCCCCTATACATATCAAGACCCGCACTTTTTGTATGGCACAGACAGGAACGTCCGCGTTTTTTTTCTGCGGTGCAAGAAGAGTTAACAAGGAACTTGATAACAGCACGTTGATGAAACAAAGCTTCAGCACCTGCCATTTTGTTTATGCTCCGCGTGGTCATGTGACACATGATGGTGATGTCATGTGACCTCTACATGAGGTGTAAAGGATGCAGAATAAGGTGATACATTTATAATTTTCTCTATCTATAAATTGTGATTTTTAAAAAATTTTGCTCACGACTTTCAGTATGACCCTCGTATCTCTGTACAATTGGTCAGCAACAGAAAGATTTTATGGTAGCAGACATTTCCAGAGATCTTCCAGTGCAGTTTGTGTTAGCAGTATTATTAGTCCCCTTCAGTCATTTATGGCCATAGTGAAATGTGTCGGAGTCAGGAAGCAAATCTTTTATGTGTGCGTGCATGCGTGTGTGCATGTGCATGTGTCACAGGAGTGGATGCTAAATATTTATTTCTGACTTTCAAAGGTGGAGAGGTATCAGTGCTCGTTTTGTCACAAACGGTTCTTGTCTCGAAGCATCACCATCAGACACATCAACTTTCATCACAAGCTTAAGGTGAGTGGGCTGTGATGGATAATGCTGTCTGTTCTGTTGAGTGCTCCCTCTTCTCTAGCTCCTCTCTCTTCTCTGTCTCCTCTTTCTTCTCTAGCTCCTCTCTCTTCTCTGTCTCCTCTCTCTTCTCTAGCTCCTCTCTCTTCTCTGTCTCCTCTCTCATCTCTAGCTCCTCTCTCTTCTCTGTCTCCTCTCTCATTTCTAGCTCCTCTCTCTTCTCTGTCTCCTCTCTCTTCTCTAGCTCCTCTCTCATCTCTGTCTCCTCTTTCTTCTCTGTCTCTTCTTTCTTCTTTAGCTCCTCTCTCTTCTCTAGCTCCTCTCTCTTCTCTGTCTGCTCTTTCTTCTTTAGCTCCTCTCTCTTCTCTAGCTCCTCTCTCTTCTCTGTCTGCTCTTTCTTCTTTAGCTCCTCTCTCTTCTCTAGCTCTTCTCTCTTCTCTAGCTATATCTGAACTTAAAAAATATAGACATAACTGTTTTATCTGAACTAAAAAAGACTAGCTACAGAAATTGTTATAATTATTAGTTGTTATAAGTTAATTATTTTTGTTATTTCAGCTGAAGTTTTGTCACAACTCAGATCCTGAATGGACAGTTGACCATGCTGTCTGGTCAGATGATAGCTTTGAACTGAGCGTCAGCAACTCCCAGTTTCTGAAAACAGGTGCCAAAAAGACAGTCAGCAAGAGACCTAATGATTCAGCTCGTGCGGCCGAAGCGGTTCCAGAGACTGACAAACGAGTGGATTCTGCCCGGCCAGCAGAAGGAAACAGCAAGTATGTGATAAAAGTGTCGCTGCCTCCAGTTGCAGGAATAGACACTGAAAATGAAGAAGCTCAGAAGAGTGGCCCAGCTGAGCATGCTGGGCAGTTCAGTGTTGGTAACTCAGCCAGCTCTGATCTTTCTTCTATTTCCAGCAGCAAACCCCACCAAGAAAGCAGTGTTGATTTATCAGATCCAGAAAGCCAGTCACAAACAGCAGTATCTCCTGATAGTAGCACTACTGCAGCAACAACAAAGAATGAAGGAATCGACAGACCATTGGAAGCATCTAAAAGTGTTAAGGTTTCTGTGGAGACAGACTTTGGAAACTCAAGACTGCTGTGTGGAACATGTGCAATGCAGTTCCGAGGGGTGTCAAGTCTGAGACATCACTTGAGGAAGGTTCACAACACAACCCTGGATCAGTCTGATGTCTCGTATATGTACGAGGATGATGGCTTACAGAAGACTCAGATGCGGATGAGTTCTGCTGTTGATGCTGAAGCTGGAATGGCACAGGCTGATGGTGGGTGTAACAAGCAGAAGGAAGAGAGTGATAATCCATGTGGAAGTGTGAAAATTGTAGTGTATGATGATTCTAAGAAGTGTGTGGATAATCCCTCCAATATGGGCATGCCATATGCTTGTCGTATGTGTAGTCTGAAATATATTTCCAAGGCTGGTCTGGAGGATCACATGAAATCTCATAGTGAGGAGGATATAGAGAAAGTGGGTTTACATCGCTGTGATGTGTGCTTTTCCGTCATGAAGAATACCCAGCAGGTGGCCAAACACATCCTCAAGTTCCATGGGGTGAAGCAGGTGTACGTTTGCTCCATCTGTCACCGAGAGTTCTTCCAGCAGAGTTCTGTCCTCAGACACATGAAGTTCCTCCACAAGTGGGAGATCAAGATCAGAGGAGAGGCCAGCATCCCCATCCTAGTCAAACCAGCACCCTCATCCATTCACGCCCCCAACTCAGTGCTTCCAACTTTGAGAGTGAGCAGGGAATCTCTCCTGGAGCAGATGAGAACACCAGCCACTAAGTCTGACTGTGGTGATGAGGAAAATGTGACCTACATTAGCCTAGAGATAGGTGACATGGAGAACCTGCAGATATTTAAAGATGATGGGCAGGAAGTTTCTTTTGAAGTTGTAGCCTCTGATGACAAGGTTAAAACCTTGAAAATTAGAGAAGATGATTCAAATTCTGCTAAGACTGAGGCAAAAATCTTGGATGCTCCACAAAAACCAATCACAGGGGAAGATGTTGGCTCTCATATCAGCGGCCAGAGTGTATGTGCTTCGGCAGCAAATGTGGCAGAAACGCTAACAAACACTGTTCCTGAGGCAACATCTTCATCTCCTTCAGCTTCAGTGACAAGGAGCATACATGAAGCTACCACCACAGATCCTAGTTCTTTTATTATTATTGGCAATGACAGGTCTACACCAGTCACAGTCAGCAGAGAGATAATCTCACAGCTTGTTGCCGCACTGAGAAGCAGTTCACAAGAAAACAAATTGGACAGCAGAGAAAGTATCTCCAGAGTGATCAAAATAAAAAGTTTGGGTAACATATCTGGCAGAAGTCAGTCAGACACGGACAGCTTCGATAAAACAAAAACTGAGCTTGGCCAGGAATGCAGGGTCATGCCCCAAGAGAATACACTGAAATCTGATGAATTAACCCCAGAAAGTGATGCTGCAACTTTACCAGACAGTTCAAATTCCAGTGCCCCAATCATCATGTCAGTCAAAGATATTGGCGCCACCTATGCAGGATGTCAGCCAAAAATGGGACATTTGAAGACAAATGACACTGCAGGTACAAGGGTAACCGCATGTGAGAATGCTGATACAGATTCTTCCTCCGAGTTTACCACTTCAAATGGCTTGAATTGTCACAGTGACATAAGCACGAGCATGATGTCCAAGATTGAAATGGGCACCGGTCGGAGCCTGGATATGAAGGAAAAACTGACAGAAACAAAACTGGCCGCAGCTCATCAGAAAAGATCCAGAGTTGCTGTTGTGGAGAAAACCCAAGACAGAACAACACCTACAGTGATGACAGGACGTGTGTCAGATAATAAGACTGGTAAAAATCAAGAGAAGACTATCAAAAACAAGCCTGCAGCAAGCAGGTCAGTAGGTCATGTGGGAGATGCTCAGGTTAGAAATGCTCATGTCCAAGGCGCTGGTAAAGCTGTCAGACCTGAAAGAAATAAAATGAAGAAGAGAGCAAAAGTGTTGACTGATAATTCAGGCATACCTAGTTGTCAGAAATCTGTGAACAGTGAAAATATTTCAGACATTGATCCCTCTAAGTTGAGAGGCTTCAACAGATCTCAGAAGACATTGACTGTCAAAGAAAATGAAACACGGACTAACCATCTCAGAAAGTGCTCCACACAACCTGTCTCCTCTAACAAACTGACGCCAAATTCCGACAGCACATCAGTACCAAATACCAAGTTGTCTCAAAAACTAACCACATCTGCCACAAAAATCTCAGAAAATTCTAGCAGACCAGCAGAGGAACGTCGCAGCAGCAGCGGGAGGCTGATCAAAAAGAAGCTGTTCATCGATGAGGTAGAGGAAGCAGTGGAAGTGAAAAGGAGAAGGAAGAAACAATAATCCTCAGTTTTTCCATCACACTCTTCTTATCATGCTTTACACTAAGCTTCTCAAATTTTTTATGTTAGAGGGACTTCCTTGCATAGGACAGGACAACATTTAGAAAGAAAGAAGATCAGCATTTCTAGAAATTAAATCCACCATCCCCGTTATGTGAGGTCCTAGTTGGCTGAGTGAATAGACATTCAATCTGCTAATCTGGTGGTAACGGGTTCAAGTCCCAGCAGTAGGAATTTTTTTCTGGTGACACCACACCAAAAAAGGCCCTGGGGTCCACTCAGCCACTAAAAATGGGTACCAGAGAAATCCTGGAAGGTAAATGATACCACATCACACTTTGATGTGACAGTGGTCTTGAAAATGTGGGTTTAACACCATATCCCAAATATGCCTTAATGGCATGGAAATGAGAACTTTACCTTACCTTCACCTATCCTTGTTATGCGGCTGTGCTGGTTTTTGTGGAGAGTTATAAGCCTATCATTCTGTGTGTGGGAGGCAAATGTTGGCAGGTTGATGGTGCCTTGTTCTCTTGCATGGAAGACTGTGAACCTTGGACTTGGTACTGATGCCCTCCTGTAAACTGATACCCTCCAGTTGCCCCAGCTGTAAACTGATGCCTTCTTGTTGCCCCACCTGTAAACTGATACCCTTCAGTTGCCCCACCTGTAAACTGATACCCTCCAGTTGTCCCAACTGTAAACTGATGCCCTCCGGTTGTCCCACCTGTAAACTGATGTCCTCCAGTTGCCCCACCTGTAAACTGATACCCTTCAGTTGCCTCCGCTGTAAACTGATACCCTCCAGTTGTCCCAAATGTAAACTGATACCCTCCAGTTGTCCCAGATGTGGAAAAGGGAAGCCTCTGATGATGGAGAATTTCTGCCTGTAGGGCAAGGCACATCAGAACACACTTATCAACTATCGGTGAACAAGGGAAAAATGGCATATCATTAAAGTTCAGTCCAACATATAAGTGATTTCACTATGTTTGAAAGGAGTGAGCTCAGTCAAATTATAGCCACTGAAAGTTTACAGATCTCTCTCTCTCTGCCTCTCTTCATACTAGACTGATACCGAGTATCTGACGGTGTGAAAGTTGAAAGATAAAGGACGGTGTGAAAGTTGAGAGATAATGGACGGTGTGAAAGTTGAGAGATAAAGGATCAAATGTCAGATGGACCTACCTGCCATATTATTAACCCTCTGAAAATAACATTTTCTTCATTAATTTACTCATTTATATGAACTTGGTTCATTTTGTTTTGTTTTGGTTTTTTTTTTTTAATACATTTTCATTTACCCTGCACATTTCATGATTTTTATGATGGTAATTGAATAGTAATTCATGAATTGGCTAGTAAAGGAAGAGTTCTTCAAAATTCTGCTGTGAATAGTGAAGATTTCTAAAATTTTCCTGTAGAAGTGAATCGAAAGCATCAGGGGATGAGCTAGAAATGGGTGAGATATATTCAGAGGAAAAGGCATCCTCATGTTGTTTGTCATGGAGCACCTTATGTGAGCGAGAGAATGGAAAGATTTTAAGAACTGGAAAATGAAAGAGCAAAGAAAAAGAAGCGGCAAAGACAGGGGAAATCTGTAATGTATTTAAATGGGCTGTCCCAGGACAGGTTTAAGTGGAGAAAATGTGTCATAAGAAACTATAAAGAAGGAAATAGATGCAGAAAGAACTTAGCTGCATCTGTCTTAACTGTTTTTGTGCTGCCAGATAAGATTGCTTTAGTTATTAGAAAGCGTAGCACTGTTTTTGATGAATTACTCTATAGGAGATTATTTACTGTATTGTTTTATTTTATGATATTTTCATCTTTAGTGTACATTTGTTTGCAAGTTTTCACTTCAGGTGCATTAAAGATTCTAAATGATTTCTCATAAGTTTGTGTGATTCCTTTTATTTTCATTTACAAAAGAGAAGAGAGATATTGATAGATGGAAGTGTATGGTTTGCTGTGAATGATTCTGCTCACCGATGCTTTATGTATATGAACACAAAACAGTCCAGCATCCTTTATGGGAGTCATGCATTTAGCTTCATCAGAACATCCTCAGTCCAAAGAACCTATAATAGTTTCAAAAGATGCTTTGGTACAACCTCTTATTTTAGAAAATTCTTTGCAGCAGCCACTATAGTTCTGGACTCATATTTTGAAATAGCTTAATGAAAGCTTGCAAGTCCAGATTTGTACTTAATTATTTTTTAGCAACAGTAGGGAATTCATAAATGTAGGGTGAATGGTAGTTGAGAAGATAGATAACAGTGGCAATAGTGCGTAGTGTATTAATTAGCCTTGTACATTTTTTTTTTTGGTATCGGTCATTGCTGGCAAGAATATGAATGGAAAAAAAAAAAATATGTGGCCTTACAGAGGCCCCATTGGATTTAGTGTTAGTGCCCACAGATTTTGTTTTTGATCACATCTACAGCTGGATGACTGGGATATCTCTGGCTGGGTGTGAACCACTGACTTCACCATGAAAGATGAGTACATTAATCACTATGCCACTTAAGCATCCCAGCATGAATGAAGATCACCATTCATAAATTTCAGAAATTTGGGCAATACAGAATTTTAAGGGTCTTGTTGGATACGTGTTTTTTTCTCTCTTCTTGAAGAAGAGAAACTCCGTATGACATAAGATCTCTAGTAAACATACATCCAGATGGCAAGTTGAATGTCTGGCACAGAGTGATATGTAATGAAGAAGAGAGTGTGCTAGGGAAGCAACAAAATAGCGCTTAATCTGAGTGATTCACTTACCAGCTGATGAAAGATGTAACAGAGAAATTAAAAGCAGAATATGCCAGGGAAAAGTAGCATTTCAAAGTCAAAACCATCTTGTGTAGTAAGTCATTGTCATTGAATGCGAGAAAGAAAGTATTACATTGCTATGTTGGAACTGTTCTGCTATGCGGATGTGAATTATGGTCTATTGGTAGAGAAATGAGTAAATCATTGAAGGCATCAGAGATATGGCTCCTGAGAAGAGTGATGAGTGCCCCATGGTCAGCCAAGATAACTAATGAGCAGTGTTTGAGACAAGCTAATGAAAAATATAGTATGATAACAAAGACAAAGGCAATCATCATTCTTGGGGCATGTGATTAGAAGAAAGAAACTGGAAAACATCATAACAATCAGCAAAACTAAAGGCAGTAGAAGGATAGGACAATCTAGGGAACAGTTGTTGCAGGGCCTGACAGTGTGGTATGAAAAGACATCAGCAACAGAGTTATTCAGAAATGTCAAAAACCGAGATTTTTGCAGGAGTATGAGCATTTACGCCGTCCGACATGGAACATGATGATGATGCGTAACGGTAAGGATAGATTTTTGTTGTTGTTTTAATGGTAGGATATCTCTAATATATCAGACAGGCACCCAAGAAAAATTAGATTAATGCCCATATTTTTTCTTGACCTGCCGATACAGTACAAGATGGTGTGGTTAGCATCAACCAGGTCTCCCTTCCCCACCCACAGGAGAAGGCAGACGTATATATACTGGGCAGCCTCGCAGGATTATTCAATACTCTTAGTTATAGATAACAAGAGATGACGACTGAAGTAAAACTGGTTCTAGTAATAAAGGTAGATAGAGGTGTATGATTCAGTTTTACAAAGCGACGGGTGGAGTGAGGACGCTGAGAGTTTTCATTCCCTTTATAAAACTGGCCCATACACCTCTGTCTACCGTTATAGGTTATAAGGACTTCTCGTTCGACTTAAGACATGTCTTTTCTTTATATTTTCTTAGAATGGAAAATTTAATCATACTTCGGAGTACGGCAATTCATGACTTCTGGATTTGAAGTTTTCTACACAGTGACTTATAAAGAAGACAAATCAACAGGCACCTGCATGATAGCTGATCACAAACATTGTTGACGTATTACGCCGGAAGCTGGAACCCGAGATTTTTCACATGTATGAAACAAACAGACGGTCAACAAGTGACATTTGTGGCGAAAAAAGTTGACGCCAATTCAGAATTTATATGATCTTTATACGAAAAGAATAGGTTTTATTAAGTTGAATATTTATCGGACATTGAGATCATGCATGTACAGCTTCGGGTAATGTCTACCTCTAGCTTGTGTGCCCTTTCACTGCGTTCTCCAGCCTGTCTCACTAAGTACTTTACCACCGCAAGAAAAATCAAGCACGGTGATTTACTATACACTGTAATCAGCGGCAGGTACTCACATCACAGTCTTTCGCCACTGCGGTCGAGTTCAGAGCTGAGGCGTGTACTAAAGGTTCAAATGTTCGCCTCTTTTCGTGATAACTCCAGCGTTTTTAGACCAGACAGTTATTTCTGGAGGGGTTTCAGTTCTAAAAGTGGCGTTCATGTGGAAAACAGACCATCAAACTTGGATGAAATATCTGAAGGCATTTATGAGAAAATAGTTTTCAGTAATGGTATATATTTTCTTTATAAACAGTCTGTTTTATATTTGGCCTGACAGAATCCACCAGCATGCAGTATTAAATTAAATGGAACCATTCTAAAGCAGGTGCAGAAATTCAAATACCTTGGAGCAGTAATAACTTCAGATGGGAAATGCAGAACAGAAATTAGGAACAGAATAGGTCAAGCAAAGACTGCATTTCAGAGAATGAGAAACATTAGCTAACACATCTTTATCAATGAATGTTAGAAAACGAGTCCTAAAATGCTATATTGAACCTATCTTGTTATATGGAAGTGAATCATGGACAATAGGCAAGTCTGCACAAAAATCATTGGAAGCAGCAGAAATGTGGTTTATTAGAAGAATGTTGCGAATCCCCTGGACAGCAAAAATAACTAATGAAGAATGTATGAGAAGAGCTGGAGAGACAAAAACCTTGTCAGAAAGATAAGAGAGAGACAATGTACTTTCATAGGACATGCAATGAGAAGAGGGGGCATTGAAAATATAACAACAGGAAAAATAGAAGGAAGAAGATCAAGAGGAAGACCAAGAGAAATGATACTGGACAGTCTGACGGGATGGTGTGAGAGGAGATCACCAACTGAACTGATGGCCTGCATGAAGGATCGGGTACTCTGGAGAAGCATAATAGCCAACGCCAGTCGGCACGGCACATGATGATGATGAGTGGAGTGAGGATGCTGAGAGTTTTCATTCCCTTTGTAAAACTGGCCCACACACATCTATCTACCGTTATAGGTTATAAGGACTTCTCGTTCGACTTAAGACATGTCTTTTCTTTATATTCTCTTAGAATGGAAAATTTAATCATACTTCGGAGTACGGCAATTCATGACTTCTGGATTTGAAGTTTTCTACACAGTGACTTATAAAGAAGACAAATCAACAGGCACCTGCATGATAGCTGATCACAAACATTGTTGACGTATTACGCCGGAAGCTGGAACCCGAGATTTTTCACATGTATGAAACAAACAGACGGTCAACAAGTGACATTTGTGGCGAAAAAAAGTTGACGCCAATTCAGAATTTATATGATCTTTATACGAAAAGAATAGGTTTTATTAAGTTGAATATTTATCGGACATTGAGATCATGCATGTACAGCTTCGGGTAATGTCTACCTCTAACTTGTGTGCCCTTTCACTGTGTTCTCCAGCCTGTCTCACTAAGTACCTTACCACCGCAAGAAAAATCAAGCACGGTGATTTACTATACACTGTAATCAGCGGCAGGTACTCACATCACAGTCTTTCGCCACTGCGGTCGAGTTCAGAGCTGAGGCGTGTACTAAAGGTTCAAATGTTCGCCTCTTTTCGTGATAACTCATGCGTTTTTAGACCAGACAGTTATTTCCGGAGGGGTTTCAGTTCTAAAAGTGGCGTTCATGTGGAAAACAGACCATCAAACGTGGATGAAATATCTGAAGGCATTTATGAGAAAATAGTTTTCAGTAATGGTATATATGTTTTCTTTATAAACAGTCTGTTTTATATTTGGCTTGACAGAATACACTTTAAATACAGAAGGAAATATGAAATTCTGTTTTTTTTTCCTACTTTTGAATTTCTACTTCTTGTCAGACATAACCTATGTAATATTGTTTTAACTGTGAATTTGTAAGACAGTAAAACTCTAAAACTGCCTTTGTAAATTATATTTTCTAATCACTAAACAGGTAATGTTAGTTATCCATATGATAATTGAGCCGAGTAGATTGAGGCCTTTCTTCTAATGCAGAAGAGTGTTGGTTCACGACCTTTTTCATTTGACCTCCAGCCTTTCCGTGCTGTAAAAACTGGCACCTTACACATCAGTATTAAAGGAAACTGCCACCAAAGATGGAGAACTTCTACCTGCAGGGTGAAGCACACCATAATGCACAGCATTTATGGCTACCAGTGATTGAAAGGCATATAGGGTATTACATCAGGTTCACTCAATAAATGATGCTGCTTAAAATGTGCAGCACAGCAACAACAACAACAAAGTATTTTATAATCTCTTACCTGTCAGATAAATTAAAGTTTATTTTATTATTTGGTTAAAATAGGAATAATAGATTTGAGGACTTTTGTTGAAGTTCATAAATGTTTATGACTACACACAGCATGTTTTGTGGCACAATATGTTTATTATATTTCAGCTAATATTGTTGCAGTTAACAAGCCATATGGGTTATCAGTTTTTGGTGAGTACAGTGTTTGTAACGTAGAATTTACAAATGAGCTTCTTTGAGAGTAGGTAGTTGCTTCATTACAGAAATGCAGATGAAACCACTGACAACAATTATTGAGGAAAGACGCTGGCGATGGTTGGGACATGTGCTCCGAATGACTGACAACTCACTACCAAAAATAGCACTAAGATGGACACCACAGGGGAGCAGAAGTAAGGGTAGACCAAAAGAGACATGGAGAAGAACAACAGAAAGGATGTTGAGCAATAGAGGGCTCACCTGGGCAAGAGCAGAAAAAAAGGCGAAAGACAGGCATTTGTGGAAAACCCTTGCGGAAGCCCCATGTGCCCTGGGCACTTAAGGTTCAGAGAGAGAGAGAGTTGCTTCATTTGGAGTCATTTAGGTTTTGTTAGCTACTCTGCAGACTAAATGCCCATCTGCACAAGATAATGGCTGCACCAACACCCCAGTGCATGTGCCAAAACAGCCTCCAGACCTCAGGTATGGCCCTGAGAGAAGCATGGAGGAGAAACTCTGGGGCTCCTACAAAAATCTCCTGCTGACAGCAGGATTCATGGAGGCAACCCAGCTCCCTTTTTTAAAAAAAGCTGAGCACGTGAAACTGAATACAGAAGAAGAAGAAGAAGAGTTAGTTACTTAATTTGTTGCTTAGCTGCAGGAATGTTGAATGTAGATGTCTGAAGTATGCCATGAATTATCCTATATGTTTGCATAATCATCACTCTGTCCTTGATATAAATTATCCCCCTTGTGTTTGCATTATCTTTATCTTTCTATCATGCATTCATTCATTTGCATGTCCCTTGTGGAACTTTACCTCCCTAACAGCACTCCTGTAGCCTCTCGGTTGTAAGTAAGATGGCCTGCTTCTGATGCATCCATTTGCAGATCATCAACGATGTCTTGCAGCCATCTTCGCCTTGGTCTTCCTCTCTTTCTTTTTCCCATTATGTATGATTCCAGGATGATTTTCTCTAGATTATCATGACATTTAATGTGTGCAAAATATATGTTTTCTCTCTTTAATCCTCTTTACTAGCCAGCCGTCTTCAATATTAAGTTATTGTAGTATGGATATATTTGTTCTTTTTTTGTGTCCATGATATTTGAAGAACTCTTCTGTAGCATTTACATTCAAAAAATCTTTTTATCATTGATACAAATTAACCCCCTTGTGTTTGCATAATCTTTATCACTCTGTCATTGATATAAATTATCCCCCTTGTGTTTCTTTATCACTCTGTCACTGATATAAATTATCCCCCTTGTGTTTCTTTATCACTCTGTCATTGATATAAATTATCCCCCTTGTGTTTGCATTATCTTTATCTTTCTGTCATTGATATTAGGGGCCAAAGATGCTGTGGATTTGGCAGTGAATGACCCATAGCTAGCAGCAAGGTTGGCATACCATAGCCAACCAAGACCCTTTGTCAGCTCTCTCCCCAGTAATAGACCTAGCCAGCTTGGTAACCCCAATAGTAGACCTAGCTAGCTTGGTAACCCCAATAGTAGACCTAGCCAGCTTGGTAACCCCAATAGTAGACCTAGCCAGCTTGGTAACCCCAGTAGTAGACCTAGCCAGCTTGGTAACCCCAGTAATAGACCTACCCAGCTTGGTAACCCCAGTAATAGACCTACCCAGCTTGGTAACCCCAGTAATAGACCTAGCTAGCTTGGTAACCCTAGTAATAGACCTAGCCAGCTTGGTAACCCCAGTAGTAGACCTAGCCAGCTTGGTAACCCCGGTAATAGACCTAGCCAGCTTGGTAACCCCAGTAGTAGACCTAGCCAGCTTGGTAACCCTAGTAATAGACCTAGCCAGCTTGGTAACCCTAGTAGTAGACCTAGCCAGCTTGGTAACCCCAGTAGTAGACCTAGCCAGCTTGGTAACCCTAGTAATAGACCTAGCCAGCTTAGTAACCCTAGTAGTAGACCTAGCCAGCTTGGTAACCCTAGTAGTAGACCTAGCCAGCTTGGTAACCCTAGTAGTAGACCTAGCCAGCTTGGTAACCCTAGTAATAGACCTAGCCAGCTTGGTAACCCTAGTAATAGACCTAGCCAGCTTGGTAACCCCGGTAGTAGATCTAGCCAGCTTGGTAAGCCTAGTAATAGACCTAGCCAGCTTGGTAAGCCTAGTAATAGACCTAGCCAGCTTGGTAACCCTAGTAATAGACCTAGCCAGCTTGGTAACCCTAGTAATAGACCTAGCCAGCTTGGTAACCCTAGTAATAGACCTAGCCAGCTTGGTAACCCTAGTAATAGACCTAGCCAGCTTGGTAACCCTAGTAATAGACCTAGCCAGCTTGGTAAGCCTAGTAATAGATCTAGCCAGCTTGGTAACCCTAGTAATAGACCTAGCCAGCTTGGTAACCCTAGTAATAGACCTAGCCAGCTTGGTAAGCCTAGTAATAGATCTAGCCAGCTTGGTAAGCCTAGTAATAGACCTAGCCAGCTTGGTAACCCTAGTAATAGACCTAGCCAGCTTGGTAACCCTAGTAATAGACCTAGCCAGCTTGGTAACCCTAGTAATAGACCTAGCCAGCTTGGTAACCCTAGTAATAGACCTAGCCAGCTTGGTAAGCCTAGTAATAGACCTAGCCAGCTTGGTAAGCCTAGTAATAGATCTAGCCAGCTTGGTAAGCCTAGTAGTAGACCCAGGCTGGCTAGCAGGGCAAGGACTGCTAGTTCCCCTGGTGGTTGAGTCTGCTAAAGAAAAATTATGCACCGACCTGCTTTTTAACTCTGGTCAAGGACGGAAAAAATATCTGGCATAACCAGCTCCCAATCCACTATGATTCTGTGCCTTTGCACCTTCACTGCATCAGCAGCAAAGAACATAAAACTCACGGCTTCTGAGAGGTAGAAGAAGAAGAAGAACTTCATTGACCTGAACTGGCTTCTTTATTTTATGTTTTCTTTTCACATACAAGTTGTCAGAGATAGCATTTAAAAAAAATTTTTTTTAATACCTCTCTGAGAAAATGATTGTCCTTCATACACATTTCTTTCTTGGTAATTTCCAGGATCTTCTTCTGATGGAACTCAGAAATCAACTGATGATACAGGAAAAAACTCAGGTCATTTACCCTGCATTGCCAGTTCTCTGCCCTGGCTGAAAGACAAACTGAAGTGTTCATATTTAAGTATTGGATTATCGCTGAAAAGGTGATGCATCTCCTTTGTGATTAGCAGTAAAGATATTAGCAGAAAGTTGAGAAATGTCGCCACTTTTGCTGCATGTAAACAGTTATTTTGCCAAGAAATTGGGGGGGGGGGGAAGACCTGCATTTTCCACTAGACCAGGCACAAGGGAAATAAGCGTGTAAACTCATAAACCCAGAAGTCAACGTCAGACTCCAATAGATAATAAATAATAAAACATCTCACTTCGAATAAATGAACTTTATTTGCATGGGGGGGATGGAGCTCATGTCCATCTGACATTCCACCCTTCTACTTTCAACTTTTCCTCTGTTGCAAACATTCAGTTTATTACAAAAAATACTACGTACGTAACGGGCATGATTAAATTTTAAAACAATAAAACGTTAATATTCAACCTCTAATCCACATATTCAACATATAAAAATACCACATACATTCGGTGTAATTACTTTTACATTCTCACACATATAACACAATCATAACCCTAAACAAGTTAATATAGCAGTGACCTGCATTTACCGGTAAATTACAGTTTTAAAAAGAGGAGGGGGAAAAAAAGAAACTTTGAGGTTGTCAGTTACTACGATTGGTTTACATTATCAGAAACTTAGTAGTAGACCTAGCCAGCTTGGTAACCCTAGTAGTAGACCTAGCCAGCTTGGTAACCCTAGTAGTAGACCTAGCCAGCTTGGTAACCCTAGTAGTAGACCTAGCCAGCTTGGTAACCCTAGTAATAGACCTAGCCAGCTTGGTAACCCTAGTAATAGACCTAGCCAGCTTGGTAACCCTAGTAGTAGACCTAGCCAGCTTGGTAACCCTAGTAGTAGACCTAGCCAGCTTGGTAACCCTAGTAGTAGACCTAGCCAGCTTGGTAACCCTAGTAGTAGACCTAGCCAGCTTGGTAACCCCAGTAGTAGACCTAGCCAGCTTGGTAACCCTAGTAATAGACCTAGCCAGCTTGGTAACCCTAGTAATAGACCTAGCCAGCTTGGTAACCCTAGTAATAGACCTAGCCAGCTTGGTAACCCTAGTAATAGACCTAGCCAGCTTGGTAACCCTAGTAGTAGACCTAGGCTGGCTAGCAGGGCAAGGACTGCCAGTTCCCCTGGTGGTTGAGTCTGCTAAAGAAAAATTATGCACTGGCCTGCTTTTTAACTCTAGTCAAGGACGGAAAAAATATCTGGCATAACCAGCTCCCAATCCACTATGATTCTGTGCCTTTGCACCTTTTTTTTTTTTTTAAATCGGACTCAGTGACTGGTCTGTCAAGACCTTACACTGTGCAAACTGGGAAACTCGTATGAGTGGTCCCTGTTGCTGTCATCATGTTGTTCCCTTTTTTTTTTTTTTGCATCAGCAGCAAAGAACATAAAACTCACGGCTTCTGAGACGTAGAAGAAGAAGAAGAACATCATCGACATGAACTGGCCTCTTTATTTTGTTTTCTTTTTACATACGAGTTGTCAGATAACATTTAAAAAAAAAATTTTTTAATACCTCTCTGAGAAAATGATTGTCCTTCATACACATTTCTTTCTTGGTAATTTCCAGGATCTTCTTCTGATGGAACTCAGAAATCAACTGATGATATAGGCAAAAACTCAGATCATTTACCCTGCATTGCCAGTTCTCTGCCCTGGCTGAAGGACAAACTGAAGTGTTCATATTTAAGTATTGGATTATCATTGAAAAGGTGATGCATCTCCTTTGTGATTAGCAATAAAGATATTAGCAGAAAGTTGAGAAATGTCGCCACTTTTGCTGCATGTAAACAGTTATTTTGCCAAGAAATTGGGGGGGGGGGGGGGGGGAAGACCTGCATTTTCCACTAGACCAGGCACAAGGGAAATAAGCGTGTAAACTCATAAACCCAGAAGTCAACGTCAGACTCCACCAATAGATAATGAAACATCTCACTTCGAATAAATGAACTTTATTTGTATGGGGAGGAGGGGGCTCATGTCCATCTGACATTCCACCCTTCTGCTTTCAACTTTTCCTCTGTTGCAAACATTCAGTTTATTACAAAAAATACTAAATACGTAACGAGCATGATTCAGTTTTAAAAAAATAAAATGTTAGTATTCAACCTCTGATCCACATATTCGACATATAAAAATACCACATACATTCGGTGTAATTACTTTTACATTGTCACATATATAACACAATCGTAACCCTAAACAAGTTAATATAGCAGTGACCTGCATTTACCAGTAAATTACAATTTTAAAAAGGGGAGTGGAAAAGAAAAGAAACTTTGAGGTTGTCAGTTACTACGATTGGTTTACATTATCAGAAACTTTGTAAAAGCAGCCAACAAAATCATTTGGAGGATAAATGGGCCTGCAGGCTGATGATGCTTATTTTGCACGGAGGAGAATCGGCCATGTTGCAGGAAACTCTCTACTGTAGAGAGTGGAACAACAACACAACTCTTTCACATCATCAGAGGAAGTACCTCCCCTCAGACTTTAAAGGGGGGGGGGGGCCCTGGGTTATGACTCCCAGAGGTCTTGTGAGTTGTTGTTGTTTTTTTTTTTTATCCTGGGACGATTTTGTTGTGGCATGTGAACATTTTTTTTTAGGTTAAATCTTGGTGCAAATAGGTAAAGAAAATGAAAATAGCTAATTATATTTCATTCTCACCGATGTTTGTAAAGTGTGTTTAATTTTACATTGTAAAAAGTATAAATTACCACAAGTTGTGTTGACAAAACTCATATTTGGCAAAACACTTTATGCAAGTTAGAAGACCGACACAATTGTACCAGTTTCAAAAATTCCTAGTGTGATCACTATGTTAATAGAATTATTGCAGGCATTCAGTAAGCATATTCTGTTTGATAGACAAGTCTAAATCTGTGAGGGAAGTCTTATGGCAGCATCATGTCCTTCAAGGTCTTACAAAGTTCAGTTTGGCTTCAGAATGTATGCCAGTTGTGAAAGGGTTTTTGTTTTTCTACATCATGTTTAGAAAAACTAGAGCTCGTGTCTCTTCCAGATAATGTGGACTTTTACTGTTGTTTTTCTTCACCTGTATTAATGAAATTTTACTGTAGATTGTAAAAACTAAATTTTGCTGCAGATTGCTTTTATTAAAAAATTTTTAATGTCGATTACCTGCATTAGCTGAATGTTGCTGTAGACTGCATGTTTTAACATAATTGTGTTCTGGATTACCTGTATCAACTAAATTTTAAGCATAGTACCTGTATTAAATAAAGTTTGCTGTAAATTGCCTGATAATGAAATGTTACTGTAGATTACCTGTATTAACAAAATTTTGTTGTAGATTATCTGTATTAAGAAAATTTTGCTGTAGTATACATTGCTTGTATTAACTCTTTCCCTGCCATTGGCCTTGTGACAGGCCGCATCCGGTTTCCATGCTCCTGCCTTGGGCCTTTGGATAGGTCTGTGGTTGTTTCGGTGTAAAATCAGTTGAATTTTTAGATCGCATGTTATGTGTACACGTCAGATTTACTCAGCATTCTTTTCGCAAAGCATTATTAACAGCCGTAGTCAAATGTTTTCGACCGAAGTTTTCAGCTTTTTTGTGCGACTTCGGAGGCAAACATGTCCCCCTACGACTAGAGCACTGTTCTTGAATGTACATATTAGACGACCAGAAAAGTAGTTAGAAGGTTATTTCAGACATTATTTTAGTGATTTTTGGCACTTATAATCACAGTATGACATCAATAAGTCGATCTAGACATCTCAGATGATAACTAGTGTGGAAATCTAGATCTATCCGATGATAAGTAGGACACAGTTATTATCTAAAACATCACATTACTTATTTTTTCCTAAAACATTGTGCATTTATGAAATCTTCATAGATTTACAGCTATTTGGATGTACAATACATATACTTATAACGTGGAAATAATTTCTTACATTCACTTTTACACTCATCCCCTATACATATCAAACCCATGCTTTTTTGTCTGGCACGGACGGGGACATCTGCGTTTTTTTTTTTCCTGTGGCACGGAAAGAGTTAATAAAAAAATTTTTAGATTAGCTGTAAGATTATGGTTTCAGTTGCTTCTTGTATGTATGATGTTTCCAAACTAACTCACATCATCATCTAAGAGTTGTCAGTCTTTAGGAAGTTTGTTTTTTTTTTTGTTTTTTTGTTTGTTTGTTTTGTTTCAAACATTTATATTATCTGGAGAAAGATTACTTTTACAGCATTGGTTTACATTGACTGATCAATCTCTTCAAAATTCAGCAGTTGTGATATCTTAAAATCCTTCCCGTGCTGCTAAACGTCACATAGGGCCCACATGGTAGTTCGCCAAGATTTCCTGTCTTCTGCAAGTTTTTCAGTATCATCAAGGGATGATATGCCCACTGAACTGGCCTCTCTTAACAATGTCCTCTTCAGAGTTTCACGTGGTCGGCCTCTTTTTCTTCAGCCTGTTGTGTTCCACTTGATAGCTTGTTTGGGGATGCTCTGATTGTTTCTTCTCATCACATGACTGACATATGTCCATCTTCTTTTTCTGATCACCCATGAGACAGGTTGTTTTGCTCATTTGTCTTATCTCTGCGTTGTTCTTGAATTTGTTCCACTTTACACCAAGACTTTTCCTTAAATATTTGTTTTCGAGAGAGTCTAATTTCTTGTCTATTTCTTTAGTTGTTTTCTAGCTTTCACATGCATGAGGCTGAATATCACATTTGAATTGAATAATCTCAGCTTGGTTTTTGTGCTTATAACTTTTGAATACCATATGTCCTCAAGATTCTTTAAGGTCAATGCTGCATTTGCAATTCTAATTCTAACTTCTTTTCTTATGTCACCATCCTTGTCTATGTAGCTGCCGAGATATGCAAAATGGTTAACTTCTTCAACAGCTGTTCCTTCTGCGTATATTTGTCCTTCATGGTTAATGAGAAGTTTCATTATTTTTATTTTATCCTTGTTAATTTCAAGTCCTATTTTGCTACCCATTGAAAACAGAGTATCTGTTTTTACTTGCATTGATTTCACAGTGTCACTGATAAGCATTATGTCATCTGCAAAATCAAGATCTTCCAGTTAGGTCTCATATACCCAATCAATGCCCATTTTACCTGTGCAGCATTTTTTCATTATGAAGTCTATGGCAATTCCAGAAATCAAGGGAGATATTATACATCCTTGTTTCACACCTGTTTCAATCTGAAACCATTCACTCATTCCTTCTTCTGTGTTGACTGATCTATTGTAGAGGTCTTAATTATGTTGATAATCTTAAATGGTTTTCATATATTCTTAAAATCCTCCATAATGATTTTCTGTGTATACTATCAAATGCCTTTTTAAAGTCTATGAAGTTCAGGATTAATGGTCTTTGCTTTTCAATATGTTCTTCAAGTATTATTCTGAGAGTAAAGATCTGGTCAAGACAGCTTCTCCCTTTTCGAAATCCTGCCTGTTCTTCTCTCATTGCAGTATCCACCATATCTTGAATTCTGTTTAGAATAACTTTGCAAAATACTTTTGACACAACTGATAGTAAGGTTACTCCTCTCTAGTTATTGCAGTCGCTAAGGTTGCCTTTTTTTTCGGTATTTTAACGATGATTCCTTTTTTCCATTTAGAAGGGGCTTTTTCTTCCTTCCAGATTTTATTAAACATGCTCTGTAGTTGGTTCATGTTGTCACTGTTAATAGCTTTTAACATTTCAACTGTTATTTCATCTTCACTTGCAGCTTTGTTGTTAGCCTTTAGATTTCATGCAATGTAATTTCACCTAGGTTGACATTTAGTTGTGGGAATGGTAAGTCAGTTTCAAGGTTTATCAGTTCATATGGATATGGTCGATTAAGTATTTCTTGGAAAAGTTCGGCCCATCTTTGCTTTTGTTGAACTTGAGACACTATTAACTTGAAGTTAATCGTGTCTTTCTTTGGATGCAGTAGTACATGTTAGCCTCTTTTGCTGCCTCCTGTTTTTGCTGCCTAATTGTGATATTCTCTGCATTAAAAAAATGTATATGTAATCATCAATACCACTTACTCAGCATTTTAGAAAATGTATAAATTACCACTGATATCACTCACATGCCATAAATGTATAAATTACCACTGATATCACTCACATGCCATAAATGTATAAATTACCACTGATATCACTCACATGCCATAATGTATAAATTACCACTGATATCACTCACATGCCATAAATGTATAAATTACCACTGATATCAATCACTCAACAACAACAAAAAAAAAAGTATAAATTATCATTGATATCATTTAGTTAAGACTGTCAGATCTAATAGCAGTTAAACTACACACCACAAAGTAGATATCTAGTATGAGTAGACACTTTACAAGGTACCTTCTCTTGCTGTTTCCCCCAGACCTTACTGAATTATAATGGATAAATTTAGGCTGCATGGTCTTAGAGTTAGATGTTTTCCTTGGGTGTTGGAGGTCATGGATTCGAATCCAACCAGAAGTAGCAGGGATTTTTTTTTTTTCCTCATGAATCCTCCTGAAATAGATTCCCCCCCCCCCGGATCATCAGGTAGTGAGACCAAACACTTGTGTGTATTGTGTATGCTGAAAATCCACTGGCAGTTGGAATTCACAAAAGGAGAAGGCCAGACGGCTGCTACCTGGGCAGAATTTTAGGAAAAAACTGGCACGGAGATTGGCACAGGTGCTTGAAGTGTCTGTGGTAACTGCGTTGCCTGTTCTGAGGTGTCGGAGTGGGCAGAGCACAGTGAAGCCATTTCTGAACAAACAAATATGCACTCATTTTTATCAATTTCTTGCCCATAAATAACAAGTTTGAGCATTTCCCCAGCTTCTATTCAGGGATCGTCCTGCTGTGTAAAAGCAAGCAGTCACAGGAGAACTTGCAGAGAGTCCTGGCTGGGGGTGGACCTCAGAAGCTGGAGTTTATGACCTATTTGTAAGTTGCTGACCATGTTTAAGTTTGAATACAAAGATGCCCCATGCTCATCCAGATTGTTGGGCATATGAATCTGATTGCAGAAGCAGAACTGGTTATTGGAAAGTTTTTATATCCACGAGTTTAATCAGTCAGCCATTTGCATGTCCCTTGCGGAACTTTGCCTCTCTAACAGCTCTCCTGTAGGCCTCTCAGTTGTGAGCAAGGTGCCCTGCTGCTGATGCGTCCGTTTGCAGACTATCAATGATGTCTTGCAACCATCTTTTCCCATCATGTACCCTTTCAAGACGATCTTCTCTAAATTCTCATGACGTTTAATGTGTCCAAAATACTGAAGTTTTCTCTGTTTAATATCCTCTCATGACGTTTAATGCGTCCAAAATACTGAAGTTTTCTCTGTTTATTATCCTCTTTACTAGCCAATCATCTTCAATATTAAGTTCTTGTAGTATGGATATATTTGTTATTTTCTGCGTCCATGAAATTTGAAGAACTCTTCTGTAGCATTTACATTCAAAGGCATTTATCCGTTTCTCAGCCATTTTGTTAAGTGTCCAGGTCTCACGGGCATATGTTGCGATGGGAAAGATTCATGCCCTTAAAAATCTTATGTTTGTAGTTCTGTCTGCTCCTTTCCACATCTTCTTCAGTTGTTTTAATTTTTGAAGAGCGATAGATGTCCTCCTTTTTAATTTCCCTCATTGTATCTTCATTAATAGTAATGATCCAAGATATTCAAAACTCTCCATAACTTCCTACATATACAAAATGCAGTAATGTTACTTTTAATTGTCTGGTAGAGTGTAAGAATGTTCATTGTTTAAATTAAGAATCTGGTATAACTTTCTGAAATTCAGTTTGTTAATCAGATGTTTCATAAAACTTTGTGAACTCTGATTCATTTATAACTTTAGCTCTAACCCTACTGAACAATACCCAAAATTTTTGTAAACAAACATGGTCACAATGAATTGCTGAGAAATGATGCAATGTCAGTTTTTTTTAAATCTGTTCACAGCAGTTTAAAATCATGAATTCCCACCTACAGATCAAAATTATATGACTAGAGTTACTACATTTTAAGTTGTTTTTATAAAGTCATTTATGCAGTATGATAACGACTAAATGATTTTTTCCCCAGTATATCAGTATGTACAGACTGAATGACAGGATTTATGTTTGATTTGGTCATTTTAGGTGTAAACATTTCTCTGTAGGGCTATCACGGTGGGCGTACCTCGGTGTTCGCATGG
Organism: Achatina immaculata; assembly: GCA_009760885.1. Classification (NCBI taxonomy): domain Eukaryota; kingdom Metazoa; phylum Mollusca; class Gastropoda; order Stylommatophora; family Achatinidae; genus Lissachatina; species Lissachatina immaculata. The sequence goes on from CM019699.1 coordinate 30,387,985, forward strand.
AGTCAGTTCGATGGTTGGAATCAAACGGGAATGGCTGCACGATAAAGAAATGGTTAGTTGATATCAAGAATATTTATTAATTATGATAAATGTCACTGATATGTTTATTTAATCACTGCTAAATGTCATGCTAATGGAACAGATTCAAGACCATCGTAGAAATAAGGAAGATAAGCACACAACATTTGTCTCATCAGTGATCAAAAAAAAAAAGGTGATGGACATATTTCGGACACGTGATAAGAAGAAACAATCAGAGAATACCAAAACAAACTGTCAAATGGGACACAACAGGACAAAGAAGAAGAGACTGACGATGTAAAATTCTAAAGAAAACATTGTTGAGAGAGGCTAAATTAGTGGGCATAAGCTTGACAAGGTTGAAAAACTTGCCAAAAATGGGGAAAAACATGCCAAAACTACAGTGCGAGCCCTATGTGACTTTTAACGGCACAGGAAGGATAGTTTGGATATATAGTTTGGTAAATTATATTTGATAAAACTAGTCTATGGTTAGAGTTATATTTTTATATAACTTGATAAATTTTGTTTGATAAAATATGTAGCATGATGAGGTGTTAGGTTTGTATAGCTCAAAAATGACATTAGATAAAACTAGCATGCAGTGTGATCAAGTATTAGTTTTGTATAGCTAGATAAATTGTTTCGTAAAATTAGCATGGTTAGGCATTGCCAGTACTTTGAATTATGTTAATTAGAACTAGAGTATAGACTGAGGTCCACCCAGCCTCTAAAAATGGGTACCAGAGAAATCTGAGTAGGTAAATATGACCAGGCGTGATACTGACCACATCACACTCTCATGTGCTGATGGTCTTGGAAATACAGGGCCTAACACTATATCTCAATATGCCCTGATGGATTTTACCTTTTAGAATATAGAATAATAGGTTTTATAAATTATGTCTCCCTCGGAACAAGTGTGTTAGGAACACATTTATCTTAACATAGTCTTTGTGAGACAGGGAACATAGATCTGTTTGCTTAAAAACTCTGACCTACTTCTGTAGCCCAGAAACCTGTAGCAATCAACACCAATTGTAATTTGTTATTTTTGTAAAATGTTAATGTCAGGCTGGTGGACAGATGGGGACATGGAGATCACCGGCAGGGATGACAAAAATCTGGTGTGAAACCAATGAATCCAGGATGTGACAAGCCTATGGGTCTTTATAACAATGGCTATCAGAATGATGTAAACAAAACAGAGCCAGTAGAATGTAGGTGGCTGGGAATGGATATTGTTGATGCATTCATCAGATTCCTCATCCCAAAGTCGGAGTATCTCTGTCGACTTGTCTCAAAGTCGTCTGGCCAGCCAGCGTTACATGCTGGATCTGATGTGGAGAAGGGGCTTAAGTACAACCACCAGATGCTGGGAAACAGTTTTGGCGAAGCCAGCCTACACCACTGTCTTCATGGCAGTCCGAGCAAGACCACAGTCTGCTCTAGCAAGGAAAGGTGCTGAAGTCAGAGGTACCCAGCCAAAAGGCGCATCGCAAAAATCAGGGTACCACATGTCATCGCCACTATGCGTACGAAGAAGAAGAGATAAATTCTGTAGGATAAAACTAGTATATAATGTTAGATGGGTCACTTTTAAACATCAGAAATTGACAGTGAGAGACGATATTCTACAAGACTGCAGGACTATGATCTTTGAACACGTTTACATAAATATAAAACATTTTTACCAGTTTTTTACTCATTTAGTAAAAATGTCTGGTGTCCAGTTACTGTGTGCATATAACTGCCAGTTTCTTTCACGCTGTCTGTCTCTCTGAGTGGGTGGGTGAGTGGAATTTACAGTATGTTGCTGCTAATTATCACAATAGAATTTATATACAAAAACAAATGGGAAAAAGAACATCCAGGACACCAGAGGAATGATGCTCAGCAGGAAAGACCAAGTCAAGATCTTTAGACTCAGAACAGGACACATCAGATTGAGACATCACATGTTTAACAGGCTCGAGATAGGCACAGCCGATGAGCGCACCTGTGGCAGTGACAGAATGACAGCCTAGCACCTGTTACAGGACTGTCCTTTATTTGAAGAAATGAGACGACATTTTTGGCCGTCACCTGTGCCAGTTCATGACAAACTGTTGTGATCTGACATCCTAAGACAAGTGGCAGCATTCTTTAAAGATATCCAAGCTGATGTCTGAAAGTGTTAGAAGAAGAATTTATATTTTTTTTTTTACAAAGTCATTCCTTCAAACTACCATCACAGCAATTATCATCATTCAGCTTATCTTTTTTTTTTCCTTAATACTGAAAATGTCAGTGATGACTGATTCTGTGTTGAAGATTCAGCCTTATCAGCCAGTTTTCTTCACCTTACAGAGCACGTTAAGTGAGAAGATCTCCACGAAAGGATGTAAAGAGGGTCAAATGATTAGATCACGCTTCACCGTCCGCCCGCTAGCAGTGAACGAAGACACTGGTGCAGCTTTGGTTCAGGTCACTGTAAATAAAGGTAATACTGATGTTGGGGTTGTCAGATGAATTCATATGTGAGGACACAAGAAAACACTGTACTCATGGCTGTCAGTGCATGAAGGATATTAATATATATGTTCATGTGAATATCGGTCCCATGAATCTCAGACTAGCCCCAATTTGTTGAAAGTAAGTGATCACAAAAGAAAAAAAAAGCCAGTTTATTTATTTTTTTAAAAATGTGTAATTAAAAAGATGCCAGATAAGCTTGAATACCAGATTTTGCAGGCATTTTTGAGAAAGAGAGAAGAGGGGAGAGGAAAAAAAAAGAAGATTTTGCAGGCATTTTTAATCAAAATTAGATCTCCTGTGCATCCAATAAATCTGGAAGCAGTGAAAAAAATCACAGCAACATTGGATGAAAAGGTGGAAGCAGTCCTAAATGGTCAATGATATTCGTACCAGAGATGAGCAGTGGATGGGTTTAATGCCAGACATTCTTAAAGGAATTTAAGAGTTTGGTTCCAGGATTTTCAGACACCCAATATATTCTCTTCTGTGCGTTTATCCAATTCATCTGAAGAAAAAAAATCTGGCCTTTTGATCTTTAACTCTTTTCTCTGTTGTTCAGCATAACATCCTCTCTCTTGTTCTTCTCCATGTCTCTTTTGGTCTACTCTTACTTCTGTTCCTCTGTGGATCTTAGTGCTGTTTTTAGTAGTGATTCATCAGTCATCCAGAGCACATGTCCCGACCATTGCCAGCGTCTTTCCTCAATAATTGCTGTCAGTGGCTTCATCTGCATTTCTGCCGAGGTGTTATTCCTTACAGTGTTTGGCCAAAATATTCTTCTAATATTTTGTAAACATTTAGCCTGGAAAGAATTCAGCTTGTTTTCTATAGTTTTGGTATTTTCCATCATTCACTTCCATAAAGTAGTACACTTAGAAAGAACAATACTCTTAAACATCCTGATTTTCATCTTCATGCTTAGTTTTTTAGATTTCCATATAGTCTGCAGTATTGCTAAAGCCTAGTTTACTCTAGTAAGTCTGCAGTTGATGTGCTCTGTGCTGTTTCCATCTTGTACTACTATGTTGTTGACAAAATCAAGGTTCTCCACTGTCGAGGGTCCATTGTAATCCTCCGCATTTGTCTGATGTTGTCTCCTTCATCATTCAGTCTTGCTACTAAGATAAATAATGTTGGTGATAGTATACATCCCTGCTTTACTCCTGTTTGCAACTTAATTCTTTCCGTGCCGGAGGAAGAAACACGGACGTTTTGTGGAGTGCCAGAGTAAAAATGCGGGTCTTGATATGTTAGGGGGTATAGTTATAAAATGGAATGGAAAACAGTATTTCCATTACTTCCATATACTTAATATGTTTCATGTGAATATCGGTCCCATGAATCTCAGACTAGCCCCAATTTGTTGAAAGTAAGTGATCACAAAAGAAAAAAAAAGCCAGTTTATTTATTTTTTTAAAATGTGTAATTAAAAAGATGCCAGATAAGCTTGAATACCAGATTTTGCAGGCATTTTTGAGAAAGAGAGAAGAGGGGAGAGGAAAAAAAAAGAAGATTTTGCAGGCATTTTTAATCAAAATTAGATCTCCTGTGCATCCAATAAATCTGGAAGCAGTGAAAAAAAATCGCAGCAACATTGGATGAAAAGGTGGAAGCAGTCCTAAATGGTCAATGATATTCGTACCAGAGATGAGCAGTGGATGGGTTTAATGCCAGACATTCTTAAAGGAATTTAAGAGTTTGGTTCCAGGATTTTCAGACACCCAATATATTCTCTTCTGTGCGTTTATCCAGTTCATCTGAAGAAAAAAAATCTGGCCTTTTGATCTTTAACTCTTTTCTCTGTTGTTCAGCATAACATCCTCTCTCTTGTTCTTCTCCATGTCTCTTTTGGTCTACCCTTACTTCTGTTCCTCTGTGGATCTTAGTGCTATTTTTAGTAGTGATTCATCAGTCATCCAGAGCACATGTCCCGACCATTGCCAGCGTCTTTCCTCAATAATTGCTGTCGGTGGCTTCATCTGCATTTCTGCCGAGGTGTTATTCCTTACAGTGTTTGGCCAAAATATTCTTCTAATATTTTGTAAACATTTAGCCTGGAAAGAATTCAGCTTGTTTTCTATAGTTTTGGTATTTTCCATCATTCACTTCCATAAAGTAGTACACTTAGAAAGAACAATACTCTTAAACATCCTGATTTTCATCTTCATGCTTAGTTTTTTAGATTTCCATATAGTCTGCAGCATTGCTAAAGCCTAGTTTACTCTAGTAAGTCTGCTGTTGATGTCCTCTGTGCTGTTTCCATCTTGTACTACTATGTTGTTGACAAAGTCAAGGTTCTCCACTGTCGAGGGTCCATTGTAATCCTCCGCATTTGTCTGATGTTGTCTCCTTCATCATCCAGTCTGCTACTAAGATAAATAATGTTGGTGATAGTATACATCCCTGCTTTACTCCTGTTTGCAACTTAATTCTTTCCGTGCCGGAGGAAGAAACACGGACGTTTTGTGGAGTGCCAGAGTAAAAGCGCGGGTCTTGATATGTTAGGGGGTATAGTTATAAAATGGAATGGAAAACAGTATTTCCATGTACTTCTGTATACTTATTATGTTTCAAAGTATAGCTAAATGAGTGAACATTTCATAAATTCAGAGTTTTTTAGGAAAAAAGAAGTAATGTGATGTTTTTAGACACTGATTGTGGCCAGTTCACCATCGGCGAGGTCTAGATATGCACTACTTACCACTTCTTACCATCTGAGATGTGTAGATCTACTTGTCGATCTCGTATTGTGATTCTGTGTTGCATTCTCGCTCAATGAATGTCTGAACTAACCTCCTAACTACTTCTTCAGTCGTCTAAATATGTTTAGATCTACTTGGAAAACATTCAAGAGCAGCGGGGTGGCCATAGGCTATGCTCATACCTCAATCTACATCGTCAAAAATTTAAAAATTTCCATGCTTCTCGTCCTTTTTCTCCCTCGGCATCACTCGTAACTAGGCACTCTTTTGCCATTTTGAAAAGTGTCACCGGAATCGCAGATGAAATATGTACACTCTAAATGTTACACCGGTTGTTTTATTGAAACAAACAATGATCATTATAATGACCACTGGCACGCATCGGGTATACCGGAAGCGTCATTATAATGACCAAAGGCACCGAAAGAGTTAAACCTGTTAAAGGTGTATTTTCCACAGATAACTTTGCACTGAAAACCCTCCTATATGACTGATGATTTTCACTGTCTTATGAAGGAGGCCATGCCATTTTAGAATTTTCCACAGTGCATCTCTTTTGACACTGTCAAAGGCTTTCTCAAAATCTATAAATAGTGCATATGTTGTGCTATACCACTCATATGCCTGTTCTGATATTTGTCTAAGTACAAATATGTGGTCTTTGCATGATCTTCCATTCCTAAATCCTGCCTGCTCTTTCCAAAGTTTTTCCTCAAGTGCTGGTACAATTCTGTTGATGATTGCCAGAATACTTTAGAGGTGAGTGGTAGAAGAGTAATGCTACTCCAGCTCCCACAATCTCTGAGGTTACCTTTCTTTGGTAGTTTTACTAAGGCCAGTTTTACACTTCTCTGGAGCGTTTTCTAGATCCCAGATTTGTTGTAGTATCCGGCAGAGTCATTTTGGTGTTTCTATCACTTCTGCTTTCAACATCTCAGCAGTCACTTCATCTTCACCTGCAACCCTTGTCTGACTTTAGCTTCTTTATTGCTTCCTTTATTTCACTTATTGTTATTGGTTCCGTATTGATGTTTTAGTTCTGTTTTTGCTTCAGGTATGTCTATTGTTTGTGCTGCTTGTGTTCTGTTTAGTAGGGTGTTAAAGTGTTCCCTCCATCTTTCAATATTTTCTCTTTCTCCACTGACCAGTTGTTCCTTATGTGTCCTTATTGCACTCTCACATCTTGTGCTGAAGTTACCTGTCATCTGCTTTGTCATTTTTTATATGGTTTTCATGTCATTTGCATACGCTGATTTCTCTTCTGCTTCTGCTAAGTTATCGTAATATTACTGTTTATCTTGACGGCATGATTCCTTCACTTCTTTGTCTTTTTGTGCATATATAAGATTTGTTCTTTCAGCCTTTGTGATTTGGTGTTCAGTAATTTTTTCTTGATTTCCTTTCTTTGCTCTGTCTTTTCCCATGTGGTCTTGCTTATCCATTCCTCTTTTCTCCTTTTCCAATATCCCAGCACCTCTTTTGCTGTTTCCTGTAGTGTTTCACTGAACTCTTAGTATGGATATTTCTGCTTTGTCTTGTAGGACAATGAAGCGGTTCTTAAGTATTATCGAGAATTCAGTCCTTGTTTGCTGGTCTTTCAGTTTTGTTGTATCAAAGTGTGACTTTCTGTGTTCTCTGATTTTGGCTTTCATTAATTTTAGTCTTACTTTTGCTACCAGAAGGTTGTGATAACTTCCTACATCTGCTCCTTTCCTTGCTCGCACATCTTGTAGTGACCGTTTCCACTTGTTGTTTATTAGTATGTGATCAGTTTGGTTTTCTGTGGTTTTCCTTGGGACCTCCAAGTCACCTTATGGATGTTTTTATGTTTGAATATTGTCCCTTCAATGGTTATCATGTTTTCTTTGCAGAACCTGCACAGTCTTTCTCCATTTTCATTTATTTCTCCGATTCCTTCTCTTCTTATGATTCTTCATTTCCCTCACCTACTTTTGCATTGAAGTCGCCCAAGATGAGTAGCATATCATGCTGGGGTATTGTTTCTACTGTGGCTTGGAGGCTGTTGTAAAAATCTTCTTTTAATTCCTCTTCAGCTGCTTCTGTTGGTACATAACAAACTATAATAGACAACGTGAATCTTGAGTTGAAGCGTGCATAACACTCTCATTTATAGAGGCCCATTTCAGCACACAGAAGATGCAGTAATATGGTCAGGTAAAGAAGATAACCACAAAGGAAGAGTTGCATTGATTATAATGAAAGAAACATAAAGAGCTTTGCTGAAATATTACATCCTTCCTGTGCCGTTAAACATCACATAAGGCTCGCATGGTAGTTCATCAAGTTTTCCTTTTTCAGCGAGCTTTTCAACCTCATCAAGGGATTTCATGCCTACTAAACTGGCCTCTCTTAACAGTGTCTTTAGAGTTTATCGTGGTCAACCTCTTTTTCTTCGGCCTGTTGTGTTCCACTTGATAGCTTGTTTGGGGATTCTCTGACTGTTTTTCTCATCACATGACCGACATATGCCCATTTCTTTTTTCTGATCACCCATAAGACAGGTTCACTCATCTGCCTGATCTCTGCGTTGTTCTTGAATTCGTTCCACTTCGTACTGATTAACAGATTGTTCACATAAAAATCATCACATGTATATGGGACTACATCTGAACTGACAATGGATAATTTTTTCTATATGGAAACATTTATGAAAATATTTTATGAACATTTTATATAATATATATAAAATATATATAATATATATAAATATATATAATATATATAATATATAAAATATATATATAATATATATATAATATATATAATATATATATAATATATATAATATATATATAATATATATAATAATATATAATATATATAATATAATATATATAATATATATAATATATATATAATATATATATAAATATATATATATATATATATATAATATATAATATATATATTATATATATATAATTATATATAATATATATATAATAATATATATATTAATATATATATAAATATATATATATATATATAATATATATATATATAAAATATATATAATATATAAGTATATATAATATATATAATATATATGTATATAAAATATATAATATATATGTATATAAAATATATTATGAACATTTTATTTACTAGTCAAAATCATAAGGAAAAGTCGGAAGTTCTTGGACATGTAATGAGAAGACATTTTGGGGAACTTTGCAATAACTGAAAAACTCAAGGGAAAATGGAGACCAAGAGAGAAAAATATCGGCAGACTGACCATGTGGCACAGAAAAAGTAAAAAAGCATTTGATGTGATAGGAAAAACCAAGGATCTCACAAATGGAGAAGCTTGATCTTTGGTTTTTTATAGTGGCTGCCATTATGGAGAGTGCATTACACAGTTTGAGGGAAAACCGTCAAACTTCATCTTTGTGACACATGTCCAAAAAAAAAAAAAAAATGGTGGGCACCGTTATTTAAAATCTTTGTTTAGGTCTTTCTACAAGCAAAACAACTGGCTGACAATCCAGCATGGATTGGCATTCACCTGATATAATTTATGTTCATTGTTCCCACAGACAAATGGGATGCTATCCAGGTTCTATTGAGCCACTACCTCAGTCCAGTTCTGGGTGACCTGGTTTACGCAAGCAGGACATCCATGGTGGGACAAGTTCCTTTTCCAGTAGGTCCACATGCAGCGATACCAGGGACACAGGTGAGTTACCGTGGAACATACATACCATCCTCCTAACTTGCTGACACAGGATGACCACAGAACATGCTTACCATTCACCTAATATATGCTTACACAGGATGACCACGGAACATAACATACCATCTTCCTAACTTGCTTACACAGGATGACCACAGAACATACATACCATTCTCCTACTATATGCTTACACAGGATGACCACGGAACATACATACCATCCTCTTAACTTGCTTACACAGGATAACCACAGAACATACATACCATTCTCCTAATATATGCTTACACAGGATGACCACGGAACATACATACCATTCTCCTAATATATGCTTACACAGGATGACCACAGAACATACATACCATTCTCCTAACATGCTTACACAGGATGACCACAGAACATAACATACCATTCTCCTAACATGCTTACACAGGATGACCACAGAACATAACATACCATTCTCCTAACTTGCATACAGAGGGTGATCAGGGGATATACATACCATCCTCCTAACATATGCTTACACAGGATGACCACAGAACATACATACCATTCTCCTAACATGCTTACACAGGATGACCACAGAACATACATACCATTCTCCTAACATGCTTACACAGGATGACCACAGAACATACACACCATTCTCCTAACATGCTTACACAGGGTGACCACAGAACATACATACCATTCTCCTAACATGCTTACACAGGGTGATCATTGAATATACATACCATCCTCCTAACATATGCTTACACAGGATGACCACAGAACATAACATACCATCCCCTTAACATATGCTTACACAGGATGACCACAGAACATAACATACCATCCCCCTAACATATACTTACACAGGATGACCACAGAACATACATACCATTCTCCTAACATATGCTTACACAGGATGACCACAGAACATAACATACCGTCCTCCTAGCATGCTTACACAGGATGACCACAGAACATAACATACCATCCTCCTAGCATGCTTACACAGGATGACCACAGAACATAACATACCATCCTCCTAGCATATGCTTACACAAGATAACCACAGAACATAACATACCATCCTCCTAACATATGCTTACACAGGATGACCACAGAACATAACATACCATCCTCCTAACATATGCTTACACAAGATAACCACAGAACATAACATACCATCCTCCTAGCATATGCTTACACAGGATAACCACAGAACATAACATACCATCCTCCTAGCATATGCTACACAGGATAACCACAGAACATAACATACCATCCTCCTAGCATATGCTTACACAAGATAACCACAGAACATAACATACCATCCTCCTAGCATATGCTTACACAGGATAACCACAGAACATAACATACCATCCTCCTAGCATATGCTTACACAAGATAACCACAGAACATAACATACCATCCTCCTAGCATATGCTTACACAGGATAACCACAGAACATAACATACCATCCTCCTAACATATGCTTACACAGGATGACCACAGAACATAACATACCATCCTCCTAGCATATGCTTACACAGGATAACCACAGAACATAACATACCATCCTCCTAGCATGCTTACACAGGATGACCACATCTGCACCACCCACAACATACATTTACACACACTGACCACTGTGACAGGAAAGAAGAAAAATAACTACACACAATGTATGAGACTCATGAAAAATCTATGGACACATCCACTAAACTTCTGCTTTACCAACACTGTAGAAATATTTATAGTAACGAAACACAGTATTGTAGGATTAGACTTCAAAAAAAATCATAGACAAAGCACTTTTAGATGTGAGAGAAAGAAAAATCACAAGAGAATTACCTGGGATCTGAACCACGGACTCCGGTAGGATGAGCACCCCATCTAGCCACAAGAGAACAGCATACCAGCAAACAGCGCTATCTAGCACCCCAAGATCTAATCCCACAAAACTGTTTTCTGTTACTTTACTGTACGAAAGCCTTGTTTCTTATTTATAGAAATATTTGCATGTTTAATTTATCTGGTTCAAGGAGAGTTGTGGTCATAAATTCAGGGATTGAAAATGTCAGATCAGAGTCAGAATCCTGTCGACTAACGATGTAATAAGAAACCCTACGACAATCCCTTATAATTTCTACACCCTGTTCATGTCAACAGATAATTTTCTCCATTTTTTTATTTTTTTATTTCAGATGCTTCCGCCAAAGTTGGTCGAATCACTTTATTCAAATATGGCCTTCACTCGAGATAAACCTTTGCCTGTGTTTTTACATCGGCATAAAGTTGTGCTCAATAAATTCCCCAAATCTTCGCCCTCACCACTGGTTATATCTGCGCCCCCACATGAAGAGTTTCTGACAGCTCTGCAGTGTCTTGGTTTATACAAAGAAGGAATGTTCTCTTAATGTCTTAGAGTTGTGTGAGTTTGTTTGTCAAAAGACAAGGGCTGATAATGCCCATGGGATGGTTGACTCAGAGATGCTGCTTGGCGAAGTGCGGCGCAGTACCTAGAAATGAACTAACCTGAAGATGATATGCGGCAAAATGTGTGAAGGTTACAGTAACGGATTTGTTACTTGATGCGGCAAAATGTGTGAAGGTTATAGTAACGGTTTTGATACTTGACAGCATTTACATATTGATGCCTGTTATAAATAACAGCGTTACAGGCTCTTGAGTGACCATAGAGCATGCTGGGTACTGTGAGCATACAGAGATGTTATAAGGTGGATATTTTTATATGTAAAATAAACATGAGATGGACAAGGACCAGCTTGGTTGAGTGCTGTACAAAGTCAAGAGTGGAAGTTCATTGTAGCCAGCCTTCCTTGGGGAGACAGCATGAAATGATGATGACGAATAAACATATATGTTTATTTATACATTTTGAGGCATGTGTAGAAATAGTAAGAGTCCTGGATATAACTAAACATTCCCAGACATATGAACTTCATATGGAGTGTTGAATGATGTTGCCAAATTATAATATAAAAATCAAGTGCAGGGCTGAATAACGTTGCCTGGTTGTAAAGAGATCTGAACCATTAAACTTTGTCTGACCAATAACCACATTATCTTTTTTTTTTTTTTGTGTCGTATCTTTTTTTTCTAAAATTTGTGTTAGAAGTGGAGAAGAACCATTCCCTGTACACTTTGATCAAACTATATACCGTGCTGCATATCTTGCGGTGTTAACAGACTTTAGTAGTACGCTATTTCCTCTTCTATCTCTTGAGATTCTCCAGCTATTAAATCTGTTTTATGCATAGCCTTGTTACCAAAATGGATTGACAGAGGGGTGGGACAGGACTTCAGCCCATGCTGTTAAATTGGTCATCTTTGCTCCGATACAGCGTTATAGTGGCTATTTTTTTCAGTCCCTGGCACATTAGCTAGGCTAGGAGTGTTACTGAGGGTACCAAGACAGAGGTGGGACAGGGTCTTGGTCAGCTGTGTGGTTCGCCAACCTTGATACTGGCACGTCAGCTGTGGTTCGCCAACTGCCAAACCAAGCCGTGTCTTCGCTTTTTATCACAAAAGCTATGCTAGGGTTCTCACCCACTGGGGAATATGGGACCACAGATTTGACAGGCTCAGTCTGTTGAAATACTGATCTTTCTACAGTATTCCAACAGTTTTATTCTGTCAATCTGTGGTCCCAGTTCCCCTCTTACCCAGAGTTTGAGAATCCCTAAGCTGGAACATTTGACACTCACTTCATCCCATGCTTCAGACATAATATCCAAGAAAGGTAAAATCCCTATTTCCATGCCATTAAGGCATATTAGGGATACAGTGTTAGGCCCGTTTTCTAGGACTTCTTCAGCACATGAACGCGTGATGCCGTCAGTGTCATATCTGATGGCATTTACCTTCCCAGATTTTTCTGGCGCCCATTTTTTAGAGGCTGGGTGGACCCTGGGACCTTTTTTGGTGTGGTGGTGGTGGCAGAAAAAGAAGATCCCTACTGCTGGGATTTGAACCCGCTACCACTGGATTAGTAGGCCAAGCGCCTAACCACTCAGCCAACCATGCCACTACGCATAATATGGGTATCAAGTACAAGAGAACTGAGCTTCAGGACCCCTTCTTTCCACCCCCGCCCCCCCCCCCCCGAAAACCAACAGAAAAGTCATTAAGTATTAATAGTAGTAGTAGCTTTCATAGTAGTTGCCGAGATTCATTGTCAGGATAAATGTGTTTATGTAAAACAGTTTATGCAATGTGGTATTGGTGGTAGCAGCTTTCATAGTAGTTGCAGTATGTTTATGTAGTAGCGGCGATGGTGGAAGTGGCAGTGGTAGTAGTAGCTTTCGTGGTAGTTCCTGCAGATTCAGATTATCAGGATAACTAAGTTTATGTAAAAGTAGTGATGGTGGTGATAGTAGTGTAGTATTAATAATATAGTAGCAGTAACTTTCATAGTAGTTGCTGAGATTCATTGTCAGAATAAGTAAGTTTATGGTAATGGATCATAATAGTAGCAGTAGGTTTCATGGTAGTTTCTACAGACTTCTAACAGGATAAATATGTTTGTGTAGCAATAGTAGTAGTGGTAGCAGCTTTCATGGTAGTTTCCTGTCAGAATAAACAAATTTATGGGGGGGGGGGGAGGAATAGCTGAGGTATTTGTTCCAGTAGCTTTGATGGTGGTTGGTGTAGATTTTCTGCTAAAACAGAACACATTTCCATTAGCAGGTGATGATGCATGAGAGTAAATTCTAACAAAAGTGGGGCGTTTTTTTTTTTTTTTGTTGAGCACTGAACCCAACTGATACTTCTTTGAGAAGCTGCTGAATTCAACAGCTTCCAAGCCATTGGAGTTCATTGACACATCCCCATTCCTTTCTGTTCTTGATCGTTTCGTGCTAGTTGTAAATTCCAGTGGCATGTATATCCTCTTTAAGTCTACATCATGGTCTGTAACCCCTTTCATCACTTCTGTTTAGGTCATCTTTCTTCGTCTATTCTCCTCCATTCTCTCTAAATGCCCGAAGCACATCAGTCTGTTGTTTTTCATGCTGTCTGTTATAAGCGGAGAGTTAAACAATGTGTAGATTTCTTTGTTACTTCTTATCTTTCATTGTTGTGTCCATAAATCCTTCTCAGAATCCTATTCTCAAATGTTTATATTTGGTTTTCATCTTGTTTAGTTGTACTCCGTGTTTCTGAACCATGTAGTACAACTGGTCTGATCATGTGTCTTAATACATGTTTAGTTTGGTGTTGTGGAATAGAATTATTAAGTAGTAGCAATTTTTGCTGCTGTAGTAATATTTGTAGGTCATGCAGTGAAGAGTATTTATTTACCAGTACCACCATGTCATGTACTTCAGTAAGCCCGATACTGTGTGCTGTGCTAGACTTTGGTTTGCACTTCCCAGAAAGTGGAACAACCACATCATTCTCAGCAGATGCGTGAAGACTGCACCACTTTAAAAAAAAACTGATTTCAAATGGTGCTAGACAACGGCTGAAATCTAGGCACCAAAAGAGACCAGGCTTTTGTGTGGTTACATCCAGTGCTGGCCTTGAACTTTCTGTTGCTCTTACTACGAATGCTGACCAAGTTTGAAAATGCTGTGAGATCCAAGTGTTTTACATTGAGTGATGATGATGATGATGATGATGACTTTGAGGTAATGATGGTGAAAGATGGCTGCCAAGACTTTGAGGTGGTGGTGGTGGCAGAAAAAGAAGATCCCTACTGCTGGGATTTGAACCCGCTACCACTGGATTAGTAGGCCAAGCGCCTAACCACTCAGCCAACCATGCCACTACGCATACTATGGGTATCAAGTACAAGAGAACTGAGCTTCAGGACCCCTTCTTTCCACCCCCACCCCCCCCCCCCCAGAAAACCAACAAGAAAAGTCATTTAGTATTAATAGCAGTGGTGCTGGTTGTAGTAGCTTTCATAGTAGTTGCCGAGATTCATTGTCAGGATAAATGTGTTTATGTAAAACAGTTTATGCAATTTGGTATTGGTGGTAGCAGCTTTCATAGTAGTTGCAGTATGTTTATGTAGTAGCGGCGATGGTGGAAGTGGCAGTGGTAGTAGTAGCTTTCGTGGTAGTTCCTGCAGATTCAGATTATCAGGATAACTAAGTTTATGTAAAAGTAGTGATGGTGGTGATAGTAGTGTAGTATTAATAATATAGTAGCAGTAACTTTCATAGTAGTTGCTGAGATTCATTGTCAGAATAAGTAAGTTTATGGTAATGGATCATAATAGTAGCAGTAGGTTTCATGGTAGTTTCTACAGACTTCTAACAGGATAAATATGTTTGTGTAGCAATAGTAGTAGTGGTAGCAGCTTTCATGGTAGTTTCCTGTCAGAATAAACAAATTTATGGGGGGGGGGGGAGGAATAGCTGAGGTATTTGTTCCAGTAGCTTTGATGGTGGTTGGTGTAGATTTTCTGCTAAAGCAGAACACATTTCCATTAGCCTGCAGAGGCAGGTGATGATGCATGAGAGTAAATTCTAACAAAAGTGGGGCGTTTTTTTTTTTTTTTTGTTGAGCACTGAACCCAATTGATACTTCTTTGAGAAGCTGCTGAATTCAACAGCTTCCAAGCCATTGGAGTTCATTGACACATCCCCATTCCTTTCTGTTCTTGATCGTTTCGTGCTAGTTGTAAATTCCAGTGGCATGTATATCCTCTTTAGGTCTACATCATGGTCTGTAACCCCTTTCATCACTTCTGTTTAGGTCATCTTTCTTCGTCTATTCTCCTCCATTCTCTCTAAATGCCCGAAGCACATCAGTCTGTTGTTTTTCATGCTGTCTGTTATAAGCGGAGAGTTAAACAATGTGTAGATTTCTTTGTTACTTCTTATCTTTCATTGTTGTGTCCATAAATCCTTCTCAGAATCCTATTCTCAAATGTTTATATTTGGTTTTCATCTTGTTTAGTTGTACTCCGTGTTTCTGAACCATGTAGTACAACTGGTCTGATCATGTGTCTTAATACATGTTTAGTTTGGTGTTGTGGAATAGAATTATTAAGTAGTAGCAATTTTTGCTGCTGTAGTAATATTTGTAGGTCATGCAGTGAAGAGTATTTATTTACCAGTACCACCATGTCATGTACTTCAGTAAGCCCGATACTGTGTGCTGTGCTAGACTTTGGTTTGCACTTCCCAGAAAGTGGAACAACCACATCATTCTCAGCAGATGCGTGAAGACTGCACCACTTTAAAAAAAAACTGATTTCAAATGGTGCTAGACAACGGCTGAAATCTAGGCACCAAAAGAGACCAGGCTTTTGTGTGGTTACATCCAGTGCTGGCCTTGAACTTTCTGTTGCTCTTACTACGAATGCTGACCAAGTTTGAAAATGCTGTGAGATCCAAGTGTTTTACATTGAGTGATGATGATGATGATGATGATGACTTTGAGGTAATGATGGTGAAAGATGGCTGCCAAGACTTTGAGGTGATGATGGTGAAAGATGGCTGCCATGACTTTGAGGTAATAATGATGATGAAGATGGCTGCCATGACTTTGAGGTAATAATGATGATGAAGATGGCTGCCACGACTTTGAGGTAATGATGATGAAAGATCGCTGCCATGACTTTGAGGTAATAATGATGATGAAGATGGCTGCCATGACTTTGAGGTAATAATGATGATGAAGATGGCTGCCATGACTTTGAGGTAATAATGATGATGAAGATGGCTGCCATGACTTTGAGGTAATAATGATGATGAAGATGGCTGCCACGACTTTGAGGTAATGATGATGAAAGATCGCTGCCATGACTTTGAGGTAATAATGATGATGAAGATGGCTGCCATGACTTTGAGGTAATGATGATGATGAAGATGGCTGCCATGACTTTGAGGTAATAATGATGATGAAGATGGCTGCCATGACTTTGAGGTAATAATGATGATGAAGATGGCTGCCATGACTTTGAGGTAATAATGATGATGAAGATGGCTGCCATGACTTTGAGGTAATAATGATGGTGAAAGATGGCTGCCATGACTTTGAGGTAATGATGATGATGAAGATGGCTGCCATGACTTTGAGGTAGATGATGGTGAAAGATGGCTGCCATGACTTGAGGTAATGATGATGATGAAGATGGCTGCCATGACTTTGAGGTGATGATGATGGTGAAAGATGGCTGCCATGACTTTGAGGTAATGATGATGGTGAAAGATGGCTGCCATGACTTTGAGGTAATGATGATGATGAAGATGGCTGCCATGACTTTGAGGTGATGATGATGGTGAAAGATCGCTGCCATGACTTTGAGGTAATGATGATGGTGAAAGATGGCTGCCATGACTTTGAGGTGATGATGATGGTGAAAGATGGCTGCCACGACTTTGAGGTGATGATGGTGAAAGATGGCTGCCACAGCTTTGAGGTGATGATGATGGTGAAAGATCGCTGCCATGACTTTGAGGTGATGATGATGGTGAAAGATGGCTGCCATGACTTTGAGGTAATGATGATGGTGAAAGATGGCTGCCATGACTTTGAGGTAATGATGATGGTGAAAGATGGCTGCCATGACTTTGAGGTAATGATGATGGTGAAAGATGGCTGCCACGACTTTGAGGTAATGATGATGGTGAAAGATGGCTGCCATGACTTTGAGGTAATGATGGTGAAAGATGGCTGCCACGACTTTGAGGTAATGATGATGGTGAAAGATGGCTGCCATGACTTTGAGGTAATGATGATGGTGAAAGATGGATGCCATGACTTTGAGGTAATGATGGTGAAAGATGGCTGCCATGACTTTGAGGTAATGATGGTGAAAGATGGCTGCCATGACTATGATGTTTCCATGGGGCGAATGAACACTTAACAAGATGAGTTAATGCTCTACTTCCTGTGCCAGGCCTCAAAGGAATGAATGAACTATTATTTTCAAAGAAGCAAGACCTGGGCATGCAAGCTTTTCTAATACTCTACCACAGGGGTTGTCAAACAGGTGGGGGGTTGACCACAGACTGACAGACTCAAACAGTTGGAATATTACGTGCACATTTTCCAGAATGCACCTTGTGAGTCACACAGTCTTTGGGAGGCAAAGAATGGCATTCTGACGTGTGATGAAAAGGGTTGGTAACTACTATCCTGCCTTTCATCTGTCCGATTTCACTCTTCCCATTCAGCTTAGTACAAGAATACACAACCAGTATGAGGACAACTTAAAGTGACATACAACATCTTATACACAAATAAAAGGTGAAAGCTCTCAAACTAATGTGACCCTCCCCCCCCCACCCCCGTGGCCTACTAACAAACTAGCGGGTTCTGTGGTCCAGACAAAGCTACCAGAAGTATCACACGATCAAACTGTCAACAACAACAACAAAATTAAAGAACACTGCAAGCACAGACGCGACAAACCGTTTCACAACCTATCAGTCAGTTACAACAAATGAAACTTGGGAGGCCATTTTATCAAGCTGGAAGACAACATGCACCCCCCCCCCCCCCCCAAAAAAAAAAATCACCCGCTCCCATAAATATGCATGGTTTCAGACGCCGGGGCAAAAGCCAGGTTAGCAATCTGTATACACCACAAACAGCCATCACTTTAGTCGTGGCTCCTAGCACAGACATTGCTGTCCCCATCCTTATTCTGGCCGGCAACTGTATCGATAGCTTGTACAGCGCCAACTATTCACATAACGTGTTCGTTGCGTGAGACGCTGACATGGCAGCAGCACTAGCGGGTAGACAACGTACAGAGAGCTCTTAAACTACAGACCACCAAACCCCAAGATCTAGCTCCTGTGAAATGCTTCCTAGATACAGGCTGTTAAGAACAGCAGGGCAAGACAAGCAAACACTGAAAAGCTCAGTGGAAAGATATCCCATCTTGTAAACGTGTCTAGACGGAAAGAAAGCCACCATCGTACATTGCGAGACAGCTGATAAAAAAAAACTTATTTTCTATGTATTGTTCCTTGTGGTATACTCTTGTTTTATAAGCACATTCTATCTTGTAAACAACTGTTCTTTAGGCACATTCTATCTTGTAAACAACTGTTCTTTAGGCACATTCTATCTTGTAAACAACTGTTCTTTAGGCACATTCTATCTTGTAAACAACTGTTCTTTAGGCACATTCTATCTTGTAAACAACTGTTCTTTAGGCACATTCTATCTTGTAAACAACTGTTCTTTAGGCACATTCTATCTTGTAAACAACTGTTCTTTAGGCACATTCTATCTAGTAAACAACTGTTCTTTAGGCACATTCTATCTTGTAAACAACTGTTCTTTAGGAACATTTTATCTAGTAAACACTTGTTCTCAACGCACATTCTATGTAGTAAACACTTGTTCTCTAGGCACATTCTATCTGGTAATCACTTATTCTCTAGGCACATTCTATGTAGTAAACAACTGTTCTCTATGCACATTCTGTCTAGTAAACACTTGTTTTCTGCGCACATTTTATGTAGTATCTATCTATAAAACACTTGTTCTTTTGGTAATCTATCTGACAAACAATTGCTCTGTAGGTATGTTCTGCCTTCTATGTTTGTCCCATAAAGTTAGCACTTGTTTTCTATGTCTGTATGTAGTGTTCTAAGTATAAAGGTAGACAGAGGTGTATGGTTCAGTTTTACCAAAAAGACAGAGTAAGAAAATAGGGCAGGAATGAGAGTGGCAGAAAATAAGACAGAAGTGTATAAATTAAGAACATACGACACAAAAAAAAAAGAAAAATTAAGCACTTAGCTCTTTTGGTATTCTCCTCTAAGAAAGACGGACATAAAATGCGCCCCGATAGCTGTTGGTAAGCTCGACGTAGAAGTAAGCGATTTGCTGAAATATAAGATAAAGAGACCATTGACAATTGGTACCAGTTGGCAAACGCTTCTTTTCTAATGAATGTTTTTGCGATATATTTTGTTCGGCGGTTATTTTGCTGCCCGTGCAATTTCAGCAATCGGAGAATTAAAAAAAGAGGGCCGCCATAACCACCTCCTGATCCGATCTGACGATTTTTTAAAGACTGTCATCACGTGCATTAGCTGTCGTGAACCTCCAGTGTGTGGACTACAGACAGATCATCAAATACAGTCAACCAACTAAAGGCAGATCATCAAATACAGTCAACCAACTAAAGGCAGATCATCAAAAACAGTCAACCAATTAAAGGCAGATCATCGAAAACAGTCAACCAACTAAAGGCAGATCATCAAATACAGTCAACCAATTAAAGGCAGATCATCGAAAACAGTCAACCAACTAAAGGCAGATCACCAAATACAGTCAACCAACTACAGGCAGATCATCAAAAACAGTCAACCAACTACAGGCAGATCATCAAAAACAGTCAACCAACTACAGGCAGATCATCAAAAACAGTCAACCAACTACAGGCAGATCATCAAAAACAGTCAACCAACTACAGGCAGATCATCAAATACAGTCAACCAACTACAGGCAGATCATTAAAAACAGTCAACCAACTTTAGGCACATTCTATCTAGTAAACAACTGTTCTTTAGGCACATTCTATCTTGTAAACAACTGTTCTTTAGGAACATTTTATCTAGTAAACACTTGTTCTCAACGCACATTCTATGTAGTAACACTTGTTCTCTAGGCACATTCTATCTAGTAAACACTTGTTCTCTAGGCACATTCTATCTTGTAAACAACTGTTCTCTATGCACATTCTGTCTAGTAAACACTTGTTTTCTGCGCACATTTTATGTAGTATCTATTTATAAAACACTTGTTCTTTTGGTAATCTATCTGACAAACAATTGCTCTGTAGGTATGTTCTGCCTTCTATGTTTGTCCCATAAAGTTAGCACTTGTTTTCTATGTCTGTATGTAGTGTTCTAAGTATAAAGGTAGACAGAGGTGTATGGTTCAGTTTTACCAAAAAGACAGAGTAAGAAAATAGGGCAGGAATGAGAGTGGCAGAAAATAAGACAGAAGTGTATAAATTAAGAACATACGACACAAAAAAAAAAGAAAAATTAAGCACTTAGCTCTTTTGGTATTCTCCTCTAAGAAAGACGGACATAAAATGCGCCCCGATAGCTGTTGGTAAGCTCGACGTAGAAGTAAGCGATTTGCTGAAATATAAGATAAAGAGACCATTGACAATTGGTACCAGTTGGCAAACGCTTCTTTTCTAATGAATGTTTTTGCGATATTTTTGTTCGGCGGTTATTTTGCTGCCCGTGCAATTTCAGCAATCGGAGAATTAAAAAAAGAGGGCCGCCATAACCACCTCCTGATCCGATCTGACGATTTTTTAAAGACTGTCATCACGTGCATTAGCTGTCGTGAACCTCCAGTGTGTGGACTACAGACAGATCATCAAATACAGTCAACCAACTAAAGGCAGATCATCAAATACAGTCAACCAACTAAAGGCAGATCATCAAAAACAGTCAACCAATTAAAGGCAGATCATCGAAAACAGTCAACCAACTAAAGGCAGATCATCAAATACAGTCAACCAATTAAAGGCAGATCATCGAAAACAGTCAACCAACTAAAGGCAGATCACCAAATACAGTCAACCAACTACAGGCAGATCATCAAAAACAGTCAACCAACTACAGGCAGATCATCAAAAACAGTCAACCAACTACAGGCAGATCATCAAAAACAGTCAACCAACTACAGGCAGATCATCAAAAACAGTCAACCAACTACAGGCAGATCATCAAAAACAGTCAACCAACTACAGGCAGATCATTAAAAACAGTCAACCAACTAAAGGCAGATCATCAAATACAGTCAACCAACTACAGGCAGATCATCAAAAACAGTGAACGAACCTGCCAGCTAACGAAAAACTACTACAAGAAAGTACATTCATGGACAGGCGCATAACAAATGAGACACTCTGGTGTTTGTGACCTGGTTTATTATCTTCTATTATCTGCTATCCTGTCACTTCATATCGAAAAATTCCGACAATGTTTGGGAGGCCTATGACCATAGAAATACTCATAAAATACTCATACCTGTCACATGATTCACCTCGTGACCTCAGATCGTCACGTGATATCTTACACCCCAACCACACTGAATCGTCTGTGTCGTTTGTGCATTAGGAAACATTGTACCACGTGGTGTATGTTTACTTCTTAGTTTTAAATATATTTTTAGGAATTCTGTATATTTCAGGAGAGTTTCTCTTTCCTCCTCCCCCCTCTTCCTCATTTATTCCTCCCTCACTCTCTCTCCCTCCCCACCCCCTTTATCACACCCTGTCTCCTTCTGTGCCGTCTCTCACTTTCTCCCCTCCCTCCCTCCCTCCCTCACATCCTGACTCCTTCCCTGCCGTCCCTCGCTTCCTCCCTCACTCTCTCCCCCTCCGTCTCTCACTCAGTCTTCCCCTTCCTCGCTCTCTCTCACTCTCACATACACACACACACACACACACATCCTCTGTCTCCGTCCCTGTGGTCCCTCATTCTCTCCCATTCACCCTCCCTCCCTGTCTCGCACTCTAAACCTTATATATACACACACACACCATTACTGCTCACACAAACTGTCTCCATTCATTCATCTTTTGCTCCTGGCTCTCTCTCTCCAGCTTCCTACTTCAAGTTCTCTCAGGCCAGTGGTTCTTAACTTTTTTTTTCTGGCCGCGGACCCTCTTTACAGCTTGAGAGCACCTGTGGATCCCTCATAAAAAAAATAAAGCAAATAAACATAACCCAGAACACGCCGGGATACTTGTAATCGAGTCAGCCTCTTTACTATTGCCACGTGGAAGCTTGTAAATCCTTTCATGGACTCCATCTTGGCCACCGGGTTTCTGATTTAGCATGACCAAGAACTTGAACTCCGAGGATGTAGAAGGAGGAGGAGGAATAAGAACAAGAAGAAGAAAGAACAAGAAGAAGAAAGAAGAAGAAGGAGGAATAAGAACAATGAGAAGAAAGAAGAACAAGAAGAAGAAACAACAAGAAAAAGAAAGAAGTAGAAGGGGGAGGAATAAGAACAAGGAGAAGAAGAACAAGAAGAAGAAGAAGAAAGAACAAGAAGAAGAAAGAAGTAGAAGAAGAATTAGGAATAAGAACAAGAAGAAGAATGAACAAGAAGAAGAAAGAAGAACAATAATAACAAGAAGAAGAAAGAAGTAAAAGAAGAATGAGGAATAAGAACAAGAAGAAGAAGAAAGAACAAAAAGAAAAAAGAACAACAAGAAGAAAGAAGAACAATAATAACAAGAAGAAGAAAGAACAAGAAGAAGAAAGAAGAACAATAATAACAAGAAGAAGAAAGAAGTAAAAGAAGAATGAGGAATAAGAAGAAGAAGAAAAAAGAACAAAAAGAAGAAAGAACAAGAAGAAGAAAGAAGAACAATAATAACAAGAAGAAGAAAGAACAAGAAGAAGAAAGAAGAACAATAATAACAAGAAGAAGAAAGAACAAGAAGAAGAAAGAAGAACAATAATAACAAGAAGAAGAAAGAAGTAAAAGAAGAATGAGGAATAAGAACAAGAAGAAGAAAGAACAACAAGAAAAAGAACAACAAGAAGAAAGAAGAACAATAATAACAAGAAGAAGAAAGAAGTAGATGAAGAATGAGGAATAAGAACAAGAAGAAGAAAGATGAACAATAATAACAAGAAGAAGAAAGAAGTAGATGAAAAATGAGGAATAAGAACAAGAAGAAAGAAGAACAAGAAGAAGAAAGAAGAACAAGAAGAAGAAAGAAGAACAAGATGAAGAAAGAAGAAAAAGAAGAAGAAATTCTCTGTACAAACCATGGGTTTCTCTACTGGGTCCGACTCTTCTATTGTTAGTCTCTCTAATGGAACTCAAAATCCTGCTCTCAGAACACTGTAGTTGACTTTCATCTCTCTTCTGCTTTCATTAGTCACTTTATTCTACACTGGACATGACAGACTCGATATGGGTCAGACATTTCAGCGTTTCTTTTCCGATACACAGTAACATGGACCAATTACATAAAACAATTTTGTAGATACAATCAACAGACAAATGGGGCTGAACATCAACATAAAGAGGTCAGAAATAATTAAAGTAAATACAGAAAACCAAGAAGCAATTAAAATTAATGACCAAAATCTAACAGAAACAGATACCTTTTTACATAGCTTGGTGGCATACTAACACTGGATGGAGGAACAAATAAAAACATAAACAGTAGAATAAACAAAGCCAGAATAGCTTTCATTAATCTTAGAAACATCTGGAAGTCCTCCCAGTACAGTACTAGAAACAAAGTAAAACGGTTCCAAAGTTGTGTGTTATCCTACTCCTCTATGGAGCAGAATGTTGGAGAAAACAACTGAAAAGGAAATGGGAAAATTATCCTCATTCCACACAACTTGACTCAGAAATATTTTAAATATTTACAGGCCATAAACGATAAATAATAGAGACCTACTTGCCCAATGTGAACTAGAAGCTATGTATGTCGTAACAAAAAAAAAAAAAAGCTGGAAATGGATTGGTCATGTGCTTAGCAACATCGCTGTCAGCCGCGTCGACCTGCACATCGCGGGCTGCTGTTGCGCAGGCTGGCCGTTCTTTTGACGAAAAAGCCCTCTCGAGTTCCGAGAGCCAGGAGTTAAGCTAAGACACTGCTAGCGAGATTCTTCAGATGCCGCTCGTGGAGTGAAACTCCTCCCGACCAATGAAGAAAATGGGGAAATGCGATTAGGTTTGCCGTGCGGAACCGCTGCGAAAAAAAGGTGATGGAAAGAATAAAGTGAAGCTTAAATTAATTGGTATGTTTAGTAGTCTTGCGGTGAGAGCTACTCATACCACGGCACCTCTGCTCTAGAGGCCGGTCACGTCCGATTTACACACATACCAGTGATGTATGCCTAAACTGGCTTAAACCAGGGGTGAAACTCGATGACTACTCATGTCACGGCAACTCCGCTCTAGAGATCGGTCACGTCCTAAACACGCTCATACTGGGATATGCCTAAACCTGCTCAACCCGGGGGTGAAACTTATTAATGGCGAGGATTCGTCCTCCTGGACAAAAGCTCCGTCCTGGTCACAACTAGGAAGGGTAGCGTCCACGACCGCAAAATGCTGAAGTCGGAGACACTGGACCAGGGCAGTCTAGATAGGCAACCACCTCTCACCCGGCTGGAATGTATGCGTATCCTAATCACGCTGAGAAAGTCCAACTCTAGGCTGGATGGGCAACCACCTCTCACCCGGCGGGGATATACTGATATCCAAACCACGTCGAGATTTTCCGGTGAGACAGTCCGACTCTAGATCAAACTGGTGCAACGAAAACCACGGTGTCAAGCAATATCGCTTCTGCGACCCACCAAGAATTCAGGCCCAAGCCCAACGATACTCTGAACCTATTGTGATCCTCTCAGGGATCTCTTGTGGGCCTCTCGGGGACCACGGGACACATCGAGGACCACAGGAGTAAATACAGCAGGATCACGGGGCGGTCTTGGTGGTAGAAGCGAACGAAGAAGAAGAAGAAGAAGCCATGGACTGACACCCGAGGGAAAAAGACTACCAACTGGCGGAGAACTGTAGAAGCAGAAATGAGTAGCATACAGCACAAGCTGACCACAAACCGTGAGAGGTGGAAAGAATTTGTTGTTGCCTTGAAAGATGCCACAGGGCGTATTGGGCGGTGATTTCCTTAGCCGATAACCGACCAAGGACACGAAATATCTTATATATAACATTAGGAACATCTATTTTGTTCCTTTATATCCCCTGGGAACAAATGTGTTAAGAACACATTTATCTTAACATAGTCTTTGTGAGACAGGGAACATAGATCTGTTTGCTTAAAAACTCTGACCTACTTATGTAGCCCAGAAACCTGTAGCAATCAACACTAATTGTAATTGTTATTTTGTAAAATGTAATGTCAGGTTGGTGGACGGATGGGGACATAAAGATCGCCGGGGGGGGGGGGGGGGGGGGGGGAATGAGGAAAGTCTGATGTGAAACCAGTGAATCCAGGACGTGACAAGCCTATGGGTCTTTACAACAGTGGCTATCAGAATGATATAAACAAAACAGAGCCAGCAGACTATAGGTGGCGGGGAATGGATATCGTTGAGGCACTCATCGGGTTCCTCATCCCAAAGTCAGAGTGTCTCTGTGGAACTGTTTCAAAGCCGTCCGGTTAGCCAGCGTTGCATGTTGGATCTGACGTGGAGTAGAAGCTTAATTACAGCCACCAGAGCCTGGAAAACAAAGTTTTGACCAGGCCAGCCTACATCACTGTCTTCATGGCAGTCCAAACAAGACCACAGTCTGCCCTAGCAAGGAAAGGTGCTGAAGTTGGAGGTACCCAGCCAAAAGGCGCATCACAAAAATCAGAGCACCACGCATCATTGCCAATGTGCGTACAATGAAGAAGAAGTTTCTTTATATTCTAAACCTGAAGTACATAACATATTTTTTTCATTAATTTATGTTCTTGTTATGTTTACTCTCATGTACTAGCTATAGAGACATGCGTGGCCGGCCAGTTACTCACAGACATGACATCTGGCCCCTGAATAGAAGAAACTTGCCGACCCCTGTACTAACAAAAGAGGGGAGGGGGGACTAATTTTTTCAGTGTAAACAAAAAAAAATGTCTTCTTGTGTGTTTATTAACAGTTATCTTATTGTGAGTAATGCATATATTTCTTTGAAATACATCCATGGTTCTCTACACTACATTCCACATTTTTTAACTACCGTAATCAGAATAACATTTATACACGTGAAAGCTGGAAAACAACTTATAAAAATAGACAAGAAATTAGACTCTTTTGAAAGCAAATGCCTAAGGAAAATACTTGGTATAAAGTGGAACGAATTCAAGAACAACGCAGAGATAAGACAGATGAGCAAACAACAACCTGTCTCGTGGGTTATCAGAAAAAGAAGATGGACATATGTCGGTCATGTGATGAGAAGAAACAACCAGAGGATCCACAAACAAGCAATCAGGTGGAACACAACAGGCCGAAGAAAAAGAGGTCGACCACGTGGAACTCTAAAGAGGACATTGTTAAGAGAGGCCAGTTCTGTGGGCATAACATCCCTTGATGAGATTGCAAAACTCGCCGAAGACAGGACATCTTGGCGAACTACCACGCAGGCCCCTTGTGACGTTTAACGGCACAGGAAGGATGTAAGATGTAAGAAGAATGAGGACATCCTGTTTCTATTTACTAAATAATATACTGTATATTTACATATTTCCATGCTGTAAGCATCCATTTATTTATAATGTAAGGAATGTACTCAAAGTCCTCAATTTTGTGAAAAGATATATCCAGTTCACACAATTTACTGTATGTCCACGGTTTTCCACAAATAGTCACAAACGTCAGTAACTATCCAGATATTTCTACCGAAAAAAAAAAAATTCCAGTCGTGTGCATAAGAAACATATCTGTAGAATCACAGAATGTAAGAAATATATCTGTAGGATCACACGATGTAAGAAATATATCTGTAGGATTACACAATGTAAGAAATATATCTGTAGGATTACACGATGTAAGAAATATATCTGTAGGATTACACGATGTAAGAAATATATCTGTAGGATCACACGATGTAAGAAATATATCTGTAGGATTACACGATGTAAGAAATATATCTGTAGGATTACACAATGTAAGAAATATATCTGTAGGATCACACGATGTAAGAAATATATCTGTAGGATCACACGATGTAAGAAATATATCTGTAAGATCAAACAATGTAAGAAATATATCTGTAGGATTACACAACGTAAGAATGTCCGTAGGATTACACGATGTAAGAAATATATCTGCAGGATCATAAAATGTAAGAAATATATCTGTAAGATCACAAAATGTAAGACATATATCTGTAGGATCACACAATGCAAGAAATGCCTATAGGATTAAATAATGTTTGTGTGTGTACACAAACACACACACACACATATATATGTATATGTATTGGAAGTGAATGCTGGAAAATCACCAAAACAATAGAAAACAAGTTGAATTCTTTCCAGACTAAATGTTTACGAAGAATTAGAAAAATATTTTGGCCAAACACCATAAGAAATAACATCTTGTTGGCAGAAATGCAGATGAAGCCACTGGCAGCAATTATTGAGGAAAGAAGCTGGGGATGGTTGGGACATGTGCTCCGAATGACTGACAACTCACTACCAAAAATAGCACTAAGATGGACACCAAAGGGGAACAGAAGTAAGGGTAGACCAAAAGAGACATGGAGAAGAACAACAGAAAGGATGTTGACTAATAAAGGGCTCACTTGGGCAAGAGCATAGAAAAAGGCACAGGACAGGCATTTGTGGAAAACCCTTGCGGAAGCCCCATGTGCCCTCCTATGCACTTAAGGTTCAGATATATATATATATATATATATATATATATATATATATATATATATATACACATACATAATGTAAGAAATATATCTGTAGGGCCCCTCGCAACGTAAATAATGTATCAAAGGCTTCTCACACTGCAAGAAACGTATTCACATGTTCCATACATATAAAGGTTTCCTATAGTCTATATATATGGTCTTTATATCTTCCGGTGTGACGTGTAAGATGGCAGACGTTTTTTTTAACGCTCTCGCCGGCTTGCAGAAATCAGCGGAATTCCACTTGATCTGTCATATATCCTGCACTAGGAGTTGGGCATAAGGCTAACAACTTTATCCTGGGACCTATCTAAAGGCAACTTCAGATGGGAAAAAAAAGATATCGTTACGGAAACTCGCACAGAAACCAACCGAGCATCAGGGATGCCAACTCCGAAGAGCTCATTCGTCGCCCCCAAACATGTGACAAAGATTGGATTCTGGGATGTGAGAACGATGGCACCACCAACAAAAACTACTCAGCTCATCAAAGAAATGGAGAGATACCACCTAGATGTACTGGGCATCAATGAAATGCGATGGCCAGAAGCAGGTAAAAGATCGGCGGGAAATGATAAGTTAATAATACATTCAGGCAGAAACGACGGTAAACATTGAGAAGGGGTAGGTATTATTATGTCAAATATAGCAGCAAAGAGCCTTGTAGAATGGGAACCAGTGACCCAGTCGTATAATAAGAGCACGATACAACCTAAGACACGGAATAATGACAATAATACAGTGTTATGCACCCACGAACGATGCAGATGATGAGGTGAAAGACGATTTATATCACCAATTGCAACAAACCATCAACAACAAAGTCCCTAAACACGGCATCCTAACTGTTTCAACGCTAAGGTAGGGAAAGATAACACCGACGTTGTAAAAGTGATGGGGAAAGAAGGAACTGACACGGTAAATCAGAATGGAGAAAGATTAATTGAAATATGTCTAACAGAGGGCGTGGTCATTAGAGGCACAATATTTCCACACAAAGATAAACATAAAACAACGTGGATATCTCCAGATAGAACTAGAAACCCAATAGATATGTTTTGTATTAGAAAGCAATACAGAACATCTCTGATTGATTAAGGCCATATAGGGGTGCAGATGTTAACAGTGATCACAACCTGTGTATAGGGAAAATAAAACTAAAACTGAAAAGCCAACACAAGAAATAAATACACAGAAAGATAAACAGCCACAGCCTACAAGAAGAGAATACTAACAGTAATTTCAATCAGGAACTTGCCAATCATTCCACAACACCCAGTGAAGTAGAGGAGATAGGTATAGATGAATTATAGAATTCTTACAGCACAGCCATAATCACAGCAGCAAAAGCAAGCGCTGGACTGAAAAAAAAACACAAAAAAAACCAAACAGAAAAGCATGGATATCAGAAAACACGTGGAAGTACATACATGAAAGATGAGCAGCCAAATTAGACATGTTGAATGTAAAAACAGACCTCGAAAAAGATCAGGCGAAAGCAACATACAAAGAAATAGACAAGAAGGTAAAAGTTCAGCTAGAAGGGATAAAAGAGAATACATAGACAATGAGGCAGAGAAAGCAGCAAAACCATGAGACAGCAAAACTTTATATAACATACAAAAGAGGCTAACAGGTACTATTACATCTAAAGAAAGACCAATCCTTAGCAAAACTGGAACCCTATTAACATCAAGTAAAGACCAAAACCAAAGATGGGCTGAACACTTTCAAGAAATACTTAATCGACCACACCCAAAAGAATTGTTAAACCTTGAAACCGACTTACCAGATCCACAACTAAATGTCAACCTAGATGAAATTACATTGTATGAAATTGAAACAGCAGTGAATTTAATGGCTAACAACAAAGCTGCAGGTGAAGATGAAATAACACCCGAAATGTTAAAAGCTATCAATAGTGACAACATGAGACAACTACAGAGAACGTTTAATAAGATTTGGAAAGAAGAAAAGGTCCCTTCTAAATGGAAAAAAGGAATCATTGTTAAAAAACCCAAAAACAAAAAAAAAGGCAACCTTAGTGACTGTAACAACTGGAGAGGAGTAACCTTAATATCAGTTTTTTTTCATAAGTATTTTGCAAGGTCATTTTGAACTTGAAGATATAGTGGATACAGCAATGAGAGAAGAACAAGCAGGATTTCGAAAAGGGAGAAGCTGTCTCGGCCAGATCTTTACTCTAAGAATAATACTTGAAGAACATACTGAAAAGCAGAAACCACTAATACTGAACTTCATAGACTTTAAAAAGGCATACACAGAAATTCATTGTGGAGAATTTTAAGTCTATATGGAATACTATCTAAAACTGTCAATATCATTAAGGACTTCTACAATGGATATTTTTGTGCAGTCAAACAGAAGAAGGGATGAGTGAATGGTTCCAGATTGAAATAGGTGTCTCTTTTGCGTTTTGGAATTACAGTAGACTTCATAATGAATAAAAATGCTGCACAGGTAATATAGGTATTGACTGGGTACATGAGATCCAACTAGAAGATCTTGATTTTGCTGATGACATAACTCTTATCAGCAACAATGTGAATTTCATGCAAGAAAAAAAACAGATAGCCTGTCTTCACTGGCTAGCAAAATAGGACTTGAAATTAACAAGGACAAAACAAAAATAATGAAACTTCCCATTAATCAAAATGGAAAAATTCACGTAGAATGGACAGATATTGAAGAAGTCAATCAATTTGCATACCTTGGCAGCTACATAGACCAGGATGGTGACACCAGAAAGAAAGTTAGAATTAGAATTGCAAAAGCAGCATCGATCTTCAAGAATATTTAGAACATATGGCATTCAAAAGTTATAAGCACAAAAACTAAGTTAAGACTATTCCATTCAAATGTAATATCCCACCTCATTTATGCACGTGAAAGCCGGAAAACAACTAAAGAAAGAGACAAGAAATTAGACTCTTTTGAAAACAAATGCATAAGGAAAATACTCGGCATCAAGTGGAACGAATTTAAGAACAATGCAGAGATAAGACAGATGATTAAATAACAACCAGTCTCATGGGTGATCAGGAAAATGAGATGGACATGTTGGTCACGTGATGAAAAGAAAGAGAATCTCAAAACAAGCTATAAAATGGAACACAACAGGCCAAAGAAAAAGAGGCAGACGGCGTGAAACTCTGAAGAGATGCCAAATTAATAAGCCTAAAATCCCTTGATGAGGTTGAAAGACTCTTGAGAGATGCCAAATTAATAAGCCTAAAATACCTTGATGAGTTTGAAAGACTCGCCGGAGACAGGAAATACTGGCGAACTACCTTGCGAGCCCTGTGTGACGTTTAACGACACGGGAAGGATATAAGATATAAAGGATATAAGATAGTCTATAAAGTCTATTACAGGTTCTCTAAATCTAAAGGGATGCATCCTTGGATTTCTACAACTTACATAATCAACTACAAATTCCACATATCCCAAGAATGCATCCCTGAATTCTTATAATCTGCATCCCTGACTTCTTATAATCTAAAGAATGTATTCAAAGCACGGAATTAAATCCAGTTCCCCTCATTCCAGCAATGTTAGTCCCAACAATGTGTACACAATCCTGCTTCGCTAAAGAATAAATCGCAAGTTTCTCACATTCTCAACAACAGATCGGTACACATCTACACACAATTTCTAAATAACTGTAACATCTAATACTTGAAAACTGTCAACTCCAAACAGTAATTGCTTTTTCTATGAAACCTAAACACTGAAGGTCTTTAAGACCGTTATTGCTTTCCCAGGGGGAAAAACCACACAAACATACAGCACAGATACACACAGGCGATGAAGTTCCCGACAGGTCGTGCAACCACATACAAGCGCGGCCTATCACGGTCTAGTACGTTCGCTGGACCTGATAAACTGATTGACGCGAGGTCGCGAGATGAATCTGTGGCAATAAAGCTTTATCTGTATCACCCTCCCCACCCCACCCACCCACCCCCCCCCCAATTTCTCCGAGACGATGGTTGTACAAGATAAATGAAAATGTTATTTACCAATGCTTGAGAACGGAAAGGTTTGCTCGTGTTGCCTATATGTTAGTAGCTAATCGTGAAAGGTTTGCTCATTTGCGATGTTGGTGACAGTGATAGTAGCTAACGATAAAAGATTTGCTCACACCGTGCCAATGTTCATAACTAACAATGAAAGGTTTGCTAATTCTGCCCCCAATGTTAGTATCTAACAAAGAAGGGTTTGCTTATTTGCAGTGTTGGTACTAGTGAAAGTAGCTAACAGTAAAAGGTTTGCTCATGTGCAGTGTTGGTGACAGTGAAAGTAGCTAACGATGAAAGGTTTGCACAGCTCTTCGCACAATACTGGTGACTGTGATAATACAAAGGAGAATCAAACGATAACGGAAATGTAAAATTACGCGGTAACCGCAAGGCATAGAAGGTGACACAATACAACACATTGGCAACGGGTAACGGTTAGTTCGAACACGCAGAGCGCAGAGTTCTGCCCTTCGTGTAACTAAAGCCACGGTCATATAAACATGGACGATCCAAGGCGGAACTGAACTACTACTGAACAACACGCCGCAGGTGAGATTTCTTTGAGCAAAGGGATAGAAACCTCCTGAAATTCACTGTAGGGTACTGGCTCATAGCGGAAGTTAAATGAAAAGTTTATGAACGGACAGACAGTTTTAAAGTGGGAAGAGCAAGTGTAACCGGTGAAGATGGCAAAAACATTCCTGCTGCATCATGGCAATTCACATCCCCATGCAGCGACAGCGAAGGCGTAGGCAGAGAAGCAGATGCGATTTGAACGTTTTCCTCATTCTCTCTTACAGCCCTGATCTAGCGCCATGCGATTATCATGCCCTCGGTCTACTTTGAGGAGGCTCTACGCGGTCGCAGGTTCACATCTGATGATGTGGTCAAGGAAGTAGTGCAGACCTGGATTTGGGAGCAGCCAGAGAGCTTCTTCTTCTTCTTCTGAGAAATGGAGAAAGTAGTGGCATGATACAAGAAGTGCAGGGACCCGCAAGGTGGCCATATGGAGACGTGATATAACCATTTTGTTCATTTCCTCACATTTACCAGTGTTACAAGATACGTTGCCTTTACTTTTTTTGTTTATTCTCCCTTGTAGCTTGGAAAGCAAGGTTTGCTCATTTTGCCCAGTGTGTTGGCGAGTATTTGTGTTACAATGTCCAGTTTCCTTGATCTTGCACCTTCTAGCGTGGTCCTCGCTGGGCAGAGTCGCTCTCCAAGTGATTCGGTCTTTCGCAGGTTTTTCCTAGACCTCATGACTGATAGACTGCACTGGTGACTCACAAATATCTTTATATCTCAATTTAAGTCGACCACGTGACCTCCTTCCCGTCATAAGTTCGCTATACAAAACCTGGCTGGGAATGCCTGTGCCAGCCATCTCAATCTTCTGCTGCTTAGTATTGTCCCCATTGATGGAAGCTTAGCATACTGCAGGACCTCAGAGTTGGTTACTTTATCTTGCTACTTGATGTTCTTTATTTCTCAAGATACCGTAAAATAGTGTGTTCATTTACCAGTCTCACTCGTAAACGACGGTGCAGACCATTGTCTGGCTCGCTTCTGTCTGGGATTCTGATTGCGGAAGTGGTTAGTGTGATGGTTTCACTAGTGGCGAAGGTCGAGGGTTCGAATCCGGCCGGAGGCGCCCCAGTCACCCCCCAGCTGTAGAAATGGGTACCCGACTTCGTCTAGGCGGTAAGGCGTGAAACTGATCATATCACCCTCTAGTGTGCTGACAGGTCAAGGAAAATATTGGCACTAACACCATATCCCTATGTGCCTCTAAGACATGGCAGATTTTTTTTTAATGTGCTGGCTCTGAAATTCCGCTAGAAGTATGGTGTAAGAAAGCTTCACGTGCGCATGCGCGAGCATACACTTATCTTTCCTTGCAATTCTCAGTTCGGAATGTTCGAATAATAATTTTGGCTTTCTCATCATTTGATCTAGCTCTTTAACTCTCAAAGAAACAAACAAACAAACAAACAAACAAACATTTTCCCCATTAAGTTTGATAAGACAAACGCATGCTTTTGTGTTCTGTCTGTTCTAAACTACAACGCTAATCCTATACACGAATTCTGTAACACGGCACACAGCAAAACAATACAACACGCCCAGTCTATACCCCGGCTAGTTCGTGCGCCAGGCAAAGTTATTAAGATAAGAGAAATCACGACCGACGTAAAGCTGGTACTAGTAGTAATGGTGGACATACGTGTATGGTTCGGCTTTACCGAAAAGATGGAAAGGGTGAGGAAAGTGGGCAGAAACGAGAGTGACAGAAAGTAAGATGAGCATGTATGAACAATATACAACAATCCAACTGTCTCTACATTCTGGCAAGACGTCTGTTTCTAATGCACATTTATCTCTATATAACCTAGCTAGATGTTAGTCTAACTAGAGCAAACCAGGCTTTTGCAATGCTGCAGAATATACGGGGGAAAAAAAGCTGAGCATGAAGACAAAAATCAGGATATTTAAGAGTAATGTTCTAAGTGTGCTACTCTATGGAAGTCAATGCTGAAAAATCACCAAAACCATAGAAAACAAGTTGAGTTCTTTCCAGACTAAATGTTTACGAAGAATTAGAAGAGTATTTTGGCCAAACACCATAAGAAATAACATCTTGTTGGCAGAAATGCAGATGAAGCCACTGACAACAATTATTGGAGAAAGACGCTGGCGATGGTTGGGACATGTGCTCCGGATGACCGACGACTCACTACCAAAAACAGCACTAATGTTCAGAGAGAGAGAGAGAGAGAGAGAGAGAGAGAGAGAGAGAGAGAGAGATGTTAGTTTATAACCTACCCAGACGTCAGTCTATTTGTATTAACTTAGCCTTCATGTTCTTCATTTATACTTGCTCATCTTACGTTCTGCCACTCTTGTTTCTACTCCACTTTCCTTTTCTTCTTGTCTTAACTCAAGTTATTAAGATAACGGGAGATAAGTACAGTCCGCAAACAAAATCTACCATGCACCGGTGTTAGTAATTACGAGAGAAAATTGTTCATAAGTCAAAAGCGACAGTCTCTACTGTCAATATTCCGAAACAGCTTTGTATTCATGTTCGATTACACGACTCGAATAAAATACTTTTAAGCGAATACGTAAGAATTTACATTCTTTTCTGGCTTACAGATTAGAATCGAATACCACAAATTTCAGACTCGGTTATTTCGATTTTACCACTACCAGAAATGTAAACCCAGAGAAGATTATCAGGGTCTCTACGCGCGCAGTCTTGTACAGTGAAGTCCATAAATCAGGTCCAACATAAATATTACGATCCCATTTACCAACCTCATATTCTGAGATCAACATAAATATGGGCCATTCTTCTTGTCAGCATGCGCTAGGGGATCGAAATGTTTAGAGAACTCGCCTCTCATTGCAATGATCGGTGGTTTGATTAAGGCTGGAGGCGCTCCAGTCAAAACTAGCTCCAGAAATGTCAGCCTGGGTTCCTCTGGATACTGACCACTGTCACGATCCAGTGTGTCGATGGACACTGACACCACAAAATTTATACACTGATCTCTTGAACACATACTACAGACCTGCACCACATACACAGACCCCAGAGTCCAAGTATGGCCCCGAGAGGGAAGCATGGAAGAGAAACTCTGGGGGTTCCTACGAAGACCTCCTGCTGACTGAAGGATTCATGGAGGCAACCAGACTCCTTATTTAGAAAGCTGAGCATACGAAATTGAAAGAAGAAGAAGAAGAAAATTGATTGACTGATTGATTTATCTTTATTTCCAAAAGGTTAAGAATTGGGCACGCAGGTCTGTCTGACATTCTGCCCTTTATCATACAGCTTTCACTCTGTTCCAGACATTCTACAAATATTCTGCTCATATAGCCAGCATAACTAACATAGGAAAGGTGAGAGACATAAAATAAAATTTAAGTATAACATTCACATTTCACTCTTATCCATGCACTCAATACAAAAAGTAAACTACACCCATATATAAATGACTACAGAAAGTAACTACGTACATATACGAGTGACTACAGAAAGTAACTACGTACATATACGAGTGACTACAGAAAGTAACTATATACATATATAAATGGATACAGAAAGTAACTACGTAAATATACGAGTGACTACAGAAAGTAACTACGTACATATACGAGTGACTACAGAAAGTAACTACATACATATATAAATGACTACAGAAAATAACTGCGTAAATATACGAGTGACTACAGAAAGTAACTAGATACATATATAAATGACTATCTACCAAACAGAAAATTGGTACTATTCATAATAAACAATTGATCGAGTTCGATGTCTGTAAGAGCAGACTACTTTTGTGAATCATGGAGGCATGTAATCGACACCAAATAGATACTGGAAGAGTTTGTAGTTGTAGGAACGAGTATAGTTGTTTTGTTTTTTTTTAATATAGGATGGGAGGGTATTCTAAAGATGAGCAGCAGAATAAGTAAAGTTTCTCTTGTAATGATCAAGTCTAAGTTTTGGGAGACATATATTGTTTAAGCGTTGGCTACACTTTGGGTGCAGATGAACCTGTTCTTAAGAGAAAGTATTTTGATACGTTTTTGCTGATTAGTTGCTTGTGCTTGATCTTTGTCACTAATAAGTTTTACTGCTCGCATTTGAAGTGAGTAAAGCCTCTTTGCATTTGACACTGAGCAACAATCCCAGATTGTTGAGCAATAGTCATGTGTTTGTATATGTGATATGACGTATGTCTTCCATGTGTCTTGATCGATGAAGTTTTTAATTTTGGCTAACTGGTATACTTTTTTGCGCGATGAGTTTTGTTAGGTCTTGCACATGAGAGTCACATGTCCGATGTTGGTCAGTAGTAAGAAGAAGAAGAAGGAGGAGGAGGAGAAGGAAGAGGAGGAGGAGGAAGATGAAGACAGAGCTATCTTTACTTTCCTATTCTTCTTAATATGCACTAACATTCAATTCCGAGACCAACACAGATAATTAAGGGAATCTCCATGGTTACCGGTGTCTTTTGGCTGGGGTAACAAGGCACGTGACAGGCGCTACTAGCCAATCAGGTCATCAATTTGGCATGTCTATCAGCACTGTCCAGATCGCGCACAGTATGATACGAATACCATACAAATAATGAAGGACGGAATCACAAGTTGTTCGTTGGTTGGCAGGCTGGCTGGCCAATTGGTTGGTTGGTTGGTCGGTTGGTTGGTTGGTTGGTTGGTTGGTTGGTTGTCCGATCTCCTCTTCAATATCTCCTTCAGCGTACAGTAACTGATTACACCCATTCCTCGTTGGCTGACCATCCGTTTGGAGCTCCTCATGAAACATTCTTGCCACGCTCTGCTACTAGCCTAGAGATGGGAATCCTTGCACTCATGACACTCTCATATTTGCTTGCCTCATGAAACGTTCATTTTTAGCCCACTCTAAGCTTCGCCCCAACTGCTTCATTCTTGACAGCGACACTGATTCACGGTTGTCAGTAAAGTCCTTTTTTGTTCGACCAGCTTCTCCTACAGCATGGATGATGTCTGCTCGATCCAATGTCTCCCCTTCCTCCACGACAGCTGAATCGGCCAATTGATCTGCTCTTTCATCTCCTCTGACCTGGTACAAAAACGAATGTCAATCGACTGACCAGTCCTCAATAGCTGCGCAGTCAAAATGTGAAAGCAGTGTCTTGTTCTTTTTAAATACACGTCTTACGTAGCTCGTCTGTGATTTCAGAAGATGCTCCCGCGAGGCCGATTTTCCATTCACATACTGACAGCCTTGTGTATGCTGTGATCCAGTGTCCCCTGCCTTGCAGGTAGGTATTCTCTCTATTTTCCAGAAGCAATTTTCCTCAACACTAGCGTGTCAGGTGACCATTTTTACAGCTGGGTCAACTAGATGACATTCAGTAGCGGAGGCTCCCAACTCGTGACCTTCGGGTGGTAAAGCATCCATTTCTGACTGTGATACTCTGTATTCTATGATTGCATCAAATTTCTTGCAAAATGTGAATTGCGCAGCACGTCTCAATAATTCACGCTGGTCCTACATAGAATGCTTCAACAATTCACACTGGTCTTTATATAACAAACTTCAACAATTCACACTGGTCTTTATGTAGCAAACTTCAACAATTCACACTTGTCTTTATGTAGCAAACCTCAACAATTCACACTTGTCCTTATGTAGCAAGTCTCAGCAATTCATACTATTCTTTATGTAGCAAGCCTCAGCAATTCACACTACTCTTTATGCAGCAAGGCTCAGCAATTCGCACTATTCTTTATGTAGCAAACCTCAACAATTCACACTGGTCCTCGTGTGGCAAACCTCAACAATTAACACTGGTCCTTGTGTAGCAAACCTCGCCAGTTCACAAGGGCCCTTCTCTGTTAAGTGTTTTTACAGATACTATCAAGATTGTACAAACACCAGGAAGTTTAATGTAAGTGATGGCGTGATGGATAAGACGGCAGCCCACCAGCCAAAGGGGGCCATGAAGTAAGGTATGGTCCATCCCCTTACACTCAGTTCATCCATCTATCTACCCACTCCTGTCCTTCGCTAATGACCGACTAAGCAATCACAGTCCTCAACTGGCGTATTACAGTACAAAAAAAACATGTCATAACGCCACTGTAAAACTGGTTCTAGTGGAACAAACTTAGACGAAAATGTATGGTGCAGTTTTAAGCAATAGTATCGAGGTACGACATTTTGTCTGCTTTTGGCGATCAAGTCTCTGTTAATCAGTGGACATAAAATTTTCATAATTTTTTTTTAAAAACTTAGGTTAAGTGGAATGAAGACATCCATTTATCTGTACAGCGCTATGGCTTTAGTAGACAGAAACACTGGATATGCGATATACAGATGGACCCCGATTTACGTAGCTCTGACATATGTGGTCTCGGCTTACGTAAAGATTTCAACATGGACAAAAAGCTACAGAGTTGTACGTAACAATTTGGTAGCGTAAAATACTGTTAATGTGCTTATAATAAAAGCACGACTCCAAGTTAGGTAAAAATTAACTTAGTCACAAAGTTTACTGAGCTATCCACTTACGTAAGCTGGGATTTTCCTAATTCTCTTTGGTAATGTGAGAAATTGTGTGGTTGTTTCGCTCTCATTAACAGCTTCCTGCTTAAGTGGTGACCTGAATGAACAGATGTAATCCTCGAGTGAACTTTGTTCATACTGGGGGAGGGTGAGATGAGGAAGTGGAGTGGGGACGTGGCAGGATAGAAACAAAGTTCACGAACCTAAAGATAAGTTTGAACCAAAGAGGGTAAAACAATGCAATTCAAGCTGACCGGCTTATCACACACAAGTTCCGTGTTATGCTGTCTCTTGTGGTGCTGTCACACTGGCATACACACTACAGCGATGAGGCAAATGAGATAGGCCCACGGTCTATGTCTAAACTAGTAGTGTGTGTGCGCGCGAATACAAGGCCTATGTTGAGATGTCGGTTATTTGCAACACCGGATAAAGGACAATACTGAACAAAACAAAAAATAGCAGACGGTATGGTACACTGTGCTCCATGATTCTAGCATCAGACCTTTATATTTATTGTCCGGATAAACTGTGCAATCTTTTGGATGTCATGCTTTGCGCCACAGAGCTCGTCTTCCAGTGTAGCTCCCTGTGGCCAGAACGGGATTCGAACTTCTTGACAGAGAGGGAGGGCATCAGAGTGGTGAACTAGTCTCTCACAGCGAAGGTCGGGAGTTCGAATCCAGCCGGAGACGCTTCAGTCACCCCCCCCCCCCCCAGCTTGTAGAAATGGGTACCCAAATTCTTCTTAAGTTGGAGAAGGAAAGGCGGCCAGGCGTAATACTGATCACATCACCCTCTAGTGTGCTGACAGGTCAAGGAAAATATGGGCACTAACATCATATCCCTATGTGCCTCTAAGGCATGACAGGGTTGCCTTTATCTTTTTTTTCCCACCTTTTACTGAAGTGGCAGAGCAGCAGAATCTGTTCTGGAATCTGAATACCTGTCTCGCATGTGCAGTCAGGGGTAATGAGACCGTACAGGTGTGCTGGCAGCAGGCAGAATCCCATGCAGGATCTCAAGGTGGTGATTTATTCTTGAAGTGTGGAGTTGCAGCATCTGGTCGCCGGACAACGGACTGTGCTGGTCAACGTATATTCTAACCACCGAGTACAGCATGGCATTCAAAGTATATTCAGCCATCGAATATAGCGTA
Organism: Achatina immaculata; assembly: GCA_009760885.1. Lineage (NCBI taxonomy): Eukaryota > Metazoa > Mollusca > Gastropoda > Stylommatophora > Achatinidae > Lissachatina > Lissachatina immaculata. The sequence goes on from CM019699.1 coordinate 30,428,555, forward strand.
GCATTCAAAGTATATTCAGCCATCGAATATAGCATGGTACTCAAAGTATATTCAACCACCGAATATAGCATGGCACTCAAAGTATATTCAACCACCGAATATAGGCTGGCACTCAAAGTATATTCAGCCACCGAATATAGCATAGCATTCAAAGTATATTCAGCCATCGAATATAGCACATCATTCAAAGTATATTCAACCACCGAATATACCACATCATTCAAAGTATAATTAACCACCGAATATAGCACGGCCTTCAAAGTATAATCAACCACCGAATGTAGCAGGGCCTCTAAAGTACCAATACCAGTCCTCCGTAGCTAAATCGCTAAAGACTAAAAAGCAACAACACGCAAGACCTCTGGGAGTCATGACCCAGAGAGGCCCACCCTCCTTAGAGTGTCAGGAGTTTAATAGGGCCGAAACACTTGTCTGAGGCGGGGTACTTCCACAGATGATCTGAAAGAGTTGTGGTGTTGTTCCGCTCTCTACAGTAGAGAGTTTCCTGCGCACACTCTACCACTTGCCAAGCTCTGGATTGCAGATAAAAAACGTATAACATTTTCTAATGGACGACAAATGAAAATAACGACGCAATGTGGAAACGAAATTGTCAGTCACCGAGTGTGGAAAATAGACCCAGCTTCACAGATCGTCTCAGGAGCAAATACTTTTACCTTCTAAACTCCCGATTCTCTCGATGAGGTTACCTTCCCTGACCATGTCATTCAGGAAGCCGTAACAAAATAACAAAACAAGTCCGGGCCGGACAATATTAAAAAAAAAAAAGTGAAACATGAAATGAGGAAATGAGGGGCGGTAAACGAATGTAACTGAAGAGGGAACACAACTGTCAACAACGTGTTTCGGTCGATCTGGTTTGAGGATGATATGGAAATATAAAGTGGACAAAGTTTATCCTCAATCATGCGTAAGCCACATTCCGCGATATCAAACATCAACACTATTATGACGGCTGCCGTTCATATAAATGCGACGCACGTAAGAACTGATTTACGTAAAGGTTTGTGGAATGCTTTATTACATATATCGGGAAGCTATAACAAGAAATCTTAAACCCATTTTTAAAAAAAAGGATAAAAGCAAAATATAACAAGATATACTCAAGAAATGTAGTAAAACATATCGTTGCTGTTTTTCTCTGCTTTGAAAAGTACCACGCTAACTTATCGCCATAGGCGTTTCTCAGTCAGGAAATTTCTTATTCTACTACTACTACTACTACTACTACTACTACTACTACTATTACTACTACTATTACTACTACTACTACTACTACTACTATTACTACTACTACTACTACTATTACTACTACTACTACTACTACTACCTCCCTGGAACTACGAGCTGGTGTTCTCTGCAACCAATGCGATGAAGATGTTGAGGTACAGTATCGTGTCGTCTTTGGGGTAGGTTATGACGGCTTATTTTTTTCAGTCTCTCAGTGGTCCTAAGAAAAGGGGGTGTGCAATACTTCTTTAGCAAACTCCACCGTAAAGGGGGCTGTGGCGATCTCTGCCCTGTCAGCCAATCTGGGACTGTTACTAGAGGCATCAACGAAGAAGTGGGACAAGGTTTTGGTCGGCTATGGTTCGCCAACCCTGACGCTAGCATGTCATTTAGGGGTCGCTCATTTCCAAATCGGACAGTCTCCCCCCCCCCCGGAAGGTATAGCAGTATATAGTAACACCATGTGTGTCAAAGTGTTCAGGTCTCACTACAACACACATTTAAGCAAGTGACGACGTCTGCGTTGGTCATTCGGTCATGTGACTGAGTTGTTATCGAAGTTGGTCAGAAGAGCGATTTTTTGGCGGGACTTCAGCAGAGAGAACAGCCGTTTTGGAAGTTAAAAGGAAAGTATGAGAGATCTTTACTTGTCTACGTGAGTGCTGAGAAAGTGATTAAACATGATATATATGTATGTGTATGTGTGTGCTCTTCCAACGTATTGTGTGTGTGTGTTCGTGCGTGCGTGTGTGTGTAATATCTTAGAGCTGGACTTATACTTGGACATGCTCTTCAATGTAGAGGTCGTTTCTGAATCGCGGTCAGAGTCAGTGTGAAGTGCTGGTTTGTTTGGAAGTTGTCCTATTTCGCTACTTACAACTTGCGTCATCATACATACCCTCATCCACCACTAGATCCCGTCGCACACGGATGAGGGGCAGACGTGTACACAATGTTCCTAGAAATCGTATGACTCCGCAGAAAACTGGGTGAGATGCCCTGAAGTTGAGCCTATTTCCCGTTTTCAGTAATGTCTTTTTGCATAAATGAAGTAGTAATCGTCAGTGAAGATTTCTATACTTGGGTGAATAATCTTTGAAGATTTCTATACTTGGGTGAATAATCTTTGGAGATGTCTATACTTAGGTGAGTAATCTTTTCATCTCCGAATCAATGACTCGTCACGCGCATTAGTAGAAGCTCGTTTATGTGCTTATTCAGAGCAGAACAGACAATACGGGGGTGGGGGATAACTTTTGCATTATGAGCAATTCTTTCTCTATGAGGGAAAAAAACACTGAGAAAAGACTGTTAGAAGCTGCAGACTGGAGCAATTTTCAGGCAAGGATGTCTTGTTTCGTCAGCGCCATCACAAGTGAGTTAAGGAATATTCTTGTGAGGTCAGGGAATCAGATCTGAAGGTCATCTAAACCCTTGGCACGAGTCAAAGAAAGGTCTTCAGATATCTGAACACGCCCCACGAAAACTCGACTTGTCTGCGTCAATGGTTTTCAAGCTAAGTCCTGCAGATCCTGGAGTAGGAATTTGCGAAGTGTCACATGGGGGTCCACATAAATAAGTCTAAATTACTAGAAATATATGATGTTTATTTCTACAGTACAAATATGGAAACTGAGGAGAAATTGCAAGTGGTGGAGTTTTCACTAACTTGGATCATAATAACTGAGATACAATGAAGGAGAATAAAAGTAGGACATCTACTGTTCTTCAGAAGCTAAAACAACTAAAGAAACTGTGAAGAGAGACACAGAATCACCAAAACTAGGTTCTTAAAGGCATACACTTTTTCCATCACAAAACGTGCTTGTTTTCGGTAATGGAAAACACTTGGACATTTAACAAAACAGTTGAGAAACATACAAGTGCTTTTGAATATAAATGCTACAGAAGAGTCCTTCAAATATCATGGACACAAAAAAAAACAAACAAACAACACACAAATATATCCATATTACAAGAACTTAAACTGAGAAGGTTGCTTAGTAAAGGAGATTAAAAGTAGTTCGGGCATATTGTGCGTCACTAAGTTTGGGGAAGACAGTCTTGGAAGGGTACATAATGAGGAAAAGAAAGAGAAGGAAGACCAAGGTGAAGATGGCAACAGAACATTGTTGATGAATTCCCAATGGACGCATCAGCAGCAGGCCATCTTGCTTACAACCGAGAGGCCTTCAAGAGAGCTCTTAGGGAGACAAGCCTCTGCAAGGGACATGCTAATGAATGAATGACTGGCAGGGTAGTGTGGAAGGGATAGCAGTGGCAAATTATCATCGGCTTCTGGCATCTGCGATCCGAATAAGTTTGGGAACTACTGCTCTAGTGAGACACGAAGAATCCGAACTTGGCCCGAGAAAAGCAGCCTAAATGAGTTAATACCCTGATATGAGCTGTCTCCTTGTCTACATGATCGCGAGTACAGTGCCAGAGCTCTTCATGAGTTCTCAAACAGTGAGGAATTCTAGCCCCCCCCCTACCCAAATGAAATTTTCTTTTCCGGGGTGGGGTTTGGGTTGGATCACAAACTGACAGACTCAAACTGTCGGAATATTGATCTACACTGTAGAAAGATCAATATTCCAATAGTCAGTCTGAGACTGTCAATCTGTGCTCCCAATTCCCTTCCCTCCCCCCAGCCCTTAAAAAATCTCCCGAAAGGGAGGGGACAGGGAGATAGGGATACAGAAAAAGAGAGAGATGAACAGAGAGAGAGAGGAACAAAGATAGAGAGGAACAAAGAGAGGGAGGAACAGAAAGAGAGGAATGGAGAGAGGAATAAAGAGAGAGAGAGAGGAACAGAGAGGGGGAACAAAGAGAGAAAGGAACAGAGAAAGAGGAACAAAGAGAGAAGAATAAAGAGATAGAGGAACACACAGAGAGAGGGGGAACACAAGGAGAGGAATAAAGAGAGAAAGGAAGAGAGGGGGGCACACAGGGAGAGGAATAAAGAGAGAAAGGAACAGAGAGAGAGGAACAGAGAGAGAGTTCCTCACTATCTGAAAACCCTTGTGTTAAACCAAGGGTAAGGATGGCACACTAGAGTGAGGTCACAGAAGAGAATAAGGACAAAGGGCGAAATTGTGACTATTATCATCATTAACCCTTTCTCATCCATTAAAAAAGAAGAAGAAAGAAACTGAAACCATGCTGTAAAATCCAGCATACTGCCAGCTCAACTGATAGCGTGAAACCCTACTGTAAAACACAGTATACTGGGGGCTCAACTGATAGCGTGAATCCCTATTGTAAAACACAGAATACTGGCGGCTCAACTGATAGCGTGAATCCCTATTGTAAAACACAGAATACTGGCGGCTCATCTGATAGCTTGAAACCCTATTGTAAAACCCAGTATACTGGCAGTTCAACTGATAGTGTGAAATCCTACTGTAAAACCCAGTATACTGGCGGCTCAACTGATAGCATGCAGGCTATGGTGACTTCTACGGAAGGTTCTGAATCCAAGACCATCTATTGCCGTTCTCGATCTTGCTGCAAAACCTAATTGTTTGGAGGAAAGGGGGGGGGGGGGGGGGGGGGAGAGAGAGAGAGAGAGAGAGATCGTCGGAAGAAGAAGAATATCCAGCCTTTACTTGTACTCCTCTACAGAATGAATTTTCTTCACAATAGCAATATTTCCACTAAGATCTTTTTTTTTAAAATTAAGGTATTTCCGAATATGCAGAGATTTTTTTTAAAAAGAGAAAGAGAATATGGTACAAAATGGGGCATGAGTTTTAAAATAGGAGACATTTAGTTATCCCGACTGAAATAATACGATTCTCGGAACAAATCCGTGTAATACAGGACCTCCCCTATAATCAGGACGGCTGGTCACTTTAAACTTGCGTTGGAATTGTGAATATGAATGAAAGATGAATGGCAGAATGTCGATCGTGCCAGAATACTCAATTCTTTAGCTACTAAAATAACACTTCCCTCTCTCTCTCTCTCTCTCTCTCTCGTCTCCCTCCCTCCCTCCCTCTCTCTCTCTATCTCTCACTCTCTACAAATCTTCCTTGTCCTTATAGTAAATGTATTTCTTTTGTTTCATCTTCCTTTTCTTTCTCTGCACATGCGCATACATACACACGCATGCACACACACATACATACATACGTACATGCATGCATGCACACATACATACATACATACACATATATATACATACACACATACATGAAAGAAATCCTATATACATTTTTAAAACGCTATTGACTGGAGTACAGGACACTAATACTCGGTGCATTCATCGATCTACAGACGTGCTGATAAGGGTCTATACGGCTTCTATACAATATTATTGACATTTTCATCCTGCGTCTTGTTGATTGAACCATGCACGCCTGCCGCTCAATAGACAATTAACTAGCATGCGTCATTTACCTACATCCGCGCCTACATTTCAGTCTGAGTAGCCTCGCTTGGCTATTCAAGATCTCCCTCTACTGGAGCACCTGTCTCTGCAACACCAGTGAGACACGAACGTTTTATGTTACACTTCACCATGAACACCATTTTTTTTTTTATTTAACCAGGAAACAATACAAAACCTCATTTTTAGCACTTCTCAGTCCCGTGGAATCTGCACGACGTACACGTGTGTGAAGTGTCAGTGCCTTCATGTTTCTAGGCCACTACAGAATTTCATGTAGGGATGTCAGCAACTGTCCTCTCTGCCTTTCTTTGCCTAAGGAAACCCCATAAAGCTGGGTTGACCTCAGTGCCGGCTGATCCGAAAAAAGTTCCGCCGAGTGCGAAATCGAACCAAGAATCTTCTGATCGGAGGGCGAAAGCACTAAGCACTACACCATCTCAACACCATTTTAAAATTTATGGTACTTAAAATTGCAAACTCCAAACTATGGAACAAAACACCACATACCCGAAGTTACTTTCTAAAAAAATAATGTTTAAATAGCCATTTGAAGGTCTCGTGGTAGACCAAGAATTCAAAGTTTACGCCACAACAAACCCACCGGTCCACGAAAAGCTTGCCTGCATTGACACCTCAAAAAGGACTCTAATCAAACGGACTCAGCCAGTCAGTCATTTGTATGTCCCTTGCGGAACTTTGCCTCCCTAACAGCTCTCCTGTAGGCCTCTCGGTTGTAAGCAGGATGCCCTGCTAATGATGCGTCTATTCGCAGATCATGAACAATGTCCTGCAGCCATCTTCGCCTTGGTCTTCCTCTCTTTCTTTTCCCCCATTATGTATCCTTCCAAGACTTTTTTTTTAAAATTAAGGTATTTCCGAATATGCAGAGATTTTTTTTAAAAAGAGAAAGAGAATATGGTACAAAATGGGGCATGAGTTTTAAAACATGAGACATTTAGTTATCCCGACTGAAATAATACGATTCTCGGAACAAATCCGTGTAATACAGGACCTCCCGTATAATCAGGACGGCTGGTCACTTTAAACTTGCGTTGGAATTGTGAATATGAATGAAAGATGAAAGATGAATGGCAGAATGTCGATCGTGCCAGAATACTCAATTCTTTAGCTACTAAAATAACACTTCCCTCTCTCTCTCTCTCTCTCTCTCTCTCTCTCTCTTCTCCCTCTCTCTATCTCTCACTCTCTGCAAATCTTCCTTGTCCTTATAGTAAATGTATTTCTTTTGTTTCATCCTCCTTTTTTTTCTCTGCACATGCGCATACATACACAAGCATGCACACATACATACATACATATATATATACATACACACATACATGAAAGAAATCCTATATACATTTTTAAAACGCTATTGACTGGAGTACAGGACACTAATACTCGGTGCATTCATCGATCTACAGACGTGCTGATAAGGGTCTATACGGCTTCTATACAATATTATTGACATTTTCATCCTGCGTCTTGTTGATTGAACCATGCACGCCTGCCGCTCAATAGACAATTAACTAGCATGCGTCATTTACCTACATCCGCGCCTACATTTCAGTCTGAGTAGCCTCGCTTGGCTATTCAAGATCTCCCTCTACTGGAGCACCTGTCTCTGCAACACCAGTGAGACACGAACGTTTTATGTTACACTTCACCATGAACGCCATATTTTTTTTTTTATTTAATCAGGAAACAATACAAAACCTAATTTTTAGCACTTCTCAGTCCCGTGGAATCTGCACGACGTACAAGTGTGTGAAGTGTCAGTGCCTTCATGTTTCTAGGCCACTGCAGAATTTGATGTAGGGATGTCAGCAACTGTCCTCTCTGCCTTTCTTTGCCTAAGGAAACCCCATAAAGCTGGGTTGACCTCAGTGCCGGCTGATCCGAAAAAAGTTCCGCCGAGTGCGAAATCGAACCAAGAATCTTCTGATCGGAGGGCGAAAGCACTAAACACTACACCACCTCAACACCATTTTAAAATTTATGGTACTTAAAATTGCAAACTCCAAACTATGGAACAAAACACCACATACCCGAAGTTACTTTCTAAAAAAATAATGTTTAAATAGCCATTTGAAGGTCTCGTGGTAGACCAAGAATTCAAAGTTTACGCCACAACAAACCCACCGGTTCACGAAAAGCTTGCCTGCATTGACACCTCAAAAAGGGCTCTAATCAAACGGACTCAGCCAGTCAGTCATTTGTATGTCCCTTGCGGAACTTTGCCTCCCTAACAGCTCTCCTGTAGGCCTGTCGGTTGTAAGCAGGATGCCCTGCTAATGATGCGTCTATTCGCAGATCATGAACAATGTCCTGCAGCCATCTTCGCCTTGGTCTTCCTCTCTTTCTTTTCCCCCATTATGTATCCTTCCAAGACTGTCTTCTCTAAACTCTCATGACGTTTAATATGTCCAAAATAATGAAGTTTTCTCTGTTTAATCCTCTTTACTAGCCAGCTTTCGTCAAGTTCTTGTAGTATGGATATATTTGTTCTTTTCTGTGTCCATGATATTTGAAGAACTCTTCTGTAGCATTTACATTCAAAGGCATTCATGTGTTTCTCGGCTGTTTCGTTAAGTGTCCAGGTCTCACGGACATATGTTGCGACTACTGACCGTAATAATACGGCTCGCCCGCGTGCTTGTTGAGATTTCAGGAATACCTGGTTTGATGTATTCGGTTAAATATGAATAGTTTGCCGAATTCGAATAATAACAGTAGTTCCATGAATCAGAAGTGCTGGCTAAAAGTATGCATCCAATTCTGTTGTAGTAATTATTCACAAATATTTGGCATAAGGTTTAAATATATGTGTGTATGTGCGCGCGTGTATGTATTTATTTACTAAACAGTTTTGGACTATTATACGACATTACTGCTATAGCACAGAGTATGTAATATTAGTATGAGGATAAAAAAGTGCATAAAAATTCAAATATAAAAATAGCTACATACTAAAAAGTAAGTTTTTCACACTGTTATTATTCAAATAGTTCTTAATTGGAATATTCACTTAAGAAAAAAAACCACAAAAACTATTAGGCAGAAATGGATTCGAACCATAACCTATAAGTATCTATCTCTTGTCCAATGCTTTATTCATTTATCCGCATGATACCCCAACTAATGTTATCCTGGATGAAAGCTTATCACATGAACGACGTGGTCGCTGCGCGAGGAGGACCCAATAAAGTTTTCTCATGCCACCGGGGCCTTATAAATACTAGATGCGGTGACGGCAATGATATGAGTACAGAGAAAAGGTCGAAACAAAGAATGACTGAATGCAGGCAGAACACGCATCTTCCGACGGCTGGGCAGGGCGGGTTTCTGGTAAAAGATAAAACCTAACCTACCTATACATATCTTTGTGCCTGCTTGGCAGCAGACAAATGTCATTGGCAAAGTCAAGGTCATCCAGCACTGCGTCCAGAGTCCACTGTAACCCTCTGCGTTTATCTGATGCTGCCTCCTTCATTACCCAGTCTACTGCTAAAATAAAGAATGTTGCAGTGATGATACTGAGAGACAAAGCATCGTGTTGAATGGAGAGCGGATTACGGCGATATTTTCGCAGACATGGAGTTGAGCTCAAAATAAAAAGTAGGATGAAATGCCAATGCTTCTTTAGCAGATCCACCACCTTGGTCACAGTAGCGATCCTTGCCCCATTGACTTGGTTAAACTTCTTACTGCTAGCATGAAGGTAGGCAGAGACTAGGTAAAGCTTCTTACTGCTAGCTTGGAAGTAGGCAGAGACTAGGTAAAGCTTCTTACTGCTAGCATGAAGTTAGGCAGAGACTAGGTAAAGCTTCTTACTGCTAGCATGAAGGTAGGCAGAGACTAGGTAAAACTTCTTACTGCTAGCATGAAGGTAGGCAGAGACTAGGTAAAGCTTCTTACTGCTAGCATGAAGGTAGGCAGAGACTAGGTAAAGCTTCTTACTGCTAGCTTGGAAGTAGACAGAGACTAGGTTAAGCTTCTTACTGCTAGCATGAAGGTAGGCAGAGACTAGGTAAAGCTTCTTACTGCTAGCTTGGAAGTAGACAGAGACTAGGTTAAGCTTCTTACTGCTAGCTTGGAAGTAGACAGAGACTAGGGTAAGCTTCTTACTGCTAGCATGAAGGTAGGCAGAGACTAGGTTAAGCTTCTTACTGCTAGCTTGGAAGTAGACAGAGACTAGGTAAAGCTTCTTACTGCTAGCTTGGAAGTAGACAGAGACTAGGTTAAGCTTCTTACTGCTAGCTTGGAAGTAGACAGAGACTAGGTAAAGCTTCTTACTGCTAGCTTGGAAGTAGACAGAGACTAGGTAAAGCTTCTTACTGCTAGCTTGGAAGTAGACAGAGACTAGGTAAAGCTTCTTACTGCTAACTTGGAAGTAGACAGAGATGTATGGTTCAACTTTACACACACACAAAAAAAAACAGAAATGATAAAGAAAGCTGGCAGGAATGAGTATGGCAGAAAATTAGATGAACACATATAAATGAAGAACATATAACAATCTAATATTTCCACAAATGCCTTTGTTCAGGACCACATACAAAAGCAAAACACACGAGATAAAAACAAAAAAAATAAATGAAAAATTAAAACCTAGCTCTCTGATATCCTCTTCAGAAAGACGAGGATAAAATGCGATCAGAAAGACCTAGGTAAACACAAAGCAGAAGCACTGGTAGCATCTCTAAAGAATTCTAAACATGTGACAGAAACCCTGACTGGGTTGTGCACACACTGCCTTTATCAATGCAAACCATAACCTCTATCTCATTCCCATATTTGTGAAAAAAAACACCCTATCTGGAGAACATACTCTACAGGAATGGCCAATATACAAGAAGCAGTGGGAAACATGTGGCAACGCCTTACATCAATTCAAGGGAAGCTATATAGAGATTTTCACCAGTTAACTAGCTGACCACTGGTTACTTCAAAGAAATACAAGCAGATATCTGAGCATGACTGAAGAAGAAGACTGACCTTATAACCTCTGCTTTAACTAAGTAACAGCAAAGATCTTCAATTCTGGAAATCTGAAACCACATAGATAAACATCAACAAGCAAAAGACCTCTCAAGACAGGAATGAATCTAAAACAGGGAAGTTTTTTCCTGTCTTTACTTCCTTAGAAAGCAATCTTGGTCTCTCTCAGTATCTGTCTCTGGTTTTGAGCATCACCTTTTAGAGTATCTTGAAGACAGGTGAGGTCATCCTGAAGACAGGTGAGGTCTAGTCACACCCTTTAAAACAGGCCAGCGAGCATACTTTCCCAAGCAGTAAGATTTTTTAATGGAAATGTATATATGTGGGAAGAAATTTAGGATGGTAAACTTGTCAACAGATATACTATATCACATACTGCTCTGATATGCCATGTTAGATAACATTGGCAATAGTGTTTCTATGATCTTGTGTGATTTTTGGTGTTTGTAATTAGTTCAAGTGCTCTTCTTTTTCCACAACACTTGGTCAGTCAGTCATTTGCATGTCCTTTGTGGAACCTTGCCTCCCTAACAGCTCTCACGTAGGCCTCTCAGTTGTAAGCAAGATGCCCTGCTGCTGATGTGTCCATTCGCAGATCATCAACGATGTCTTGCAGCCATCTTCGCCTTGGTCTTCCTCTCTTTCTTTTTCCTATTATGTACCCTTCCAAGACTGTCTTCTCTAAATTCTCATGTTTAATGTCCAAAATACTTAAGCTTTCTCTGTTTAATCTTCTTTACTAGCCATTTGTAGTATAGATGTATTTGTTTTGTCAGTCTATTGAATATTTCACTCTTGAATTTTTTTTTTCCTTTGAATTTTCCAGTTTCTCTAATTTCCAGTTTCTCCAATTTCTCTAATTCTGTGTTCTCATGAGATTTCCAAGAAATTTTGACTATCTTTTTTGTTATAATTTTAACTAGTTTCTGTTCTCTGAGGACCTCTTCATCTGCTTTCCCACCTGTCCTGCATATCTGCTTCATCTTTCTCCAAAACCTCATCTCTGTTGCTTCCAGTTTCTTTGTCACCTTTTTTAATTGACAGTCTGGTGTCACATGTCTGGAGAAGACTGCTCCACCCCTTCACACCATTATTTATATTTATACATTTCTGAAGCATGATTTGACACAAAAAAAAATGATGGTACAGCAGTGTTTTCCCTTTGCCTTCTTGGTACCTCATATAAGGACATCTTCTTCTTCCTCTTCTTCTATCTCCTTGGAACTGCAAGCTGATGTCCTTTGCAGCCAATGCCATGAAGAGTTTGAAGCACAGCCTCATGTCGGTTTGGAGCGGGTTATGGCAGCTCGGTTTGGAGCGGGTTATGGCAGGTTTTTTTTTTCAGTCCTGGAGTGCAGCTAAAAAAGAAGGTTGCATGCAATACTTCCTTAGCAGAGTCTACCACTAGGGGGGGGACTATAGCGATCCCTGCCACATTAGCCAGGCTAGGCCTGCTATTGGGGGTGCCGACAGAAAGATGGGACAGGGTTTTGGTCAGCTATGGGCCAACGATTGCCGAAACAGACGGTGTCTTGACCACCATAAGGAAATCTAAAAGTACACATCTGAAAGGTTCATCTGCACATATCAACAAATCAAATTTTCCAGTAATTGTTTTAAAGATGGACACTACCTTAATAGGTTTGAAAGATACAAGCAAATAAACTTCATGTTCAAAGATTAAAGACACAATTTCACAGGCTCCCTTGACATTCTGAACTCTGTCTCTCAATGTTAACACTAAACACATGCGCTCACTATCACTTTAATATGAACGTGTACACTATAACAACCTAAATAACTTTAAAACTACAAATCTTCAGTATTCATCTTCTTATCCACATTCTCACAAAAAAAGCATGAAGCCATTAAGTACAACGATATAACTACTTTCTCATTCTCCCACACTGAGTGCAGAGTAGTCTGCATTTGCAGAATTATTACAAACATGCAACAAATGCAAACGACGGCTGAAAACTCATTAGGAAAATTATATGTATGATGAGGGCACATAATCAACAATAGGCTTCGTGTATATTTATATATATAGCTTTATACATACTTATACCCACACTGTTCGAGTGTAATCAACATTATTCAAAAACTCTGAAGTTATGGGATTTATACCTGTATGTTTTTAACAGTGTTCCTGAAATGAGCAGTTGAGTAAACAAGGCTTTTCCAAGAATGAAAAGGATTAATTTGTATGAACATTCAAATTAAACATCAACCAAAAAAAAGTAAAATAGCACATTAAAACCATATCATTTTAAGATTTAAAAAAATCATAATAATAAAACAGGACAACTGATATATGCAATGGACTTGAACTGTAAGGCTAGTGCTAACTGGAAGGTACACCAAGAATAACTTCCAGTGAGAACTTTAACATACTGGAAAGAGTAAAAGAGAGAAAGACATCCAAAGACAACTGTTCTCAGGGCTTGAATGGACCATATATTTGTCATGTGAGATTCCATGACAACCAGTAGGAAGCATACAATCCAGCATTGTGGAGTCACAGCTGGAGAATCAGGGCCTATGGAAATGTAGAAATGTGCCATTTATGAAAAAATACTGAGTCAGCATGTAGAAAAAAAAAACATAAAAAAACAACTGGGAACTCAAGAATATGAAAGCTTAGAGAAGAGTCTGAGAGTTGATGAAGAGGAGTTAGAAGATGACATGATGACTCCACATACCCGGTTGGTCCCAGTCCCATTTTGTCATCTGGAAAACATAAAGTGGCATTTTTTTTCTTTTTCGCCAATTCCCACCCCCCCCCCCCCTCGCCAAAAAAAAAATTTTTTTTTAATTCACTCGCGCGTGAAATTCATATCTCGTATGTGCAAGTGTGATACTCTTCAGTGTGTGCATGGATTTGTGCGCTGGCACGCACAGACACTACAAGGGAGTACAATTACACAGGCACACAAAGAACCTGGAGGATTTACGTGATAAAGACTTTACTTACAGCTTCCTTGCCCAGCACTGTTAGACCTACAAAATCTTAAGGTATAAGTGTTTTTTTTTGTTTGTTTGTCGGGAGGGGGGGGGGCCGAGGTACGAGCACAAACAATACTTTAAAGCTCCTTACATCGCACTTCTCTTCTGACTGGCACTACTCCGTGTAGGCTGATCGGAGAGTCGCAACTTGAAACCGGCTAATCGGCAAATTTGATACCATATATGTTTTGGGATTCTCTGCATAATACCAATAAAATTCTTGGTGTCTCAAAGCGAAGCCATACCGCTGCTATATAATCTGGAGCAGAAAACTTACTAATAAACCGTAATCTCTTACGTCGCAAATATACTGGCAGCTATTTATTCTAACGTAAAATTGGGCTGAGTTTCATGCTGAAAACTCTGTAGAGCACACGTTGCAAATCTTACGCACTTATACACAATCCGATATGCACTCACCAGAGCAATAAAACCACATAAGAAGCTAGGCTTAGAAAATGATCTACCAAACAACCCCCCCCCCCCCAAAAAAAAAAAATCCACATTATCAAACAGACTCAATCACAGATGTGGACTATAAGCGTACACGGAGAGGACACAACACTATACATCACCTCGAGGACATGTCGTGTGACTCCCCCCCCCCCCCTTCAAAAGTAGGTACAGTAGTCTCCCTTCCCTGTCCACGCGTGAAAGTCGTCACGCGAAATGACCATAGACCACAAACAAAATAAACTACATTTTTAAAAAATAAACTGATACTTTGCTGTAATATTATGGCTGGAAATCGACACTTACGTTATTAATTTCGGACACTGTTCCAAGTCTTTCCTATAGATAAAGTATATACCAGCGACTGTTTTCTTCCCCGTTGTCTTGTTGCTACCTATTGTTGACACTGTCAAGGCCTGTCACTGTCACTCTGTCTGCCAGGTAGTCTTCGTTGTGAACTTTGAATTATAGTATTTCTCTAAAATCAGCTTTTCTTGATTAAAAATATTATTTATTTACTTTAATAGCTTTGGTAAAATTACTCAATTTATTTTTAACTGAATGTTGTTTCAAGCAGTGCTATAGTTAAGAACACATTTACAAAATGCAATTTGGCAATTTGTTTACTATCAGCAACTGACAGAATAAAACAATTTTTTTAAATGTTTATTTATCCGCAGACGCTGGCTAATCCATTCCCTCTCTCCGATAACACTTTTCATTTCTGGACTGGTGGAGGGAAGACGAAATAGTGAAAGGGCATAAATGGCGTTCTGCATTGCTGAATCTTATATATTCTTCCCATGCCGTTAAACGTCACATAGGGCTAGAAAATGTAGTTCGCCAATTTATCCTGTTTTCGGCGAGCTTTTCAACCTCATCAAGGGATTTTATGCCTGTTAATTTGGCCTCTCTTAACAATGTCCTCTTTAGAGTTTCACGATGTCTGCTTCTTTTTCTTCGGCCTGTTGTGTTCCACTTGATAGCTTGTTTTGGGATTCTCTGATCGTTTCTTCTCATTACGTGACCAACATTGCTGAATACAGTGCATAAAAAAAAAAAAAACGTTTCCATGCCGTAGGGATACGGTTTTAGGTCCGTATTTTCCATGACCTACGGTACATGAAAGTGTGATGTGGCCAGTGTCACGCCTGGCCGCTTTTCCTTCCCAGATTTCTCTGGTACCCATTTTTAGGTGCCGGGTGGACCCCGGGAGCCTTTTTTGGTGTGTGCCAGAAAAAAAAATCCCATCGCTGGGACTTGAACCCGATACCACCAGACCGGTAACCCGAACGTCTAACCCCTCAAGCCGCCCGAATACAACACATGGAGTATGAAAATATGAAACATCTCGCTTGTATTTTTAAATCTTATGCAATTATGAGCCGCAGAGCGTACATTCGGACAACGTCACACCGCATATACGTTCGTGGTCCCATGTTATAAGTTTTTTTTTGTTAAATCCTGATCGGAGAAAAGGACGTAGCGGATGTGACTTGTCCTGCCGTCGCAGAACGAGTATCTGATGTCTTTTATGCAAACAAAGCGATTGCACTGCCAGACGTGTATATAGTAGATACGTGGCCTCTAACACATGTGCTTCTTCTTCAGTTTTCACACCCATTTGGGCAAGTTCTCCTCCATTCCTCTCTATTCTTGATCTTCTCTCTCCAGTTGGTGACACACCAATTTCCTTTATATCAACACTTATAGTCATAATAAATGCCTAACTTTATCGGCTTATGCTGCTGTACTTTCAATCGTTATTTTAATGTGAACTTTCCCCCTTTTTTATGCAGTACCTCATAGCTTTTATTTGTTAATAGCCTGTTATCACAGAGTTCACTTTTTTTTTCATTTAGACATCATATAAGTTTACTGCACAGTATTGAGAGACATCATCACGCGCGGTCACTTCTAGAAAGTGTTTTTCAATCAACTATGGGAGAATCTTGTCCAAAAAAATAAGAGAGAGAGAGAGAGAGAGAGAGACAATGTACTTTCATAGGACATGCAATGAGAAGAAGGGGTGTTGAAAATATTATAACAACAGAAAAAGTAGAAGGAAGAAGATCAAGAGGAAGACCAAGAGAAATGATACTAGACAGTCTGACGGGATGGTGTGAGAGGAGATCACCAACTGAGCTGATGGCCTGCATGAAGGATCGTGTACTCTGAAGAAGCATAATAGCCAACGCCAGTCGACACGGCACCTGATGATGGTGGGAGAAGACTAACAAATCTTGCTGCTGAACATGAATAAACAAGATCAGTTCTGGTAAAACTCTGTATGATTTAGTTCTAGCACACCTAGCATTACAATGAACACGGGTCTATAGCAGAAATCACAGAAGCTGGACGCTGTGTAAGGCATGGCAGACTTGGTCAACTCATGCGAATGGATTATTATAATTGTCTTTCGTTATTTTTCTCAGTATTGATACTTCCCCCCTTTGGCTTCACTGTAGCCAAAGCCAGAGAGCTTTGGGTTACCTTGCCAGAGACGTAGTCTCTTGACTGTCTGACGATGGCGTAGGTTATTTTTAGAAACATTTACCTTACTATTCGATCTACATTCACACGCCCAGTCAGTTTCCGGGGCGGGGGGAGGGGGCGCATCACGTGGAAAGAGAATAAGGTCTTAGTCAGCTGTGGGTTGCTAACCCAATCTAAAAAAAAAAAATTCTCATTCGGGTATTAACAAGAAATGGTAACTCAATTTAGCAAACCGCGGTTAGTTCCCTTTCATTTCTTTGCTCAGCCCTTTCTTACAAAATGTATTTGTATTTTCTTTGTTAATTCCTGTCCCAGCAATCGACACACGAGCTAAAAACTGTGGTGCAGTGATAAAGTGTGTAGACTATAAGGGGAATGGCTTAAGTTCAGACAAGACAAGGGTAATTCTTGTTTCTATTACAAGATACAGTTAACATCAGTGTGTGTCTGTGTGTGTGAGCACGTGTGAGCGTGTGCTATCTCCAAACATATCTACCATAAATCAGATCAGTCACTGACAGAAATATCCTCAGACCAGCCACTGACAGAAATATCCTCAGATCAGTCACTGACAGAAATATCCTAACAGTTCATCCTAACTTGGCACCCTGAATGGTTTGGCGCTTGATCTACTAATCCGGTGGTTCTCGGCTCAAGTCCCAGCAGTGGGGGATCTTCTCTGGTACCATCACTCCAAAAAGGTTCCAGGCTCCATCCAGTCTCTTTTTAAAAAAATGTACCAGAGAAATCTGGAAAGGTAAATGAGACTGGACGTGGTAGTAACCACATCACACTTTCCATGGGCAGATGGTCTAGGAAACAAGGCTGGAAAGGTAAATGAGACTGGACGTGGTAGTAACCACATCACACCTTCCATGGGCAGAAGGTCTAGGAAACAAGGCCTAACACCATATCCCCAATATGCCTTAATGGCATGGAAGCTGGGATTTTACCTTTTTTATAAATACCTTACATGGAATAATTTATTAATTAATTAAACAATGTTCTGTGCACAATCCTGGGTTGTGCAATACACCAAACCTCTTGACTCCGCAGCCTTAGCAAAAACCTGCCTGATTAGCATCTTCCATCTGCACACTGATTTCTCAAAATCTCATAATGAAACCATTCAGACAATTATCAGAATATTTATTGACTCCTTGTTTAGAAGCAGAGAAAGAAAACTGAATTTCATGCACAAAAAAAAAAAAGCAAACAGATACTTTCTGTGCTAAAATTTTCTTTATGCATTGTATATATATCTCTCTCTTTTTTTGTGATTTCTGCTACACTGGTGGGACAGAAACAAGTCCACATATAAAGGGTCATTTAATGAAAGATTACCAGCAAGAAGCCCACTCTATGGTGCTCACTGTAATAGTCTGTTATGACTCTACAGTCTTACTTAAACGGCCATATTGGCCAGCAGTGCAGTGGCTTACATCCAGTCTCTTATGTGAAGAAATGTACCATAATACATTATCTACCCAATGCCGACTAATACAAGATCATCACTTCATCGCTCATCTCTCACCACAAACTTCAGTTGTTCAATCAGATCTGGAGTTATCCCAGTTAACTCAGCCGTATAAATGGGTGCCTGGACCATCCCTGGGCTAGAGAAACACAGGAAACTGGGCTGGATACTAACCATAACAATCTCTAGTGTGCTGACAGATAAAGAAAAATATGGAGACTAATAGCATATCCCCTATATGCCTCAGTGGCATGGAACATGTCAAGGAAAATATTGACACTAATAGCATAAATCCTATATGCCTCAGTGGCAAGGAACATGGAACAAGTGAAGGAAAATATTGGTAAACACCACTATACCCTATATACACCAACTGTATGATGCCTAAATATCTACCTAATTACTGTAACAACATTATTTGCCAAGATAATGTAGACTGGGGAATTGGGGGGAGAGGGGGTTGGTGGTGATGTGTATGCATGTGTGCTCACCAACAACAATAACAAAAGCTGCAATGATTTCACCATTAAAGCCACATACCACTGATATCTATAACACATTAAAAAAACAATCAAACTTAAGAGCCTGTTACTAGATGAGTATCTAGATTTCAAAGTCTTTTGGGTAGATATATATATATATAAAAGATGCATCAATGTTGCTTCCTTGTCACAGAAAATTGAAACTACAAATCACTAAAATGTGCCCAACAATCTCACAGATACAAATTCAGCAAACTGGAAACAAGGTTTTGTGTACAGTAAAGAGACAAGGGCATGGTACGCATGATTAACCTCAAAAACCAGTGGGCAAAATCACTTAAACCATGAGAGAAAGAAAAACTAAGCAAATGATCATGACTCTAACCAGATTTCAACAGGATGAGTGATCGCCTTGCTACAAGTGTTGCACTATCAGCCATTGATTATACATTCCATGTTCTAACAATCTCACAAAGGACAATCCCTCCAATGCAAACTCTGAAAATATCTCAACCAGTCAAAACAATCTGCTCTAAAAAAAAATGTATTTTTAAAAAACGGCAATGTATCAGTCATTTAATAACTTCATTCACAAAAATGGGCTAAGCCAAAAGACTTATCAACTGTTATCTTTTTCTGAAGTGTCCAACACATTTTTGTTAGATTTTGATTTCTTTCATATTTGTCCATGCTCCATCAGATACATCACACATTAATACTTTTCTCATTACTCATTACACTATTCTTGCCACTACCACTACCACTACTACTACTACTACTACTACCACCATCACCCTAATGAGGCTATCATCTTAATGAGAGAACTAGCTACCGTGCCTGACAAGTTACCACTTACTGGAAATTCACCAACAATTCTACAAGTATTTCATATTTGTGTGAACCATAGAAAACAAGTTGAATTCTTTCCAGACTAAATGTTTACGAAGAATTAGAAAAACATTTTGGCCAAACACCATAAGAAATAACATCTTATTAGCAAAAATGCAGATGAAACCACTGACAACAATTATTGAGGAAAGACGCTGGCGATGGTTGGGACATGTGCTCCGAATGACTGATAACTCACTACCAAAAATAGCACTAAGATGGACACCACAGGGGAACAGAAGTAAGGGTAGACCAAAAGAGACATGGAGAAGAACAACAGAAAGGATGTTGAGCAATAGAGGGCTCACCTGGGCAAGAGCAGAAAAAAAGGCGAAGGACAGGCATTTGTGGAAAACCCTTGCGGAAGCCCCATGTGCCCTGGGCACTTAAGGTTCAGAGAGAGAGAGAGAATCACCAGTTATATGACTTCAATTTTCTACAGTCTGTCTGTGCTCATATTCTGTAAAGGTATTTGTCTTATTGCAAAGGACAGGCATTCGTATAAAACCCTTGCAGAAGCCCCATGTGGCTTGGACATTTAAAGGTTCTGAGAGAGAGATGTCTTTTATTTGCTAGCTACTACAACTGTCCAGTTGTTGCTACATTATGGTTTGAAATATGGATCTATCGCTGTTTCAAAAGCACTTTACATGTTTTTTAAATCTCCTGGTGAGAAGCAAAGAAGGTGCACATGTCCATCACCAATACTAGTCCAGACTGAGCCATATGGCAATGCCAACAACCTAAAGTGGACTGAGACATTCAACTTGACGTCTGAGAACGAAGAGAAAGAAACTAAACAACGGGTACATATTTTCTCATTATAGATTCACTTTTTTATTTTCACTCGGTGCTCTTTCAAGTGATTTAGCTTTTCTTCTTACAGTTCTTGTTTTTAATTTTGTTCTTTACTATGAGTTGTTTGTAGCACTTGGTGTTGTAGAAAAAGTACATGGACATCGAGGAAAACTTTACAGATTCAATCCTACAGTGGGGTAATTAGTTTCTTAGACAAAGTGTGCACATTTTGTGAACAAAAAAATCACATTTCCATTTCATCTTTCATAATTTTCTACCAGTTTAAGCTAGTCATAATAATAAAAAAAATTATGCTTTTGTAAATCATCCTGATAAAATTTAAGACGATGTCCTGTTAAAATTTAAGACGATCACTGTCTGGACAACAAATAATCTGTCTTTAAACAGCTGCAATCTTTGCTTCAGTAACAAAAAGCCTTGTTTAACAATTAATCTTCAGATAACACAATCCTCATTAGCGTCCTAGCATATCTTATTGACAAGCAAACAAGAATAGGAATATTCAAATCAAATAAATCATCTTGACTCTGCAGAAAATGAAAAACTCTGCAAGTTAATGGACAAGATTAAAACAAAGCAAGAAATTACTAATTTTTGCATGAGGACACTCAAGGAAAACTGAAACATCAACAAACAATCTAGTAAATACTGCAGGTTTGAAAACATAATGAAATACACAACATATAAATGTATCTTGTGAGTACAAAATGTCCTGTTATGATGTCCCAAAAACTACTAAATACATGGGCAGTTCCAAACTCAACCTCCACTTGGCTGGTAAAAACAAATTGGATGTCACAGCAACAAGGTGCATTTCCTATAGCAACCAGTAAAATGTTACCTCACTAAATGTCAACCCACAGTCTATTTTCTTCAGCTGTGCATGAGGAGTGATCTGCAACTGACATTCCTGCCAAAGTGTGAGGTCAGCATGCGATTCATTTTCTACAGCCACAAGGATATAACACCATCGAGATTCACTGTCGACTGTGCCATTTGTACAGTGATAATGTTATCAGTGACAGCTCTATGAAGGATTGGTGCGTGACATTCAGAGACTGGCACACTGACACTCAACTGAGACTAAGGAACTCATTAAAAAAAAAAAGTCAACCAAGTTATGCATGAAAAACACACCTTCATAATTTCAGATCTTTTTGATGAATTTCTTCAAATTTCAAGGACTAGTCTGTTTTGAATTGTCACAGAGAGATTGGGCTACCACAAGCTCTGTGCATGCTGGGTACTGAAACAAATGACTGACGCTCATAAAGCTCAGAGAATGAGCACTGCTTGACTTCCTTCTGGTCTACCAAGGAGGAGACTTATTTCTCTACAGAATTGTGACTGGGGGGACGAGACACAAAATTCAGTCTGTGAAAGAAGGAGTAGTCTGAATGGTGGATATTTACTCAATCCCCAGACAGCCCAGGAAATTCAAACATGCAATTTAAACTGAAAAAAAAAATGATGTCAACAGTGCTCTGGGACTGCAAGGGAATTGTGCTGATGTAATTCATGGGACCAGGGACCACAATAATGTCAAAGCTTTACTGTGCAATGATGATTAAGTTTTAGAGGTTGATCCAGAATAGAAGACATGGAATGCACACCATGGCTGATTATGAAATCATAACAAGGCATGAATATTTACAACAAATACTGTAACTTCTTGTATTGCCTTTTGAGGAACTGGGGAGAAGACAGAGAAAGAAGAGAACTAACAGAAAACATGCACAAACTATGCCACAGGAAGTGCTGAAAAAAAAAATTATACCTCAACTTACAAGAAGTAAGCAAATCAGTTTTCTACTGCTTATGGCTATCCATCATTCACGGAAATCTTGCATGATTTATTAAAACAAGTGTGAGTCTCATTCCACATCATCAATCTGCAGATATCACTGAATTCCGCTACCATATATTCTCTCTGTAATTTTAACTTTTACCTTTATACAAACAGCTTTTTTGTCAATTTGTACCAGGTAGTATGACAAGAAAAAAAAAATGATAAAGTTTGGAAAATGTTGCCATACATCTGAATGAACTATGTCACTTACGACTGTCATACATTAAATTACTAAATGTTCATAATTCACATTTAGCTTCTCACACCATTTTTTTTTCTACCATCTGAAATGCAATGTGATTTTCACTTCTTAGCACAGAAAACTATCACTCTGTTACTCGTGTTTTCTCAACAAATACTGTTTCAGATGTGTTCATAATTTTTCATTTTTAACATTTTAGAAAAAAATTTGATTACTTCCTAGAAACACCAGAGTAAAGGGACGGGACCATGAAACTTTTAAAGACCGAACGGGACCAGAAACTTTAAAAGTTGAGAACCCTTGGTGTAAACATTATGCCCTGATGGTATCATCTGAAAAATATACATCAGGTGATGTAACGTATCCCATAATGAACACATTACGTCTTAACAAAACCAACTTTTACATCAACAATAAAAGCTTATGCACCACAGCCTCCTGTAGGCCTCATTAGCAAAGAACTAATTCTGTATTTAGTTTCATGTGCTCTGTCATCTAACTCAAGGAGATGGGTCATCTCCATGAAACTCAGCACATATCCTGCTGTATGACAAGTGACTAAAGACATAATTAATGCCATGTTATAACTGCACTATCCCGGGCTTATTTATGTCCACAAGCAACTCAAGTTGTTCACAAAAATCTGACTGCTACCTACTAAAACAACAAATGAAAACCTATAAACACGGCAAACAAAAGTGCAGCTTGAATCAAATATGAAAGCACACACAGGCCATGCAGAAATACAACAGCTCTACTACTTGACCACAAGTTGTGGAAAAGTTGTCAAGAAAACATAAACAAAGCAAAAAACAATAAATACACTGCACTACATGTAACATTATCAACAAGAGGATGCTAACAATTGTTGATCTACCTTATGTTGGAAGAATTCTTAAGATGAATGAGGACAAAATTAACTAGAAAGAAAGAAAATAAAGATGAAGTCATGGAAACATCAAGCAGACAAGCCAGGCTTGTAAAGGCTTCGAGAAATGTAACTGAAGATATGCATCTGCTCTAAAATGGTGAAGAAGAAGAGAATGAATGTAAATTTCAACAGGAATATTAATGCCTCTACTGACTTTTCATTCAAACCAAAAGCATGGCTTGCTTAATGTTCATTTTGCTCTGCCCATCTGAATGAGGAAGAAATGTGAATTCCACATCCACTGGATAAAACTTTGACTCTGAAGGGGACATGGAAATGTATGATCTGATAATGCATGAAAAGGCCAGAACAAATGTTTAAAGCAATATTCTTGATGAGTTCGAAACAGAGAAAGTAGATAAAAAGTTGCTTAGTGTCTCCTGATTTAAGAAGACACACAATGATAGCGAAAAATCCAAGTTAACTGTGATCGTTGTTTCCCTATCAGATTTCATACACGTGTTGTTTCTCTATCAGCTATCGTAATGTGTTGTTTCACTATCAGCTATCATACATATACTGTTTCCCCATCAGATATCATACATGTGTTGTTTCACTATCAGCTATCATACATATACTGTTTCTCCATCAGATATCATACGTGTGTTGTTTCACTATCAGCTATCATACATATACTATTTCTCAATCAGATATCATACATGTGTTGTTTTACCATCAGATATCATACATGTGTTGTTTCCCCACCAGATATCATACATATGTTTCTTCATCAGATATCATACGTGTGCCGTTTCCCTATCAGCTATCATGCATATACTATTTCACCATCAGATATCATACATTTGGAAACAAGCTATTTCATGCTCAAATATCACACATTCACATAAGAAATTATCAAAAACTTACATGTCACACATTTTGCAAATATATGTAATCAATCTCAGACATCCCAGTTTCAAGCATTATGATAATAAAGAAGAGAATACAGAAATGAGATACCCTACTTCATGCTAACTCTGGTATCTTATTCTGACATTATCCTTTCCCTTACTAGCTGTGAAAACTGGGGAACCATCATTAGCATGCTCATTCACTAGATTTCTGAATGTATTTGTAAAGCTTAGACGCCTGTGCCGACAAATCCTCATTACTGTGTCTTGTCAGTCGGAAAACTTTACTGCGCAGATTTGGAAGACGGTCCACACTGTTCAGAGCCATGTACATTGTCTCAGGAGATGCAGCCTTCTCCTCAATTGGGAGAGAGGCCTGAGTCACACTGTTCTCATGTATGACTGAACTGATGTTTGCCAGCATGGTCACAGTCCGTAGTGTGAGATCTGCTGAAGTAGGTAAATCGAGGAGCTCTATAAGATTGCGTGGAGCCTGAAATAAAATGGAAATGTGGTCTTTATTTACCTGCACCCACTGCCTCTCTACTTACTTTTGTTTTTCTGGTTGTAGTCTGCTGCGTCTAATTCACCTGAGTAAATGATTTTTTTCATAAGCAGCATAAGAAATAAATATTTCCGCTGATAACTTGAAATAGAAATTGTGAAATTTTTAGCGGCAGTCAATTTTCCTGGTAGAATCCATTCTATAGATTTGCTATGGCAGTCATTTTGTTACCTACATCAATAGCTTGGACAAAATGGCTTTTACGTGAACACAAGGACTACAAATGAAACTTTCACAGCTTCTGCTACCAACTTTTTGGACAATCATCACTACTTCTTTCATATAGTCTAAAGAATGAAAAAAAAAAACATTACTTCTACTTACAGCCTACATTTTACATCCTTCCTGTGCCATCAGGTATTACATAGGGCTTGCAGTGTGTCTTGCCATAAGCATCTCAATCTCACCAAGAGATCTGATGCCTACCATCTTAGCCTCTTTAATCAATGTTCTTGTTAGGGTCTCTTGAGGCTGGTCTTTTTTTTTTTCTCCAGATGTTTCCTACTTGATGACTTGCTTTCTCCAGATGTTTCCTACTTGATGACTTGCTTTCTCCAGATTTTTCCTACTTGATGACTTGCTTTCTCCAGATGTTTCCTACTTGATGACTTGCTTTCTCCAGATTTTCCACTTGATGACTTGCTTTGTGATCCTGTGACTGCTTCTTCTCATCACATGGCCCTCACATTTCCACCTTCTATACTTACAACAACAGCACTTACTTTGACACCAAAGCAGCAAAATTTTCAAGTCTCCAAAATATATCTTTCTCATCCTCTCTGAACAATACTGATTGTCAGATAAAAATCTCTGAAGAAAGGTAAGTTAATGACCAAATGGTTGCGATCATCCTGAAATCTCCATAAAACACAATCTACTGCACAAACTGCACGAGTTTACGACGGTGAAATTTCATCACTAATAATGCTGCTTCTTTCAGACTGCTGAAATCAGGCGATGGAGTTTACACATGGGAGCACAGTTTTATCTTACCCGTGAGTAAATTCCATCAGAGTTCAAGCTAATATATACGTACTCTAAAAACCAACATAAACACAGATACAGTAAACCACAAACTTGGAAAAAATACATAGTAAAATACCATTGTATCACCCTGACTTTGACACCTCAGGGATAAAAAGAAGAGGGGCGTGCCACTGGGAACATGGATATGCACAATTCAGGAAGAATAAAGGAAGTGGGAAAGACTTGGTTTGAGGTATCTCGACTCGCTCAAGACAGGACTGAAGAACCTCTGTTGATGCCTTATGCTCCACTGGGAGTACGGAGAACTGATGATGATGATGATGAAAATACTTATATCATTAAGCACATCATGTCATACATCCCTACATCTGATAAACGTACACCAACATGTGTAGACTGTAAAAAAGGAGGGCTATTAAAGAGGATTAAACAAAGAAAAGTTAAATATTCTGGACACATTAAACGTCATGATAATCTAGAGAATGCCGTCTTGGAAGGGTACATAATGGAAAAAGAGAGGAAGACCAAGGCGAAGATGGCTGCAAGACATCGTTGATGATCTGCAAATGGACACATCAGCAGCAGGCCACCTTGCTCACAACCGAGAGGCCTACAGGAGTGCTGTTAGGGAGACAAATTTCTGCATGGAACATGCAAATGAATGAATGAATGAGACTGTAAATACAAAAGCTTACTCTAGAACATCACATATAAAACCTGATACATACCTTTGCTGCTAACATATGCAGCACTATACTTCCATTCAAAGAAAGGTTAACCAAAACCTTTATACTCTGTAGTTTGACAATGTTTGAACCAGTATCAAGCAGATTGTACAAATCCTGCACAGCGCGTGTGAAATAGTGGTGAAAGCCAGCCTGGGATGAGAAGTTGATTAAGGGACGGAGCACAGACAACTTTATGGACTCACTGGCCGATTCAGAGAGCAGAAGATCTACAAGTCCAGGAATGGTGACCTAATTAATGAAAAAAAAATATGAAAGATTAGGAAACAAGTATTTATCCTCAACTTTCTAGTCATTTTCTTTTTTATCTTGTCCAACTTCACAAATTCTAAAAACAGAACAGGAAAATATACAAAACAGTTTACATGCAAGCTATTTATGGCTACAATAATACTATTCACATCTGTAACAAACTGTTTAGATAAATGACTAACCAATTACAAGTGTGTGAAAACTACTATGTCATATACTCTTAGTTATTTCATATTGTTGATTATGTGGAATGAAATGTAAAATTATAATCAAATGTAAAATTTCTATTTGCAATATAGTGAAAAATGAGAGATGATGGGCCTGCATGCCCAATTCTTTGCCATTTGAACATAAAATTCATATACTCATTCCTATCTGTATATTGTGGATCCAGTATTACTTTACACAGACTAAGCAGATAATGTTCCAGATATATACTCTCTGGCATTTTTAGTGCACCAAATATTGTATTCAGACAGGTTTTTCAGATAAACTCCAGTGCTCTAGAAAGCAGACACCATGACAACAATCTGGAGACCTTTCTAACAAATGCCCGACGTACATTCTAAAGATCAAACCAGAAACTACATCACTGAACTGCAAATCTTAACAAGTTTCTCTCCAGGAATTAAAAACAAAAAGCACTTAAAAAAATTGAACTAGATAAACTGCACACTTTGGAAGCCCCAGAAAATCTGGCCAAACAAGCTCTGGCATGAAATATGCAAGGGGATTACAAGAGAAAATAAAAAATGTGCAAGAGTAGAAGAAGAGATTAAAAATATAAAAGAATTATCAAAAATATTCAAGGAGAGTAGAATAGGAAATAAAATACAGAAGGGGAGTAGAATAGGAAATAAAATATGGAAGGGGAGTAGAACAGGAAATAAAATACAGAAGGGGAGTAGAATAGGAAATAAAATATGGAAGGGGAGTAGAACAGGAAATAAAATACAGAAAGGGGAGTAGAATAGGAAATAAAATATGGAAGGGGAGTATAATAGGAAATAAAATTTGAAAGGGGAGTAGAACAGGAAATAAAATATGGAAGGGGAGTAGAATAGGAAATAAAATATGGAAGGGGAGTAGAATAGGAAATAAAATATGGAAGGGGAGTATAACAGGAAATAAAATATGGAAGGGGAGTATAATAGGAAATAAAATTTGAAAGGGGAGTAGAACAGGAAACAAAATATGGAAGGGGAATAGAACAGGAAATAAAATTTGGAAGGGGAGTAGAACAGGAAATAAAATATGGAAGGGGAGTAGAACAGACAAAAATATGCAGAGGGAGTAGAAGAATGGGGAGTAGAAAAGGAGATAAATGAAAGAAGAGTAGAACAGACAAAAATATGCAGAGGGAGTAGAAGAATGGGGAGTAGAAAAGGAGATAAGAAATGAAAGAAGAGTAGAAGAGGAGATAAGATATGAAAGAAGAGTAGAAGAGAAGATAAAAATATGCAAGAGAAGTAGAAGAGATAAAATATGCATGTGGAATAAAAGAGATAAAATATGCATGTGGATTAGAAGAGATGATAAAAATATCCAATGGGAGTTAAAAAAAAAAAAGGAGCTAAAAATATGCAAGGGGAGTGGAAGAGGAGATTTAAAAAGTATGAAAATATTCCATAATGAAGTGGAAAAAAAACCAAAAAAAACCTCACAAAGTCTGGACTTGCTCCACAGACCACAATTTGAGGCCCATTCCTCTACTCCACTAGTACAAAATTTAACCAGAGCCATCTGTACACCCATCTCTCCTCACTCACTTACTGAATGTTCTGATTTCTAACCTCTAAGTCTGCTTGACCCTTTGGATCCAGGGTGAGATTTGTGACAACCTGACAAAGAGAGTTCAGCACTATCTCTGTCTCCAGTTCTCCTTTACTGAAAGACTTGCAGGCATCCTGCACCTGTTCAGCAACCGCAGTGAAACAACCGCTCTCCCGCAAGACTTTCTGCAGAAGCCAAACAAAAGATTTTAAGAAGCTCTAAGATGATTGGCTAAAGTGCCTCGTAATAAAAATCACATCAAAGCATGGTCTGATGAGTAAATGTATACGGAAAGCATTCTAGATTCTAGAATATATGGAGCAAACATTCTATTGTGTTTTAATATATGGATCAGACCCTATGGTTTTTTTTTAATGTACAGAGCGAACATTTTGGTTTTTTAATGTACAAATCAAACAATCTAGTTTTTTTTTTTTAATGTATAGGTAACACACACTGGTTTTTTTTAAGTATTGAGCAAACATTCTGGTTTTTTTAATGTATGGAGCAAACACTCTTTTTTTTTTAATGTATAGATCAGACACTGATTTTGTTTCAATGTATAGTACAAACACTCTGTTTTTTTTTTTTTAATGTCTGCAGCAAACTCTCCAATTTTTTTTAAAGTACTGGCGGTTATGAACGTTCAACTTGAGTACAGCCTACAGCTATGAATGACCCCCCCCCCCCATAAACCCCACTATACTAAAAATTAAAATTACATGCAATTATTTTAATAACAAATGTTTTGCACCACGCACTAAAAGCAGTGTGCATTCACAGTGGTTCATTGGTTTTCTTAATGTTTTTTTGTGCATAGAAAGGTACACCATATACTAAATACTATAGAACTAACACTGGATATGAATTATACCTAATTGTTGCTACTCATGTACGACTTACAAGGTCTGACAATTAAGTAATGAGACTGATTTTATTATGTATGTTCCTACATAGTATACAAGGTCCGACAATTAAGTAATAAGACTGATTTTATTATGTATGTTCCTACATAGTATACAAGGTTCGACAATTAAGTAATAAGACTGATTTTATTATGGCCAAGACAAAAGTGCCATCAATGAAGCAAAGCATGGAATCCAAAGAAGCAACCTTCATCTATGATCTGACAAATTTTCATCACTGCCCAATTAGCAGACAACAAACAAGCCACTATTTTACTGACCTTGTCAGAGGTGCATTGCTACGTAAACAGCACGGAGCAAAAAGCTAACATTAAATTCTGTTTAAAGCTCAGAAAAAGTGCCATTAAGACAGCTGAATTGATGCGACAAGTTTATGGCAATAATTATTTATATCATGCATAGATATTCAGGTGGTATTCAAAATTCACAAGTAGTGTGGAAACGATTACAAATGCAACTAGACATGGAAGCCCAATTTCAGTTCATAATGAGGAACTCACTGCAAAAGTCAGATAACGGACACAAGAAGACAGTTGTTTGACTGTGAAGATGATGGCAGATGAACCTGATGTTAAATGAGAGACCATTTGTAAAATTTTAGTGGAAGATTTGGGCAAGAAAAAAAGTTGCTTGCCGGTTTCTACCACATTTGTTGCCTGATGACCAAAAGCATCAGCGTGTTGAGTACGCAAAAGACATCATCAAAACGTGTTGCAGAAATAAATATTTCTTAAATTTGATTGTTGCAGAGGATGAAACATGAATTTTCCGATACGATTCTATAACTAAACGCCAAAGTGCTCAGTGGAAGTCATCATCATCACCAAAAGGCAAAAAAATCGTCTTCAAAAGTCGAAAGTGAAGACAATGTTGATGTGCTTCTACAACAGCAAAGAATTTATTCCAGAGGGACAGACTATCACTGCCAAAGTTTATTTTAGTATTTTAAAACACCTACTGAAAAGGATTCTCACAGCCCGACCCAGTATTCAACACCTGGCAGTTTTTTTCCTTCCTCATGATAATGCACCGGCTCACCAGGTAGTAGTTGTACAGGAATTTTTGGCCCAAAAACAGGTGTGTGTTCTCAACCATCCACTCTATTCCCCAGATTTGTCTCCCTGCGATTATTTTCTATTCCTAAAATTAAAGTTACCATTGAAAGGACGCTTCTTTGACGATACTGATGAATCCAAAGGGCCGTAACATCGAGTTTAAGGGCCATAGCAACAGAAGAACTGCAGAGGTCGTTCAGTGTTTGTTAGATCATGCCACTCGCTGTATCAATGCACAAGGGGCTTACTTTGAATAAAATACAGGTTATATCTTCAAATGTTGTTTATTTTATTTTTTTTATGGAATTAGTCTCATTACTTAATTGCTGGACCTTGTACACACAAACTTAGGAGAGTTGGGGACTGTCTGTGTGGAGCAAAAATTCTAGTTTTCTAACGTTTGAAGCAAACATCCCAGCTGAAACAGTCTGAAACTTATTCACCTTCTAAACTTATGAAACTCAAAATGCAAGTGGTGGATGATTAGGCACTTACAATATTCTGTGTGAAGGCTGCAACACGCAACAAAGAGTTCAATACAGTGGAATGAAGCTCTGGAATCTTCTTGCGTAGAAGGTCAACCAACCTGCCAATATCTTCTTTGCTGACTGTGCTTGGAGAATTCTGACATGCTGTCAGAACTTCGGTGATGTCACCCGCACCTAATTCCACATCCTGTGTGACATCAGACTCGGATTCCAGCACGGCACTGATACCAGGAGATTTTGCTCCATCGTCAACCTGTGGACTTTCTGCAACTGGTTCTTCAGCCACAGTGGAGACTGACTGTTCTGTAACGTCAGAGTCCCTAGTGATAGCACCTTCCAACCTGCTGTCATCCTGAGATGATGAGACATCTGCTGCACCTGGTAACGACTCAGCAGTATCCTCTACATCTATAACAGTCACGCTCTCTTCTGACGCTTCTTCTACCTCTGTCTCATCCTTGCTCTTCTCCTTTAGCCTGCCCTCTGATGCTACAGCTTCGTCAGCGGACGCATAAAATGATGCCTCTGACTTTGATAAGCCACTGTGGTCCGAGTCTTCAATGATGACCATGCTTGTTTCAGTTGTGTCCAGGAATGGATCTTGCTCCGGTTGCTTCAGCTCAGATCTACTGTCCAATGCATGGCCACCTTCATCTCTTTCACTACCTTCAGCTCCCTCCCCATCATCAACAGTTTCTTCTACCAGCTGCTCATCATCGATAACATCATACGAACTGTCATCACTGCTGCGGTCTGACTTTTTGGGTTGCTGGTCATTATCAGAAGGAACCACCCCTTCTCCATTGTCAATGACAATAAAACTTGTTTGATTTTGCCCTTCATCAACAAGGTTTTCCTTCCTGATTTCATCACCTCCACCTTCTGGCTGGCCAAACTGCAGCCCTTGAAACTCCTGTACTACCTGCAAAAGAAAAAAGAATGCAGCATCTGATTAATGTTATTACACAAAAAAATAAAGACTACACCATATGTTCACGTTCTCAGTTACATCCACTGTCTTTAATACTCAACCCTTGTTTTACTTTTTCACCATTTTCAGGTACAGCTCGCTCAAGATCAAAGAGATGTCAACTGGCACAATTTATTTTTATATCTTTTTTTTTCTAGGCCTGGCTGCACTGCACACTTAACATAATGGTAATGCAAACATATCAGTATTTGCTATCTTCTTGGCTATCCCTCTCTCCAACATTTTGGATTTCTCTCACATTATAATTTTGTTGCTGCCATTCTATTTTAAATAATACAGTGGTAGTATATTGGGGGCCACTGGCCCTATGCACCTACCTCCTTTGTCACCTCTTTACAACATGCATGGAATGTAGCAGGGGCTGCATTCTTTACTTCCCAGATAAATGTCCTGACTCCATGGTTCAGTAAGTGTTATATGTAACAAAATCAGACACTGCCTTCACCCCCATAAAAATATACCTTTTGTCTCTTTCACAATGGATACCAAAAAGAAAAAAAAAAGCTAAGCCTTTAATTTTTCATTTATTTTATTTTTCATTTATTTTTCATTTATTTTATTAACTGTTGTGTTGTTTCTGTCAAACTACAGAATTGTTGCCCTGATTGTACATGCCAGTAAAATTCTGTTAAAAATCATAATGGGTAGACTTCATAAGAAAATAGAAGTAGTCAATATGGTCTAAGCTGGTTCCAGGCAAGGAAGAAGATCAAGAGATCATATATTCAATATAAGATTAATAATGCAGAGAGTTTAATGTGAATCTATATCTATCCTTTATTGACTACTCAAAGGCATTTGATTGTGTACAACACCAGAAACTGTGGGAAATAATGGAAAAAATGGGTTTTCCAACACATCTGATACAATTAGAATCACTATTGTATCTAGACCAATAAGCAGCAGTAAGAATAAATGGTGAAACAACAACTTGGTTTGACATAAAACAAGGGGTTCACCAGGGGCACATACTGTCACCTTACTTATTTAACTTGTATACTTAAAATATGTTAAAGATGTAGACAAAGAATATTACAACACCATAACAATTGGAGGTTATGAAATACCAGAGATTAGATATGCTGATGACACAGTATTACTGTCCACAACACAAAAAGGAATGGAAAAACTAATTATGTCAGGCCGTAAGAACACCGAAGAGCAAAACCTCTATCTTAATGTGAAGAAACTAAATTGATATCTGACAAAACAAGCAAGGCAGCTGAAATATGTATTAACTCTTTGTCTATTTTGGCACGCGTCCTGCGTGGCTGTATCCCTGTTACTATACACTTATAGACGCGCAGTGCGATGATGGTTTGTAGCTCTTTAATTTTGAAAATAATCAAAGTATCTTAAAACCAGCAGTTGACTTCCCTCCGGGCGCGTGGAACTTGAACAAAGAGAGCGTTGAGAGAGAGATTCTGTCTTTATTTAAAGCAAGAATTTCAAAGTTTATCGTCGCTAGGCCTTTGTTTATCAACAAATATGGCTTCCATTGCTAGTTTCTTTCGTCCAGAGCAGCATATTTTCTGCATTACAAGCTCAGAATTTAATTTTAAAATGTCTAGACTGTGGTGTAGAGAATGCAGTAGTAGATATTGTGAATTTTCACCCACGTGGCGCGGACTGAAAGGATCTATTGTTTTATTTTTGCTCCAGCAGCAAAATGTGTTAGAAGGGTAGCTGGTGATACTACTTCTCAGCTTTTTGCTAGTGCCAGCTGTAATATCACAATAAGTAATGCTGGAGATTGTGTAATTTAAATAATTAAATGTTGTAGAATGCTTCAAATTAAAAACAAAAACAAAAACGCAAACACAATGGCCTGTTTTCTGGTAAATATTAGTCAGCGACCGCCCACTTGTTTTCATATAAATATTACCTACCCACTTGGTGTTTTTAGTTTGCTGTGAATGCATAACTAGTGCATATTTTCATGTAAATTTTGGAAGATATTTGAAGACAAGATGTTTATGTACATTTTTATTCATTATGGAATTATATGACCATCTACAGTGGATTAACTTGATGGGTAAGTGACAAAAAATTTATTTTATTACTTCATTTTCCATTCTTTCTTCTCAGTTCTTAGCTCTTTTTTTTTGTTGTATACTAACAAAATGTTAAAAATTTTATTTGAAAAACAAAATACATTTTTTCTTCTTCAAAATAAGGTATAATACTTCATACTACATATCAGATTATGCCTTTGTCATTCTTTTAAATGTGACAACCATCCCATTTCACATTGTGAAATTTACCCCCCTTGGTCTTTTGAGGGAAACACCCCCAGGAGACAAAGAGTTAATGAGGAAAAACTGGAAGAAGTGGAGAGTTTTGAATATCTTGGATCACTACTAACTAATAATGGAGATACAATGAGGGAAATTAAAAGGAGGACATCTATCGCTCATCAGAAAGTAAAACAACTAAAGAATCTGTGGAGAGGAACAGACAGAACCACAAAAATAAGATTTTTAAGGGCATGCATCTTTCCCATCGCAACATATGCCCGTGAGACCTGTACACAATAAAACAGCAGAGAAAAACATAAATGCCTTTGAATGTAAATGCTACAGAAGAGTTCTTTAAATATCATGGACACAAAAAAAAAAAGAACAAATATATCCATACTACAAGATTTAGAAGGCTGGCTAGTAAAGAGGATTAAAGAGAGAAAACTTAAAAATATTTTGGACACATTAAATGTCATGATAATCTAAAGAAGACCGTCTTGGAAGGGTACATAATGAGAAAAAGAGAGGAAGGCCAAAGCGAAGATAGCTGCAAGACATCGTTGATGATCTGCAAATGGATGCTTCATCAGCACGCCATCCTGCTCACAGCCGAGAGGCCTACAGGAGTGCTGTTAGGGAGGCAAAGTTCCGCAAGGGACACGCAAATAAATGAATGAATGAATGTTGTTTTTGTATGTGATTCTTGAAAAAATGCTTTTGCCAAAATATTGGATTGTTGTATATCTTTCATTTATACATGCTTATCTTACTTTCTATCATCTTTGTTTCTGCCCATTCTCCTCCCTCTCCCTGTCTTTTTGTAAAACTGAACCATACACTTCTATCTACTTTCATATCCTAAAACAAGTACCAGTAATCTCTTTGAAGAATAACAATGTTAACTGACCTGACTGCTCTGTGATTCTGTGACTTCACTCACAAGCTTCTCTCTGACTACAGATGCATCACCTCCTGTCTTTTCACTATCCTGTGGCACTGAGGACTTTTTACCTACAAACAAAACATTCTCCTTAGACAGCTCAAATGCAGAAGATAACAATGTGCTGAGAGCACAGCAGCACATACAGCCCTGTCTCCAAGACTGTGATAAGTACATCTAGGGCAGTTCTGATGAAAGCTGGGTAACATTCCAAAACATTTCAATGAAGAATATTCCAAGATCTTTCATGGTTTATAACACTACAGTATTCTATTAATGCAAGTATTTATTTGGCTAGTTACCTAAGTATTATAATATATTTATTGATCACTTGTAACAAAGAAAAATGGATTGAACAAGTAGCTGTACATATATGAATATTATATATGTGCCTCATTAATACAGGCAGGAAACTCTGCTGTAGAGAGCAACACAACACAACTCTTCTGATCATAGAGAAG
Source organism: Achatina immaculata (assembly GCA_009760885.1). Lineage (NCBI taxonomy): Eukaryota > Metazoa > Mollusca > Gastropoda > Stylommatophora > Achatinidae > Lissachatina > Lissachatina immaculata. The sequence goes on from CM019699.1 coordinate 30,464,081, forward strand.
TACATACAACCCAGCCCCCCCCCCCCCCAGGCAAGTGTTTCAGACCTTTACATTTCTGATGCAGAAGGGGGGAGGCGGCTGGGTCATGACATGCATAAATATACACATCATCATCAGGTGCTGTGCCGACTGGCGTTGGCTATTATGCTTTTGCAGAGTACCTGCTCCTTCATGCAGGCCATTAGATCAGTTGGTGATCTCCTCTCATACCATCTCGTCAGACTTTCCAGTATCATTTCTTTTGGTCTTCCCCTGGCTCTTCTTGCTTCTATTTTTCTTGTTGTTATAATATTTTCAATGACCCCTTCTCTCATTGCATGTCCTATGAAAGTACACTGTCTCTTTCTTATTTTTTTTACAAGATTTTTTTCTATCTCCAACTCTTCTCAAACATTCTACATTACTTATTTTTGTTGTCCAGGGAATTCACAACATTCTTCTAATAAACCACATTTCTGCTGCTTCCAATGATTTTTGTGCAGACCTGCTTATTGTCCATGATTCACTTTCATATAATAAGGTAGGATCAATATAGCATTTTAGGACTCATTTTCTAACATTCATTGATAAGGATGTTTTGCATAATATGTTTATCATTCTCTGAAATGCAGTCTTTGCTTGGCCTATTCTGTTCCTAATTTCTGTTCTGCATTTCCCATCTGAAGTTATTACTGCTCCAAGGTATCTGAATTTCTGCACCTGCTTTAGAATTGTTCCGTTTAATTTTATACTGCATTTTGGTAGATTCTGTTTCTTGCATATAACCACAGTCGCTGTCTTTTTTATAATCAAAGTAAGGCCTTTCTGTTCATTTTCTTTCGCAACTTTATCCGAAAGATTTTGCAGGTCTTTTTGGTTCTCAGCTATCAGTACTGTGTCATCACCATAACAAAGGTTGTTAATATTGTATCCTACTTTTATAATAATGTACACTGTATATATATATATATATATGCTTCATTAATATATGTTTATACACGAGGGGGTTCATCTGAATATATCTCGTTGTAGGTCATGGACTGCATATATAATGCAATAAACACATATTTCTCAGTGCTGCGTTTCATAAACTATAAAGCTTCATAAAGGTAGCATTCAACTTTGATAGCATGCAATTTTTATGGTACTTATTATTTAGAACCATTATACTCTGAGTTTTATAAGCTTGTTATAAAAGGATGGCTTTAACTTTCTAACACTTTTTTTAGGTGTGTGTGTGGCAGCTGGAGACCCCCTTGGCCTCGGTCCGTTTGCCCATATAAATGGGTGTCATTGATTTGTCCTTCCTCGATTGTTTCTTGCCGTCTTAGCGTCTATGATTTATGTCTAACGCATTCCAGGCACAGACAAATTACTGAAAGTATTAACCTTGAACTCCACGTCTCCTTACAACAAAGTAGGACACGAATGCAACAGCAGCGGCAGCTAAAACGCCTAGAATGAGTTCCACTCGTCCAGGTTTGGCCATGTTGAAACTATTGCAGACGATTTTCACAAGGACTGCCGAAAATAAGACGCTCTTTCGTATTTGCAACAATAATTAGTAAGCTGTGTAAGAGAACAAATACAGCATGATATATCTATGCATTATCAAATATATCTGTGTGCAACGTTTAATTTTATTTGCATGACTGACTTAATAACAAAGTTAATTCCACAGCGATGATATATTGCGACACCGGCATTTAGAGAAAAAAAAAATCACGCTGACAAAAAAAGAACAAGGGAACTAATTCATTAAATTTTCAAATTTTGGTGTTGATATCCCTTGAACTGCAAGCTCCAGTTCTAAAGTCGGTGCACTATGGTGTAGATTTTGAAGCACAGGCTTCGAATCGGATGAGGAGTAGGTTACGATGACTTGCTTGGAATCCCAGCAGCGGACCCAGTAAGCACGCTACTCCACAAAATCCAGTGTCGATCCAAATCCCCAGCCCTGTTCAAGTTGCTAGCTTCAAGGAAGGAAACAAGCTATTAGACCATCGTTATGGTGGGAGAACGCGATCATCCATCCAGTGCAGTCATATTTCCAACATTCCATTTATTTCCAACATTACTGAGATAAATCGTTCATGAGATGTGGCGGACATAAATGTCCACTTAAAGGTGACAGCGAAGTAACTAAAATTGTACTCACCATGCGTGAGTGCGTGCGTGTGCGTGTTTAAGCATTTCTCATTTAGCTTTACTCATCTCTTCCTAGTTCTTCAACCTGTATGTTTTTATGGGGGGGGGGGGGGGGTTAAGATGCTGTCCAAGTTGGCAAACCACAGCCGATCAAGACCTTGTCCCACCTCTCAGCTGGTACCCCCCAGAGACAGGCCTATCCTGGCTAACGAGGCATGGATTGCCTTATTTCCTGTAGCGGTGGAGTCTGCTAAAGAAGTACTGCAGGGCCCCGTGTTTTTTTTTAGCTCCTCTCAGTGACTGAAACAAAATAGCCGCCATAACAAACTCCCAGTCTGGCACGATGTAGTGACTCAACATCTTCCTAGTCTGGCACGATGCAGTGACTCAACATTTTCCTAGTCTGGCACGATGTAATGACTCAACATCTTCACAGTCTGGCACGATGTAATGACTCAACATCTTCACAGTCTGGCACGATGCAGTGACTCAACATCTTCACAGTCTGACACGATGCAGTGACTCAACATCTTCACAGTCTGGCACGATGCAGTGACTCAACATCTTCACAGTCTGGCACGATGTAATGACTCAACATCTTCCTAGTCTGGCACGATGTAATGACTCAACATCTTCCCAGTCTGGCTCGATGTAATGACTCAACATCTTCACAGTATGGCACTATGCAGTGACTCAACATCTTCCTAGTCTGGCACGATGTAATGACTCAACATCTTCACAGCCTGGCACGATGTAATGACTCAACATCTTCCCAGTCTGGCACGATGTAATGACTCAACATCTTCCTAGTCTGGCATGATGTAATGACTCAACATCTTCCTAGTCTGGCACGATGTAATGACTCAACATCTTCACAGTCTGGCACGATGTAATGACTCAACATCTTCACAGTCTGGCACGATGCAGTGACTCAACATCTTCCCAGTCTGGCACGATGCAGTGACTCAACATCTTCCCAGTCTGGCACGATGCAGTGACTCAACATCTTCCCAGTCTGGCACGATGCAGTGACTCATCTTCACTGCATTCACTGCAAAGAACACCAGCTCTCAAATACAGGGAGGTAGAATTATAAACTTACTTGTTTATTCGTCGTTTATATATATATATTATACACACACACACAAATGTCTTTTTCTCTGCATGAATTTTATCTTGTTATGTCTTACATGAGTCTTGGTTTTTGTTGTTGTTGTTGTTGTTGTTTATTTGTTCACAAGACTGTTCAGATCTTCTGGATATTTCTCATGCTTCTCCGTGGATATAAATTGTTTTTTACCGATGATGTTAATTCTATGCGTTTCATGTATAGTTTTCGTGTACCGTTATTAGTACATAAGGAGTCGATTACAATGACTTGCTTGGAACGTAGTGCTAGCGTAGTGGTTTGCGTAGCCAAACTGTATTTCAGTTTGTATGACCATACATGTCACAGTTTTACTTTTTTTTTAATACACTCGTATTTGAAATCTGCATTGTTTTTCACTGAAGAGGAATGTATGTTAAATGTCACTGTTTGAATATAGTATCTGTGAAAGCTCATGCCCAACCTTCATAAGAATTTAAAGTGTATCAATTTGTTGAATATTTGAAAGTTTGCTTGGTTCTTGAATGAGATATTCACTGTTATGATGATCCGTATTCACATACTGGTGATTATAATGTCTTCTATATTACTTGTTGACTGTTAGAATGTACTATGTCATCAGTGATAAATGTTACCAGCCGTCTAACTTTTTGTTTTCTTCTTTCGATATAAGGAGATATCTAGTTCATTATAACAAGTTCCATCTCCTTGTTATTTGTCTCCTCGCCTGTTGAGTATTTGCCTTGAAATATCTGTGATCTTTTAGCTTTCGAAAGAGTGAGAAAGGTCTATCAAGTTTTTTTAAAATTAAAATATTGACTACCAGCGGTTGTTTTAAGCAGTTATCTAATTCTTCTTCATTTACTTCTTCTTATTCGTATATCGTCCTGGAATTGTGAGCAGATGTTATTTGCAACTGATGCGGTGAGTATGCTGAGATGTAGTGTTATGTTGGATTGGAAGTGGGTTACGGCAGCCATTTTCACAGTCTCTGAATGAAGCTTAAAAGCGGGGGTGGGGGGGGGGGGTGCAATACTTCTTTAAAAGACTCTACCACCATGAGGACTATCGCCATCCCTACTCCATTAGCCAGGCTAGGCCTGTTCCTGGGAGATCACAGAGAGGTGGGACAGGGTCTTGGTCAGCTACAGTTCGCCAACCTTGACACTAACATTTCAGCTATGGATCGATGGCTGCCAAATCAGATGGTGTTTTCGCCTCCCATATGATCCTGCACGGCTGGACTAAATCCAGCTACAAGTCTTGAATATGTGTCCGTTGTTTCTCTCTTTGTTTGTGTGAGAATGAGCATGTTTGTGTGCACAGACATGGAATCTCATGTGTAGACATAAATGCTTCTGTCTGCATTGGAATCATACGTGAGAGTAAAGAAGCAGTGCTCAAGTCTGACTGGGAGAATGACCTGCAAATCATGGTAGCTGACTATCTGCATCAGGGTCAGTGACACACAGTTCTGCCTTCATGTGGTGGTCCTACTAACAGTCTGGCCAAATGAAGGGATCAAAATGAGAAGGCCGAGCTTGTGTAGAACTTCGCTGGTTGTGAAGTCCACATATTGGGGACAAATAAAGGGTGGGACAGAACCAAAATACCCAACTACAACCCCAAAACTCATGGCCTACGTACTACCGTACTGGGTGGCCATTCCTAAACCAACCTACAACCCAGGATTCTCCTCCAAAGGATACTGTATGCCAGTCGTGCAGTAAATCACACACATTCATACAAACTACATGACATGCATTACACAGTACAAAGTCAAGCATTTAAATCAACCAATATTTTATTATACACAACAGACACACCATGTTAAACGCCACACATACTTACATGCATAGAACTACAACAAATATCATCATGATAACAACAAAGCATGACATAATTATAATGCATCTTCATTAACTAAATAGCACAAAACATTGGACAACATTGGTCCGGGTTCCTCTGGCCTTCCTAAGTAAGTATATCTCCATCTCAACTATTATTACTGTGTGCCATTGCACTGGTAAACACATTCTCTATCTCAACTATTTTCATGTGCCATTGCACTGGTAAAACATATTCACACACACACACATACACACTCTCTCTCTCTCTCTCTCTCAGAACCTTAAGTGCCCAGGACACATGGGGCTTCCGCAAGGGTTTTCCACAAATGCCTGTCCTTCGCCTTTTTTTCTGCTCTTGCCCAGGTGAGCCTTCTGTTGCTCAACATCCTTTCTGTTGTTCTTCTCCATGTCTCTTTTGGTCTACCCTTACTTCTGTTCCTCTGTGATGTCCGTCTTAGTGCTATTTTTGGTAGTGAGTTGTCAGTCACATGTCCCAACCATCGCCAGCGTCTTTCCTCAATAATTGTTGTCAGTGGCTTCATCTGCATATTCACTATCTCACTATTATCATGTGCCATTGCACTGGAAAACACATTCAGCCACTGCTGACCCGAAATCCCCGTTTCCCCCCATCTCATTTAAAACACATTGTGCCTATTACCCAGAATTATATATATATATATATATATATATATATATATATATATATATATCATATGTGCCAAAGCACTGAAATAATTGCACAGTTGCCTCCGTGTCCCCTCAGAGTATTGAGTCACTGGTGCCATGCACCTCACTGATTGTGCAGCCCATGTTGCCAGGTTTGGGCATCTCCAGATCCCACTCCAATGATAATCACATCACATGACAGGAATGTACACTATGGACCTTGGTATGCCCATCAATACGACAAGACTTGACAGAATTATCGACAATCTCCACGAACGATAACAGTTAGATATTCCACAGCACAGATATTTCCATAACATCATATAGGAATACTTTCCAGGACACAATATTAATCAACAGTGTGAATTGGCTGGACTGAGTATATCACGATACATGGCAGACGACTCGACTCAGCCGCCATTGATTCTAAACTCTCTCTGTGTCGCCTGTCAACAACCTTCCCCCTTGTATATAGCATTCACAGTATGCGTGGGCGATAACGTCACACCATTCGATCGCTCTGTTCTGAGCCATGCGACTGAAAAAATACATCATGCCAAAGATGGATGTCTCAGGCTGAGAGGCACTGTTACCACAGCCTAACTGCAAATCATGACACTAGATAACTAGTAACTGCAAATCATTGACACTAGATAACTAGTAACTGCAAATCATGACACTAGATAACTAGTAACTGCAAATCATTGACACTAGATAACTAGTAACTGCAAATCATTGACACTAGATAACTAGTAACTGCAAATCATTGACACTAGATAACTACTAACTGCAAATCATTGACACTAGATAACTAGTAACTGCAAATCATTGACACTAGATAACTAGTAACTGCAAATCATTGACACTAGATAACTAGTAACTGCAAATCATTGACACTAGATAACTAGTAACTGCAAATCATGACACTAGATAACTAGTAACTGCAAATCATTGACACTAGATAACTAGTAACTGCAAATCATTGACACTAGATAACTAGTAACTGCAAATCATGACACTAGATAACTACTAACTGCAAATCATGACACTAGATAACTACTAACTGCAAATCATGACACTAGATAACTACTAACTGCAAATCATGACACTAGATAACTAGTGTCATTCTGATGTAAATACAGAGGAAGAAACATGCCAGGATATGGGGGGGGGGGGGGGAACCTGACCATCTGTTTGCACTGTGCCAGAATATGCAAGCCCACTCTGTCTGTCTGTATGTCTGTCTGTCTCTGTTACCCTTTAAAAATAAAGATTCATTCATTCATTCATTCAAAGATTCATTCATTCTTTCTATCTTTCTGTCTGACTGTCTGTATGTCTGTCTCTCTGTCTGTCTGTCTGTCTGTCTGTCTCTGTTACCCTTTAAAAATAAAGATTCATTCATTCATTCATTCATTCAAAGATTAATTCATTCTGTCTGTCTTTCTGTATGTCTGTCTCTCTGTCTGTCTGTCTATCTGTTCTCTGTCTGTCTGTTCTCTGTCTGTCTGTCCTCTGTCTGTCTGTTCTCTGTCTGTCTGTCTGTCTGTCTGTCTCTGTTACCCTTTAAAAATAAAGATTCATTCATTCATTCATTCATTCATTCAAAGATTCATTCATTATGTCTGTCTTTCTGTCTGTCTGTATGTCTGTCTCTCTGTCTGTCTGTCTGTTCTCTGTCTGTCTGTCTGTCTCTCTATCTGTCTGTCTCTCTGTCTGTCTATCTGTCTCTCTATCTGTCTGTCTGTCTGTCTGTTTGTCCTTCTGTCTGTTGGGGGCCACTCTCTGTTTTGGCATCTGCAACCCATATCTGACATGTTAGCATCAGGGTTGTGAATCATAGCTGACCAAGACCCTGTACCGCCTCTACGTTGACACCCCCAGTAACAGGCTGCTCCTGACTAACAGGGCAGGGATAGCCATAGTCCCCATGGTGGCGGAGTCCGCTTAGAAGTATTGCACACACTCTGCTTTCTAGTTGCACTCAGATACTGTAAAAACAAACAAACAAACAAACAAACAAAACCGCCGTGACTAGTTCCCAAGCTGACTCGATGCTGTGCTTCAACATCTTCACTGCATTGGCAGCAAAGAACTCCAGCTCGAATTTCTATGGAGATAGATTACACGAGGTGGCATCTGTCCATCAGTCTGCCCGTCTATCAAATATGGAGCAGTCTTTTACTTTCTATCTTTGCATCCATATCAAATATAAACTGGTGAAAAAGGCTAACATAGCACCGTAAAACTAACATGGCACAATATACGCTCGTAGAATGCTCAGTTTCGTGAATCAACCATTATAGAGATAAATATTTTCAGAGGAAAAAGTTCTGTTACAGTTAAGTTTATTGCAAAGAAAGCATTAAGATTAGAAAAGTTACGGAAAAACAACTTTCTGTTGCTGGAGATAATGTGCTGGAATATCCGAGTGTTTAAAAGATGTTGTTATTCAGCACACGACAAGCAACCGGAGAACTTTTTATACAGTTTACATCACCTGAAGCTCAGTGGATATATGCATGTGAGACATGGGCACTTCTGGATGCATATAGTCTATCTAATCTCCCTGAGTGTCTGACATATGGGTGTACTCATTTCTGTCGAGTGTTAATTGTCTGTGTGTGACTGTCAGATCGAGTTCTTGTAAGATGTTTTCTAAAATAAAAAGCTGCAATGGTTTATCTGAGTTTCTGCTTGCAGCATCAGTCACCCCCTACCCCTACCCCATTGTGGACATTACACAATTAAAATCTTCTCCTACCAGTAATATTTTTAACAACCAATATAAAAGTTGGGTAGTGTTTATGCTAATTCCTCGCAGATTTATTGGATTAATTGTTTCTTCGTGTTCTTTGCACAAAATAGTGAAGATGTTAATTTGCTATTTCGCTGTTGTTATAGTCTGGAGGTTTTTGCCATGTGCGTAAGTTATGAAAGGTCGTCCACGAAAAGAGTTTGCATGATAATGCTTGGTTTTCTTTGTCTAGACATTACTTTCTTTTTTTTATATACAGGCGGATCATTAAAAAGTTCGAGTTGAAAATAGAATTGGAAAATATCAACCTATAAAACAAGGGGTGCGACAAGGATGTGTACTATCTCCAGACCTTTTTTCTCTGTATAGCGAGAATATTCTAAGAACAATCATCACAGAACCAGGCATAAAAATTGGAGGATACAATATTAACAACCTTCGGTATGCTGACGACACAGTACTGATAGCTGAGAACCAACAAGACCTGCAAAATCTCTTGGATAAAGTCGCCAAAGAAAGTGAACAGAAAGGCCTTACTTTGAACATAAAAAAGACAGAGACTATGGTTATATCTAAGAAACAGAATCCACCAGCATGCAGTATTAAATTAAACGGAACTATTCTAAAGCAGGTGCAGAAATTCAAATACCTTGGAGCAGTAATAACTTCAGATGGGGAATGCAGAACAGAAATTAGGAACAGAATAGGCCAAGCAAAGACTGCATTTCAGAGAATGAGAAACATATTAACCAACACATCCTTATCAATGAATGTTAGAAAACGAGTCCTAAAATGCTATACTGAACCCATCTTGTTATATGGAAGTGAATCATAGACAATAGGCAAGTCTGCACAAAAATTATTGGAAGCAGCAGAAATGTGGTTTATTAGAAGAATGTTGCGAATCCCCTGGACAGCAAAAATAACTAATGAAGAATGTAAGAGAAGAGCTGGAGAGACAAAAAACCTTGTTAAAAAGATAAGAGAGAGACAATGTACTTTCATAGGACATGCAATGAGAAGAGGGGGCATTGAAAATATTATAACAACAGGAAAAATAGAAGGAAGAAGATCAAGAGGAAGACCAAGAGAAATGATACTGGACAGTCTGACGGGATAGTGTGAGAGGAGATCACCAACTGAGCTGATGGCCTGCATGAAGGATCGCGTACTCTGGAGAAGCATAATAGCCAACGCCAGTCGGCACGGCACATGATGTTGATGGATCATTAAAGAGGAGACCTAGAAAAGGTTGGGACTTTACTTTAGACTGTCGAAGAGGAAAAAAAAATTATTGAGATAACCCTAAGAAAACATCCATTAAAAAAAAAATCTAAACGAAGGTGCATCAAATGGTCAACGAGAAATAACCTGGGAAAAAAAAGTAGTTCATCGGCGGCTAAAGGTCAAGGGAAGTAAATACATTCATAAAGAATTTTTGCTAAGGTAGATAACTAAATCATATAAAAATCCCCTATAGTTGCATAGCTAAGAGTTGAGGCTGCAAGTGCTGTACTTATCACACCCCTCGAGTGAATGTTGATTGTCTTGTACACCCGTTCTCCTTTCACAGGCTTTCGTTAAACCATTCCTCGTTTATCTCACCTGTCTGGTGTCTTGACATGAGTCTAAGAAACTGTTGTTTCAAGTAATCTTTGTACTGGTTTATTTAACTAACAATTAACAGCATAATTCTTCTTACTATCTAGTGATGTTTGCCCTTGATTAAAGCAGGGGTTTATAATCCTTTTACAATTACAGACCCCCCCCCCAATGGATTGCTCAACTTATTCCCATATATTCTGTGTACATTCCCAGTGCGCTTCCATTATCAGCTTTTTTGCCAAGCTATCGAAATCATCATCATCACCAGTCCTGTTAGATACTGTACTTCAAAATCTATCAATAGCTTGGTTTTTTACTTTTCACCTAAGAACAGAACAGTTGAAAGAGAATTCTGATCTTTTCTAAAATCTAAAAACAGATTAAATCCTATACCCCTTCCGTCTGATTCCAGCACTTCGGGTTAAGAAGCATGGATCAAAGCAAAGGTCTGAATCTTTGAGCTCATCAAATCGTTACAATATCTGAGTGCATATGTGTCATTTATCCAGTTAAGTGTTTATTTTAGCATTGTTACTGGTTTTACACGTTTTGTAATGTTTGTAGATGAATAACTTTTAATAAATGAAAGTATTGGAGAGTTCTTGTTGATTTTGTTCTTTTTTAATCAGAAGTGTGAAAAGTTGAAAGAAGGTGAACCACAGAAGGATTTGATGTTATTTGTGCTCTTTTTGTTAGCTCATTTTCTGCTGTGCAAGAGTATCTGTCCTATTATTTCTAAATGTACAACATAATCAAAGACGACTGCTGGACTGACAGCAAAGTTACAGGAAGGAGGGAAGGGGGGGGGGGCCCAAGATATCATTCCTCTTCTTTTGTGCTTGTGGCTAGTAGTTGCAAAGCTTGCCATAGTCCTCATGGTGGTGGAGCCAAAAGCTCACTCTATAATCTACTCTGGGTTTTTTAGCTGGCCAGTGTAATCCACTCCCAGTTTGATATGAAGCCTGCATTGCAACATTGTGACGTAAGGCTGATAAGGTCATCCAGCTTGCAGGGTGTACAACAGTGAACATACACAGGCATCCACTATGGTTCTGATGCATAGAAAATGGTTTCAAGTATTTACTTATTTGGGATGCTAGTTGGCTAAGTCGATAGTACGCTGTTCTCTCGTGGCTAGACGGCTGCTCGTCCTACCGGAGTCCGTGTTCGAATCCCAGGTAATTCTCTTGTGATTTTTCTTTCTCTCACGTCTCACTAAAGTGCTTTGTCTACGATTTTTTCGAGGTTTAATCCTACAATATTTGTTCTCTTACTTTTTTTTTTGAGACAACGAAAACAACAGGCCGTGACCCGGTGGTACTGCAAACCGGGCCCACCCGTAACGAGATGCGGACCTTACTCCTGGCAGTCAATGTGCAGGGTGGCCTCATGCACCTCGTTGGTTCCAAAATGACAAAGTGTACATTCTACAGAGCGCAGAACACAGATACTACACTTTGATCTTTTTTTTTTTTTCTTAGACAACGAAAACAACAGGCCGTGACCCGGTGGTACTGCAAACCGGGTCCACCCGTAACGAGATGTGGACCATACCCCCGGCATTCAATGTGCAGGGCAGGCCTCGGGCATCTCGTTTAGTTAAAAAATAACGACGCTTTTGTTTAACCAAAGGGCATGTTGATCAGGGTACCTGCTAAGAGGACACTTTGACCTCAGCCACTTATTTTTTTTTTTTAAGACAACGAAAACAACAGGCCGTGACCCGGTGGTACTGCAAGCCGGGTCCACCCGTAACGAGATGTGGACCATACCCCCGGCATTCAATGTGCAGGGCAGGCCTCGGGCATCTCGTTTAGTTAAAAAAAATAACGACGCTTTTGTTAACCAAAGGGCATGTTGATCAGGGTACCTGCTAAGAGGACACTTTGACCTCAGCCACTTTGATCTTAGCCAAAAGGCCGAGAAGAGATACAAATTGAGACCTGATTCTAGCTCATAGGCCCAAGTTTTCTTTGTAATAATGATAGGAATTATGTTGTAGTGTCCTTGCTAGGATAGACCCTACTGTTTTATTATTCTGGAAAATGAAGTGTTATTCATTCCAGACATTAGTAAGTACTGCTTTTTTTAAACTGTTTGCTGTTAGTGTTTGTTGTTTCAAGTGTTTGTGATAGAGTGTTTAGTTTATTCTTTTAACAAAGTAATATAAACTACAAAGACAAGTCTAGGGAGCACAAAGACACGGTTATGTCTTGAGACTACAAAGACACAAGTCTAGAGACCACTAAGACACAAATCTTCACGAGACAATTTCAGATGTCAATATTTTTGAAGTATTTAGTAGTTATATAACTATTTACCATGCTGTTTAGATGAGATGGGTAATCATTTTTTTTAAAGAACTTTATTTTCATTCAACAATCAACAATTTCATATTCAACTGAAATGATGTGAAATGGGGATGATTGCCCGTGGGGTGAAGTAATATCTAAAGCCCTGTTCAAGCATCTGGAATGTAACAATATTTACCACGCTGTTTAGATGAAATCATTTAAGATCGATTTGTTTTGCTGATCGGAAATATTAAACATTATTGTAGAGTCATGTATGTTTAAGTCCCTTAGATATGAACTAAATGCATTATTTCCCTTGTATAGTTCACGTAGTTCAGCACGTGATTTAGCCTGTCCGTGTCTATAACGGCAGACAAAATTGTAATCACTTAAGGTTATTTTGAGAAGTCCCCAATCAAATATGTTTATTAGTAGCATTATTTATTATTTCTGAGATATATTATGGCCAGACATGAGAAATGACGACTGTGGTAAGACTAGCTCTAGTAATAAAACTATATAGAGGTGTATGGTTAAGTTTTGGCGCCAGCGCTGGCGAACTATAGCCAGGAAAGGCCCTGTTCTAACTCTTTCTGGTGTAGGTGAAAACAGACGGTAGTCTGGCCAAAAGAAATGGGGTCACAGTTGGAAGACGAGCCCGGTGGTAAAATGTTGGATGTACAAGGCTCATAGCTGTAACCCAACACAACCAATGCCCTTCTGAAGGCAAACGATGAGGAAGATGAAAAAGAAGAACAAGTCTTCATTTGCATGTTAGAATTGTTTTCCTGTATTGTTTGCGAAAATGAAAGAAGGCATTTTAGCTGATGTTTTCACAGTTTACAAAGAAGGAACACTACAGTAACCTGCAAGAGGACATAAGGAAAAATGCTCATTCAGTATTCTATGAGCTTACTCGTCAGTACTAGTCTCTGGCTATAAATCTGGAGAAAACAGTTTTATGATACACTACAGTAGCTAGAATTACAGTAACTGGAATTTGGCAGCATACTACAGTAACTGGGATTCAGCAACACAGTTCAGCAACTGTAAAATAAATGTCTCACAGAATGAGCATTCTAAACTAATATTGTACATGTACTTGCGTGTGAATTTCTCGTAATAATCTTGGAAAGTGAGCGGCAAACGTGGAAATACGATCCTGTGATAATGCACAAGTTGAGATGAATATAAAAGAATATTCTTTCATCACAGTGTGGCGTAGTATAAATGAGAAAGCAGCTGTCATGTGACGGTATTTTATTTTTGAACTGCATTTGTCACTGTAGATTTTCTGATATCAAAGGGCAATAATCAAAGATAAATTTAGTTTTTAGACCAAGTTTTTAAAGCCCTTCTTTTCAGAAATGGATAAGGAAGTTAGAGAAAGTATCAACATTAGTGTTTATGTCTTGAATTGATATGTATATTTTTTCCCCCCACAGATTGGGTGAGCTCAGTGTGTCAGCTGATGGCAAGTTTCTCAATGCAGTGTGTTTGGAAATGATAGATGAATGATATGGATCTCCACCTACAACAGTTTTTGACTATTCAACAATAGGAAAAATTGCCGAACTAACTCCTGTTTATAATGCACAAGTTGAGATGAATATAAAAGAATATTCTTTCATCACAGTGTGGCGTAGTATAAATGAGAAAGCAGCTGTCATGTGACGGTATTTTATTTTTGAACTGCATTTGTCACTGTAGATTGTCTGATATCAAAGGGCAATAATCAAAGATAAATTTAGTTTTTAGACCAAGTTTTTAAAGCCCTTCTTTTCAGAAATGGATAAGGAAGTTAGAGAAAGTATCAACATTAGTGTTTATGTCTTGAATTGATATGTATATTTTTTCCCCCCACAGATTGGGTGAGCTCAGTGTGTCAGCTGATGGCAAGTTTCTCAATGCAGTGTGTTTGGAAATGATAGATGAATGATATGGATCTCCACCTACAACAGTTTTTGACTATTCAACAATTATATGACCTATCAAACACTGAGAAGACCAGTGTCTCAGTCATTTGGAACAAGAATTCAACACCTCCTGAGACTGACGACGACACTTTCAGGAGTACATCGCACCCAGTGAAGAGAAAGTGGCACAAGCTGGGAGATGGCAAGGTGAGATGTTCACATGTAGGAAGAACATTCAGACATTTCTGTCAGGTAGCAATGTGACAGTATTTTATTTTTCAATACTGCATTTGTCACTGTAGAAGGGACAGATATTGAAGAAGTCAATCAATTTGCATACCTTGGCAGCTACATAGGCCAGGACGGTGACACTAGAAAGGAAGTTAGGATCAGAATTGCACAAGCAGCATCAATCTTCAAGAATCTTGAGAACATATGGAACTCAAAAGTTATAAGCACAAAAACCAAGTTAAGACTATTCAATTCAAATGTAATATCCACCCTCATTTATGCATGCGGAAGCTGGAAAAAAATAGAAAAGAATTAGACTCTTTTGAAAACAAATGCCTAAGGAAAATACTCTGCATCAAGTGGAACGAATTCAAGAACAATGCAGAGATAAGACAGATGACTGAACAACAACCAGTCTCATGGGTGATCAGGAAAAGGAGATGGACATATGTTGGTCACTTGATGAGAAGAAATGATCAGAGAATCCCAAAACAAAGCTATCAAGTGGAACACAACAGGCCGAAGAAAAAGAGGCAGACCGCGTGAAACTCTGAAGAGGACATTAGTAAGAGAGGCCAAATTAACAGGCATAAAATCCTTTGATGAGGTTGAAAGACTCGCTGAAGACAGGAAAAATTGCCGAACTAACTCCTGTTTATAATGCACAAGTTGAGATGAATATAAAAGAATATTCTTTCATCACAGTGTGGCGTAGTATAAATGAGAAAGCAGCTGTCATGTGACGGTATTTTATTTTTGAACTGCATTTGTCACTGTAGATTGTCTGATATCAAAGGGCAATAATCAAAGATAAATTTAGTTTTTAGACCAAGTTTTTAAAGCCCTTCTTTTCAGAAATGGATAAGGAAGTTAGAGAAAGTATCAACATTAGTGTTTATGTCTTGAATTGATATGTATATTTTTTCCCCCCACAGATTGGGTGAGCTCAGTGTGTCAGCTGATGGCAAGTTTCTCAATGCAGTGTGTTTGGAAATGATAGATGAATGATATGGATCTCCACCTACAACAGTTTTTGACTATTCAACAATTATATGACCTATCAAACACTGAGAAGACCAGTGTCTCAGTCATTTGGAACAAGAATTCAACACCTCCTGAGACTGACGACGACACTTTCAGGAGTACATCGCACCCAGTGAAGAGAAAGTGGCACAAGCTGGGAGATGGCAAGGTGAGATGTTCACATGTAGGAAGAACATTCAGACATTTCTGTCAGGTAGCAATGTGACAGTATTTTATTTTTCAATACTGCATTTGTCACTGTAGAAGGGACAGATATTGAAGAAGTCAATCAATTTGCATACCTTGGCAGCTACATAGGCCAGGACGGTGACACTAGAAAGGAAGTTAGGATCAGAATTGCACAAGCAGCATCAATCTTCAAGAATCTTGAGAACATATGGAACTCAAAAGTTATAAGCACAAAAACCAAGTTAAGACTATTCAATTCAAATGTAATATCCACCCTCATTTATGCATGCGAAAGCTGGAAAAAAATAGAAAAGAAATTAGACTCTTTTGAAAACAAATGCCTAAGGAAAATACTCTGCATCAAGTGGAACGAATTCAAGAACAATGCAGAGATAAGACAGATGACTGAACAACAACCAGTCTCATGGGTGATCAGGAAAAGGAGATGGACATATGTTGGTCACTTGATGAGAAGAAATGATCAGAGAATCCCAAAACAAAGCTATCAAGTGGAACACAACAGGCCGAAGAAAAAGAGGCAGACCGCGTGAAACTCTGAAGAGGACATTAGTAAGAGAGGCCAAATTAACAGGCATAAAATCCTTTGATGAGGTTGAAAGACTCGCTGAAGACAGGAAAAATTGCCGAACTAACTCCTGTTTATAATGCACAAGTTGAGATGAATATAAAAGAATATTCTTTCATCACAGTGTGGCGTAGTATAAATGAGAAAGCAGCTGTCATGTGACGGTATTTTATTTTTGAACTGCATTTGTCACTGTAGATTGTCTGATATCAAAGGGCAATAATCAAAGATAAATTTAGTTTTTAGACCAAGTTTTTAAAGCCCTTCTTTTCAGAAATGGATAAGGAAGTTAGAGAAAGTATCAACATTAGTGTTTATGTCTTGAATTGATATGTATATTTTTTCCCCCCACAGATTGGGTGAGCTCAGTGTGTCAGCTGATGGCAAGTTTCTCAATGCAGTGTGTTTGGAAATGATAGATGAATGATATGGATCTCCACCTACAACAGTTTTTGACTATTCAACAATTATATGACCTATCAAACACTGAGAAGACCAGTGTCTCAGTCATTTGGAACAAGAATTCAACACCTCCTGAGACTGACGACGACACTTTCAGGAGTACATCGCACCCAGTGAAGAGAAAGTGGCACAAGCTGGGAGATGGCAAGGTGAGATGTTCACATGTAGGAAGAACATTCAGACATTTCTGTCAGGTAGCAATGTGACAGTATTTTATTTTTCAATACTGCATTTGTCACTGTAGAAGGGACAGATATTGAAGAAGTCAATCAATTTGCATACCTTGGCAGCTACATAGGCCAGGACGGTGACACTAGAAAGGAAGTTAGGATCAGAATTGCACAAGCAGCATCAATCTTCAAGAATCTTGAGAACATATGGAACTCAAAAGTTATAAGCACAAAAACCAAGTTAAGACTATTCAATTCAAATGTAATATCTACCCTCATTTATGCATGCGAAAGCTGGAAAAAAATAGAAAAGAAATTAGACTCTTTTGAAAACAAATGCCTAAGGAAAATACTCGGCCTCTCTGGGCTATCTTCACCCAGGACAGGTCCCCGTGCCTGTTTTTAACAGACCAATGTTTATAATGTTTTATTTTTCAATTTCAGCCAATACTGAAAGCTTTTACCTTTTACAGAGTTATACATATATCTACTGTGTACACAGCTATACATATAACATAACGTCTACTGTGTACACAGCTATACATATAACATAGTGTCTACAGCTATACATATAACATAACGTCTACTGTGTACACAGCTATACATATAACATAGTGTCTGTGTACACAGCTATACATATAACATAGTGTCTACTATGTACACAGCTATACATATAACATACTGTCTACAGCTATACATATAACATAGTGTCTACTGTGTACACAGCTATACATATAACATAGTGTCTACTGTGTACACAGCTATACATATAACATAGTGTCTACTGTGTACACAGCTATACATATAACATAGTGTCTACTGTGTACACAGCTATACATATAACATAGTGTCTACTATGTACACAGATATACATATAACATAGTGTCTACTATGTACACAGATATACATATAACAGTGTCTACTATGTACACAGATATACATATAACATAGTGTCTACTATGTACACAGATATACATATAACGTACACAGATATACATATAACAATGTATGCAGTGCCTACTGTGTACATACATTTTATATTCAAGTTATCAGAGACTAACAAACACAGACAGAAGACAATAATTTAACTGCGTCTGGCACTAGCTACAAAAATCGTGTTTTTAACTAATTTGTCAGGAAGTAAGGCATCCACATCCTGGCAGCTATAATCAGCATCGTCATTTCTGTCTTGCCTTTCAGTCAGTATCCAGATCATGTTGTTGTTGTTGTTATCATAATCAAAGTGAAAGTTTATGTGATCATACTTTTGTTTTCAATAATCACAAATATAATTATTTCACAAAACTGAAGAAGAGGGTAAAATCTCAAGAGTAACTTATCTAACAGCCTCGTCTCATGGTTTTTCTCAAAGTATGCTGCCCTTAACCAGATGCTTTTCTTACTTGGGAACTCTGAGAGTGCATAAGCATATATTGCCCTGGCACAATCATATGCTTGATGAGCAGCACATGAATCGGCGTCCTCCATCCATGTATGTTTTCTGTCTTCTTCTTCTTCTATGCCAATTCCAATTACAGCATGTATTATAGCTTGACATGTGTGTATACTCCCACTCTTCTCACCGTCCTCAGCATCTTTTATCCACTGTTCACGGTTGATTTCAACCATGTTAGCTCGTAATGAATTTAGGGCTCTTTCTATGATCTTCTCCACCACCATGTGAGAATTTCCACTGGCTTCCTCTAACTTCGCTGCTGTAATCCAAACTTGCCTGTCTGTTGGGGTGCTTTCACGAGCTTTATTCAGTACTTTTCTTGCATTATCATAACTTTCTAACCGAGCCAGTGCTAGCCAAAGCTCAACACTTGTCGGGCAACATTCCACTGCCCTACTCAACATAATCCTTGCATCCTCCTCGTCCTCACAAGTTCTACTGCTCGTTTCCACAATCTAACAGAGTTAGGAATGTTTTCCAATGCTTTCCTGAAGACTCTCTTTTTCATTTTGAGTTCTGTTTCCAAGATCTGCTGCTTTGCTCCGTATCCTCACAGACTGTGGTAGTTGTCTCACTGCCTGAGCTACATCATTAATATCTCCTCCATGTGATGGTAACATACTTTGCAAGTTTGTTAGGTACGGGTTCTCAGATATCGATTTTCTTGTGCTAATGTTGGCTAGGCCTAGTGTCTTGTCTATGTTATGTTATATCCAGTAAGGTTTTTTTCAGTAAATGATAACATACACATTTATAGTTAAGACAAATATGTATTTTTATTAAATATTTTTCGTAACTTTTACGCCAAACGACTATCGTCCAACTATAAAACGGGGTCCGTGTACCTAAACAAATAATGGAGACAAACTGCATTTTCTTACAATTTTGTCTCAACTAAAATAGCTATGCCCAGATCTATTAAATAAATGCTGCTTCTAAGTTGAATACCATTACATTATTTATAATAATAAGAGGGAATTCCCCTACACATTTTGCCATGAAAATACTGTATAAGCAAACATTCCAAATGAAATACATAAAATAAAAAAAAAATACTATTCATCACCATTCTAAGCGTGACTCCACTACAAAACAAACATCCTAAGCCTAACAAACCCTAACAAACCTCCATTCCAGAGAAAAACTCACACGCAACCCGTCTCCACAACATTCAGACGACCAACTCCTCTCTCAGCTCGTTCACACATCCTGCCTAACCTAAATCACGTGCCTCAGTTGTGCCACGGAAACACGTGATACTAACATCGTGCTTGACATAAACAGAATGAGTTGTGGTCTTTCTGACCACAACAACAGGGTTTCTCACGACAATCTGTTACAGAATAACATTCTGTTACAGAATATCTCCCCACCCCCTAAAAGTAGATATTTGGCCATCAAATATCTGCAAAAAAATGACTAGCTTTAACAGATAACTCTCACTAAAGGTGAGCTACATTATAATAGATTTTGAGCCGTGGTGCATCTTGAAATAACAGGGTAATCTTTTGGTGACACAGACTTTGCTGCGTATATGACGCTCGTTAGCTGGGCCGTGTCGACATAAGTTGTGCTGATTCACGTTACGCACGTGAATATCAGGGTCGACTTCCATCTTGCTCTTCGAGAGTTGAGGTTACTGGACTAGTTACACACTGTTCCAGACATACTTCTCATCCAGGCTCGTTCAAAACCTCACGTTGACGACAACTGGTACAGATACTCAAGTAAATCCTGGGTAACGGTGACTTGGAATATTTATTGATGGGATGATGATAATGCTGATGAAAATAACATTAAATTCGACTGCCGGCTGGTTATCCCTGCCATGTGGCCAGTCCATTCATTCGTACAACTAAAATGTTCATCTGTTCCACTAAGACATCACACAGCTCGACAAAACACGTCCACACAGTTACACGTTCAAACCAAGACTAAACTCCACGGACTCAGCATTGCCCCTACAATTTCCTGTCGCGGGTTTTGCAGCCCACGTGACCTTCTCAAAGGATCTCAACAGGAGAACATTGAAAAGGAAAAACCTATAATAATGCCCTTACTATCATTGTTACACGAATACTGCTATAATATACACTCAATCAAAGATGACTATGCAGCTACAAAAATTTTGTGCACGCACAATTTGTACAAAGAAAGAAAAAAAAAAAAGTACGTTAAACATTTGTGGTGCAAACATAAATATACATCTATTTACAACATTTTAATAATGAGTTCTATGAACTTGCAACATCTATTTCTACTGCCATAGAAATAGGACAGGAGCAAAGGATGAACTCCTTATTGGAAGAACACTAGTGTCTACTGTGCTTTTTCCATATATCGGGCCAAAGGAACACTATCAGAAATAGACAAGAAATATTTTGCGTCCAACTATAAAAAGGGGTCCGTGTACCTAAACAAATAATGGAGACAAACTGCATTTTCTTACAATTAACAATGTCATCAGCTATTTTGTCTCAACTAAAATAGCTATGCCCAGATCTATTAAATAAGTGCTGCTTCTAAGTTGAATACCATTACATTATTTATAATAATAAGAGGGAATTCCCCATGAAAAATACTGTATAAGCAAACATTCCAAATGTATAAGAAATACATAAAATAAAAAAAAATACTATTCATCACCATTCTGAGCGTGACCCATAGCTTTAATGGAAATGTATGAATACTGTATATCTAACATATTTTAAAAGTTATAGTGAAAGAACGAAACAGAACAAAACAGAATTAATGTATGTTTCGTTATTTCCATACATCTTTGACGTGCAGTATATAAATTGTATAATTTAGTAATGCATACAATGTACATTGGCACATAGTTGAATCCTGGTGAAGCAAAGAAAATAGTTCATTTAAATAGCTTGAATCCTGACCTAGATATTATATTTCAGTGGACAAAGGAAAATCTTAATGTTTTATGATACATAAAACGCATGAGAAGTACTCTCTCTCTCTCTGAACCTTAAGTGCCCAGGGCACATGGGGCTTCCGCAAGGGTTTTCCACAAATGCCTCTCCTTCGCCTTTTTTTCTGCTCTTGCCCAGGTGAGCCCTCTATTGCTCAACATCCTTTCTGTTGTTCTTCTCCATGTCTCTTTTGGTCTACCCCTACTTCTGTTCCCCTGTGGTGTCCATCTTAGTGCTATTTTTGGTAGTGAGTTGTCGGTCATTCGGAGCACATGTCCCAACCATCGCCACCGTCTTTCCTCAATAATTGTTGTCAGTGGTTTCATCTGCATTTCTGCCAATAAGATGTTATTTCTTATGGTACGAGAACTACTATAACGTACCTAACTAGGATGTCTGTTTAGGTGTCGCTGTCCTGCTCCAGGATGGTTCTTACTGAGTTCTTGTCCCATGGGTTGGTTCCGCTGCTCTGTGTCCTCTTCTGGGCTATCTTCACCCAGGAGAGGTCCACGCGCCTGTTTTTAACAGACCAATGTTTATAATGTTTTATTTTTCAATTTCAGCCAATACTGAAAGCTTTTACCTTTTACAGAGTTATACATATAACATAACGTCTACTGTGTACACAGCTATACATATAACATAACGTCTACTGTGTACACAGCTATACATATAACATAGTGTCTACAGCTATACATATAACATAACGTCTACTGTGTACACAGCTATACATATAACATAGTGTCTGTGTACACAGCTATACATATAACATAGTGTCTACTATGTACACAGCTATACATATAACATACTGTCTACAGCTATACATATAACATAGTGTCTACTGTGTACACAGCTATACATATAACATAGTGTCTACTGTGTACACAGCTATACATATAACATAGTGTCTACTGTGTACACAGCTATACATATAACATAGTGTCTACTGTGTACACAGCTATACATATAACATAGTGTCTACTATGTACACAGATATACATATAACATAGTGTCTACTATGTACACAGATATACATATAACAGTGTCTACTATGTACACAGATATACATATAACAATATAACATAGTGTCTACTATGTACACAGATATACATATAACATAGTGTCTACTATGTACACAGATATACATATAACGTACACAGATATACATATAACAATGTATGCAGTGCCTACTGTGTACATACATTTTATATTCAAGTTATCAGAGACTAACAAACACAGACAGAAGACAATAATTTAACTGCGTCTGGCACTAGCTACAAAAATCGTGTTTTTAACTAATTTGTCAGGAAGTAAGGCATCCACATCCTGGCAGCTATAATCAGCATCGTCATTTCTGTCTTGCCTTTCAGTCAGTATCCAGATCATGTTGTTGTTGTTGTTATCATAATCAAAGTGAAAGTTTATGTGATCATACTTTTGTTTTCAATAATCACAAATATAATTATTTCACAAAACTGAAGAAGAGGGTAAAATCTCAAGAGTAACTTATCTAACAGCCTCGTCTCATGGTTTTTCTCAAAGTATGCTGCCCTTAACCAGATGCTTTTCTTACTTGGGAACTCTGAGAGTGCATAAGCATATATTGCCCTGGCACAATCATATGCTTGATGAGCAGCACATGAATCGGCGTCCTCCATCCATGTATGTTTTCTGTCTTCTTCTTCTTCTATGCCAATTCCAATTACAGCATGTATTATAGCTTGACATGTGTGTATACTCCCACTCTTCTCACCGTCCTCAGCATCTTTTATCCACTGTTCACGGTTGATTTCAACCATGTTAGCTCGTAATGAATTTAGGGCTCTTTCTATGATCTTCTCCACCACCATGTGAGAATTTCCACTGGCTTCCTCTAACTTCGCTGCTGTAATCCAAACTTGCCTGTCTGTTGGGGTGCTTTCACGAGCTTTATTCAGTACTTTTCTTGCATTATCATAACTTTCTAACCGAGCCAGTGCTAGCCAAAGCTCAACACTTGTCGGGCAACATTCCACTGCCCTACTCAACATAATCCTTGCATCCTCCTCGTCCTCACAAGTTCTACTGCTCGTTTCCACAATCTAACAGAGTTAGGAATGTTTTCCAATGCTTTCCTGAAGACTCTCTTTTTCATTTTGAGTTCTGTTTCCAAGATCTGCTGCTTTGCTCCGTATCCTCACAGACTGTGGTAGTTGTCTCACTGCCTGAGCTACATCATTAATATCTCCTCCATGTGATGGTAACATACTTTGCAAGTTTGTTAGGTACGGGTTCTCAGATATCGATTTTCTTGTGCTAATGTTGGCTAGGCCTAGTGTCTTGTCTATGTTATGTTATATCCAGTAAGGTTTTTTTCAGTAAATGATAACATACACATTTATAGTTAAGACAAATATGTATTTTTATTAAATATTTTTCGTAACTTTTACGCCAAACGACTATCGTCCAACTATAAAACGGGGTCCGTGTACCTAAACAAATAATGGAGACAAACTGCATTTTCTTACAATTTTGTCTCAACTAAAATAGCTATGCCCAGATCTATTAAATAAATGCTGCTTCTAAGTTGAATACCATTACATTATTTATAATAATAAGAGGGAATTCCCCTACACATTTTGCCATGAAAATACTGTATAAGCAAACATTCCAAATGAAATACATAAAATAAAAAAAAAATACTATTCATCACCATTCTAAGCGTGACTCCACTACAAAACAAACATCCTAAGCCTAACAAACCCTAACAAACCTCCATTCCAGAGAAAAACTCACACGCAACCCGTCTCCACAACATTCAGACGACCAACTCCTCTCTCAGCTCGTTCACACATCCTGCCTAACCTAAATCACGTGCCTCAGTTGTGCCACGGAAACACGTGATACTAACATCGTGCTTGACATAAACAGAATGAGTTGTGGTCTTTCTGACCACAACAACAGGGTTTCTCACGACAATCTGTTACAGAATAACATTCTGTTACAGAATATCTCCCCACCCCCTAAAAGTAGATATTTGGCCATCAAATATCTGCAAAAAAATGACTAGCTTTAACAGATAACTCTCACTAAAGGTGAGCTACATTATAATAGATTTTGAGCCGTGGTGCATCTTGAAATAACAGGGTAATCTTTTGGTGACACAGACTTTGCTGCGTATATGACGCTCGTTAGCTGGGCCGTGTCGACATAAGTTGTGCTGATTCACGTTACGCACGTGAATATCAGGGTCGACTTCCATCTTGCTCTTCGAGAGTTGAGGTTACTGGACTAGTTACACACTGTTCCAGACATACTTCTCATCCAGGCTCGTTCAAAACCTCACGTTGACGACAACTGGTACAGATACTCAAGTAAATCCTGGGTAACGGTGACTTGGAATATTTATTGATGGGATGATGATAATGCTGATGAAAATAACATTAAATTCGACTGCCGGCTGGTTATCCCTGCCATGTGGCCAGTCCATTCATTCGTACAACTAAAATGTTCATCTGTTCCACTAAGACATCACACAGCTCGACAAAACACGTCCACACAGTTACACGTTCAAACCAAGACTAAACTCCACGGACTCAGCATTGCCCCTACAATTTCCTGTCGCGGGTTTTGCAGCCCACGTGACCTTCTCAAAGGATCTCAACAGGAGAACATTGAAAAGGAAAAACCTATAATAATGCCCTTACTATCATTGTTACACGAATACTGCTATAATATACACTCAATCAAAGATGACTATGCAGCTACAAAAATTTTGTGCACGCACAATTTGTACAAAGAAAGAAAAAAAAAAAAGTACGTTAAACATTTGTGGTGCAAACATAAATATACATCTATTTACAACATTTTAATAATGAGTTCTATGAACTTGCAACATCTATTTCTACTGCCATAGAAATAGGACAGGAGCAAAGGATGAACTCCTTATTGGAAGAACACTAGTGTCTACTGTGCTTTTTCCATATATCGGGCCAAAGGAACACTATCAGAAATAGACAAGAAATATTTTGCGTCCAACTATAAAAAGGGGTCCGTGTACCTAAACAAATAATGGAGACAAACTGCATTTTCTTACAATTAACAATGTCATCAGCTATTTTGTCTCAACTAAAATAGCTATGCCCAGATCTATTAAATAAGTGCTGCTTCTAAGTTGAATACCATTACATTATTTATAATAATAAGAGGGAATTCCCCATGAAAAATACTGTATAAGCAAACATTCCAAATGTATAAGAAATACATAAAATAAAAAAAAATACTATTCATCACCATTCTGAGCGTGACCCATAGCTTTAATGGAAATGTATGAATACTGTATATCTAACATATTTTAAAAGTTATAGTGAAAGAACGAAACAGAACAAAACAGAATTAATGTATGTTTCGTTATTTCCATACATCTTTGACGTGCAGTATATAAATTGTATAATTTAGTAATGCATACAATGTACATTGGCACATAGTTGAATCCTGGTGAAGCAAAGAAAATAGTTCATTTAAATAGCTTGAATCCTGACCTAGATATTATATTTCAGTGGACAAAGGAAAATCTTAATGTTTTATGATACATAAAACGCATGAGAAGTACTCTCTCTCTCTCTGAACCTTAAGTGCCCAGGGCACATGGGGCTTCCGCAAGGGTTTTCCACAAATGCCTCTCCTTCGCCTTTTTTTCTGCTCTTGCCCAGGTGAGCCCTCTATTGCTCAACATCCTTTCTGTTGTTCTTCTCCATGTCTCTTTTGGTCTACCCCTACTTCTGTTCCCCTGTGGTGTCCATCTTAGTGCTATTTTTGGTAGTGAGTTGTCGGTCATTCGGAGCACATGTCCCAACCATCGCCACCGTCTTTCCTCAATAATTGTTGTCAGTGGTTTCATCTGCATTTCTGCCAATAAGATGTTATTTCTTATGGTACGAGAACTACTATAACGTACCTAACTAGGATGTCTGTTTAGGTGTCGCTGTCCTGCTCCAGGATGGTTCTTACTGAGTTCTTGTCCCATGGGTTGGTTCCGCTGCTCTGTGTCCTCTTCTGGGCTATCTTCACCCAGGAGAGGTCCACGCGCCTGTTTTTAACAGACCAATGTTTATAATGTTTTATTTTTCAATTTCAGCCAATACTGAAAGCTTTTACCTTTTACAGAGTTATACATATAACATAACGTCTACTGTGTACACAGCTATACATATAACATAACGTCTACTGTGTACACAGCTATACATATAACATAGTGTCTACAGCTATACATATAACATAACGTCTACTGTGTACACAGCTATACATATAACATAGTGTCTGTGTACACAGCTATACATATAACATAGTGTCTACTATGTACACAGCTATACATATAACATACTGTCTACAGCTATACATATAACATAGTGTCTACTGTGTACACAGCTATACATATAACATAGTGTCTACTGTGTACACAGCTATACATATAACATAGTGTCTACTGTGTACACAGCTATACATATAACATAGTGTCTACTGTGTACACAGCTATACATATAACATAGTGTCTACTATGTACACAGATATACATAACATAGTGTCTACTATGTACACAGATATACATATAACAGTGTCTACTATGTACACAGATATACATATAACAATATAACATAGTGTCTACTATGTACACAGATATACATATAACATAGTGTCTACTATGTACACAGATATACATATAACGTACACAGATATACATATAACAATGTATGCAGTGCCTACTGTGTACATACATTTTATATTCAAGTTATCAGAGACTAACAAACACAGACAGAAGACAATAATTTAACTGCGTCTGGCACTAGCTACAAAAATCGTGTTTTTAACTAATTTGTCAGGAAGTAAGGCATCCACATCCTGGCAGCTATAATCAGCATCGTCATTTCTGTCTTGCCTTTCAGTCAGTATCCAGATCATGTTGTTGTTGTTGTTATCATAATCAAAGTGAAAGTTTATGTGATCATACTTTTGTTTTCAATAATCACAAATATAATTATTTCACAAAACTGAAGAAGAGGGTAAAATCTCAAGAGTAACTTATCTAACAGCCTCGTCTCATGGTTTTTCTCAAAGTATGCTGCCCTTAACCAGATGCTTTTCTTACTTGGGAACTCTGAGAGTGCATAAGCATATATTGCCCTGGCACAATCATATGCTTGATGAGCAGCACATGAATCGGCGTCCTCCATCCATGTATGTTTTCTGTCTTCTTCTTCTTCTATGCCAATTCCAATTACAGCATGTATTATAGCTTGACATGTGTGTATACTCCCACTCTTCTCACCGTCCTCAGCATCTTTTATCCACTGTTCACGGTTGATTTCAACCATGTTAGCTCGTAATGAATTTAGGGCTCTTTCTATGATCTTCTCCACCACCATGTGAGAATTTCCACTGGCTTCCTCTAACTTCGCTGCTGTAATCCAAACTTGCCTGTCTGTTGGGGTGCTTTCACGAGCTTTATTCAGTACTTTTCTTGCATTATCATAACTTTCTAACCGAGCCAGTGCTAGCCAAAGCTCAACACTTGTCGGGCAACATTCCACTGCCCTACTCAACATAATCCTTGCATCCTCCTCGTCCTCACAAGTTCTACTGCTCGTTTCCACAATCTAACAGAGTTAGGAATGTTTTCCAATGCTTTCCTGAAGACTCTCTTTTTCATTTTGAGTTCTGTTTCCAAGATCTGCTGCTTTGCTCCGTATCCTCACAGACTGTGGTAGTTGTCTCACTGCCTGAGCTACATCATTAATATCTCCTCCATGTGATGGTAACATACTTTGCAAGTTTGTTAGGTACGGGTTCTCAGATATCGATTTTCTTGTGCTAATGTTGGCTAGGCCTAGTGTCTTGTCTATGTTATGTTATATCCAGTAAGGTTTTTTTCAGTAAATGATAACATACACATTTATAGTTAAGACAAATATGTATTTTTATTAAATATTTTTCGTAACTTTTACGCCAAACGACTATCGTCCAACTATAAAACGGGGTCCGTGTACCTAAACAAATAATGGAGACAAACTGCATTTTCTTACAATTTTGTCTCAACTAAAATAGCTATGCCCAGATCTATTAAATAAATGCTGCTTCTAAGTTGAATACCATTACATTATTTATAATAATAAGAGGGAATTCCCCTACACATTTTGCCATGAAAATACTGTATAAGCAAACATTCCAAATGAAATACATAAAATAAAAAAAAATACTATTCATCACCATTCTAAGCGTGACTCCACTACAAAACAAACATCCTAAGCCTAACAAACCCTAACAAACCTCCATTCCAGAGAAAAACTCACACGCAACCCGTCTCCACAACATTCAGACGACCAACTCCTCTCTCAGCTCGTTCACACATCCTGCCTAACCTAAATCACGTGCCTCAGTTGTGCCACGGAAACACGTGATACTAACATCGTGCTTGACATAAACAGAATGAGTTGTGGTCTTTCTGACCACAACAACAGGGTTTCTCACGACAATCTGTTACAGAATAACATTCTGTTACAGAATATCTCCCCACCCCCTAAAAGTAGATATTTGGCCATCAAATATCTGCAAAAAAATGACTAGCTTTAACAGATAACTCTCACTAAAGGTGAGCTACATTATAATAGATTTTGAGCCGTGGTGCATCTTGAAATAACAGGGTAATCTTTTGGTGACACAGACTTTGCTGCGTATATGACGCTCGTTAGCTGGGCCGTGTCGACATAAGTTGTGCTGATTCACGTTACGCACGTGAATATCAGGGTCGACTTCCATCTTGCTCTTCGAGAGTTGAGGTTACTGGACTAGTTACACACTGTTCCAGACATACTTCTCATCCAGGCTCGTTCAAAACCTCACGTTGACGACAACTGGTACAGATACTCAAGTAAATCCTGGGTAACGGTGACTTGGAATATTTATTGATGGGATGATGATAATGCTGATGAAAATAACATTAAATTCGACTGCCGGCTGGTTATCCCTGCCATGTGGCCAGTCCATTCATTCGTACAACTAAAATGTTCATCTGTTCCACTAAGACATCACACAGCTCGACAAAACACGTCCACACAGTTACACGTTCAAACCAAGACTAAACTCCACGGACTCAGCATTGCCCCTACAATTTCCTGTCGCGGGTTTTGCAGCCCACGTGACCTTCTCAAAGGATCTCAACAGGAGAACATTGAAAAGGAAAAACCTATAATAATGCCCTTACTATCATTGTTACACGAATACTGCTATAATATACACTCAATCAAAGATGACTATGCAGCTACAAAAATTTTGTGCACGCACAATTTGTACAAAGAAAGAAAAAAAAAAAAGTACGTTAAACATTTGTGGTGCAAACATAAATATACATCTATTTACAACATTTTAATAATGAGTTCTATGAACTTGCAACATCTATTTCTACTGCCATAGAAATAGGACAGGAGCAAAGGATGAACTCCTTATTGGAAGAACACTAGTGTCTACTGTGCTTTTTCCATATATCGGGCCAAAGGAACACTATCAGAAATAGACAAGAAATATTTTGCGTCCAACTATAAAAAGGGGTCCGTGTACCTAAACAAATAATGGAGACAAACTGCATTTTCTTACAATTAACAATGTCATCAGCTATTTTGTCTCAACTAAAATAGCTATGCCCAGATCTATTAAATAAGTGCTGCTTCTAAGTTGAATACCATTACATTATTTATAATAATAAGAGGGAATTCCCCATGAAAAATACTGTATAAGCAAACATTCCAAATGTATAAGAAATACATAAAATAAAAAAAAATACTATTCATCACCATTCTGAGCGTGACCCATAGCTTTAATGGAAATGTATGAATACTGTATATCTAACATATTTTAAAAGTTATAGTGAAAGAACGAAACAGAACAAAACAGAATTAATGTATGTTTCGTTATTTCCATACATCTTTGACGTGCAGTATATAAATTGTATAATTTAGTAATGCATACAATGTACATTGGCACATAGTTGAATCCTGGTGAAGCAAAGAAAATAGTTCATTTAAATAGCTTGAATCCTGACCTAGATATTATATTTCAGTGGACAAAGGAAAATCTTAATGTTTTATGATACATAAAACGCATGAGAAGTACTCTCTCTCTCTCTGAACCTTAAGTGCCCAGGGCACATGGGGCTTCCGCAAGGGTTTTCCACAAATGCCTCTCCTTCGCCTTTTTTTCTGCTCTTGCCCAGGTGAGCCCTCTATTGCTCAACATCCTTTCTGTTGTTCTTCTCCATGTCTCTTTTGGTCTACCCCTACTTCTGTTCCCCTGTGGTGTCCATCTTAGTGCTATTTTTGGTAGTGAGTTGTCGGTCATTCGGAGCACATGTCCCAACCATCGCCACCGTCTTTCCTCAATAATTGTTGTCAGTGGTTTCATCTGCATTTCTGCCAATAAGATGTTATTTCTTATGGTACGAGAACTACTATAACGTACCTAACTAGGATGTCTGTTTAGGTGTCGCTGTCCTGCTCCAGGATGGTTCTTACTGAGTTCTTGTCCCATGGGTTGGTTCCGCTGCTCTGTGTCCTCTTCTGGGCTATCTTCACCCAGGAGAGGTCCACGCGCCTGTTTTTAACAGACCAATGTTTATAATGTTTTATTTTTCAATTTCAGCCAATACTGAAAGCTTTTACCTTTTACAGAGTTATACATATAACATAACGTCTACTGTGTACACAGCTATACATATAACATAACGTCTACTGTGTACACAGCTATACATATAACATAGTGTCTACAGCTATACATATAACATAACGTCTACTGTGTACACAGCTATACATATAACATAGTGTCTGTGTACACAGCTATACATATAACATAGTGTCTACTATGTACACAGCTATACATATAACATACTGTCTACAGCTATACATATAACATAGTGTCTACTGTGTACACAGCTATACATATAACATAGTGTCTACTGTGTACACAGCTATACATATAACATAGTGTCTACTGTGTACACAGCTATACATATAACATAGTGTCTACTGTGTACACAGCTATACATATACATAGTGTCTACTGTGTACACAGCTATACATATAACATAGTGTCTACTATGTACACAGATATACATATAACATAGTGTCTACTATGTACACAGATACATATAACAGTGTCTACTATGTACACAGATATACATATAACAATATAACATAGTGTCTACTATGTACACAGATATACATATAACATAGTGTCTACTATGTACACAGATATACATATAACGTACACAGATATACATATAACAATGTATGCAGTGCCTACTGTGTACATACATTTTATATTCAAGTTATCAGAGACTAACAAACACAGACAGAAGACAATAATTTAACTGCGTCTGGCACTAGCTACAAAAATCGTGTTTTTAACTAATTTGTCAGGAAGTAAGGCATCCACATCCTGGCAGCTATAATCAGCATCGTCATTTCTGTCTTGCCTTTCAGTCAGTATCCAGATCATGTTGTTGTTGTTGTTATCATAATCAAAGTGAAAGTTTATGTGATCATACTTTTGTTTTCAATAATCACAAATATAATTATTTCACAAAACTGAAGAAGAGGGTAAAATCTCAAGAGTAACTTATCTAACAGCCTCGTCTCATGGTTTTTCTCAAAGTATGCTGCCCTTAACCAGATGCTTTTCTTACTTGGGAACTCTGAGAGTGCATAAGCATATATTGCCCTGGCACAATCATATGCTTGATGAGCAGCACATGAATCGGCGTCCTCCATCCATGTATGTTTTCTGTCTTCTTCTTCTATGCCAATTCCAATTACAGCATGTATTATAGCTTGACATGTGTGTATACTCCCACTCTTCTCACCGTCCTCAGCATCTTTTATCCACTGTTCACGGTTGATTTCAACCATGTTAGCTCGTAATGAATTTAGGGCTCTTTCTATGATCTTCTCCACCACCATGTGAGAATTTCCACTGGCTTCCTCTAACTTCGCTGCTGTAATCCAAACTTGCCTGTCTGTTGGGGTGCTTTCACGAGCTTTATTCAGTACTTTTCTTGCATTATCATAACTTTCTAACCGAGCCAGTGCTAGCCAAAGCTCAACACTTGTCGGGCAACATTCCACTGCCCTACTCAACATAATCCTTGCATCCTCCTCATCCTCAAGTTCTACTGCTTGTTTCCACAATCTAACAGAGTTAGGAATGTTTTCCAATGCTTTCCTGAAGACTCTCTTTTTCATTTTGAGTTCTGTTTCAAGATCTGCTGCTTTGCTCCATATCCTCACAGACTGTGGTAGTTGTCTCACTGCCTGAGCTACAACAGCTTTTGCCTGCTCTCCTGGCATTAGTCGTGCTGCTTCCAACCAAACATCTTCATTTTTAGGACACTCCTCACAGCCCTTCATGATGAGATTTCTTGCTGCTTGTACTTTCCCTGTCACCTCTTCTAAACGTGCTGATGCAATCCAGCCTGGAGGATGTTTCGGATTTGTTTCTCTCACGGACTTCAGAAGTAAACGAGCTTTCTTTACATCATTAACATCTCCTCCATGTGATGGTAACATACTTTGCAAGTCTGTTAGGTATCCTTTTGGATCAACAACAGTCTGACCACTAACTGAATCAGAAACCTGAGTTAGCTTTATATCCATGAGCGTGTTTCTGGCTTGTCCAATCTTTTTCATGTCAATATCTGCACTTGGAGTAGCAGAACCCACAGGTGTGATGGCCCCAAATGCAGTGCTCAAACCACCATACTTCTGGTCTTGCTCAGATATGGTTGTGTTCATGCTGTTCTGTGAGGCAGCCCTTGCAAGGACATTGTCAGGTACAGGAGTAAATTTCTCAGCTCTTGCTACTCTTTGTTTCCTGTTCCTAGCATCTCCAACCTCAAGCAAGTTGTTCCACTCATCTACAGTTACACTGGCCAAATCTCTCTTAAGATCTGAAAACTGTTGTTGAATTTTTGGTCTCTCCTGTCGAAATCTTTCAATATCCATCTTAAGTTTTTCTTCTCTTCTCTCTTTTCTCTTCTCATCCATTCTCTTGTCTACAGCTTCATAAATTGCATCAGCTTCTTCATCATCCTTATCATATGGATCTTTGCTACACAAGCTGCCACCATAACCTGAGAACTCATCATAATTGGCATCATTAAGATCTTCATCATCTTCCTCTTGTTTGTTCTTTTTATTGGGTGGAGCATGTCTGTCTTCAGGAATATCATCTGCGTCTCTAGCTGGGCCAATATCTGAACGAGTTGTAAAAGACCTGGAACATATCCTAGAGGGGCTGGAAGACCAATAAATGTCTTTTTACGCTTGTTTACAAATGACTGTGCTGACATCTTGCTATCGTCACGAAAATGGAGAAAAACTGGGAAATTTTTTTTTGGTATTTGAAACTTTTATTTAAATACAGAGTCATGATGGACTAAAATTGCTTTCCAGCGCCTGGCTATGAAGCTGAGATGCTGCAATATCCTCTAATGACTTCTGGATTGTCTTCAACAACTGCTCCCCTTTTGCCACAATTTCTTCCAATTTCTCTGCTTCCTCTTGGTTCTCAAGCTCCAACTTTTGGAGACTGGCAACCTGTATTTCTGTGGAGGATTCTTCGCTTGGAAGGTTGTCTATCAGAACATCAATATCCTTTGCAGTTCTGGTGATGAGTTTGGCAAAAAGTGCTGCATAGTCCTCTTGAGGAGGAGGTGATGGTGGTTTACCTCCAGGCTTCTCAAATCCAGGGAAGGGGCTAGGAGGTGCACACTGTTGCAAGATGCCAATACTGTTGTAGAAGTGCTCTGCTTGCTGAGTCACAGCGTCTTGTAACCGCGTTAAACGATCCGCCATTTTAGCTGGGAAATTTTTTTTTTCTCTTTTCTTTTTCTTTTTTTCTTTTTTTTTTTCAGACTCAGTGATTGATCTGTCAAGACCTTGCACTGTGCAACTTGGAAAACTCTTCCGAGTGACCGTTGTTGCTGTCATCATGTGGTACTTTGTTTTGAACTGTGTGGTTTCTTAACCCGTTGTGTTTTCCTTTCTTTGATTCCCCTTGGATGTGTTTTTTTTTTTGATTTTTTTAAAAAAAATATATAACAATTGCCTAATTTGTGAGATTTTCTGTGTACTCTTTCTCTCCCTTTCGCTCTCTCTCTCTCTCTCTCCTATCATTGTCTTCCTCTCTTGGTGATGTACATGATTCTTGTTTGGCAAAAGCCTTCTCTTTCATTCATGTGATGTACATTGATTTTTAATTTAAATTTTATCCTCTCTTGCTCTCTCTTTCTCTCTCTCTCTTTCAGTCCATTATTTTGCCTGATCTTTGTTGAAACATTCCCAAGAACGTGGCAGGACTAAACGTGCAGAAGTCAAAATGAGCTCTGTTTCTACACGTCCACACAAAGTACCTAAACTCTGCGAGCAGGGCTATTAACTTGGTGTGTATGTCCGCCTGAGTTTTAGGGATTGTATTCAACATTATGGCTTTGTAGATGTCTGCTTGTTGTGCCGTGTGTGTTTCTATTGTGTTCTGTATTGTTTTTACTGTGGTTGCTACTGTTTTGCATTCGTAGAAAATGTGTTCTTCTGTTTCTAGTGCGTTCTTCCTGCATAGGTGACATCGTCTCATGCTTCCTTGTGTTTTTCTGTGTGTCGTGGGCGTCATATTGTATATGAGTCTGAAAGTGATTTCTCTGGCCTTTGGTGTGATATTTTTGAGATGGAGGTTTTGGAATGTGTCAGTATAGTCTAGTGTGGGATACCTGCGTCCCCTCTTGATCCTAAGGTGTAATGGTGGTGCTTGATTTCTGACCAAACGTTTGTATATATGGCTTGTTTTGCATTGGGTGAGCTTTCCGTGTCCTTGAATTGCTTGTATGCAGTTTTTGTAGAAGGGTGGTAGTGTGCCGAAGTGGTGTGCCTGCGAGTTGTTTGGTAGGACTAAATTTGATAGTCTCAGTCCTATGTAGTAGTGAGCTAGGGGGTGTTGGTTTGGGTGTTTGATGATGCGGCCTACGTGGCTGATTCTGAGTGCTTGTATCTTTGTCTGTATGTCTTGCAAGGCAATCCCTCCATGTATTTTGTCTTGCATGAGGGTTTTACGTTGTATTTTGTGAACGGTGTTTATAAAGATAAAGTTTCTGATTTGCTTGTTTATTTCTTTGATTGTCTGTTGCGGAGGGTCTAGTACTGTGGCGGTGTATATTATTTTTGGTATTATGTATGTGTTTACTATGACGCTTCTTCCAAAAATTGTTGCTGTTTTGTGTTTGTATCGTTGTAACATGTTTGTAATTTTTGTTATGAGGTTGTCCCATGTGGGTTTGTGTATTGTGTCGGGGTGTGATGGGAAGGTAATGCCGTACAGACGGATGTTGTCTGTGCGTTTGAGACGAAGGGGGAAGTCCCTTTTATCTCGCCATCTGCCTATTCTCATGATGACTGATTTTTGTATGTTGAGCTTTGCTCCGCTGCCCTCACCGAACTCTGTGAAGGTGTCTAAAATGTGGGTTATTGATCTGTCTGTTGTTGGGAGGAAGATCGTGTCGTCCGCATACGCGAGCAACTTTCTCTCTCCTCTGCCAGGTACGAAAGTTCCCTGGATTGTTGTGTCTTGTCTGATTTTCTCTAGAAGTGGTTCTAGAGTGAGTATGTACAGTAAGGGAGAGAGGGGGCAGCCCTGTCTCACTGATCTGGTTAGCCTGAAAGTCTCTGTAAGCGTGTGGTTTACTAAGACTTTGCTCTCAGGTTTTGAGTAGAGAATGTGAATCCATTCTCTGAAGTAGTCCCCTATGTTGCAATGGAGTAGTATCTTGTGTAGGTATCTGTGTGACACTCTATCGAATGCTTTCTCCTGATCTAATGAGAGAACTGACGACTGGCAGTTCTTCTGGTGTGTGTAGTATATGACGTCTCGTATGAAGTGTGTGTGCTGGTGTATGTTTCTGTTCTCTATGCTACATTGTTGGTCTTCGTGTATGAGTTTGTGCATAAGTGGTTTGAGCTTGTTTGTAAGCGCTTTGGTGAGGATCTTGTAATCTACGTTTAGCAGAGATATGGGTCTGTAGTTTTTGAGTTGTGTTTTGTCTGCGCTATCTTTGGGTATGAGGGTGATATATGATAGGTTTAGACTGGGTGGGAGTTGTTTGTTTTGGAAGGCCTCTGTGAATACTTCTAAGAGAAGCGGACCTAAAAGTGGAAAGAAATGTTTGTAGAATTCTGCTGTGAGGCCGTCTGGCCCTGGTGACTTGTTTTCTTGCATTGTCTGTAGTGCCTGCGTCAGGTTGTCTAGTGTTAGTGGTGTGTCTAAAGCTTGCTTGTCCGAGTCCGTGAGTTGTTTAGTGTACTGCATGTACTTGTCCTGTATGTGTGCTTGTGTTTCTTCCTCTGTGTACAGTTTTTTGTAGTATTCTCTAATGGCCTGTACTACGTTTGTATTATCTGTTTGTCTGTTCCCTGTGGCGTCTATTACTTCTCTTATCTGTCTGCTTCGTTGTATGTTTTGCTCTATGCTCAAGTATTGCTTGGTAGGTATTTCTTGTGTGATGGTATTGAGTCTTGTTCTTAGAAGTGCGCCTTGAAATCTGTGTTGTCTGTGTTTGTCCAGTTCTTCTTCTAGCGTGAGTAAATGTGATGAGTTTTTGTCCATCTGTTTTGTTAGTTTGATTGCTTCCTCTAGTATTTTTTCCTGTCTCAGCTTTTCTCTGTGTATTTGTGTTGAGAGCGTTTGTGCTTTGTCCCTTATTGCGTGTTTTAACGCTTCCCAGTGCTGTTGGATGTTGCGTGTGGGTGTGTTGTTTGTGAAGGTGTGTATCAGCTGTGTCGTGTTTTCAACGAAATGTTTGTTTTGGAGGAGTGTGTTGTTAAATTTCCAGTGTGGTGATCGTTTTAAGGGTGTGATTGTAGGTATTGTGTTAACTGTTGCTACGACTGCTTTGTGGTCTGTGAAGGCTAATGTACTAGGGATATGTCTGACTTGTGCTATGTGGCATGTGCCTGGTGTGTAGATTCTGTCCAACCTATATCCTCTGCTGTATGCGTCCCTTCTGTGAGTGATCTCTCTGCCTTGAGGGTGTGTGTGTGTCTGTATGTATCTACTAAATCATGTGCGTCTATTATGTCCTGCAAAGAATTTAGCTTGCACCTCTCATATGTGTTAGTTCTAGTTGCATCCCTTAATATGTCTAAATCTGATGTTACACCGTTGAAATCTCCTCCTAATATAATGTTGTGTCCTCTGTATCTGTGGCTGAGTAGGGATTCTAACTCTTCGTAGAAGTTGGGCTGGTGACTGCGGTTGGGTGGTGCATGTATGTTAACTATAGTGTATGTGTGTGAGTTGTCCCTAACCTCGCATATCGCTATTCTCCCCCTGCTATCTCTATTTGTCCTAAGTACCTCCCACCTGTCTGATGTCTGTCCTAAGTACCTCCCACATGTCTGATGTCTGTCCTAAGTGCCTCCCACCTGTCTGATGTCTGTATTATTGCTACTCCTGATCCTGCTGTCTGAGTGGCTAAGCTAAAACATGAATGTCTGAAGCCTATCTGTGTTGTGATTTGTGCTGCCTGCATGTCTGTATGTATGTTTGTTTCCTGGATCATGATGAAGTCTGGTTTGTATGAATGTGTTAAAGAAACTATGTGCTGTAGTTTTGTGCGTAAACCTCTAATGTTAATGGTCAAAACTCTAATTTCTGTATCCATTTCGAAAGCTAAATTAAGACTAGTTTGTCTAAACATTTGGTGTGTGTTGTGAGTTAAAGCATACTAACATACCTAGATGGGTTGTCTGTGGTATCCTGTTAGTTGTCGCTGTCTTTGTCTCGGTTGGTTCGTTGTTCCGCTGTCTTGTACTCCTTCTGGGTTATTCTCACCCAGGACAGGTCCCTGTGTGCGCCTGTGGTGGTGGTGTCTGTGTCGCTCTCCTGGTCAGAGCTCTCGTCTATATTCAGTGACCGGGGTTCCGGCGTAGGTGGTGGTTCTTGTTCAGTGTTGAGTCGCGGTGGCGTCGCCGGTGCTGGCTGTGCTGGTGCGGGCGGTTTTGGGCTCGTATTACTGTTTTTCCGGGTTCTTTTCCCGTATAGGGTGAACCCGTCTGCGGTGAGCCATCTTTCCTCTTTATCTTTTGGCTGGGCTTTCTCCAGCCCTCGTCTGTCTTGTGTGGTGTTTTTCCTTGTGGTATTTGCCGCCGGAGCTCCCGGCGTGTTCTTTTTCTTCTCCGGGCACTGGCTTGCCCAGTGGTCGTCCTTGCCGCACCTCGGGCAAGGGGTTTTTCTCCCCGGGAGGGAGACCCACAGTTTGTGGGGTTTCAGGCTCTCCATCAAGGGCCTGAGGGTCACATAATGAGGAATTGGCTTCCTCGGTCTGCATATGAAATTCCATTTGTCCAGAGCCACATCCGCTCTAGACACCTCTGGCTCGGGGTCTCCCGTTGCCTGCTCCACGATTCTCCGGACTCCTTCTATTTTCATCGTCGGGGGAACCCAGTGTAGGGTACCTTTTTGGCGCTCTTTGTCTAGGTGCTCCACAGTTATCGTGGTCCTGGGTTGGCTAGACTCGAAAGTTTTCCCATGTAGCTGCTCATAGTGTTTCATATGAGCAGCCGTTGTCAGTCTGGCGTACCAGCGAGTTTGATCTTGGAAGTGGTACAGGCCAGTTATTCCACTGGCCCCCACTCCCAAAGGACCCGCGATTACACTCATTAGAAAGGTGTAGGACACCTTGGATGCCTCTGGGCCTGTGAGCGTTAACAACAGGGTTCCCTGTTGGTGATACACTTCGACGTCTAGGTCTTCTATTCTCAGATCCATTACATCCTCTGTATGCGCTTCTGCCTTCTCAGCGGATTTTTCAGCTGTCTGGTTAGTGCGGGCCATTTTAGCAGTAGCTGATGACTTGTAGTACGTTGTTAGCAAAATTATTAGCCAAAGTATTAGCAAAAGTAAGTACTCAGGTACAGGAGTAAATTTCTCAGCTCTTGCTACTCTTTGTTTCCTGTTCCTAGCATCTCCAACCTCAAGCAAGTTGTTCCACTCATCTACAGTTACACTGGCCAAATCTCTCTTAAGATCTGAAAACTGTTGTTGAATTTTTGGTCTCTCCTGTCGAAATCTTTCAATATCCATCTTAAGTTTTTCTTCTCTTCTCTCTTTTCTCTTCTCATCCATTCTCATCATAATTGGCATCATTAAGATCTTCATCATCTTCCTCTTGTTTGTTCTTTTTATTGGGTGGAGCATGTCTGTCTTCAGGAATATCATCTGCGTCTCTAGCTGGGCCAATATCTGAACGAGTTGTAAAACCAGTAGCACCTCTGCCAAGACCTGGAACATATCCTAGAGGGGCTGGAAGACCAATAAATGTCTTTTTACGCTTGTTTACAAATGACTGTGCTGACATCTTGCTATCGTCACGAAAATGGAGAAAAACTGGGAAATTTTTTTTTTGGTATTTGAAACTTTTATTTAAATACAGAGTCATGATGGACTAAAATTGCTTTCCAGCGCCTGGCTATGAAGCTGAGATGCTGCAATATCCTCTAATGACTTCTGGATTGTCTTCAACAACTGCTCCCCTTTTGCCACAATTTCTTCCAATTTCTCTGCTTCCTCTTGGTTCTCAAGCTCCAACTTTTGGAGACTGGCAACCTGTAATTCTGTGGAGGATTCTTCGCTTGGAAGGTTGTCTATCAGAACATCAATATCCTTTGCAGTTCTGGTGATGAGTTTGGCAAAAAGTGCTGCATAGTCCTCTTGAGGAGGAGGTGATGGTGGTTTACCTCCAGGCTTCTCAAATCCAGGGAAGGGGCTAGGAGGTGCACACTGTTGCAAGATGCCAATACTGTTGTAGAAGTGCTCTGCTTGCTGAGTCACAGCGTCTTGTAACCGCGTTAAACGATCCGCCATTTTAGCTGGGAAATATGTCCCGGATGACTTTTTTTCCACAAATGATAACCAGTGTTACATCGCGCTATTTAAACTACAGACCGCGCGGACGTCTCAGAAAGCTACGCGTCACAGCCACTAACGCGGTCTGCTTTTCCTAGATACAATGGCCGATCTGTGCCATGTGGCATATTTATATTAATCGTTTCTCTGTACTTACAGTTAAAAACAGTGGCGCATGTCACTTTATCAATTAAAGGATAGATGAAATAACAATTTCATGATGTATTCCCTATTATATCAGCGTAGAAAATAAATTAATCGTGTATTTTCATGCTTACCTGCTGTGGACAACGAAGCTATGACATGTTTGAAAACATCTATTTCATAAATAAATTACTTTTAACTAGACTCTATTTCATGTTAAAATATGTAAAACTAAGCTACCTTTCGGCTTCGTACAATTTCTCCGGCTTTTATTTATGTTTTTAGCTTAAAATGTAGTTTTTTTTCAGAGGCTCCATTGAACATTTCTACCAACTCTCCGAACTCAATTTGCCTCTTCGAAATCAAATATCTTGATAAAGAGCCTAGTTTAGCCTATTTTATATGTAAAAACTAAATTAAATATAACATTCTAAATACATTTCAAGTGAATAAGCTTCATTTGATGCCGTATAAGGGTAAACATTGCGATTTGTTATGCTGTAAAGCATCAGTCAAATCTGTAGTCTTTCAATGTTGACAAAGAATGTGCCAGTATTTGCGGCTTTTAACATTCGTTAAATGCTTTACAGTTAGATTAATTTGTGTGTTTTGTAAATATTATTTTAGCTTTCATTAAATTCATGAGTTGTAATCATGTATTAGACCCTACAATGAAGAAAAACATCAAATTTTATAAATGGGTTATCAGGACCGATCCCGACATGTTCTTCTCACACTTATCTCATTCGGTCTCTCCAAATTCAAATAAATTTCTTTTAATATATTTGATCAAGAGCTGAGAAAATGTTCAACGACAAGAAATAATAGATCACTATTATTACATTTATTCAAGCGCCTTTTCTTTGCTTGTAATTGTCGACAATTATGCGCTTAGGTCGTATATCTTGTGCTAATGTTGGCTAGGCCTATTGTCTTGTCTATGTTATGTTATATCCAGTAAGGTTTTTTTTCAGTAAATGATAACATACATATTTATAGTTAAGACAAATATGTATTTTTATTAAATATTTTTCGTAAATTTTACGCCAAACGACTATCTTCCAACATAAAACGAATCATAAAAGAGATGGTGGACTTATTTAATTAAAAATAACAATTGGACAGACGGAATGGAAGCGACTAACACGTATAGGTTGTTGCTAATTTTAGGACGCTATTTGAGGTCGGTTTATGGAGACAAAGGAAGAAGCAACGACCAATACAACATTTGGAGGCGTGGTCTAATGGACGGTTAGCTTACGAATATAAATCAGGGAAGCGGGCTGAAGGGAGATTAAGAAGATTCAGAGATGGGGATTTAGAGATAGAGGCAGAGATAGCGGGAGAAGAAAGACAGTAGAACATCAGGAGGACCGAAAGGGGAACACAGGCAGTCTAGTAGAAGAACAGAAAAGAACGAGAAGTAGGTTAGACTGAAGCTGTGTATCAAGTGATTTTGCAGTAATTGTTACCTTGAAACTTCGAGCACCGAGCTTTTGTATTAATGTATGAATTATTGAATATTGTGAAGCTGAGAACACTGCTTAAATACTGCAATTAGAATATTAAAAAGTATGATATTGTGATATTTTGAGGTTATGTGCTACAAAGATGAAAACAACGAAATGTATTCCAAGTGATGTTATCAATTATATGTTTGGATATTACGTGTCAAAATAAACTTTATTCAGTGAACTTATCATCAGGCTTGCTCGATTGTAATGTTGTGAAACCTCAGTGTGAGATGTGTTGAATAAAGTACTAGGATAGTAGCGAACACTAAGGTATACAGACATCAAGAAATATAGGATTCGCACTATACAACAAAGAAAGAACACAACATTGTTAAATCTCTCTCTCTCTCTCTCTCTCTCTCCCTCTCTCTCTCTGAACCTTAAGTGCCCAGGGCACATGGAGCTTCCGCAAGGGTTTTCCACAAATGCCTGTCATTTGCCTTTTTTCCGCTCTTGCCCAGGTGAGCCCTCTATTGCTCAACATCCTTTCTGTTGTTCTTCTCCGTGTCTCTTTTGGTCTACCCTTACTTCTGCTCCACGATCCTCCGGGCTCCTTCTGCTTTCACAGTTGGGGGCACCCAGTGTAGCGTGCCTTTCTGGCGCTCTTTGTCCAGGTGCTCTACCGTTATCGTGGTCCTGGGCTGGCTGGATTCAAAAGTTTTCCCGTGGAGCTGTTCGAAGTGAATCATGTGTGCAGCCGTTGTTAGCTTGGCGTACCACCGAGTTTGGTCCTGGAAGTGGTATAGGCCAGTTATCCCACTCAGCTCAGCAAATCATTACAATATATGAGTGCATATGTGTCATTTGTCCAGTGAAGTGTTTATTTTAGCATTGTTACTGGTTTTACACGTTTTGTAATGTTTGTAGATGAATAACTTTTAATAAATGAAAGTATTGGACAGTTCTTGTTGATTTTTTTTTCTTTTTAAAGATTTATGTAAATGAGAATGTCAGATTTCTTTGCTGTTTACATCTGCGTAATTGGTTGGTGCATTGGTCCAATTTTTTAAACACTCGCATATTTCTTTCAAAAATGATGTATGGAAAGAAAATTAAACAGAAACATATATGAACTATATATAGAAAGAATAAAAGTCAGGTTGACATTATGACGCCCAGATGCTTGCAGTATTTAATCGCTTCCAACATGAACAGCAAAACTGAACACACTTTATCTTAGGTTTGAAAACATAAAGCAGTAGGATTTTCAGTGTATTTTTTAGACGTTAACTCTTTCTTTCTTTCCTTCCTTCTTTCCTTCCTTCTTTCTTTCTTTCTTTCTTTCTTTCTTTCCTTATTTCTTTCTTTCTTTCCATCGCAGGCCTCCTGCGACCCTAACTTGTGTCGTGACATAAAATTGGAAATAACTGCACTAGAGGAGAAAAAAAATGATGACACCTATACAGCAATTAAGGACAAAAGGCTGAGGGCGTTGCTTAATGAAAGAAACCAATATGAACTTGGTAAAAATATATAATGAGTTATGATTATAGTCATATGACCTATATACTGACTGTACTCTGAAAGTCCCAAACGTCGTGCCATGGACACTTGTAAGAAGGGGGAAGAGAGGTCAACCAAAGACAGTCTGGTGAGGAATCATAGAAACCGAGGTGGACAACGTGTAACACAGCTGGGACACCACATATAGGCTAGCTGTGGACTGTAAGAAGTGGAGAGAATTTGTTGGCACCCACCACCCGTTTGCTGAGTCAGCTACTTTCCAAGTACGTGGGTGGATTGAAACTTTAACCACTATTTCAGAAGATGGTAATCTAGCTGAGCTTTTTCTCAGAGAAAATTAATCAACGCTTTAGGACATTGCTGTCTATAAGCATTTTAAAATATTTACACATGCAGAGAAGTCTTAACGAAGATGTACAAATCGTAATTCTATTTCACATTTTGGCTTTGGATTTGTTCAAATTAAAGCTACATTCTCAACTGGTACCTGGCAATGCCGTCTCCGCTTCTGCTGAGAGTTGTTGAATTGACGTATGTGACCACAA
This sequence comes from Achatina immaculata, assembly GCA_009760885.1. Classification (NCBI taxonomy): domain Eukaryota; kingdom Metazoa; phylum Mollusca; class Gastropoda; order Stylommatophora; family Achatinidae; genus Lissachatina; species Lissachatina immaculata. The sequence continues at coordinate 30,508,091 of CM019699.1, forward strand.
TGTTTCACGCTCGATATTCTTTAGAGGATTAAAATATTTGGCAGCAGGACATATGATCTGTATTACATTATTTCGTAATACAAGACGGGGAGGTTTGTGGTCAAAGAGACACATTTTTAAAATCAGAGTGTCACACAAATACCTACACAAGACACTACTCCACTGTAACATAGGGGACTACTTCAGAGACTGGATTCACATTCTCTATTCCAAACCTGAGAGCAAAGTCTTAGTAAACCACACACTTACAGAAACTTTCAGGTAACTAGATCAGTGAGACAGGGCTTCCCTCTCTCTCCTTTACTGTACATACTCACTCTAGAACCACTTCTAGAGAAAATCAGACAAGACACAACAATCCAGGGAACTTTCGTACCTGGCAGGGGAGAGAGGAAGTTGCTCGCGTATGCGGACGACACGATCTTCCTCCCAACAACAGACAGATCAATAACTCACATTTTAGACACCTTCACAGAGTTCGGTGAAGGTAGCGGAGCGAAACTCAACATACAAAAATCTGTCATCATGAGAATAGGCAAATGGCGAGATAAAAGGGACTTCCCTTTTCGTCTCACACGCACAGACAACATCCACCTGTACGGCATTACTTTCCCATCGCACCCGAATACAATACACAAACCCACATGGGACAACCTCACCACAAACTTTACAAACATGTTACAAAGATACAAATATAAAACAGCAACAATTTTTGGAAGAAGCATCATAATAAACACATACATAATACCAAAAATAATATACACCGCCACAGTACTAGACCCCCCGCGGCAGACAATCAAAGAAATAAACAAACAAGTCAGAAACTTTATCTTTACAAACACCGTTCACAAAATACAACGTAAAACCCTCATGTAGGACAAAACACATGGAGGGATTGCCTTGCAAGACATACAGACAAAAATACAAGCCCTCAGAATCAGCCACGTAGGTCACATCATCATACACCCAAACCAGCACCCGCTAGCTCACTACTACATAGGACTGAGACTGTCAAACCTGGTCCTACCAAATAACTCGCAGGCACACCACTTTGGCACACTACCACCCTTCTACAAGAACTGCATACAAACAATTCAAGGACACGAAACACTCACCCACTGCGAAACAAACCATATATACAAACATTTGGTCAGAAATCAAGCACCACCATTACTCAAGAGAGGACGCAGATACCCCATACTAGATTACACCGACACGTTCCAAAACCTCCATCTCAAAATATCACACCAAAAGCGAGAGAAATCACTTTCAGACTCATATACAATATGACGCCCACGACACACAGAAAAACACAAAGAAGCATGAGACGATGTCACATATGCAGGAGGAACGCACTAGAAACAGAAGAACACATTTTCTACGAATGCAAAACAGTAGCAACCACATAAGAACAATACAGTACACAAAGAAACACACACGGCACAACAAGTAGACATCTACAGAGCCATAATGTTGAATACAATCCCTAAAACTGAGGCGGACACGCACACCAAGTTACTGCCCCTGCTCGCAGAGTTAGGTACTTTGTGTGGACGTGTAGAAACAGGGCTCGTTTTCATTTCTGCACGTTTAGTCCTGCCGCGTTCTTAGGACTATTTCAGCAAAGATCAGGCAAAATAATGGACTGAAAGAGAGAGAGAAAGAGAGAAGCAAGAGAGAATAAAATTTAAATTAAAAATCCATGTACATCCAATGAGTGGAAGAGAAGGCCTTTGCCAATCACAGACCATATACATCACCAGAGAGGAAGATAACGATGGGAGAAAGAGAGAAAGGGAGAGAGAGTACAAAAAGAATCTCAAAAATGAGAAAATTGTGTATATATATTATATATATATTATTTTATAAAAAAATTTTTTTTAAAAGGAAAAACAAAAAAGAAAACAAAGAGCGAAAGCACAAAGGGTTAAAAACCACACAGATAAAAAACAAAGTACCACATGATGACAGCAACAACGATCACTCGCAAAAGTTTTCCAAGTTGCACAGTGCAAGGTCTTGACAGATCAATCACTGAGTCTGAAAAAAAAAAGCTCAACGTACAAATAATGGGAGAGAGAGAGAGAGAGAGAGAGAGAAAGGGAGAGAGAGAGAGAGAGAGAGAGAGTACACAAAGAATCCCACAAATTAGAAAAATTTTTATATATAGTTTTAAAAAAAAATTTTAAAATAATTTTTAAAAATAAATAAATAAAATTTTTTTAAAAACCAAAAAAAAAAAAAAAACGGAAAATCAAAAGGAAAACAAAGAAGGAAAAAGCACAAAGGGTTAAAAACCACACAGATAAAAAACAAAGTACCACATGATGACAGCAACAACGATCACTCGCAAGAGTTTTCCAAGTTGCACAGTGCAAGGTCTTGACAGATCAATCACTGAGTCTGAAAAAATAAAAAAAATAAAAAAAAGGTGTTCCTTCCAGGGTGAGGCCCTTCCATTGCACACCGGGTGGGTTGACCCCTGCTATCCCCTGACACAAAATAACTGACATGATTGGGTAGAAGCAACCAATGTTCCTTCCGTTTAAACTCAGATCAGTTGGAATCCTGTTTATTTCTGTTGTTACCGTTCATTATTGTCTTAATTTATTTAGCCTGTTTATGGGATTATTAAATATATTCGTTGCATCATCAGAATACGACCTTCTAAGCAACTGGGCATAAAGGGACAAGCAAGGTCATTGAAAAGCCTCATGCTGGCTACGGAGTATGCGGTAAAAAGCATTGAGAACATAAATAATTTCGTTTGTCACAACCAATACCGGTCTTCCGTGGCTGGATTGGATGGCTAAAAACGCACTTCAAAAAGTGCAGTGCCAACTGGAATCTCGGGACGAAAGCAACAACTCACAAGACCTTTGGGACTCATGACCCAGAGGGGCCCACCACCCTTAGAGTGTCAAGAGTTTAAGAGAGCCGTCTTGGGGGGGGGGGGGGTACTTCCTCTGTGGTGTTGTTCAGCTCTCTACAGTAGAGAGTTTCCTGCGTGTCAAAGCAGTGAACCACAATCAGGTGACATTTCGAAGATATACCGATGAAAGAAGGCCCACAACAAGCAAATACTCATACTGCTGAATATGACACACATTTCAAAAACGAACTGATCCTTGAACACTATTATAATAAACACCAATGACATAGCCCCTATTCATTCATTCATTCGCACGTCCCTTGGAACTTGGCCTCTCTAATAGCACTCCTGTAGGCCTCTCGGTTGTGAGCAAAATGGCCTGCTGCTGATGCATCCATTTGCAGATCGTCAACGATGTCTTGCAGCCATCGTCGCCTTGGTCTTCCTCTCTTTCTTTTTTCCATTATGTACCCTTCCAAGACGATCATTATAATGACGTTTAATGTGTCCAAAATATTTAAGTTTTCTCTCTCTAATCCTCTTTGCTAGCCAGCCTTCTTCAGTATTAAATTCCTATAGGATACAGCCCATATAGGAAACAGAAATAATGGTCAAAGGAGGAAAATGGCTGATACCTCTGGTTTCTCTTCACAACGTATGAGTCTTTTGATTTTTACTAAAGATTTTTTTTTCCGCGGAGAGTCCGCGGTTTTTGCGCAAACGATGGCTGTTGCCGAAATCAACTTTGATTGTGAAGAAGTACATTCACGCCCGGGGAACTACATAAACCAGGTAGGTTTGTTCTCAGTGTGTAACATAGTCCCTTGTATGTTATTACCGTTGTATTATTACAGCCTTGCATATTAGGAAATTATTATTATTATTAATTTTGTTATTATTATTACTATTAACATGGTAATATGCATCTTAGTTTATTATCATTGATACATAGAAAATAGGTAAGAAATTATGGAAATTTTGAGAACCGGTGGGAGAGGAACACTCCCACGGTATTAGTAGCAATTTTATGACAAAGACAAGACGAACGCCGATAATATAGGACGGATTAAGGAAACCACACCCAGAATACGAACTAGGAGGATTTGCTGAGATAACAATAGCACTATGAAAATAGACAGGCGTGACTAAATAAAACAGTCTGTATGGCACTAAACCAAGCAGACTGTATTTCTTAATTCACTTGCTGCTGCAAAATGGCATGTGCCCATATGATGGGCCCCACTGAGGTGGCTGGAAACAGCTATCAAATTATAGTGACCTTGATGGTGGTGATTGAGTTTTGCGTGGTAGTCTCCTTGTCTGTTTACTATACGTCTGTGGACAAATTTTTACCCAGGTTCGCACTTCCTCTCAGTAGCAAAAATAACAGCATACATCATCATCATCATCATCATGTGCCGTGCCGACTGGCGTTGACTATTATGCTTCTCCAGAGTACGCGATCCTTCATGCAGGCCATTAGATCAGTTGGTGATCTTCTCTCACACCATCTCGCCAGACAGTTCAGTATCATTTATCTTGGTCTTCTTCCTTCTATTTTTCCTATTGTTATATTTTCAATGCCCCCTCTTCTCATTCCATCTTCTGTGAGAGTACATTGTCTCTCTATTATTTATTATTTTTTGGACAAGATTTTTTTCTATCTCCAACTCTTCTCAAACATTCTACACTAGTTATTTTTGCTGTCCAGGGAATTCGCAACATTCTTCTAATAAACCACATTTCTGCTGCTTCCAATGATTTTTGTGCAGACCTGCCTATTGTCCATGATTCACTTCCATATAACAAAATAGTTTCAGTATAACATTTTATGACTCGTTTTCTAACATTCATTGATAAGAATGTGTTGGATAATATGTTTCTCATTCTCTGAAATGCAGTCTTTGCTTGGCCTATTCTGTTCTTAATTTCTGGTTTTGCATTTCCCATCTGAAGTTATTACTGCTCCAAGGTATTTAAATTTCTGCACCTGCTTTAGAATAATTCCATTTAATTTTGTACTGCAATTTGGTGGATTCTGTTTCTTAGATATAACCATAGTCTCTGTCTTTTTGATGTTCAAAGTAAGGCCTTTCTGTTCACTTTCTTTCACGACTTTATCCAAGAGATTTTGCAGGTCTTGTTGGTGGAGGGTTCGAATCCCCATAAGAGCAAGATTTTTTTTTTCCCGACCAATGCGGCCACGAGGTCGACCCAGTCTCGTAAAATGGGTACCAGAGAAAATCTGGGAAGAAAAGGCAAAGAGGAAAGGAACTGGCCACCCTACCTCATACGGTGATTGCCTAGCATAATGAGATCTCTAATGCTTCATCCCCTATGACATTTGCTTTGGGACTATCTTTACCTTTACTTTTTTACCATTGTTAGGCATATCCTTTAGTGTGCTGGGACTTATAAAGGACAGGAATACTCACGCACGTGAAGAATATGGGAAAGGGAATATGGACTGTTCGGATAGAGGAGGCGCCCTATAAAGACATGGCGGGTGTGAGTGGGGGAATGAACAATAGCCTGCTTATCTGGCAACGTGTGGTTGTTTCGCTCAGATATCACTTTACAAGAGTAATCGTTCCTGACACGTGTTCACTAAGGGGAAGGTACTCTCAACGATTCTAGTTTGATATTTGTTTACACGACAAGGAAGAGATGGTTTCATCATTTCATTAGAATCTCTATGAAAGCTGTATATATTGCAGCATGGGTGTAAGGACTTTATCCACTATGCTGTACTGTTACTGTTATTATTCGTAAAAGTGGTTATTTATTAAATATGGATATTTTCTGCATGCTTAAATTTTCCGCGGTAGAGGGGCCGCATGGAATTTTACAAGAAAATTTTGAGGTCCTTGAAATGTGAATATGCGGAGATTGAGGCATGCTTCTTGGGCAGAAAAGAAGACAACGTCAGGAGATGGACAAGATTTAGCTTGTTTAGGAGACAGCAAAACTCTATATAACATACAGAAGAAGCTAACCTCCAGAGAAAGACCAGTCTTTAGCAAAACAGGCAACCCATTAACATCAAGTAAAGACTAAAGGCAGAGATGGACCGAACACTTCCAAGAAATACAAGGTGTTTTTAAAGTCTCACTACACTTTCTGTGAAAAAAAAAACTGAATAATGAAGTAAATGACGCCACCACAAAATGTGCTAAAAAAAGTGATCTAATTAGTTACAATAGTGACTGCAATGATACAACACTGTTTTGGGTTAGCTGGAATGTACCACTGAAATATTCATTATAACATGTGTTGGAAATGTCCACCACGGGCTTCAAGACATGACTGTACATGTCTCTTCATATTGTCAAATACCTTGTGCAATGTGTCTGTTGTTATTTCTTGAATGGTAATTCTTATTGCTTCTTTCAGGTCCTCAATTGTTTGTACATTATTTTTGTAAACATTTCCTTTTAAGAAACCCCATAGATAATTATTTTTGTAAACATTTCCTTTCAAGAAACTCCATAGATAATAATCTAATGGATTTAGATCTGGAGAACGAGCAGGCGAAATTCCACGAGATATGTGATTTGCGAAAATTTCTTCCAAAAAACTGTGTTGCTCTAGCTGTGTGTGCAGTTGCACCATCTTGCTGGAACCACACTTCTTTAATTTCACGTTCATTCAGCTGTTCTAAAAAAGGTCCAAGAACGCCAGTATGGTACCGATTGGCATTTATAGTGTTGTTGAAGAAAATTGGTCCAATTAAATGTTTTCTACTGACGGCACACCATACCCCAATTTTCACATCTTGTAGCGGCGCTTCATGAAATGCATTGGGATTAACACTGCTCCAGATATGATCATTTTGGCTATTAACGTATCCAGATAGTTGAAACCATGCCTCATCAGAGAAGAATGTTAAATCGAGAATTGACTCGTCATCTTCAGCTAAAAATGCTTGAAACAACATGGAGTAGTTGACTCTGGATTGATTGTCACACTCAGACACAACAGAAATCTTGTATGAATAAAAATTTAACCGATGTTTAAGATTTTTGTGCACTGTGCTCAGTAATACATTCACTTCTTGCGACATTTTCCTTAAGGGCTTGCATGGACTTTTCAGGATTCTGTCTGGATATCTAGACATTTTTCTTCAGACGCAGCAGGCCTACCAGATTGCGGAGCATCTTCCACAGTTCCTGTATCACAAAACTTATTCAACAAACTTCTAACCATAGTGTGATGAGGAGGTTGTTTATCAGAAAATTTTGCTATAAATCTTTGAACAACCGTCCATGTGTATCGACTGCCATTTCAAAACAATTTTTCAACCAAAAAAATTCTTCTGTTGATAACACCATTCTGTTTTGAGTGCAAAAAATTACTCCAGCAGATGGCAACCACTCACTGCATTTTTCTTCACAATTGACTGTGCAGCACATTTTTTTAATGACGTCATTTTCTTCATTTTTACATAGAAAGTGCAGTGAGACTTTAAAAACACCCTGTACTTAATCGACCACACCTAAATGAACTAATAAATCTTGAAACCGATTTACCAGTCCCATACACTGCTGACAAGATTCTTCGGATGCCACGCATGGAGTGAAACTCCTCCCGGCCAATGAAGAAAATGCACAGAAGAAATTAGGGTTGCCGTGCGGCGCCAATGTGAAAAAGTGATGGAAAGGATAAAGTAAAGCTTAGTCAGTATGTCCAGTGGTCTCGCGGCGAGAGCTACTCATACCACGGCACCTTCTCTTCTAGAGGCCGGCCACGTCCAATATACACCCATACTGGTGAAATATGTCTAAACTGGCTTAAACCAGGGGTGAAACTTGATGGCTATGCATGTCACGGTACCTCCGCTCTAGAGGTCGGTCACGTCCTAAACACACCCATACTGGGATAATATGCTTAAACCGACTCAACCCAGGGGTGAAACTTACTAGTGGTGAGGATTTGTCCTCCTGGACAAAAGCTCCATCCTGGTCACAACTAGGAAGGGTAGCAGCCACGACAACAAAATGCTGAAGTCGGAGACACTGGACCAGTGCAGTCTAGGTAGGCAACCACCTATCACCCGGAGGGGATGTAGTTGTATCCCAAAACATGTCGAGGAGAAAGTCCAACTCTAGGCTGGATGGACAACCACCTCTCACCCAACGAAGATATACTGATATCCAAAGCACGTCAAGGTTTTCCGGTGAGAAAGTCCAACTCTAGATTAAACTGGTGCAACGAAAACCACGGTGTCATGCATTCCAGCTTCTGAGACCCACCAAGAATACAGGCTTAAGCCCTGCAATACTCTGAACCTATTGTGGCCTTCTCGTGGATCTTGTGTGGTTCTGTCAAATACAGGGGGATCACGGGACCTATCGAGGACAACAGGAGTAAATTCAGGAGGATCACGGGGCAGTCCTGGTGGTAGAAGCGAAAGAAGAAGAAGAAGACCAGTCCCACAACTAAATGTCAACTTAGATGAAGTTACATTCAATGAAATTGAAACAGCAGTGAATCTAATGGCTAACAACAAAGCTGCAGGTGAAGATGAAATAGCAGTCGAAATGTTAGAAGCTATTAACAGTGACAATATGAGCCAGCTACAAAGGATGTTTAATAAAATTTGGAAAGAAGAAAAAAGTCCCTTCTAAATGGAAAAAAAGGAATTATTGTTAAAATAACCAAAAAAGGCAACCTCAGTGACTGCAATAACTGAAGGGGTGTAACCTTACTATCAGTTGTGTCAAAGGTATTTTGTAAAGTGATTCTGAATAAAATTATGGATGTAGTGGTTACTGCAATGAGAGAACAGGCAGGATTTCGAAAAGGGAAAAGCTGTCTCGACCAGATCGTTACTCTAAGAATATTACTTGAAGAACATATTGAAAAACAGAAACCATTAATCCTGAATTTCATAGCCTTTAAAAAAGCATTTGATAGCATACACAGAGATTCATTATGGAGAATTTTAAGAATATATGGAATACTATCTAAAATTGTCAACATCATTAGAGATCTCTACAACAGATATGTTTGTGCAATCAAGACAGAAGAAGGAATGAGTGAATGGTTTCAGATTGAAACAGGTGTGAAACAAGGATGTATATTATCTCCATTGTTTTTTTGGAATTGCCATAGACTTTTATAATGAAAAGATGCTGTACAGGTAAAACCGGCATTGATTGGGTACAATTCAGTTCAAGTGCCATGCAGTGTGACGTAGGCGATCATTTCTCTCCACAATTCCCTGTCTTTAGACTAGATTATGAGATCTGCCGGTGACTTTTTCCTAGCCACACTGACAGCCCATCCAGTAACTTCTCTCTTTGTCTTCCTCTGTCTCTTCTTCTTCAGTTTTTCCAGTTGCCACAGTGTGTTCCAATTTCCCTCTTCTCAGGAAATGTCCTATAAATCTCACTTGTCTGCCTCTGATCTTTGCTATAATTTGCTTTTTAACTCCAGCCTCTCTTATGACTTCTTCGTTGGTTTTCTTGGCTGCCCATGGTACCTTCAGTATCCTTCTCATAAACCACGTCTCCATGGCCTCCATGTGATTGGGTACGTGGGACCCAAATAGATTTTGATTTTGCTGATGACATAACTCTTATCAGTGACAATGTGAAAAAGATGCAGGAAAAAACAGATTCCCTGTTTTCTTTGGCTAGCAAAATAGGTCTTGAAATTAACAAAGACAAAACAAAAATCATGAAACTTCTTATTAATCAAGAAGGAAAAATATACATAGAAGGAACAGTTGTTGATGAAGTAAACCAGTTTGCATACCTTGGCAGCTACATAGACCAGGATAGTGACACCAGGAAAGAAGTTAGAATTGCAAAAAACAGCATTGTCCTTAAAAAATCTTCAGAACATATGGAATTCAAAAGTTATAAGCACAAAAACCAAGTTAAGATTATTCAGTTCAAATGTGATATCCACCCTCATGTATGCATGCAAAAGCTAGAAATTAACTAAAGAAATAGACAAGAAATTATACTCTTTTGAAAACAAATGCCTAAGGAAAATACTTGGTATAAAGTGGAACGAATTCAAGAAGAGTGCAGAGATAAGACAGATGACCAAACAACAACCTGTCTCATGGGTGATCAGAAAAAGAAGATGGACATATGTAGGCCATGTGATGAGAAGAAACAATCAGAGAATACCAAAACAAGCTATCAATTGGAGCACAACAGGCCAAAGAAAAAGAGGTCGACCATGTGAAACTCCAAAGAGGACATTGTTAAGAGAAGCCAGTTTTGTGGGCATAATATCCCTTAATTTTGAAAGACTTGCTGAGAACAGGAAAACTTGGCAAACAACTATGCAAGCCCTATGTGATGTTTAACGGCACGGAAAGGATGTAAGATGTAAGTTACAGTGTAAGAGCAAAGGGACAACAGCAGTGGGTGGAGAACATAAAGAGGTGGACAGCATTTAGCCTTGTAGGATGCACTCATCTCTCATAGCAAGATTGGTGATTTGAAAATGAGTACCAGCGCATCAGTTTATCATCTTTGTTTTCACATGTAATGGCATGATTGTAAGATGCGAAAATAATAACATCTAGTCTGACAGAGAATTAAGAGGATCAGTGATTCATTCATTCATTTGCATGTCCCTTGCGGAACTTTGCCTCCCTAACAGCAGTCCTGTAGGCCTCTTGGTTGTGAGCAAGATGGCCTGTTGCTGATGCATCCATTTGCAGATCATCAACGATGTCTTGCAGCCATCTTCACCTTGGTCTTCCTCTCTTTCTTTTTCCCATTATGTACCCTTCCAAGACGGTCTTCTCTAGATTATCATGACGTTTAATGTGTCCAAAATATTTAAGTTTTCTCTCTTTAATCCTCTTTACTAGCCAGCCTTCTTCAATATTAAGTTCTTTGGATCAGTGAAGAAACAAAAATAAGCTATACTTTACCCATCATTGTGTGCAACAGAAACTTGTACTTGTACGAACTCCCTGTAACTGCTAGCTGTTATTCTTTGCAGCCGATGCTGTAGAGGTGTTGAGACACAGTATCGTGTCGGTGTGGGAGCGAGTTATGGTGACTACTTTTTCAGTCCTGGAGTACACCTAAAAAACAAGGGGTGTGCAATGCTTCTTTAGCAGACTCCATCATTGTGGGAATATGGTGATCCCTGCCCCGTTAGCCAGGCTATGCCTGTTACTAGGGGTACGATGGAAAGGTGGGACAGGGTCTTGGTCAGCTATGGGTCACTGATCCTGATGCTGGCGTATCAGCTACGGGTCGCTGATTACCTTACATCTAATAACAGTCTTTCTTAGCTAAATTGCTAAGATATTTTGAAGTGCAGTGCCAGACACATCTTGTGCAACAGATCCATATCAATGGAAACAAGATTCCGAGTACTTAAATGTTACATTGAGCCCATTTCGTTTTATGGGTGTGAAGCATGGTCTATGAATAAGAGAGTACAGCGAGAAATGGAGGCCATGGAAGTGTGGTTTATAAGAGGGATGTTGAGGTACCATGGACAGCCAAGAAAACCAATTAAGAAGTCTTAAGAGAGGCTGGAATTAAAAGCAAATTATAGCAAAGATCAGAGACAGACAAGCGAGGTTTATAGGACATTTCCCAAGAAGAGGAAAGTTGGAACACGCTGTGGCAACTGGAAAAATTGAAGGAAGAAGAGACAGAGGAAGACAGAGAAAGAGAGAGAAGTTACTGGATGGGCTGTCAGTGTGGCTAGGAAGAAAGTCACTGGCGGCTTTCATAATCAAGTCTAAATACAGGGAATTGTGGAGAGAAATGATCACCTACGCCACTCGGCATGACATTTAGATTAGATTAATGCCAGTTGGAAGACCATGGGTTCAATTCTGGGACAGGGAAAGAAAACTCACAAGACTTCTGAGAGTCATAACCCAGATGGGCCCACCCCTCTTAGAGTGTCAGGAGTTAAATAGGGCCAAAACATTTGTCTGAGGGCAAGTACTTCCCATAATGATCTGTTATTGTTCCGCTCACTACAGTAGAGAGTTTCCTGCTTTGTATCTCTCACTAGTCGTTTTTGTTCCAGATAATAGTTTCTGTTATCCTAATATGTTTGAACTCACTCTGACCAAATCTTTTATTTCCTAGGTTCCAAAATTGTTCCAATGGTTTTTTGGAGCAGGATTATTTCTGAGTCTCTGGCTAGCATACGTTACTGGTTACATCAAGGCTAATGTGCGCAAAGAGTATGATGAAATCATTTTTGCTGTAAGTGGTTATTAGTGGGTTTGGGGATGTGGGAAATCTGGTTGGAAGTTAATACGTACGATATGGTAGCTCGGTAGGCCGAGTGGTTAGGCACTTGGTCTACTAATCCAGTGGTGCTAGGTTCATGTTCCAACAGTGGGGATTTTTTTTTTTTCTGGTTCCACCAATTAAAAGGCTGTGGGGTCCACCCTGCTTTTAAAAAATAGGTACCAGAGAAATCTGGGACGGTAAGTGCAGCCACGCAGGATACTGACCATATCACACTTTCATTAGCTGATGGTCGTGGACCTTATCCCCAATATGCCTTAATAACATGGAAATGGGGATTTTACCTTTATCATCATATTTTATGATGAATGAAACCTTTATCATTTTTCACACATATGAGGGGTGATTTGTGAATTCTCAGCATAAGGTATAACAGATTATTTGTGGACAACTTTTTTTGGTTATTTCTCAACATAGTCCCCTTGCAAGTTTATATGCACTTAGTCCAGTGATCCTGGAGCATACGGATCCCTTCTTTGTAAAAGTCAGCATCTTGTGCCAGTAGAAAGTGGTCTACAGCAGTGAATGACATCATCATCTGAAACAAATTTGCTACCATTGAGCTCCTTTTTGAGTTTGGTAAACTGGTAATAGTCCGAAGGGGGCAAATCTGGGGAATAAGGAGGATGTTCAGGTATGCTGAAAGTCACATTCTTGAATGGCAGCCATTGCCACTGCCTGCTTGTGAGCTGGAGCATTGTCTTGATGAAAGATGACTCCTCTCATCAATTTCCCTCAACGCTTTTTCTTCAATGTGACCCACAGTAGTGCTTCACAAGATTAGAGTAACAGGCCCTGCTGGCCGTTCTGCCATTTTGAAGATAGTCTACCAATAGCACACCTTCTGAATCCCAAAAGATGGAAGCCATCACTTTGCCTGCAGACAGAAGGTGGGGATCCATGGTGTTTCCACTGCTTTGACTGTTCTTTGGTTTCTGGTTGAAAATGATGAACCCAAGTCTCATCCATAGTCACAAATTGCTGAAGAAACTTTTCAGGATCTGCAGAAAAATGGCCAAGATTGTGTCTTGACATGTTGAGACGCTGTCATTTGTGATCAGCTCCAAGAAGTTTTGGGACCCATCAAGCAGAGACCTTTGTCATTTGAAGATCATTGTGAATAATGGCATGAACACATTCCTGGGAGATGCCCAACTCAGTAGTAATGTACCGCTCAGTTAGTCGTCGATCTTCCATTATCATGTCATGGATTCTGCCGGTGGTTTCATCAGTGGTTACCGTTCTTGGTCTTCCTGGACAGGAATCATCTTCCAGACTCTCCTTTCCATGTTTGAATTGAGCTGCCCATTTTTCACTGTGCTGTAAGAAGGGGCACTCTCCCCTAGTCTCCACCATATCCTCATGAATCTCCTTCAATGATAAGCCCTTGATGCAGAGGTAGCGAATGGCTGCTTGATGAGAAATTTTATCCATTTTCTCAATTTCTGAATGCCACCCCTTACCACTTCAGTAGTCTGTAAAAAAAAAAATTAGTTGCAGTTAATTTCTTGAAACTTGGTGTTTAATCGTACATTAACCTGATCTACAAATGCACCTAATATTAACTGTGTGTTTCAAGTATTTGTACCTTATGCTGAGAACTTATCAGTCACCCCTTGTATTTGTGTCTGTGTTCAGAGATAGAATTTGACATATGTGCATATGCTTACTCAGTTTTTATCAGCATGTATATGGCAGTCATAAATTTTAATGACTCACAGGCCAACAGGCAATTAATCTGAAGTCCTCATGTCCTAAATATGGGCCCAGGAAATCACTAATACTCAAAACTGCACTCACTGAAGCAAGCATCCTGTATAGATGATAGATGAGATGTTTTCAGACAGGCTGTCAAGAGAGCAGTGGACAGGCTGTCAGGAGAGCAGTGGACAGGCTGTCAAGAGAGCAGTAGACAGGCTGCATGAATGAATGAATTTAAGTATAGCTTGGGTGTCTGAGTGGCGAAGTGGTTAGTGCACTGGCCTCTCATGGCGAAGGTCAGGGGTTAAAATCTGGCCGGAGGCACCCCAGTCACCCAGCTGTAGAAATGAGTACCCAACTTCTCCTGGAGTTGGGGAAAGAAAGGCGGCCAGGCATGATACTGACCATATCACCCTTTAGTGTGCTGATAGGCGAAGGAAAATATGGGCGCTAACACTATATCCCTATGTGCCTCTAAGGCAATTCAGGATTACCTTTTCTAAAATACTGGATTGGATTTAGCCTGTGTGATCAGTAATGGGAATGTAAATTGTGGGAGTAAAAGTTGGTAAGGCAGTGATAGTGAAACAGATCATGACTGAGTTGTATTGACGAGCTGAATGTTGTAAGAGTATATGTCTCTGTGTTATGTATATGTATAAACTAGGAAAAAAGTAGGAACAGCTTTAATATTTAATGAATACAAAGTCGTATTGTATTCATTCAATAATAAAGTTGTTCCTACTTTTTTTCCTAGTTTATACATTTTGATATTACAGCATTACTGCAGTGCTTCGTGTACAGTTGTATACTTATACGCTATTTATTGTGTGTTATGTATAGATATCAGAACTAGTTAAACATTGAATTTAGATTAGACTAGGTTCTTTTAACCCTTGTCTATACATCACTGTACAAATGATCAAGCAAGTCTGGCATTGACAGCATGACAAGGTGTTTATGAATGAAACTTGGTGCTAATGGTGGTGATGATGAGAATGAATAATTAGGACAAGTAGCAACAACAAATCTTGGTTGTGCTGACTTGGTCAGTATAAAAGCTAAATGATGAATCTGCCATTAACCGACAGCCACTCCAAACAAGCATCAACATCAGTCGACGAGACATATTCTGCAGAATCCAATACAGTTTCACATTTTTAGACAGTGCAACGACTTCACATCCACACAGCTCAAGAGCTAAACGTACACTACTTCAGCAACCTGTACTCTTGTTCCTGCCTTTCAAAAATCTCATACCAGCCGGAAACTTGGATGACCTGAATCCTTGGTACAAGGGACAAAACTCACACTGTAAACAAAAAAAAATTCAGAAGCATTTCCTCAACACAGTATGGGACTGGACAACTTCTACATATGCTGTAATAGTATAATGATTGTTTTCTTTGTTTCAGTTACCAGTGTACTTGTTGATATCATTTGCTGTGAGTACAACTCTAATCCTTTAGCAATTTTTTTTTTATTATTCTTTTTTAGGTTGAATTTTCAGTAAAATTCTGAATGTTGTTGACTATATCCATAAACATAGTGACCCAGAAGTAGGTTTGCACATTTTTTTTTTCAAATGTGAATATCTGGATGTTGAATGATTAATCTGAGTATTTGTGTGCTTAATGGAACCTTAATTCATTCTTTAAAAAAAAAAAATAATAATAATAATTTTAAAAAAAGAAAGTGTACAAAAAACCTACTTTTGGGTAACCCTGCATTTGTGAGTATTTTATAAATTTATATGAAAATTTTGTTTGTTTCTGATGTTGAATTTAATGGTCTGCTTATTAGCACTTAAAATAAGCTAACAAGTTCATATACCGACTTTCTGCATTCTAGTTTAAATTTACAAATATTATATTCTATTTTCATCATCATGTGCCATATTGTGTGGGGTGGACTGACATGCTCTTCCACAAAGCTGATGTCTTTCCATGCCACAATATCAGGCCTTTTAAACGCCTGTTCCCTTGGTCATCGTCTGTCTCTCTGCGTTCAGTTGTGCCCATTGTTATGATGTTTTCCAATTTCTCTCTTTTCATCACATGATTGATAATACCCTTTTTTTTCTTATCTTTGTTATTATATTACATTTTTTGTTAGCTTGTCTCAAACATTGCTTATTAGTTATCTTGGCTGTCCATGGGATTCTCGTTATTTTTCTCAGGAACCACATCTTTGTTGCCTCCAGTGATTTACTCATTTGCCTGCCAATAGTCCATGATCCGTATAGCAAAATAGGTTCATTATAGCACTGTAATACTTTCTAATACTCTGTGTGTGTATATATATATATCTTATATCCTTCCCGTGCCGTTAAACGTCACATAGGGCTCGCAAAGTAGTTCGCCAATTTTTCCTGTCTTCGGCGAGCCTTTCAACCTCATCAAAGGATTTTGTGCCTGTTAATTTGGCCTCTCTTAACAATGTCCTCTTCAGAGTTTCACGCGGTCTGCCTCTTTTTCTTCGGCCTGTTGTGTTCCACTTGATAGCTTGTTTTGGGATTCTCTGATCATTTCTTCTCATCAAGTGACCAACATATGTCCATCTCCTTTTCCTGATCACCCATGAGGCTGGTTGTTGTTCAGTCATCTGTCTTATCTCTGCATTGTTCTTGAATTCGTTCCACTTGATGCAGAGTATTTTCCTTATGCATTTGTTTTCAAAAGAGTCTAATATATATATATATAAAGAATTAAAAATCCACCTTTGTATTTTTTTTTTTTTTTTCACACCTCCAGTGTTATTCTCTGGCTGTTGTTGGATACCGAGTGTCAACATTCAACAACTGTGAGGAGGCAGCCAAGGAACTGAAGGAGGTAATTAGGTTTTCTTTGGGCAAAGAAAGAGGATCCTATCCCTTCCCAGGCTGTTAAATGTCACATAGAGCCTGTATTGTAGTTCACTACTTTTTTTTCTAATTTAGAGATCTTCATTCATTCATTTGCATGTCCCTTGCGGAACTTTGCCTCTTAAACAGCACTCCTGTAGGCCTCTCGGTTGTGAGCAAGATGGCCTGCTGCTGCGGCATCCATTTGCAGATCGTCAACGATTTCTTGCAGCCATCTTCATTTTGGTCTTTCTCTTTTTCTTTTTCCCATTATGTATCATTCCAATACGGTCTTCTCTAAATTATCATGACGTTTAATGTGTCCAAAATATTTCAGTTTTCTCTCTTTAATTCTCTTTACTACCCAGTCTTCTTCAATATTAAGCTCTTGTAGTATAGATATATTTGTTCTTTTTTGTGTCTGCGATATTTGAACTTTCTGTAGCATTTACATTCAAAAGCATTTATGTGTTGCTCAGCTGTTTTGTTAAGTGTCCAGGTCTCACAGGCATATGTTGCGATGGGAAAGATGCATGCCCTTAAAGATCTTATTTTTGTAGTTCTGTCTGCTCCTCTCCACAGATTCTTTATTTGTTTTACTTTCTGAAGAGCAATAGATGTCCTCCTTTTAATTTCCCTCATTGTATCTCCATTATTAGTTAGTAGTGATCCAAGATATTCAGAACCCTCCACTTCTTCCAATTTTTCCTCATTGATATATATTTCAGCTGCCTTGTTTGTTTTGTCATTTTCATCAATTTAGTTTTCTTTGCATTAAGATAGAGGTTCTGCTCTTCACTGTTCTTATGGACTGACATAATTAGTTTTTCCATTCCTCTTTGTGTTGTGGACAGTAACACTGTGTCATCAGCATATCTAATCTCTAGTATTTCATAACCTCCAGTTGTTATGGCATCGTAATATTCTGTGTCTACATCCTCTCTAACATTCCTCATTATATTTTCAGTATACAAGTTAAATAAGTAGGGTGACAATATGCACCCCTGACGGACCCCTTGTTTTATGTCAAACCAAGTTGTTTCACCATTTATTCTTACTGCCGCTTGTTGGTCTAGGTACAGCAGTGATGTTAGTTGTGTCAAATGTGTTGGAAATCCCATTTTTTCCATTATTTCCAAAAGTTTCTGGTGTTGTATACAATCAAATGCCTTTGAGTAGTCTATAAAGGATAAATATAGATTCACATTAAACTCTCTGCATTTCTCTATTATTAATCTTATTTTGAATATATGATCTCTTGATCCTCTTCCTTGCCTGAAACCAGCTTGGACCATATTGACTTCTTCTATTTTCTGTCGAAGTCTACCCATTATGATTTTAAACAAATTTTACTGGCATGAATTTTTCAACCTCATTTAGGGATCTTATGTCCAATAATTTAGCCTTTCTCAACAGTGCTCTTTTTCAGAGTTTCATGTGGTCAACCTCTTTTTCTTTATCCTTCTGTGTTCCATCTGATAGCTTGTTTTGGAATTTTCTGTGTTTCTTCTGATCACATGACCAGTATATGTCCATTTCCTTTTTTTGATGAGACAGGTTGTTGTGTGCTCATCTTCCTTATTTCTGCATTTGTCTTGAATTCATTCCATTGTATACAGAGTATTTTCCTTCGACATTTGTTTTCAAATGCATCTAATTTGTTTTCCTTTTCTTTAGTTGTTTTCAAGCTTTCACGCACATAAATAAGGGTGGATGTTACATTTCAGTTAACTAATCTTAACTTTGTTTTCATGCTTATAACATTTTATTGTTGTATTTTCTCAAGATTTTTTTAAAGGCCAGTGCTGCCTTTGTAGTTATAACTTCTCTTTTGGTGTCACCACCCTGGCCTGTATAACTGCCGAAAGGGAGTATGCAAGGCTAATTGTAGTGATGCTGTGTGTACAGAAGTGGACACAGACATGAACATTTACTCTGATTTTTTTAAAAACTATTAAGTGATACTTCATTTGAATTAAATTTGGTTGTTGTAGTGTGTATCTTAAAACTGGCTGCAGCATTTCACTATCTCTCTCTGAACCTTAAGTGCCCAGGGCACATGGGGCTTCCGCAAGGGTTTTCCACAAATGCCTGTCCTTTGCCTTTTTTTCTGCTCTTGCCCAGGTGAGCCCTCTATTGCTCAACATCCTCTCTGTTGTTCTTCTCCATGTCTCTTTTGGTCTACCCTTACTTCTGTTCCCCTGTGGTGTCCATCTTAGTGCTATTTTTGGTAGCATTTCACTATAGCTGAATGTAATTTTGACTCCATTTGGTTAAAAACTGGCAATAGTAAACGTTTGACTGGAGCTGACAATAGTAATACTTTTGACTGGAACTTGAGGTGGCAGTAGTATAAACTTCACCACAACTATCAGTAGCAGTTAATAACTTGAACTGGAGGTGGCAATAGTATACACTTCACCACAGCTAGCAATAGTAGTTAACAACTTGAACTGGAGGTGGCAATAGTATACACTTCACCACAACTAGCAATAATAGTTAATAACTTAAGCTGGCTGTAGTAATACTATATTATTATCATAGCTGGCTAGAGCTTAGCAAGCTCTATCATAATCCTAATAAGTTTAAGAGCTGAAAATGCAGACTTTAGAACATGTGCCTCAGGAATGTCCGCATATATTTATGTATATATTTTCAGTTACACATTGTATATTTTTGCCCCTCATTTGCATATGGTGTGATATGGTGGTGGATGAGTAGATATGTGATGACTCATGTTGTTACCAGTGACAGGTCAATGTGCATCAGCATCGAAACAGATGAACACTTCACATTGATGATGACTCACGAAAGACCTCTTCGTTGAAGAATAGGTCCAAGCTTAAGTCCAGCTTCAAGATCTCACATATACAGTCCTTGTTTATTCTCTTTCTCAGCACTCATATAGACAGATAAATATCTCATATTCTTCCAATACATCCATCCTCTAGCTTGCACACAGCTGTCCTGCCACCAAAAAGCCCTTTCCTGACCAAGTTAAATAACAACTCAGTCACGTGACTAGTGTTCACATTATTACTTACTTAAACACGGACTGTATCAAGACCTGAAGAGCCACGACTCCTGGTACCCCATTTTATGCTGTAGCATGTGTGTACGTGTTTTCATCTTATCTCTACAGCAAATTGAGGAGGCCAGGAGAGACTTGGAAAAGAAAAATTACAAATATTCTTCAGACTGGAAGTAACAGTGGGACTGTGTGGGGAAATCGGGTTGATACCACTGGATGCAGAGGGGCCCAGTTTTGTAGCAGTACAAGAGTAATTTTGTAACATACGGTTTTTCCATAAGTGATGTAAAAGTTAAAGATTGGTTATGAGGTAGTGAATGAGTGACTGTTATTTGTTAAATATGTCTGGTGATCATCAGTCCTTTTTCATTGCTGTTCTCATCGAGTGCACTTATCATCATCATCATCATATTGCATCTAGAGTAAAGTATGAAAACAGTCTGATCCCCGTTTGAGCCTCTCTTTCTGTGCCTGATCTTGTCATTTTTTTGCGTTCTGGAGTTTTATCTAAAAGGTTCATCTCAGTATATTCTAAGGCTCTGCCCTGTTGTCTCTCTCCCTTTCACATCAAGTCCATTGCTTGCTGTGATCATCTGTTCTAGTTCATGCTCAGCACATGATGTACCTACTTCTCCCCTATTGATTTTATCTTGAGATTTAAAGTCATGAATTCATGATTCTCTTGGTATTTCCACATTCCTTATTCAGCAAAGATTACTTGTCTTATGTAAATCTGTATGACATTCACCAGGAATGTTTTCCAGTCATGCCAGGAGCATCTGCTCATTAAAAAAACGATAACAACCTGAGTTGTTGTTACTGCTGTGGTAACTAGCAACATAAGCAGTCGAACCCACTTAATATCACATTGCTTTATGTCACAACCTGCATATTGTCACAGAAATTTGTATCCCCAGCCAACTTCCATAAGTAATTAATGAGCTTTACTCTGGTTAATGTCACCCCACTTATTGGCACACATTGGTTAATGTCACTATATTTTTGCACCCGGACGAATTAAGGACTCCACTTTGTATCACAGATTGGGTGAGTCCAAGTTATAAATATCTCACAAAGTGTTATCAGCTTCACTACTCATCGAAGAAGGAGCCGGCCATTTGATCACCGAGTACTTGTCGCATCAACCTTTTGAACATGCAGGCATCAAAACTCATGTGCTGTGAATGAAAGGTTTACCACAGCCGCCCTTTCAAAAGAACATGATTAAAAACTGGCTTCTTTCTGTCTTTGTTTGTCTTCTTTATCAAAACGTGGACGGTATTGGCAATGCGAGTTGGTAGTCGGTCATTCTTGAGTAGTATACTGTGAAACTTATAGCTGGGAACTTCTCTCTGGTTCTTCTTGTGATAGATAATGGCTACTAAATACAAACACCTGTCGATCTGGATTAGAGTGTTAAAGTGAACATTCTGAAACAAGCTGATGAAAGTTATGAGAAAGGTTATTGCAGATGCAATTGAAATTGATATTTCAGATATATCGAAACTTGTTAAAAACTGAGACAAAATTGAATGAAACTTTCACTAATCGTAGACAGCGCTGCTAAGAATAGTACTGATGATGTCAGTGAGTCCATCACAGACCAGATGCCCACCAAACCTTCTCATGCCCAGTCTGTGAGCACGTTTGAGACTGTACACTAGTTCATTTACAGTATGCCTGACATGACGCAGGACATTTTTAATGCTGTAGTGGACACCACATGGGAACAGAAGTAAGGGTAGACCAAAAGAGACATGGAGAAGAACAACAGAAAGGATGTTGAGCTCACCTGGGCAAGAGCAGAAAAAAAGGCAAAGGACAGGCATTTGTGGAAAACCCTTGCAGAAGTCCCATGTGCCCTGGGCACATAAGGTTCAGAGAGAGAGTGTGCATAAATGATTTTGGTTAATAGACAAGTTATCATTACACAACGCAAAATCAAGAAAGTCATGCTGCTTGATTTTAGTGTTACCTATACTGTAATTTAATGACTATGATTTATTGTATTTTGTGATTAATACATTTTGTGTTCAATAATGATAGCTTTAGCTATTTGTTATTTGTTTACCATATGTCACCATATTTTGATGGTCCCAGTGATGTGACATTAAGCAGGTTCGACTGTATAACAGAAATAACAGTGATGCTCCAAATTTTTCTAGTAAATATTTCTGGCCAGGTTTTTGCGCTGATGGAGACTATGGTATGTTGAAGAGTTGGAGGTTGAATGAGCACTCTGAAATTGACAGTTTTTTTGTATAAAGCTTATTGAATACAAGATTAAATGTATATAATAGTTATATTTGTTGCAGTGTATTACATAAGTTTGCATGTTTATATTACATGGTTTCTTATATAAGTGAGGCATATGCATAATTATATAAAAAAAAGGCACTGAAAATGGATTGGCCATGTGCTTCAAAAAGACTCATATTCTTTTGCTAGAACATCAGTGAGATGAAAATGAGGAGAGACTGGTCAAAAATAATCTGGAGAAAAAAACCTGGGGCCAAGATGGGCAGCATGGATGTGGGGCACCATATGAAGTTTTTTCTGGAATTGGATAGATTTTAATGCGAACGAAGAAGAAGAGGATAGATTTTAAAAAAAAAAAATTTAAATAAGGTTATCTTCACTGGTCATCGGACAAGTCTGTGAGTGCTGTCTTCTCCACCAATGAAGGGGGGGGGGATCTCAGCATGATATAGCACCAGCCAACTTCCATAAGTAATTAATGAGCTTTACTCCGGTTAATGTCACCCCGCTTATTGTCACCCATCGGTTAATGTCACTGTATTTTTGCACCCGGACAAATTAAAGACTCCACTTTGTATCACAGACTGGGTGAGTCCAAGCTATAAATATCTCACAAAGTGTTATCAGCTTCACTACTCATCAAAGAAGGGGCCGGCCGTTTGATCACCGAGTACTTGTCGCATCAACCTTTTGAACATGCGGGCATCAAAACTCAAGTGCTGTGAATGAAAGGTTTACCACAGCCGCCCTTTCAAAAGAACATGATTAAAAACTGGCTTCTTTCTGTCTTTGTTTTCTTTATCGGTCATTCTCGAGTAGTGTACTGTGAAACTTATAGCTGGGAACTTCTCTCTGGTTCTTCTTGTGATAGATAATGGCTACTAAATACAAACACCTGTCGATCTGGATTAGAGTGTTAAAGTGGACATTCTGAAACAAGCTGATGAAAGTTATGAGAAAGGTTATTGCAGATGCAATTGACATTGATGTTTCATCTATACTGAAACTTGTTAAAAACTGAGACAAAATTGAATGAAACTTTCACTCATCGTAGACAGCGCTGCTGAAAATAGTACTGATGATGTCAGTGAGTCCATCACGGACCAGATGCTCACCAAACCTGTTTCTTATGCTCAGTCTGTGAGCACGTTCGAGATTGTACGCTAGTTCATTTACAGTATGCCTGACATGACGCAGGAATTTTTAATGCTGTAGTGTGCATAAATGACTTTTTGGTTAATAGACAAGTTACCATTACACAACGCAAAATCAAGAAAGTCAGAGTTACCATTACACAACGCAAAATCAAGAAAGTCAGATGCTGCTTGATTTTAGTGTTACCTATACTGTAATTTAATGACTAAGATTTACTGTACTTTGTGATTAATACATTTTGTGTTCAATAACGATAGCTTTAGCTATTTGTTATGTGTTTAATGTAACAGATGTAGGACACACTTTATACTGCTGCAGTTAAAGTCCTTGTAGTGGACCCCGCTTAATGTCACCATATTTTGATGGTCCCAGTGATGTGACATTAAGCAGGTTCGACTGTATAACAGAAATAACAGTGATGCTCCAAATTTTGCTAGTAAACATTTCTGGCCAGATTTTTGTGCTGATGGAGACTATGGTATGTTGAAAAGTTGGAGGTTGAATGAGCACTCTGAAATTGACAGTTTTTTGTATAAAGCTTATTGAATACAAGATTAAATGTATATAATAGTTATATTTGTTGTAGTGTATTATATAAGTTTGCATGTTTATATTACGTGGTTTCTTATATAAGTGAGGTGTATGCATAATTATATTAAAAAAGGCACTGAAAATGGATTGGCCATGTGCTTCAGAAAGACCCATATTCTTTTGCTAGAACATCAGTGAGATGAAAAAGAAGAGAGACTGGTCAAAAATAATCTGGAGAAAAAACATGGGGCCAAGATGGGCAGCATGGATGTGGGGCACCATATGAAGTATCTTCACTGGTCAGTGGACAAGTCTGTGAGTGCTGTCATCTCCACCAATGAAGGGGGGAATCTCAGCATGATATAGCACCAGCAAGAACCCTGTCAGCTGGAAGATAGGAACCAGTCTTGCCCATTCAGTCCAAGTAAGCAGATTGGGTTCTAAACCAACCCTAGCATGCTACAGTCAGTATAGCTGGAAAAAAAAAACAGTGCTTAACTCTTGTGTGAGAAAACCACTTCTGAAACAGAAAATATCATCCTACAAAGTAATACACACCAGATAAAACTATGCTTAACTCTTGTGTGAGAAAACCACTTCTGAAACAGAAAATATCATCCTACAAAGTAATACACACCAGATAAAACTATGCTCTCAGGTACTGGCATAATAGAGCCAAAGGCAAATGGCTCAGTTTCACAAAAAGTTAGAAAGGAAAGGAGAGGGATTAATAACAAAGCAGATATAATACTGTAGAAAGGAGAAACAAAATTTTCAAATTGAAACTAGTCCTTTCTTAATATAGTAAGGGAAAACAGGATGTTCACATGAAAAGTCCCTTCTTATTATAGATTGAGAAAACAAGAGTTTTAGCGCAGTGAAGGAAAATAGTGTTGATATGAAGATAGTCCCATATGTACAGGATTGTGTCAAGATGTATAGCAGGCAAGGGGGAAAAAAAGGCATGAATTATGTTTGTTTTCAATAACTTGTCAACATTAAATATTATAAAAACAAGTCAAATGCTTTGTGTTTACTTGTGCAAGATTTTACAAGTGTGCTTGTAGTTTCTGTGTTTAAAGAGTTTTTAAAAATTGTAAATTAATCTGGTGGTTGACTGTTACGAAAAAAAAAAAACAACCAGGATACTATGTTTTTTATCAGAAAAAGACTAGATGTCTTATTTTGCTTATACAATACTTTAAAAATTTTAAATTCCACAGCAAAAAAACAAAAATAGGTGAATGCGGTTTTTCTTTCTTTTTTTGCTGTGCATGTGCGTGCGGGTGTAATTTTTTTGTTTCAAAGAGCCATTTAAAAGGCTTTACGGTAGTGACTTTAGCAATGGTTCTCTAAAGACCTTGTTTGTGTCTTTTAGGATGACACTTTGGTTATTATGAAACATTTGTTCATCAATTCTGTGAACAAATCAGTTATCCCGTTATTAAAAGCATTGCTTTTGTGATTAAAACAAATTCACTCTAAGCGATATACAAAAGCCATAAATAGAAATTTTGCTAGGCATTGAACAATGTGGGCTAAAGTTTGTTTTGTTAATTTTAGATGTTGATAAGAATATCTGCGAACATCCCGTCCACTTTTAAATGCCAGAATGGCATTTAGTGTTAAACGAACTTTACATCAGTAGGGGGAATTTAATTAATACACAATCCATCCTCATTTGATACCTATAAAAACTAATAAATAATTACAATAAACTACAGCAAGAAAATATACCCGAATCTAATGCAGAAAGACTGATTATTCATGGAATACTGTATATGCGTCCTGTCAGCAATTACATTATTCAGAAATCTGGCACATGCATGACGCCGTATTTACAGAAAAGAAACAACTTGGGCAATACGAAAACAACAATGGCAGTACCCGGAGGTTTTCGGGCAGGAACTACTGCGATACCATCTTCTCAAGTCGAAATAAGCGTCAGCTGCAGGTATTTCAAATGATCACTAGTTAGAAAAACATACCAGTGTACAGAGACATTTGTTTTTGACGAGTTACAATCACAACGTCTCCGGTCATGATTTTATTCGGCGAGGTATAATTACCGGGGATAGTGCGCATATAATGATAACTGTGATAATGATCGTAATTTTTCTTGTGAAGAGAAATCCAGGATATAATATTCTGTATTCTGCAAGAGCGAGAAGTAATGAAAAGAGGCGAGAAAAAAAAAACCGCGAGGTGGTAATGGTCATGAGCGATTCATATCATCTTACATCCTTCCCGTGCCGCTAAACGTCACATAGGGCTCGCATGGTAGCTTGCCAAGATTTCCTGTTTTCGGCGAATTTTCATCCTCATTAAGGGATGTTATTCCTAATAAACTGGCCTCTCTTAACAACGTCCTCTTTAGAGTTTCACGTGGTCGACCTCTTTTTCTTCGACATTTTGAGTTTCACTTTATAGCTTGTTTTTGGATTCTCCGGTAAACTATCTCCAGGAAAAACTGGAAGAAGTGGAGAGTTTTGAATATCTTGGATCACTACTAACCAATAATGGAGATACAGTGAGGGAAATTAAAAGGACATCTATCGCTCTTCAGAAAGTAAAACAACTAAAGAGTCTGTGGAGAGGAAAAGACAACTACAAAAATAAGATTTTTAAGAGTATGCATCTTTCCCATTGCAACATATGCCTGTGAGACATGGACACTTAACAAAACAGCTGAGAAACACATAAGTGCCTTTGAATGTAAATACTACAGAAGAGTTCTTCAAATATCATGGACATAAAAAAAAACAAATATATCTATACTACAAGAACTTAATATTGAAGAAGGCTGGCTGGTAAAGATGATTAAAGAGAGAAAACTTAAATATTTTGGACACATTAAACGTCATGATAATCTAGAGAAGACCGTCTTGGAAGGGTACATAATGGAAAAAAGAAAGAGAGGAAGACCAAGGCGAAGATGGCTGCAAGACATCGTTGATGATCTGCAAATGAATGCATCAGCACCAGGCCATCTTGCTCACAAACGAGAGGCCTGCAGGAGTGCTGTTAGGGAGGCAAAGTTCCACAAGGGACATGCAAATGACTAAATGAATTTGAGATTCTCTGGCTGTTTCTTCACATGATTGACACATGTCCATATTCTTTTTTCTGATCACCCATGAGACAGGTTGTTGTTTACTCATCTCTGCATTGTTCTTGAGTTCGTTCCACTTTATACCGAGTATTTTTCTTAGGCATTTGTTTTCAAAAGGGTCTAATTTCTTGTCTATTTCTTTAGTTGTTTTCTAGCTTTCACATGCATAAATGAGGATGGATATTGCATTTAAATTGAATAATCTTAGCTTGGTTTTCATTCTTATAGCTTTTGAATGCCATATGTTCTCAAGATTCTTGAATGTCTGTGCTGCTTTTGCAATATGAATTGTAACTTCCTTTTTGGTGTCACCATCTAGGTCTATGTATCTGCCGAGATATGCAAATTGATTTACTTCTTCAACAGCTGTTCCTTCTATGTATATTTTTCCTTCATGGTTAAAAGAAGTTTCATTATTTTTGTTTTACCCTTGTTAATTTTAAGTCCTATTTTACTAGGCATTGAAGACAGGGAATCTGTTTTTTTCTTGCAGTGATTTCACATTGTCACTTATAAGAGTTATGTCATCTGCAAAATCAAGATCATCCAGTTGTGTCTCATGTACCCAATCAATGCCTGTTTTACCTGTGCAGCATGTTTTCGTTCTGAAGTCTGTGGCAATTCCAAAGAACAAGGGAGATAATATATATCTTTGTTTCACGCCTGTTTCAAGCTGAAACCATTTGCTCATTCCTTCTTCTGTGTTGACTGCACAAACATATCCATTGTAGAGGTCCCTAATGGATTCATATCAAGACAGCAATATAACATAAGATGAGCAAGAAACAAAGAAGTACTCGAACTGGGTATACTGGAAAGGTGTTGTCATGGGATCAGATATGTGGGATATGAGGTCAAGGTATACTATGTGTTTCCATCCCATGGTGTTCTGCATATGAAAGTGTGATATGGTCAGTATCATAGCTGGCCACATTTGACCTTCCTAGATTTCTCAGGTACCCATGTTTAGAGGCTGGGTGGACCCCAGGTCTTTTTTGGTATGGTGGCACCAGAAACAAAGCCCCATTGCTGGGATTTGAATCTGCTTCCACCGGATTAGTAGACCGAGCGCTTAACCACTCAGCCAAAACATGGGGTGTAATAATGATGGCGATGTTGGTGTTGTAGTGATTTAGACTAGAAATTATTTTGCTGAAGTTCTTTTCCATCCAGTAGCAAAAATGTATAAGAACAGTACTCACTGTTGAGCACTCTTGAATGTAGATGAGCCTTGCACATTATTTCTTCTTTCTTGTCTCTCTCCCCCCCCCCCCCCCCAATTACTATTAATAGCTTTAACTCGGTGATTCTTAACTTTGTTATTTTTTGTTTTGTGTGAACCTCTGTCTGGCATGAGAACAACTGTGAACCCCTGATTAAAAATAAAGCAAGAAATTGAACCCAGATGACACTGAGATTTTTTTTTTTTTTTGGGGGGGGGGGGTAATTGAGCCAAACCATTTACTGATCCATGAACTCCAACCCCACACCCCCCAATATTCCCATGAATCCCCTGAGGTCATAACCCACAGGTTAAGAACCACTGCTGTAACCTGTTAAAAGTGTTGAGAAAAGAAATAAAACAGTAATTTTGCTTCAGACTGTTCTAGTCTGTGACTGAACATGCAAGCTATTTTGGTCAGTGTTTGCACATGAATGCTATAGCATGTGAATTTATATTTTCTTTTCTTTCACTGTTTCTTTGTCCTGTATGATTTTGTGTGATTAAGGTGCAGACGGAAGCATCACAACAGTGTGCTCATAAATTAATAAGCCTGTTTCTACTTTCTTCTTGAATAGTTATAACATTTAGGAAAAGGTGCAGTGCCTCTTTAGCAGAATCCACCACCAAGACCATAGCAATCCCTGCCCCGTGAACCAGGCTGAGTCTGTTTTTAAGAAAGCATGAGATGGCTGATTTGATAAGTGCTCTGTGCTGGTGTGAATAGCTGCCTGTGGTTCGAGTCAGTTATTCTCTCGTCATTTTTCTTTCTCTCAGACCTGAATAGGTTTGTCTACTATTTTTCGAAGGCCAACCACACACCACTATGCTTCATCACGTTACTGTTTGAAGGCCTTGTTTCTTATTTGAAAAAATTTGTACTTGTTTCTGTGGGTACCAGCGGGGAGGTAGTATAAATTCTTGGTTGATGGTGGTTTGCCTGCCTGATGAAAGCCGTCAGTTATGGCTTCTTGCCTACCTGATGAAAGCCGTCAGTTATGGCTTCTTGCCTACCTGATGAAAGCCATCAGTTATGACTTCTTGCCTACCTGGTGAAAGCCGTCAGTTATGGCTTCTTGCCTACCTGATGAAAGCCGTCAGTTATGGCTTCTTGCCTACCTGATGAAAGCCGTCAGGTATGGCTTCTGACATCTATTTCGGACCACATCTTAACTGTTATAGGAGAACATTTTTAAAAAATAGTATCAGTAATAAAGAGACTTCCTGAAAATGAATGAAAGTGAAATGAGAAACCAAAATGACACTTTGAAAAAATGTATATAGAATAAAATGGAGGCACTGAAAATCTGGTATGAATGCCTGGCCCAGGACAAGTCAGAACAGATAAAACTTACGTGTGCATTATTACTGAACTGGCAGCCAAGGAAGAGTGGAAGAATGGTTCGATATGCATGGTATTGCTATAGCAGTGGCACTTCTCATCTTAGAACTTGGTCAGCCATCAGTTTGCTGAAAAGCTTCTTTGATGACTTGATTCCTGGTGGAAATGGTAATCATCAGTAATATTTTTAAGCATTAAATTACATGAAGTATGCAAGATGTTCAGTTTGTAATGTTTTATCTTCAGAGGTTTAGTAAACCTGGATGTGTTGTCCAAGTCAGATCCAATGTGTGTAATGTACACACGGGACATCAAGTCTCAGAGATTTCTTGAGGTAGTAACTTAGTATTCTGTTTGTAATATTTAGCTTTATTTCTTATGTCATTTCTCAGACATTTCTTGGGGTAGTAACTTAGTAATATGGTTATGTTCTGTTTATAAATTTACTTATCTTTTTTTTTTGGAAAATCTCCATTTCACGTATGTTGCCAAGCAACTCAAATTAGGACGCACCCTCCAGAATTGCACCAACTTTGAAACACTGAAATGCACCTACAGGACCAGTGAAATAACCCAAGGAGCTCTGAGGAACTACAGGAACTACATGATAATCCAATTTATCTAAGAGACAGAGCTGCAGTTGTAGACAGTCAGTGCACATGAATCAATCTGAGATTTATTGAAGCCATTCCTATACAACCAGGCAAGGCCACAGGGTTCCACATCTGAGGTGGAAGCTGTGGGGGATGCTGGGAGGACCTGGAGAAGACTGGGGACTTCATTCAGCTGACTGGGCTTCCGATTTAGCATGACCAAGGACTTAAACACTGAAGAAGAAGAACTGAACTCATTACTTCTTTATGTTTTGTTATTTTAAAAAATTTGAATTTCCTTTTAATTCCATCATAATCTCAGAGATTTATGGAGATTGTGTTTAGTAATGTTTGTTTATAAAATCTGATTTAATTCTTTTTGTCAACATCACAGAGGGTTTTTTTTTAGAACTAGTAATGTTCTGCTATTAACATTTTATTTCATTACTTTTTTCTTCTTTTTTTTTTTTTGGTTTTGTAGGTTTGTTGAGATGTTGTTCTTGTTATCATTGTTTTATCTCCCTGGAACTGTGAGCTGATGTACTTTGCAGCTGATACAGTAAAGGTGTCAAGGCACAGCATTGTTTCAGACTGAGAGCTTGTTACAGTGATTGTTTCTTTTCAAGCCCTGAGTGGGGCTAACAAGCAGAGAATGTGCAGTACCTCTCTAGCAGACTTCACCACCTTGGAGGACTATGGCAGTCCCTGCCCTGTTAGCTGTTGCTATGGGTACCAGTGCAAGGTCTTTTGTTCGATTGTGGTTCGTTGGCGCTAGCATGTCAGCAGTAGGGTCATAGATTGTGAAATTGGGCAGCATCTTCATCTCCACTTGTTGAGATAGTATAGTAGTAATGCTTTGTTTATAAAATTTGTTTCTCTCTTTTCTTATAATTGTTCAGTATGTGTTTGCAAGGCAAGCAGTGCATTACTTTTAATGTTTGTAATAATGGTTCTTTTCATGACAGAAGATGATTTGAACCAGTCAGGTTGTTCACGTTTCTGGAATTTGCAGGAAAATTTCTGTCATGGTCCGGGAAAGCCATGGAGGCACCCAGAGGATGTGTAACACCTGGCCACCTTTCCTTCCCCAGCCCAAGAAGCCAGGTTCACATTTCTACAGCTGGGTAACTGGGGTGCCTCTGACCAGATTTTTGTGGTTGATTCTACCAAAATTTGATTTGACTGACATTATTGGCCGCAGTAACAGCTGCGTTTGTTTTGCAAGCTTGTTTGTATCTTCTGTCTTTTATTTTTTGCCTGAGGTTCGTTCGTCAGTTAACAGGGTTTTTTTTCCTTTCAGTATGGTCGCACAGAAACAATTCAGGATAACTTGAACCCAGAATTTGCCAAAAAATTTGTAATTGACTACTTCTTTGAAGAGGTACAGAGACTGAAATTTGAAGTGTAAGTTTTGGGTTTATTTCTTGTCACATTCATTATCCGAGGAAAGTGTGTGATGAGGTAGTCACAGAGCCTAAATTTGAAGTGTAAGTTTTGGGTTTTATTTCTTGTCACATTCATTATCTGAGGTAAGTGTGTGATGAAGTAGTCACAGAGCCTAAATTTGAAGTGTAAGTTTTGGGTTTATTTCTGGTCACATTCATTATCTGAGGAAAGGATGTGGTGAAGTAGCCACAGAATGTAAATTTATTTCTAGTTCATTAGATTTATGAAGCATGATTTGACAAAAAAAAATGATGGTATGGCATTGGTTTCCCTTTGCCTTCCACTCAATTTGTATATGGTTTTTCCGCTAGCCTTTGTCTGACCCGAAAGACTTAGGGTACCTGTTTTGGTATAAAGTTCATAGTTCAAAATTCAGACTCCGGCTTCTCTGCATTTGGGACAGCCCCATATATATGCTCAGCCACGTGCTGTAGCATCCATTGAAGAGTATGTTTGCTAATAGTTTCTGTCAGATGTTGGTTGTTTATGCTGTGTTTTCTGCCACACAGTTCGGATTTCCTGCCAGCAACTTTAATTTGTCCTAGCTCCAGCAGTCTTTTCACAGCTACATTGTTCTTCCATTTCCCGCTCGTCATTCTCCCGCAGTCTGACCAATAGAGCCTTAGCAATGTCCCCCTTTGTCCATTCTCAGTCTGTCATTTATTTTTGCCTGTCCAGCAAGTCTGTCTGACACATCATTGCCATGTACTGCCCTGGACAGTAAAGCTACGTTAGGCTTGTCACAGCTGACTGGCTTAACAGATGAACCCATTCTTTTCGAAGTAAATTCTTCTCAGTCTTACGAAGCTTACTCTGTGAATCTATCACAGTGACACCATTAACCACATCATGAGCAACAGGTTTTGGTCTGCTGCTGTTTATTCAGATATTCACAACTGGCCTCTGTATCTAGAGGCCATTCCACCATCCACCACCCAGTGGACGCACTTGGTGGATGGACAGATGTTGAACAGTGACAGGTGTCTATCAGGATATAAAATGACGTGTAAGACAGGGGTGCATGTTGTCACTTTATCTGTTCTCATTATACAGTGAAAATATCATGAGAAGCATTAAAAATGTGAAAGGAATTAAAATAGGAGGCCATAATATCAGTAACCAGAGATATGTGGATGACGCCATTCTAATATCAGAAAGCGAAATCAATTTGCAGAAACTTATGAACAAGATTATTGAAGAGAGCAATAAAAGAAGCCTAGAGCTAAACGGCAACAAGACAGAAACAACATACCAAAATGCAACAGTCTTTCAAACAGGAAGACACTGACACAAGTAAATAAATATTCATCTACCTTGAAACAACATTAACAGCTGATGGCAAGTGCACAAATGAAATAAAATCATGGACAGGTGAGGCAAAGGCAGCTTTTTATGGCGTGAAGATGTTAACGAAAAAGAAAATGTCCCTAAAAAGTAAAGAAAAGAGAATTACAGTGCTATATAGAACCAGTATATCTAAATGGTTGTGAAACTTGGACAGTCAACAAAAAAAAGATGACAAAGAAACTGCAAGCAGCAGAGATGTGGTTTTGGTGAAAGGTGCAACAGATACCCTGGACAGGCAGAAACACAAGCAAAGAGGTCCTGAAAGAAGTTTCAGAGCACCAAAAACTAGTTACAATGACAAGGGAGAAAAAGTCCGAATTTCTTGGACATGTCGCGAGAAGGCATAAGCTGGAGAACCTGATAACGACTGGTAAATCCAAGGGAAAAAGGAAAAGAGGAAGGTCAAGAGAAAAATGTGGACTGACCAAGTGGCATGGAAAAAGAAAATCATCTTCTTCATACGCTTCTACCACCAAGATCACCCCGTGATCCTGCTGAATTTATTCCAGTGGTCTTTGAGAGGACCACAAGAGGTTCAGAGTATTGTGGGGCTTGGGCCTATATTCTCAGTGGGTCGCAGAAGAGGAAGAAAAGCATCTGAATTAATTGGAAACACAAAGGACCATCCAAGATGGAGAAGAATGTGAGACAACCACAGAGACTGAGAACTGAGTTACGGATAATCTTCCAAATTTATATCTAGTTATGTTCATTAGGAAAGAAAAAACTGTGATAAACAGCCACAGAGGTTTACAGTTGAAGTGTGAATGATGTTCCAAGTTTTTTTTTTTTGAGTTGCGTTCGTAAAACAAGAACTTTTTGACTGAACAAAACAATCCCATAGTTCACAGGTTATCATAGAGGTCCCCTTCTGCAGTGGGAATTTTCTGCTGTTTAAACTTTTGAAATGCTTTTTTTTTTTTGGGTGGGGGGTGGGTGGAGGGGTGTATGTGAATGTTGGGTGTTACAGAGAGACTAACCATTGTACTGATCCAAATGGCCAGGAATCCATTGATGTTTATTCTCTTATTTTTTTTTTATAATTTAATTTTTACAGAATGAATGAGCTTTATACAGAACTTGACATGAATTTGTCAGCAAAATTCTTTAAACTGTGTTGGCAGCTGGAGCAGTGTCACATCAGAATATCAGATTTAGGTTCTCTTATCAAACTCATATGTACATCATTGATTTTTTGCACTGCTAAAATGTGTTTGGCATCCTGATAACTGATTGTTATTGTGAGCCAAGGTTTGCTGATAACTGATCATGATAACAAGAACTCTGGAATGTTGATACAAACCCCCCCCCCAAAAAAAAAAACAATGTAGTATTGACTGTTATTGACCAGATAAAACTTCTCAAAATAGAGAGGAATCAGGAAGTTTTCATATATCTTTTCCTCCCATGTTCGTTATCATATGTTCAGTAATCTAGACAAGGAGATAGTTCGCCTGTGTGAATCTCATCGTCAGTTGTTCTCCTTGTTTGCCCCTACAGTTTTCCTGCTCAAGCTCATTTTTTTCTGGGGCCCGGTTTTGTCTCTTATGACTCTGTCGTTGCTGTCATATTCTTCTTCTTCTTCTAGTATTGGCTGGTCATGCTATATCTGCATCCTCCTCCTCCTCCTTCTTCTGTCTCCCTGGAACTGTGAGCTGCCGTTCTTTGCAGCTGATGCGGCCAAGATGATGAGGCACAGTATCATGTCAGCATGGGAGCAGGTTATGGCAGCTATTTTTTCAGTTCCGAAGTGCAGCTAAAAAGCAGGGGTTGCGTAGTGGTTCTTTAGCACTCTACCTTTGTGGAGATTATGCTGATCCCAGCCTAGTTAACCAGGCCAGGCCTGTTATTGGGGGTACCAGCAGAGAGGTGGGACAGGGTCTTGGGTCAGCTATAGTTGTCCAACCCTGATGCTGGCATGTCAGCTGTGTGTCGCCGATTGCCAAAAACAGACGGCATCTTCACTCTCCTGTGTCTAGAAGAGGGTGCAGCTTTGCAGGATGCGTTCAGGATGGAAGGCATTTAACATTTGAAAAGCCAACAAGGCAAAGCACACTTGAAAAACAGTACATGTTGACACAATCTTGTCAAAAAATTTCCCCAGGGAACAGCTGTGTTATCTTAACATAGTGTTTGTGAGACAGGGAACATAGATCTGTTTGCTTAAAAACTCTGACCTACTTCTGTAGCCCAGAAACTTGTAGCAATCAACACTAATTGTAATTGTTATTTTTGTAAAATGTAATGTCAGGTTGGTGGACGGATGGGAACATGGAGATCTCTGGCGGGGATGAGGGAAGTCTGGTGTGAAACCAATGAATCCAGGACGTGACAAGCCTATAGGTCTTTACAACAATGGGTATCAGAATGATGTAAACGAAACAGAGCCAGCAGACTATAGGTGGCGGGGAATGGATATCATTGAAGCACTCATCAGATTCCTCATCTCAAAGTCAGAGTGTCTGTGGAACTGTCTCCAAACCATCTGACATGGAGAAGGGACTTACATACAGCCACCAGAGGCTGGAAAACAAAGTTTTGGCCAGGCCAGCCACACTGTCTTCATGACAGTCCGAGCAAGACCACAGTCTGCCCTAGCAAGGAAAGGTGCTGAAGTCAGAGTTACCCAGCCAAAAGGCGCATTGCAAAAATCAGGGTAACACGCATTATCGTTAATGAAATGAAATGTCAAAAAATTAAGGATGTAAATAGACATAAATATCAGTCCCTTGTTTTTCAGACTACACCAGAGTTGAAAATTGGTGAAAATACAAAAAAAAAACCAAATGGATTAGAGAAAAAAAAAGAACAAATATATCCATACTATAAGAACTTAATATTGAAGAAGGCTGGCTAGTAAAGAGGATTAAACAGAGAAAACTTAAATGTTTTGGACACATTAAACGTCATGATAATCTAGAGAAGGCTGTCTTGGAAGGGTACATAATGGGAAAAAGAAAGAGAGGAAGACCAAGGTGAAGATGGCTGCAAGACATTGTTGATAATCTGCAAATGGATGCATCAGCAGCAACAGGGCATCTTGCTTACAACTGAGAGAGAGGCCTACAGGAGTGCTGTTAGGGAGACAAAGTTCCACAAGGGACATGCAAATAACTGACTGACTGACCAAAAAAAAGACCAAAAAAATGTGTCCAATGAAAATTTTCATCAACCATATTTGACAATAATTCTTCAGTTTTTAATTGCCCTTTTTGCTGCTGCTGCTGCAGCTTCCATTCAGTCAGTAATCTCATCAGTGCCATGGAATTCATGCACCGTACCAAGACCCTTCTTCAGAAGAGGAGATCAAATCAGAGCACTTATGGAGTTCTCTGAAGTGCAGCGATGCAAACTCTTCAACATTATAATTTTATTGTCCCAAATCATACACGTACTTTACGTGATAGGATGAAACACAGTTGTAATTGTCCAAACTGACATCCTGCATACTTTCTATAAATAGGTATGACATTGACTCCGCAAGCAGGCGTCTCGATCAGCATGTAAGTACCCTTAAAATAATCTGACAATTGAAATATTATGTCATAATTTAAACAAAGCACACAAAAAATTCATTTCATTCTTTTAATCACTGGGCTGTTTTTCTACAAAAAAACTATCCTTGTCACTTTATCTCATAAGTGAAGTGCTAGACGAATAATAAGTGTATAAGTATGTAACTATACATGAAGCCACGGCAGTAAAGCTGTGATGCTAAGATGTATAAACTAGGAAAAAAAGTGGGAACAGCTTTATTACTTAACCACTACAAAGTTGTGGCATTTCAGCGTGAGCCTTAATCATATAAAAACACACAGGATGAAGAAATAGAGAAAGATCTTGATCCTGTGTGTTTTTATTACTGTTAAGTAATAAAGCTTTTCCTACTTTTTTTCCTACTTTATGCAAAGTGAAGTACTAGATACAGTTAAATAAGTACTAGATCTGAAGTACTATATCCAATTAAGTGAGTTGTTTCTTGACTGATTTTCAATTGAAATTGGAAACAACTAGAACTGAAGCTCCAGAGATGTGGAATCAGAGAAAAATGCAGCATATACCCAAGACTGCCTGATAAAAAAAAATCCTCAGATAAGTTTCTGAACATCCACAAAGGAAAGATAATCAAAATTCTTTGAATGGGGTTCTGATCCGCCGTAAGTCAACCAACTCCTCTAGTGATCTTGTTTTCTATTCATTTTCTTTGTTATAGCTGTTTTAATGGATCTGTTATTTGTTTCAGAAAGTTAGAAAATATTAAATATCAAGCAAATACGTATATAAAATGTTATCATAAAACACCACATGGCATTTCAACTTGTTTTAATACAAAAGTAGCTTAAGCAGCTGATGGTCATAGCTGCAGATCATTGTAACTCAGCTATGACAAAGTGGGGACTGTCTAACCAAAGACTGCTCAAAATAGAATAATCTATCAGCACAGAGTAAACTCTAGTGGGTGTAGCCAAGATTTAATGGTAAGCTATAATTAGCTTTTCCACTTAAGTTAATTTTGCTGTTGCATTATACTTTGTAGGATTTTGTAGGTTTTGTGGAATTGACCCTGGGAGAGATTGTTGGAGCCCCTGGAGGTTGTGTGGTTAAAAAATTGAGGTAAATTTCTACTTCTGCTGTTTCCATGTTCTCAGCACAGTATACGTGTATTATATCTCGCACAGAGATTTTTTTAAAAAACTATTTTTATGGGTAACTATTAAGGTTTTTGAGTTTTTTTTTAATTGAAAGCTTATTTTTACGGTTAATGTCAGGGTTTTTTTTTTAAAGAAACTACGGCAATTTTCTTAATTATAAGTTTGTTTTTTTTTAATAAACTATTAGTGTTTTAAGAATTGATTCTTTCTTTAATTTGTTTTAAATTTTTATTAC
Organism: Achatina immaculata; assembly: GCA_009760885.1. NCBI lineage: Eukaryota > Metazoa > Mollusca > Gastropoda > Stylommatophora > Achatinidae > Lissachatina > Lissachatina immaculata. The sequence goes on from CM019699.1 coordinate 30,545,685, forward strand.
AGAGGCAACTATGAAGGTAATCGAGGAGAAATAATTTGTAAGTAACATTTTAATCCTCTTGTCTCTACATGCTTTGCTGAAAGAGATGTACATGTTGTAAATGAAGTTTGTTAAATATGTAATTTGATACTGTTAACCTTCTGTAGAGTTCTAATGTTGTCATTTTTAGCAACAAAAGTAGCAATAATATTTCAGTGGTTAGATATTTTGAGAAGTTGTGAGGTAGTGGAGAAAGCTTTAACATAAAATTGATGTAAGACTGTAAATAATGGCACTTTTTGGTCTTTGAAGGGTGGTTCCAAAACTGGCCCACAAACTCTGGTGGTCCAAAAAGGGTCAAATGGGGATCAAGGAGCTGGTCTAGTACAATGCTAGAAATATGTGAAAGGTGTTGAATTTAATACCATGTAGCTGAGGATTGTAGGAGAACCACAATGAAATTACCCTTGGCTTTAGGGGTACACAGCTTGGAAAAGTTTGGAACCGCTGTTTTATGATTGTTTTGAAGCATGCAAATTTTAGGTCTTGGCAGAAATTGCATTTTGTGTCCATCTTTCTTACAAGAAGAATACCAAAAGAGTTAAGTGGTTTACTTGTCGTCTGTTTTTCGTGTTCATGTCTGTTGTGTTGTTTATGTATATGGTTCTTGAAAAAAGGTATTTTGCTGAAATATTGGATTGTTATATGTTCTTAATTAATGTGTGGTCATCTTATTATCTGCCATTCTTATTCCTGTCCACTTTCCTCACTCTTTCTGTCTTTTTTGTAAGACCTCTGTCTACTTTTATTACCAGAACCAGATAGACCGCAGTAGTCATTTCTCTTTATCTCTCAGAAATTGCAGAGCATCGTTTAGCTTGGTGTGTCTCCTGTTTTGTTTGAGCAGTGGTGTTGATATACTACTTTGTTCATAATACATTAACTCTCAGCCTACAATGAGCTGTTTGAATGACTTTTAAAATAATTATGGTCATATTGTTTTGTTTCGTAGCTAGGAATTCACAGTTTACTGCAGATTTTTTTTAAAAAAATGTAATTTCCCAGGATCAAAGATCACAAGAGTGAATTTTTTTTTTTTTAAATTATAAAAACGGTGTTGTTTAGTAGGTTAAGAATTAATCCAATCCAACCCACCCCTTTGATTTCCACTCATTTCCAAAGGAAGGGTAAGGTCCGTATTTCTGGAAATCAAGGAGAGCTGTAAGGGATACTGGAAGATATGTAGGAAAGAACCTCACCACTGACTGACCTAGAGTCCTTCTTTCAGGATTTTTCTATCAGGGTTTTGCTTCCTTAGTTTCTAACTCACCCAAACCCATATACAGGAAAGTACGTTTTGACAAGCACTGTTGATATTGTTTACTGTTATATGGTAGCAGATCAGTCAGTCAGTCGCATGTCCCTTGCCCTCCCTAACAGCTTTACTGTAGGCCTCTCGGTTGTAAGCAAGACACCCCACTGTAATTGTTTACAAATGTGTACCAGCAGATTGTTAGTAGAGGGTAAGAGTCGGTAGATAAAACACTCGTAACGTCTATCGACAATTGTGATTTAGGCTGGTAAGTAAAACTATAATTGTTATTTTGTTATCTGATTGACATTGTACATTCTGCTCTTTCTTTTTTTTTTTTTTTTAATCATTTTGCAGTGAGAGCGGAAGAGCTTGGCTCCTGTAAGGTAGATACTGACTTTTTTTTTTCATTTTTTTTTTTTGGTTTTGTTTTGATGTGGTTTTTTTTTTTTTACAGTATTTCCATACTCCTTGGGTAGTATGGTGATTGAGAGGAGTTTTATATTGTGACTGGTGTTACCCTTATGCCTAGGAGTCACATGCTTTGGAGGACCAAGTCATCATAAACCAACAAAAAAAAAATATTAAGTTAATGGTGAAGTACACAGACTAAAATAAAATAAATATGAATATCTGGTACCATCAAGCAAGTGGGCTCATGAATTTTTCTGTAGCTGGTATCATTTCAAGCACTCGTTTCTTAGCATCCCCATAATGGAATAGTCATATCACCATATGTGATATTCAGAATTATGTATTGATTTTTTGTGACACTTTGTAAATCGTAAAATTATACTGAAATTCAAGATTTATTCAAATTTGGTGTTTTAATAACTATTAAACAGGAATTTGTAACTCGCATTTTGTAATTGTTTCAGGAAATTGCATCAATTCAGTTTAGAGGTTCCAAATTGGACCAGAAGAATTGGTGGGGGCTGTTTGGGAAATCAGATCCCTTCCTGACAATTTATCGAGCTAATGAAGATAACAGGTGTGAGATATTGTTAATGAATGATGTTTATTGAGAATGTAGATGTGTTGTGGGTGGAGAGGTTATGAAGTTTTAAGTTTTGAGGTGCCAGAGTGGTGAAGTGATTAGTTTGGTTGTCTGTCGTGGTGATCATCATCACTATTGCCAGGTGCCGTTCTGACTGGCACTGGCTGTTATGTTCCTCCATAGTGCCCAATCCCTCATGCAGACCATCAGTTCAGTTGGTGATCTCATCTCACACATCAAACTATCCAGTGTCGTTTCTCGCTGCCTCCCCCGGATCTTCTTCCTTCTATTTTTTCCTGTTGTTACAGTAGTTTTCAATGCCCCCCCTCTCCTCATTGCATGTCCTATAAAAGTGCATTATCTTGCTTATTTCATCGACAACATTTTTTTTTGGTTTTTCCCGCTCTTCTTAATGGTGATGGTCAGTGATTTTATTTTGGCCTGAGGGTCCCCAGATGACCCGGCTGAAAATGGGTATCTGGCTCATTCTAGAGCTTGGGGTAATGAAGATGGACAGGTATGAGATCCACCAACCTCAGGTGTACCAACAAGTGGAGGGAAAATGTGAATACTAGGTAAATTTACAAGTTAAAAGTGTGTTTTTAAATGTACAGTTTTCTTAACACTGTGTGTTTTTACTATAAAGAAATACCCCATTTGATCATTGCTAACTCAGGTTAGAGCAAATATAACTAATTTTAGTCCAGTGTTGTATTTTTTTTTCCTATGTTTGTAGTTATTGTGGATTTTGAGCCATGTCATATGAAGCCCCCCCCCCCCCCCCCCCCCCCCCCCCCCATGCCAATGAAGGTAAACCAAACAGAAGTTTTACTGGTTTTTTTTTTTTTATCTGTTCAGCATGAAAAGCCTAGTATTAAGATAGAGAACAATACTTTGCTGATAATTATATTTATCTTTGTTTTTTTTATCTGTCATGGTTTTATATTTATCGTTTTTGTTATTTTGTCATGATTTTCCATCTTTGGCCACGTAGTTTCACAGTGGTACACAGGACTGAGCATATTCTTAACACGCTGAACCCGACTTGGAAGCCATTCACGATCCCTCTTAGGACTCTTTGTAATGGGGACCATGACAGGTAAGCTCTTGCACAGTGGTTCCGAAACATTCCAGGTGACATCTCTGTCAAAAAGGAACAAGCCAAAAAAAAAAAACACCAAACCTTTTCGTATAGTTTTCAGTGGTTATGTCCCTTGATATGCAGTTAACTTTTTTAGTTGCCTGCATACATACACATATGTATACTGTTCAAAAAAAAAGAAACACAACACTCTATAGTTGTAATGACACCAAATTTCAAACTTGTATCAGAATTTTATTGTACAGAATTAATGTTTCATTCTTGGCATGAAGAAACTTTAAGACGTTAACAATGAAATGATGGTCATTTTAAATTTGGTTTGGACTTTTATTCTTTGCGACTCAGGCCTCCGTTTCAGTAAGGTGCATGGCCTCCTCTAGCCTGTATCAGAGAACTATATCTCCTTGACATGGATCCAGTTAGCCATTGGATCTGTTGTTGTGGGATGGCTGCCCACTCTTCCTGCAGTGCAAGAGACAACTGTTGGAGATTGGTTGGCGCCACATCTCACTGGCAGACTTGTCTGTTGAGTTCATCCCATAAGTGTTCTATTGGGTTCATGTTTGATGACATGGATGGCCACGTAATGATCTGGATGTTGTTGTCAACAAGAAACTGAGTGGTGAGTTGTGCCACATGAGGTCGAGCATTATCCTGCAGAAAGTTCGACCCTGGTACAGCCAGAAGTGGAAGGATGTGAGGACAAAGAATTTCAGCGATGTATCGTTGGCCATTCAGGCATCCTTTAGTTTGCACCGGGTCACTTCCTCCCATGAAGTTGATCATCCCCCACACCAGTACACCTCCACCACCATGTGGAGGAGCCTCATCCACGCAGTTCTGGGCGTAGTGCTCATGGACTCCGTGGTAAAGTCTTCTCCATGTCGCTGGAGCAGAAAGAATGATTCATCACTAAACCAAACCCTTCTCTAATCATTTGCACTGCAGTCAGTTCTGGCGATGCCAGTCCATAAGAACAGGATCTCTGTAGGGTCTTCTAGCCCAAAGACCAGCGTCATGCAGCTGGTTCCTGAATGTTTGATCTGAAATTTGACAAACTGATGTCATTGACTGGACTGTTGAGGACACAGATGCAAATCGATTCCTGAGGTGACGCAGCCATATGAAGCAGTCTTCAACAGGATTGTGACTATGGGTCTTCCACTGCGCGGCTGATCTGCTTTTCAAACTGTTGATGAGTGAAATGAACATTTCTAGTACTTTTATTGCTGTTGTTATTGATTAACCTTATTATTATTTTTTTAGGAAGGGGGGAGGGGTGATCGCACTGTCCATTTTGGCAATCAGCAATCCATAGCTGACATGCTGGCGTCAGGGTTGGCAAACCATAGCTGATCAAGACCCTATCCCACCTCTCTGTTGATACCCCTGGTAACAGACCTAGCCTAGCTAGCAGTAAGGATCGCCATAGTCCCCATGGTGGTGGAGTCTGCTAAAAAAGTATAGCACTCCCCCTGCTTTTTAACTGCACTCAGGAACTGGAAAAAAAATAACTGCCATGACCCACTCCAAATCAAACATGATGCTGTGCCTCATTACTGCATTGACTGCAAAGAACACCAACTCACAGTTCGAGGAGGATAGAAGACAAGACTGTTATTATTATTATTAACATTATTAAAATTATTGGGGTCTTTGTCCATGATTGTTGTGGGCAGACAGTTTCATTCTGAACTTTTAAACAGGAGTTACAAACTTTATTTGATGCTCTGGCAGGTCCATCAAGATTGAGTGCACTGACTGGAATGCCAGTGGAAAGTAAGTTTGTGGTTTTTTTTGTTTTTTTTTTCACTGTTGCATTGGGTTTGCAGATTCATTTTGGTTCAGTAATGTGCTGCCATTTTATTTTGTTGTTGCTTCTTCTTCTTCTTCTTCGTTCACTTCTACCACCAAAAACCGCACTGTGATCCTACTGAATTCACGCCTGTGGTCCTCGTTAGGTCCCGTGGTCCCCTGTGTGGTCCAAAATAGACCACACGAGATCCACGAAAGGACCACAAGGGGTTCAGAGTATCATAGTGCTTTAGCCTGTATTCTTGGTGGGTCTCGGAAACGGGATTGCGTGACACCGTGGTTTTCATTGCACCAGTTTAGTCTAGGGTTGGACTTTCTCACCGGAAGACCTCGACGTGTTTAGGATATCAGTGCATCCCCGCTGGGTGAGAGGCGGTAGCCCACCCAGGCCAGAGTTGGACTTTCTCACCGGAAAACCTTGACGTGTTTTGAGATACCCGTGTATCACCGCCGGGTGAGAGGTGGTTGCCCATCCAGTCCAGGGTTGGACTTTCTCACCGGAAAACCTCAGCGTGATTAGGATACGCAGACATCCCCGCCGGGTGAGAGGTGGTTGCCTATCTAGACTTCCCTGGTCCAGTGTCTCCGACTTCAGCATTTTGCGGTCGTGGCCGCTACCCTTCCTAGTTGTGACCAGGATGGAGCTTTTGTCCAGGAGGACGAATCCTCGCCACTAGTGACTTCTACCCCTGGGTTGAGCCGGTTTAGGCATTTCCCAGTATGGGTGTGTTTGGGACGGGACCGACTACAGAGGTACTGTGACATGCATAGCCTTCAAGATTCACCCCTGGTATGAGCCGGTTTAGGCAAAATTCACCAGTATGGGTGTTTATCAGGCGTTACCGACCTCTAGAGCGGAGGTGGCATGACATGTCTAGCCATCGAGTTCCACCCCTGGTGTGTGCCGGTTTAGGCATATTTCACCAGTGTAGGTGTATTTCGGACGTGGCCATCCTCTAGCGCAGAGGTGCCGTGGTATAGCTCTCGTAGCGATACTACTGGACATACCGGTTAAACTTCACTTTCCACCACCTTTTTCCATCGGCGCCGCACAGCAACCTTTATTTCTTTTCCGCATTTACTTCCTTAACCGGGAGGAGCTTCACTCCACGCGCGACATTTGAAGAGTCAAGCCAGCAGTGTCTTAACCTCTGGGACAAGCCGGTTCATGCATTTCACCCGATATGATTGCACTCAGGACGTGGCCGACCTCCAGACCAGAGGTGCCGTGATTTGACTGTTTGCTTCGCTTTATCCTTTCTACCACCTTTTCCGCAGTGATGCTGTGCGGCAACCTCATTTGCAAATTTCTTCATTGGCCGGGAGGAGCACCGCTCCACGCACGGCAGCTGAAGATCTCGCCAACAGCGTGTACTCATTCCAATTACGGGGCCTCGAAAGAGTCCCGTATTGTTATTTTTCGTCACTACCTCCCCGTGCCGGGAGTGGGTAAGTTGCGCGCCTGCTGCCTTCCTTGGATGTGGTAGCCGTTTCTCATGCTCCCTCTCCGGAATCGAACCCTGATTCCCCGTTACCCGTTACAAACATGGTAGGCATGTCACGTACCATCGACATTTGATAGGGCAGACATTTGAAAGATGCGTCGCCGGCACAGAAGGCCATGCGATCAGCACAAAGTTATCCAGAGTCACCAGTTGGGACGCCGCGCCCCGCGAAGGGCAACGACGATTGGTTTTGAACTAATAAAAGCGCTCTTTCCACGAGGGTCGGAGCTTGGTAAGCATGTATTAGCTCTAGAATTGCCACAGTTATCCAAGTAGGATCGTGTCATCTAAGGAACCTCGACTGATTTAATGAGCCATTCGCGGTTTCACCGTGAGACAGTGTGAACTTAGACATGCATGGCTTAATCTTTGAGACAAGCATATGACTACTGGCAGGATCAACCAGATAGCTTTCTTCACCGAACCTTTGTCGGATATCTGCCGACAGACCGACGCGGGGCAAGGGAGACAGCGCTCTGCTCAGAGCGGATCCCTTTCGACCCCGGCGGCGTTTCATTTCCTTTAACCGGCGGGGGCGGCTCTCTCTGCTCTAACGAGTGGAGAAGAAAGCCTGGCCACCCACAAACAACACACGTTACATACTGCAGACCCGATACTCTTTGCGGGAGATGGGCCAATTTTGAGACCATCGGTCAACAAAACCGTACTACATCTTTATCACGAACCTGGCTGGCTAGCCGTTTACATGCTTCGCTCGACGGACAAACCACTTGCTTCTGCATCGAAACACCTTAACTCTCGCCGTCCGGGAAGGGAGCGAAAGCCTGTCTCCCCACGCACGGAACTCGAGAGCGCTTTTTCGCCAAAAGAACGGTCGGCCTGCGCAACAGCAACCGCCCGCGCTGTGCAGGTCAGCGCAGCTCTGCGCGGCTGACATTTTGTTGTTGCAATTACCTCTCTCTTATTTTAGAGGTAAAGGTGAAGTTCCTGTTACCATGCCATTAAGATATATTGAGGAATACAATGTTAAGCTTGTATTTTCCACGACCTTGAGCACATGAAAGTGCAATGTGGTCAGTATCATGCCTGGCCGCTTTACCTTCCCAGATTTATCTGGTACTTGTGTTTTAGAGGCTGGGTCAACCCCGAGGCCTTTTTTGGTGCGTACCAGAAAAAATCCCACTGCTGGGATTAGCAAACCAAGTGCCTAACCACCCGGCTAACAAGGCTTTTCTTAGAGATAAAAGTAAAAAAGATATTTAACAGTTTTTAATCAAATTTTATTATCATAATATGTGTTCTAGTGCACAAAAGGGGGCGAAGACGCTGTCTGTTTTAGCAATCAGTGACTCAGAACTGACATCCTAGTGTCAAGGTTGGTGAACCACAGCTGACCAAGACCCTGTCCCATCTCTCCATTGGTACCCCCAACTTAGTGCTGTGCTGTTACCATTAAAAGCCTGGCTAATGGGGGCAGGGATCACCATGGTGGTGGAGTCTGCTAAAGAAGTATTGCACACCCTCTGCCTTTTTAGCTTTACTCCCGTACTGACAGAATAGTCTCTGTAACCAGCTCCCACGCTTATACGGTGCTGCGTCTCAACACCTTCACAGCATTGGCTGGAAAGAACACCAGCTTGTGATTTCATGGAGATAGAAGACGAGAAGGCGTAGTGTGCAAAAGAAAAGAAATCTGTAAAACTTTGAAAGTTGGTTACCATATCATTCGCTGCAAGTAAGCATTTCGCTCAGAATCTCTATTTCAGCGAGAAGAATTTGATGGGAATTTACACAAGAAGAGCCAGCTATATGGCTTGTACTGCCATGCACACTTCTTTTTTTTTTTAATGCTCTGGGAGGATTTGTACATATTTTCCTAAACATATTCAGGATCAAGATTAGATTGTCCCATATAAAACTGGAATGGAAAAGACATAGGGCAAAAGAGATCGAAGTAGACAAAGAAAATGCTGGATGAACTAACAAGATAGCATGGACAAAAACACCAGCACAGCTTATACTCAGAACAGAGGATTGTGAACAACAACACTCAGCAGAGCAATAGACAGATAGATCAGATAACTGTAGACTGCAGCTTGTTTGACTGCCCAGATCTCATTGGCATCAGAAAAATTCATCTTCATGCATGAGTGAAACAAAATACAGCACATGGAGATGAAAAAAAAAAAAATCATCATCAGGTGCCGTGCCGACTGGTGTTGGCTATTATGCTTCTCCAGAGTACACGATCCTTCATGCGGGCCATCAGCTCACTTGGTGATCTCCTCTCACACCATCCCGTCAGACTGTCCAGTATCATTTCTCTTGGTCTTCCTCTTGATCTTCTTCCTTCTATTTTTCCTGTTGTTATATTTTCACTAGCAAATATTACTGTATGCTGCCAGCCAGAGGAACAAGAGCGCACAGAGGGGTGGATCCCATAACAGATTCACCAAAGGTTAATACATTGAACACATTTCCATGAATACTAGACTGGTAAATTTTATGGTGTAGATGATGCTAGCATTTGGTAGAATGTTTTCATGTGCAACAGTAAGAGTATTACAGAGCTAAATGGGAGCCTGTAGGAGCAGAAATGAGTGGCATGAAGCACAGCTTGGACACAGTCTGCCCGCAAACTGTGAGAGGTGGAGAGAATTCATCCCTGCAAGATGTCCCAGGGTGCATTTGGCGGTGATTGCTTAGCCAATCGCCAGCCAAGGACATGAATGGATGGATGGAAATGAGAGGCATTATTATGATGTGTGTTTATGAGTCTTTGGCTTTAAACAGACAGATTAAAAAGATTATCAGAGAGCTAAAAGGAACATCAGTTATTGTGTGTTTATGAAACTTTCACATTAAATAGACAGATAAGAGCAGTATACAGCTAATTGGAGGCACGTATATCTTGGATGCCCAAAAAAACAAATGAAGTTTTTAGATAAATACAGAAATTTGAAAACTCATTAAACCAGGGGTTCTCAACCAGTGGGAAATATCTCTTCCTCCTTCTCCCCTTGCCCAGAAAAAAAAAAAAAACAGGAATTGGGACCACAGATAGGCAGAGAGACTGTTAGAAGATTGTATTATATGCATGTTATTTGGAATGCACCTTGTGAATCAGACAGTCGGGGGGGGGGGATTTGATATTGTGATGTATGATGGTGAAAAAGGTTTAAGGAACACAAAAGACAGAGAACCACTGAATTAAAACTGTAAGGAAAAAGACCCTCAGAATTCTTTGGGATATGTATGAGAAGATAGAGAACCTGGTAATCACAGAAAAACCCAAGGGAGAAGAAAGAGGGAAACTGATGAAGAAAAAAAATTCATAATGAACTAACCAAGTGGTGATTAAAAAAAAAGAAAGGCTGTCTAGTTATAAATGCCGGAACTACAGAATATAGAGAAACTTGATCAGCATTATCTATCAGCCCAGCACCTGATGATGATGAATTATGTAAAAGGTAAATATTTTCAACACACATTTCATTTCCTTTTATTGATATTTGATTTGCAGCCATGAGCTGATTGGAGAGTTCATTACCAACGTTAGAGAACTAAGTTCCAGCAATGCCAGGGTCTTTCAGGTAATGTTACATATTTCCTGTCTATGTCCTGTATCATTTGCATGCCATAGGGGTGTGAAGTGTTAGTGCCCTCACATTTCTAGGCCACTATGGCACTTGAGGTAGGGGTACCAGCACCTGCCCTCACTGCCTTTGCTTTCCTAGGGACGGGACACCCCCCCCCCCCCCAGTACCAATTTTTTTTATGGTTGGGTTGACCCTAGTGTTGGTCAGCTTGAGTGCGAAATCAAACCAGGGCTCTTCTGATTGGCAGGCAAGTGCACTAACCACTGCAGCATCCATGTTTCCTGTACAGTAGCTGATATGTATCTAATCTTCTTCTTGTTATATGGTTGTCTGAGTGGCAAAGTGGTTAGTACACTAGTTTCTTCATGGCACAGGTCAGTGGTTCAGATCCAGCCAGAGGTGCTCCAGAAATTGGTACCTGGCTTCTTCTGGAGCTAGGAAAGGAAAGGTGGTTGGGCAAGATGGTGACCAAATCACCGTCTAGTGTGTTGACAGGTAAAAGAAAGTGTGAACACTTAACACCATACCCCCCCCCCTGGGGTGCCTCTGTGGCATAGGAAGGCTGCCTTTTATCTTTTTTTTTTTTTTTAACCATATGCTGTTATATGTGACCTGTATTTCTATTTATTTATCTGGCTTTACTTTTTATGATTATTATCTAAACAGAAGACCAGTGTGTTAAAGTCAAAAGTATGGGCATTTATGATTTATCATATTTTTTTGCTGTCTTAATGCTGTTCATTTTGATATAATGATTTCATCTTAGTGTACATGCCTTCTGTTTTGATATAATTTACTGTAAGTTTATCTTAGTGTACATAACTTCTGTCATGATATAATTTACTGTAAGTTTATCTTAGTGTACATACCTTCTGTCTTGATATAATTTACTGTAAGTTTTTAGTGTACATACTTTCTGCACCTTCTCCAAATATTAAGTTCTGCATCACCGACCATGAGTATTTTAAAATTTGTTCAACAGTTATTTATGCATACTAACAGATGTATTCTTATTGCTCTTATTCCAGCTGTGTAATCCACTGTTGAAGAAGAAGAAAGCATCAGGACAGGTATGTTGTACAGGAACATGGTAGCACAGCATGTCTGTCTCCCTTCACTATTTTTCTCTGTGAGTCTTTCCCAGCAAAAGTGTTAAGAGTAGGCTTCATTCAGTTGTCAAGTGCGCCATGCCGATAGACATTAACAATCAGTCTTATTCACTTTGTGCTGTCCTCTCAAACGGGTTGCCATTCTTTTTATGTTCTCTTGATCAGCTCTTTCAGAAATTTTTCTCATATACACTGATCACATAAGATACATATTTCTTGTTTCCTGCAGATCCACATAGAGAGCTTTCGCATCGAGACACAAAGCAGCTTCATCGACTACATCAGGGGCGGGTAAGTCATGCTTTTGTGAAAGTGTTGGAAATCTTGGGTTACAAGCAGTATTATTATATTATTATTATTCTTTTTTTTTTCCCCCCCACTTTAAAACATCATAAAGATGCTGTGTCTTTTCTTAACTTCCTGCCACTGACCTGAGAAAAGGTTTATTTTCAGACTCCACCACTGTGGGGAATAGTGACCAAAGTTTTAAGCACAAAAATAAAGATAGTAGGAAGACCTGAGCTGCTGAAAGAGGAAAATGGAACCCGTGTCCCATTCATTCAGGCTGTAATGTCACAGCAATCTTTTTTTTACTAGGGAACCAAGATGGGATAGAATAAAATCTTTACCAGCTTTAGCTCTCTAGCTCACATGACAGCATTTGTTACAGAAGTTCTCTGTCTGTAATTAAAGTGCCATCATTGATGCTTGGTATTTTCAGTGACGATGTTATGGCTGATGCAGACATCTCAGTTCCCTGTGTGGAGGCACCCTGACTTAGTTCAGTTGTAAAAATGGGTGCTTGTCTTTCTTCAGAACTGAGCATTCCAAAAAAAAAAAAAAAATGGTGATGGTTATGGTACCAACCACATAATCTTTTAGGAAGAAGTGGACAAGACTAAGACCTTATCCTCAACATTCTTAACTAGTATAGAGTATGCCTATATCTACAATCATCAGTTTCAAAGATATGTATGTAGTTTTTCTACATTGCTTCATTTCTTAGCTTGCTCTCTTCTCCTTCCCCCCCCCCCCCTTCCGCATAGTTTTAATCCAGCAATTTCAGAATTATGTTACGGAAAAAACAAAAATTACAGTACATTGTATGTGGTTTATACTAGGGTATCATATTTTTGTAAATTGAAAAACAGAAAACAAGGGTTCTCAATCTTTTTACTGTTAGAGACACACCCCCCCCCCCAATGGACAGTCCAGCATGTCCCCATAACCTTTCTGCTAGAATGTCAAAATCATCAATATCACCAGCCCTAGTAAAAGGTAAAATGTAAAATTCCCGTTTCCATGCAATTAAGGCATTTTGGGGAATACGGTGTTAGGCCCATATTTTCCATGACCTTCAGCGCATGAAAGTGTGATGTGGTCAGTATCACTCCTGGCCGCTTTACCTTCCCAGATTTCTCTGGTACCCATTTTCTGAGGCCGTACTGGTCAGAAAAAAAAAAAATCCCCGCTCAGCTGGGGATTCGAACCTGTGACCATTCAGTTGCTAGATGAGTGCCTCTAACCACTACGCTAGCTGGTCCCCACCAGCCCTAGTAGACACCCAGTATGATTTAGAATGATGCTGATATCTTAGTTTTACATCTTGATAGCTAGGAACAGAACAGCTGAAAAAAAATTCTCGTATAACAGTTTTACGTATGTCGAAGTTGTTCACAGATCAAGTCCCATACTCCAGTTATTTGTGCAACCCCCCCCCCCCCCCCTTTCCCCCACCCCCTCCTAGTTAAGAACCCTTGGTTTGACACTTCCTTTTTTTTTGTAAAATATTGTTACTTACACACAGAATTTCTCATATATACAGGATGCAGATGAACTTTACAGTTGCTATAGACTTCACAGCCTCAAATGGCAACCCTCAGTCTCCGACATCGCTGCACTATTACAATCCTTATCAGCTCAACCAGTATGCAGCAGCCATTTCTGCAGTAGGAGAAGTCATTCAAGATTATGATAGGTATTTGGAATAGATAGAAAACGAGTTGAATTCTTTCCAGACTAAATGTTTATCAAGAATTAGAAGAATATTTTGGCCATACACCATAAGAAATAAAATCTTTTTTGGCAGAAATGCAGATGAAGCCGCTGACAGCAGTTATTGAGGAAAGATGCTAGCGATGGTTGGAACATGTGCTCCGAATGACTGACAACTCACTACCAAAAATAGCACTAAGATGGACACCACAGGGGAACAGAAATAAGGGTAGACCAAAAGAGACATGGAGAGGAACAACAGAGAGGATGTTGAGCAATAGAGGGCTCACCTGGGCAAGAGCAGAAAAAAGGCAAAGGACAGGCATTTGTGGAGGACCCTTGCGGAAGCCCCATGTGCCCTGTGTTCAGAGAGAGAGAGAGAGATTTGGAATAGCCTGTGTTCAGTTAGCATAAAAAGTTGTGAATATAATGAAGTAAAATTCAGGACTTTGACTGACACCAGAAATAATGTAACACTTTAACTAAGTGGGCTTTCATAATTACACTGGAAATAATGTGTCATATTTGATGTTTTTTTTCCTTTGTTAATTTCAAGTCCTATTTTACTAGCCTTAGATTGTAAGAAGTTAGAAGAAAAAACATTCACATTTCTCAGCAGCATTATAGGCAGAGAGGGTGGTACAGAAGCAGATTCTGCACCAAGAATTGAGAAGGCTAGAGTAGAATTCCTGCAGTTGAGAAACATCTGGAAGAACAAGGGAATGTTCCTAACAACAAAACTTAGACTGTTCAGTACAAACATCAAATTAGTCATGTTGTATGGATCAGAAACAAGCTAAAGTACCAAGAGACTGCAGACCTTTGTTAACACCTGCCTAAGGAAGATCCTTCAGATTATGTGGTCAGATACTATCATTAATGAAGAGCTATGGCAGAAAACAAACCAACTTGCAGTGAAACAAATGATAATGAAAAGATGTAGGATATGGATAGGACATACACTTCAAAAGCCTACCATAAACATAACCAGACAAGCTCTCACCTGTAACTCCCAGGGAAAGAGGAAACAAGGAAGACCTAGAAACACCTGGCAAAGGAGTCTTGAAGCAGAGATTAAAAAAGATCGACTACAGCTGGAGGCGGATAGAAGAAACAGCTCAAGACAGAAACAAATGGAGAGCCGTTGTTGATGGCTTGTGTCCTAGAGAGAGGTAAAAGAAGGCCAGGAAGGTAGGGAAAAGTTAGTGAGTAGCAGTCATAGTGATCCTTTGGGATTTCTCTGCTGCTCTTCACACAGACCCAGTGTAATGCCCCAGTTACCTTAGCTTACCATAGATGTGCATCCTGGTCTCCAGACTGCAAAACACATCCTTACCCTCGGCAGAGACTTCATTGATTTTGTATGTTTCCCTATATATGCTGGATAACTGTTTGAGTAATGTGTTCAGGTATGCCTCCCTCTGCAGGCAGACAGTCTTCCCCTTTCAGAGAATTTTAAACAGGTTGTGGTCTTTTAAGGTGATGATTGTCTTTGTGTTGTCTGCAGTGACAAAATGTATCCGGCATTAGGATTTGGAGCAAGGATGCCAGATGGGTCAGTCTCTCATGAATTTGCTCTGGTAAGTGTGGCAGAGTGGCTTTACCACCAGTGTTTTGGTAGTTGCATGTTGTGTAGTTGTCACACTGTGTGATATGCATGTTGTATAGTTGTCACACTGTGTGATATGCATGTTGTATAGTTGTCACACTGTGTGATATGCATGTTGTATAGTTGTCACACTGTGTGATATGCATGTTGTATAGTTGTCACACTGTGTGATATGCATGTTGTATAAATGTCACACTGTGTGATATGCATTTTGTATAGTTGTCACATACATGAATTACAAAAAAACAGTGAAATTTGTCCAAGAGACAGGACTGCAGATATAGACAGACAATGCGAACAAAGAAGAAGAAGTATAGTTGTCACACTGTGTGATATGCATGTTGTATAGTTGTCACATTGTGTGATATGCATGTTGTATAGTTGTCACACGGTGTGATATGGTTATCTTTTCTTTTTTTTTAAGCTGCATCACATAACATGTTAAATGTGAATGTTCTTCCTGATATTGGCACCACATAATATATGTGTGAACTTTCTTCTTAATGTCAGCAACACATAATATATGATATGTGTGAACTTTCTTCTTAATGTCAACACCACATAATATATGATATGTGTGAACTTTCTTCTTAATGTCAGCAACACATAATATATGATATGTGTGAACTTTCTTCTTAATGTCAGCAACACATAATATATGATATGTGTGAACTTTCTTCTTAATGTCAGCAACACATAATATATGATATGTGTGAACTTTCTTCTTAATGTCAGCACCACATAATATATGATATGTGTTAACTTTCTTCTTAATGTCAGCAACACATAATATATGATATGTGTGAACTTTCTTCTTAATGTCAGCAACACATAATATATGATATGTGTGAACTTTCTTCTTATTGTCAGCAACACATAATATATGATATGTGTGAACTTTCTTCTTAATGTCAGCACCACATAATATATGATATGTGTGAACTTTCTTCTTAATGTCAGCAACACATAATATATGATATGTGTGAACTTTCTTCTTAATGTCAGCAACACATAATATATGATATGTGTGAACTTTCTTCTTAATGTCAGCACCACATAATATATAATATGTGTGAACTTTCTTCTTAATGTCAGCACCACATAATATATGATATGTGTGAACTTTCTTCTTAATGTCAGCACCACATAATATATGATATGAGAACTTTCTTCTTAATGTCAGCACCACATAATATATATGATATGAGAACTTTCTTCTTAATGTCAGCACCACATAATATATGATATGAGAACTTTCTTCTTAATGTCAGCACCACATAATATATATGATATGAGAACTTTCTTCCTGATATCAGCACCACGTAATATTTGATATGTGTGAACTTTCTTCTTAATGTCAGCAACACATAATATATATGAGAACTTTCTTCCTAATGTCAGCACCACATAATACGTGATATATGAGAACTTTCTTCCCAGTGTCTCACCACATAACATTCATGAGATCTTTCTTCCCAGTGTCTGTGCCACATAACATATGATAAATGTGAACTTTCTTCCCAATGTCTGCACCACACTTGATAAGAGAGAACACTTTTCACGATGCCATCACCATTTAACATAACGAATATTAAGGGAGTCAAACAAAATTCTTGATAGCAGTGCACTGAATTTTAAATTCTGTCCCCAAATTCTTTCATTCGGGAAGAGATGAGTGCTTCTGTTTTTTGTTATCTTGCATTCACTGGTTATCATTTTTTTTTCTACAGAACTTCCAGCCACAAAACCCTTTCTGTTCTGGTGTTGATGGCATCTTGGCAGCATACTACAATTCACTTAATAATGTCCAGCTTTACGGCCCAACCAATTTTGCCCCAGTGATCAACCATGTGGCCAGGTATGTGTCAGTAATGTGGCCAATGGTTTATAGACATTGTAACATGCTTAATGTACACTTGTCTACACAGAACTTGTGGTCTGGTGTTATTAACCATACAACCTGATATATAGTGACCATGAAGTCAGGTGCAGATTAACAGGAGCCTGCAAAGTACAAGCCATTTGGGGTGCCATTGGTAGAAACGTATCATTTATGAAGGAGTTAGGTGGCAGAAGGCTAAAGGAGTCAGGGTAAAAGATTTGGTAAACCATTTATAGAACCATGGTGTTATGAATGTATCATGTTGCTTACAGTGTAGGCAGATTTATAATTATCATGTGATCCATTGTTTGTTGACCATGTTTCACTTTACTTGTTATGCATTTGGTCCTTTGTAACTAATCTTTAATGGAAATTTATGCTTTTCATGATACAATTGTGATGGTATACACTGATCACATAAGATAACCGGTGACTGGTATACACTGATCACATAAGAAACCAGTGACTGCTACACACTGATCACATAAGATAACCAGAGACTGGTATACGCTGATCACATAAGATAACCAGTGACTGGTATACACTGATCACATAAGAAACCAGTGACTACTACACACTGATCACATAAGATAACCAGAGACTGGTATACGCTGATCACATAAGATAGCTAGTGGTAAAATATTTCAGCCTTTAATACTTGGAGCGTTAGAGCATTGAACTCTTACCTTGCTGTGCAGCACCCACAACACACAGACATTTCTTGTTATTAAAAAAAAAAATAACGGCTATTATATTTTACCAGGATATTATGTGATGCCAATATTTAGCAAATGCAGCAATTTAAAACCGTGAACAAAACCATATGGCTTTTTTTCAAAAGCATCTTTAAAACCATTTAAATGGCTCACAGTAGATAAAGAGTTTAGACAAGAAAGGATGTTGGTGTCTTTGTGTCGTGTTGCCAGTTTGGAGATATAAAACAATTTATTTACAGATGATTTGTCAGTGTTACTGGCCATGGTCTTAATTTACAATTCCCTCCAATATTCTGTCTTGCCAGATTTGCTGCAGCTATTCGAGACGGCTCAGAGTATTTTGTCCTTCTCATCATAACAGATGGGATCATCACAGACATGCCACAGACCAAGGCAGCTATCGTCAATGTAAGTCCAAGTTCTTGATGATAATGTTGTTGCCAAAGATGACTCTGCTAGTGTGGCAGTGTGGTTATTGGAACCTGTGAACTGGGGCTGGCCAAGACCCTAAACCAGCTCCTTGTTGGTGCACCTAGTAGCAGGCTCATCTTGACTCATGGGACAGGGCTCACTATGATTCCTATGGTAGTGGAATCTGCCAAGAAGCTTAATGGGCCCAGTCCTGACCTTTAAGCTAGCCACCACAACGCATCTAAAATTCAGTATGATGTTTCTGCTTCAACATCTTCACGGCATAAACTGCTAAGAGCTTCTTGCTCCAAGTTCCAGGAAGACACAACAACAAGAACATTTGCCGAGCCGTAAGATTATCTTTATCTGTGAACGTGTTGGAGTTTGTAAGTTGTGAACAAAGCATTAAGCATTTGCCTCATGTTGACAGAGGACATCAACAAACACCGTCATGCACATGAGTAGAATGATATTAGCAAGCTGAGCTCTTGAAACTCAAAAAAAGGAGTGAGTTGTTATCAGGTGCAGACTCTAAAGAGGACATTGTTAAGAGAGGCCAAATTATAGGCATAAAAATCCCTTGATGAGGCTGAAAAGCTCGCAGAGTACAGGAAAACTTGGTGAACTACCTTGTGAACCCTATGTGACAGCACAAGAAGGATGTAAGATGTTATCAGGTTCAGTGTGCTGTAGTCAGTGCGGATGACAATATGGGTACCTGACACTTGTGATAGGGAATTGCCTCCAAAAATATAATAATATTTGACCATAAGGAAAGATAGACCAGGGGGCACCATCTTGTTGGTATGTTAACGGAAAATAAATATTAAAAACATAAATTAGTTTTGTATGTATATGACTACTCCAAAACAGGCAAATTCAAGATGTGGTTGTGGTAAGTCTGTTATATGTTCATTTTGTGAACAGTCACGGCAAAGATTTGTAGGTTTCACCATAAGGTTTTATTTTGCAGGATTTGGCTACATCCAGGCAACACTGGTTTGTAACAACTTATGTAAGCTACAGGCCTTGGAGTTTAGATCTAAGGCAGAAGATGTAGGGCTGCCATGAAAATCTGAAGAAAAAAAAACTGTGGACCTCGTCTTGGTAACTGACCTCCATATTTAGCATGCCCTGTAACATGAACACAAAAAAAAAAGGCGAAGGACAGGCATTTGTGGAAAACCCTTGCAGAAGCCCCATGTGCCCTGGACACTTAAGGTTCAGAGAGAGAGAGAGCGATAACATGAACACAGCTACATCAGGGTTGGCAAGCCATAGCTGGCCAAGACCCTGTCCCACTTCCTTGTTGGTAACCCCCAGTAACAGGCTAAAGGGGCAGGTAATGTCATATTCTTCATGGTGGTGGAGTCTACTAAAGAAGTAGTCTGCACTCCTTGTTTTTTTAGTCCCTCTCAGGAGCTGAGCTGCCATAACCAGCTCCAAATCTAACATGATGCTGTACCTCAACACTTTCACCGCATCAGTTTCAAAGAACATCGTGCTTGCAGTTCCAGGAAGATAGCAGAAGAAATCAGATTTGTAGTTTTTTTTGGTTTTTTTTCGATTTTTTAAAATATTGAACAAATTTAAATTTGTTAAAATCTGTTAAAACAACAGAACGAGAGCAGTCTTCTTCATTGCTAAAAACGTATCACATTAATGCGCTTCATCTTATTCTCATCTGTTAACAGGCATCCGTTCTACCTATGTCGATAATCATCGTCGGTGTTGGCAATGCAGATTTTGAAGGTAAAATTGATATTACTTAGAAAAACGCTAAACAGATAATTCTTCTAAGAAGTTCGCAAAAACCTTATACATGGAATGGGTAAAACCCTGCAGGGCACATAACATGTGTGAATAATGTTATCATTTTTCTTTAATGATAGCTAACAGTTAAAATATAGTGATTACAATATACAGTTTTTATTTTGCAGTTGTGAACAGCATTGTGCTTGAGACAGATATAAAAAGTACATAAATTTTTGGCCAGCAACAGTGAATCGCATTTTTCTTATAGCTGATATGAATAAAACATTTATACTTCAACTGTGAACTGTTCGCTATCCGTGGCCAGTTATCGTGGCTGAAGAATTTTAATTTACTTGTTTTCTGGCTGCTTTCAGCAATGGATGAGCTAGATGGAGATGATGTGAGACTTTCTTTTCAGGGCCGTGTGGCAGAGAGGGATATTGTCCAGGTAATCATTTGTTTATTAAGTTCATCTCTTCAAGAGAGATGTTGGTGTGTGGGGGGAGGGGGGAGAAATTCTCCAATCAGAGACCAGTTTCTTTTTCGTTAAGTGAGTAAATCCATAATATTTGTAGATAATGCCATACATTGCATTGTTTAGTGTTGTAAAGATAGTTACAACTAGCTAGTAATGATCTATAGATGTGATTGTTTAGTGGTACAGATGTAGGCAAGGACTATTTATTTCTATATATGTAAATCACTATCATGTTGCTGTATTTATTTCTGTATATATAACTATTATCATTTTGCTGTATTTATTTATATGTAACTGTTATCATGTTGCTGTACTTATTTCTGTATATGTAACCATTATCATGTTGCTGTAACTAATGATGACCATCTTCAGTAGCGCCCAGAAGAGACGTCTGTAGCTAGACACCCAAGCTATTGATCAACCTTTCTCAACCTTTTTGCCCCCCTACGGAACCTTTGGAATAATTTTTATCCCTGCAGAACCCCTACATTAAAATATTTGCTGCTGCTCATTCCTCTCTCCTTCTTCCTGCCGTCCCAGTTTTCACCGCCATCACACACAGACACCGCCATAAAATATACCAGTTATAATAAAGTCACTAGTGCAGGCAGAATAAAAAATTGTTTTCTCTTTTTAGTTTATCCATGAGACCAGCACCTAGGAGAAAAAACAATAAATGTATAGCACATAAAATAAAATGTTAATCATGTGTTGCTTGCGGTAAATGGCATATGCAAAAATATAGGGGTTTTTTTTCTTCTTTGTATAGACTAAATATGACTTTTCAATGAACCAGTCCTGGACAAAAGCAAAAATATGTAGCTTAGCCCTAAGGTTTCGTGAAAAGCAAGTAGGAGAGATAATCTCAGTCACAGTCTCTAGCAGAACCCTTGCAGATCTGTCGCGGAATCCTAGACTTCCACAGAATATGGGTTCGAGAAACCTAGCTATAGACCAATGTAACATTAGAACGTTAAAAATTGTGGTAACAAGCTCTGTTTATAGTAGCAGAAAAACGTTGTGACATTGAGTTCACCCTTGCTTCAGACGGCAAACACTAACGGAGGCAGAGTAAATGAGATTAAACACCATGAATGAAGAGTGGAGAATTTAAAATGAAGAATCACGAGCACAAGAAACAATCTTATTTGTAGAATTTGAAGAGATTATAAAGCAAAATATTACACTACTCTCTTGTTGTCACAAATTAAGCTAGTACTTATTTGTCATTTTCTTATTGCTTTCAACATCTTTGCAGTAATGATTTGTCCTGTGCTTTTGACATAAAATGCTGGCCTTGGCTGATTGTCTAAATATGCACATAATATTCACCGCCAGCTGAAGATAGTCTCTAACCTGAAATGTAATGTTATGAGTTTGCTGTCTTTCTTTGTCATCCTCAGTTTGTTCCATTCCGAAACTTCCTGGGCGGAGGAACAGACATGCACGTCTCGCAGGCATTTCTGGCCAAGGAAGTGCTGGCCGAGATACCAGACCAGGTTCTCTCCTATATGAAACGTTACGGCATCAAACCCAAGCCACCCAAACCCAGTCCTATCCTAGGAGCTAGGCCAATGACTCAGCCACCGTCATTTCAGCAGGCTGCGCCTTACCCGCAGCAGAACATGCCCTTTGAGCCTCCACCTCCGTACAAACCTTAAACTAATAATAGAACAAATTAGCCGTTCTGTCGTTGTGTGACCAGGGGACAGAATTAACATGGAGATGTGACACAGCTTCATGCAAGTGTTGGCAGAATTTTAGTATTATTTGTCTCATATATCTAGGATACATTGAAGGATTGGATGTTCAGTCAGCAGCTAGCAATGATGTTTTTATATTAAGCTGTATGTGTTGTCACAGATCATTGATTTGTGAGAAGACCATTTTATGTGATAAAAGCTGTTGTAGGTAACAAAGTGTTAACTATGTTGTAAGATCATACTGTTGAAAGGGGACAAAATGTTAACTGTGTTATAAGATCAGGTTGTTGTTAACTTGTCTCCTTTCTCATATATTTTTCATTATTGAGGAGACAAATAGGTGTCTTGATAGGGCTCGACGATTTGCTTCATATAATGGGAATTTAATGCATCTATAA
This sequence comes from Achatina immaculata, assembly GCA_009760885.1. NCBI lineage: Eukaryota > Metazoa > Mollusca > Gastropoda > Stylommatophora > Achatinidae > Lissachatina > Lissachatina immaculata. Next base: position 30,568,011 of record CM019699.1, read on the forward strand.
TTTCCTCTCTCTATCTTCAGCGTGGGTGACCTCTTTCTCTCTTACCCACAAATCTTAGTGTGAATGTTGTCTGGTAACTGTGTAACATGGCCAGACCACTTGACTTGCTGTTTCTGGATATAATGTAATATATTAGTGTTACTCCAATTTTTGCCCTGATGATGTCATTTTTCTTATTTGGTCTCCTCTTGTCACATTTAGTATTCTCCTTAAACATTTCATTTCTGTCATGATGATTTTTCTTTTGTTCTTGACCGTTAGTGTCTATGTTTGACATTGATAGCATAGAGTTGGGAGGAAAATTGTGTTATGCAGTGCCCTTTTTGTTTCAGTTGTGATGTATTTGTTTTTCAGTGAGGGAATCATTTGTCCAATGACCTGATTTGCTTTATCACATCTGTTCTCAGTCTCATCATCAGTTGTCCCTGAGGATGATATTATGCTACCTGGGTATTTGAAATGTTTCACTTGTTTCAAGGGCTGGTTGTCTAGGAAGATCTTTGTTGGGATATCTTCTCTCGCTATGGTCATGAGTTCCATTTTTTTCAGCACTGATCTTCATGTTGTAGCTCTGACATGCCCTTGCTAAGTCATCCATGTTCTGCTGTAGGTCTTTTTTTCTGATGTGGCTATAAATGCTTGATCATCAGCAGAAAGGAGTTTGTTTATGGTCCTCCTATTGGGTACGTCTTCTGGAAGGTGTTGTTGGTTTATCTGCATTCTTTCTGGGGTTGGGCTGTTGGGCAGCTTTGTCGTTGAGTTTTTTTACTATTTATGTTAGCTTCTTTGCAGATGTTGTCAGTGTATGTTATGAATAGTAAAGGAGATAGTACACAGCCTTGCCTCACTCCAGACTTTATGATGAATGGTTCAGAGTGTCTTGCATTTGTTCCAACCATACACTGACTTTTTTCATATAGGTTTTTGCATAGGTTGATATAGTACTAACTCCATAATGTTGTAAGATTTATATTGATATCTTCTCTATCAAATGCTTTTTCTTGATCTACATAAGCTATATGCAGTTCCTGGTTGTGTTCAACTGATTTTTCTATTAGTTGTCTTAGGGAAAAGATGGCATCTGTACAGCTTCTATTTTTTCTAAATCCCATTTGAGTTTCATTTAACTGTGGTTCAATCACGGGTCGCAGTCCGTTCTCTAGGATAATGCAGAACATTTTCCCAGTATGGCTTACATTTTTCCACTATGGCTTAGCAGTGAGATGCCTCTGTATTGGCTGCAGTCCCTTTTACTGCCTTATTTCTTCCATACTTGAGTAATTACAGCATTTCTCCAGTCCTGTGGTGTTTCATCATGTTTTTTCCCTTACCAGGTTATAGAGTCTGTGAAGCCTAGCTATTCCAGCTTCTTTTGCACATTTGATTAACTCATTGGGTATTCCATCACATCCTGGGGGGTTGTTCATTGGAGTCTTTCTGATGGCTTCTCTGATTTCAGCTTGTATGTCTGGTTCCAGTTCTATGGGGCTAGGTGTGTTGTTATCATGGGTTTGGCTTGCCTCGGATGGTATATTGAGTAACTTGTCAAAGTACCTTCTCCGTTGCTGTACCACCCCCTCTGGTTCGAATATTGGATCGCCATTAATATCGTTCACAATCTCTGTTGGGTCTAAGTGCTCTGCTCACTTTCTCATTGCACTGATCTTCTTATAAAAAATTTTCGTAGCTTCTTTGTGATTGTTGTTTGATACTTCACTGTATTCCTGCCATGATTTTATCTTTGCTTCTTTTTTAACCCTCTTAGACTGTCTTCTTGCAATTCGATATTCAATGTAGTCAAGACCCTCTTTACTTCTCATCCATTCTTTATATTTATTTTTCTTTTCTTTTACAGCCTCTTTCACCTCATCATTCCATCATGTTGTTATTTTCATTTCTCTGTTTGTTTGCAGCCTTTACCTCTAAGTTTGGTGTCTGCAACTCTCATGATCTTTATTTTTTTTTTTTTAAATTCCTTCCACTAATTCCTCCTTTTTGTCATTTATGCCGCATGTATTGATAGTGCATACTTTAAGAATCGCTTTTCTATTTCTTTGAAGTTTAATGTTTCCTAGTCGTTTTCCGTTTATATCAGTCTGTCTATTCTTCCTGTGTTTTCCATGAGCGGTAAAGAGATGCACCACCAGCTTGCTGGGCCAGTCACAGTTTGAGGGCAGAATTTAGCCCAGGAAAGCCCATCTCCCCGAGCGGGACATAAAGTCAGCTTGAAATTTTTATGCTGTGTCATGATGTCACAGCACATGGATCAAGCTTGCTTGCTTTATGCTGTGTCATGATGTCACAGCACATCTTAAGTACTCATTTAACTTGCTCACTTTATGCTCCATTTGACACTGTAAGTCGGTTTTGACAAAAGTTGTTAACTATGTTGTAAAAGTGTTGTGAAAGTGTTAATCAAATTTTGTAGTAAGCCCTTTGAGAGCAGAATCATCATCCATTTTATATGATAAAACTTATATTTAAGAAGGCATTGTCATGTGATTAAACTGTATTGGTGTTTGATGTTATGTAGTAAAAACATTGTTATATTAATGAGACAAGTTGTTAACAGCCACTTTGCTTGATAAAACTTTTGTTAAATGAAGTGTCAGAGACCATTTTATATGATCGATCAAACTATTGCTCATGTATGAGTCATTTTATTTAGCCATGTTGTGTGATGAACTGAGCAGTGTTGTTTGTGTTATGAACTGAACCATGTTATGTGATGAACTGAACCATGTTGTGTGATGAACTGAGCAGTGTTGTTTGTGTTATGAACTGAACCATGTTATGTGATGAACTGAACCATGTTGTGTGATGAACTGAGCAGTGTTGTTTGTGTTATGAACTGAACCATGTTATGTGATGAACTGAACCATGTTGTGTGATGAACTGAGCAGTGTTGTTTGTGTATGAACTGAACCATGTTGCATGTAAAGACTAGAGTCGTGCTATACTATCAGACCGTGTGAATGAGCCAAGTTCTTACAGCATTGGTTGTCTGTATGATAAAGTCTGAGAGAAAGCAGAATATTGTTAGCCTTGCTGAAAGCTGTATTTATGTGGATGATATATGTTGCGTATGTGTACATTAATGCCCAAACATTTGGAATTATGCAGCTTTTAACTAGTCGCATGTATTGCATGCTGTTTTTGTATGTAAATGAATATGCATAAATTATAGTCACAGAGGTGTCTTTATATAGCATGAACAGTCAAGTTTCATCGGTTCATAGTCCTTGTTGTTTCCGACTGCTAGCTGCTGCCTTTCTTTACCTTCACAACTTGATCTGTTGAGATGCTTCTCCGTTTATCATGTTTGTTTACTTTTCATCTTAAGTACTCGTTTAGCAATCAGACATTGATTGAGCAAGCAGTAGATTATGGTTGTTGTCATTGTTTTCATTATTTGTGTATCATAAACTTTAATGAAGCCTTAATACATTGTACAGAATTGGAAAATATTTATTGTATGAAGGAGAATAAAAAACTAAAGGCAACTTAAAAAATTATGCAGTAACCACAGTGGGTAGAATCTGATGCAATACATGTTTGCAGTGGCTGATGGGTAGTTCGAACATGCACAATGCGGTGCTCTGCCCTTGGTCTAGTTGAACCCAAGGTGAAATAATCCACTGCAGGATTGTGCCATTGTTGAACAATGTGCCATAGTGCAATTTTTTTTTTTTTTGGCAGAAAGAGTAAAACCCTCTGAAATTTACCATAGGATGGTGTCATATATGAAAGTGAAAACAGCGTGACTCGAAGAAAAGTTTAAAAATAGTTGAAAATTTTCAAAGCAGGAATAAAAAGTGTAGCCGACAAAGCTCTGCCATATCAGTCATCAGCATCACTCACTCAGGCTAACATTGACAATACAACAGCTATGGTTTCAACGTCTTCCTCATCCTTCTTATAACCCTGATCTGGCGCCATGGCAGTTATGTCCTCAGTCCACTTACAGAGGCTTTACTTGGGCACAGGTTCACTTCCAACAATGAGATTAAGAAAGAGTGCAGACCAGATCTGGATTAGGGAGCAGCCGAAAAATTTATGATCCCAAAGAGTGAAATAGCCAGTGGAATGATGCTGGAAGTGCATCAACCTGTGGAGAAGCGATATAACCATTATGTCCATTTGCTAACGCTTACAATTATTAAAGGGTATGGTGCCTTTTACTTGTTCAGTTCTTCCTCACTATTAGTTCTTGTACTTTATTGTTGCTAGCCGTGATGAGATTTTTTTTTGTTTTTTGGCCAGTGACGGTGGAGTTCATGTTGGTGATACAGTTGGAGTTCATGCTGGTTTTAGTTGTGAATTATTCTTCTGCTTTCACCCTGAAAATGATGGTTGTTGCACGGCTGTGATATTTGTGCCTTTCAGTCCGACAGAAATCTAGCTTATCTTTAGAACCAGGTTTGTCCTCCTTCAGTGACCAAGGGCACGAGTGGAAGACGGAATAGGGTCTTGGTCAGCTATGGTTAGCTGACACTGATGTCAGCAGTCAGTTGCTGACAGTTATAAAGATAATCCTTTAGCCACATACTTGACTCCCTGCAAAATCCTGAAGATCCTGAAAAAGTTGGATCAGGAGTGGGACAATTTTTTTCATTCTCAAAGTTGACCTGATAAGCAGACTTTGTCAACACAGGAAACACGTTGATCTTTGGCTGTTGACTAGGCTAATGTTTACACTGTAGCCTGTTCTAATGAACGGTGCCCGAAGGCAGGTTAGGTTCTCGACCAGTTCTGGCCTGCTGGATCTAGTGAGTGAGGTCATAACTCTTTCACAGTCCATCAAATGAAATCTTGTGGCCGGAGGTGAATATGCAAGCAAACAAAAGCTCATTACAATAAATGTAGAAACAGATTGCCAAATTACCATTTATGCACTGTGGGGACATTTGTGAACATACATTCCCGCTCAATTTTTCTTTGTCATGTTTTCATATCTGTGTTTATTTGATAATTTATGTTTATAGTGCAAACTATAATTTATGTTTATAGTGCATACTATTTTATATCCATGAATGGTGCAGTGATGCATCTGTCCCTTTAGAATTTGAGAGGTATTTTTGTGCAGTGGAGTTCATGCTGGTGATGCAGTTGGAGTTCTTTTTTTTTTTTTTAAGATGACAAAAACAACAGGCTGTGACCCAGTGGTACTGCAAACCGGGTCCACCCGTAATGAGATGTGGACCCTGCCGCCAGCATTCAGTGTGCAGGGCAGGCCTCGAACATCTCACTTTGTTAAAAAATAACGACAGTTGGAGTTCATGCTGGTAATACAGTTGGAGTTCATGCTGGTGATACAGTTGGAGTTCATGCTGGTGATACAGTTGGAGTGTATGCTGGTGATACAGTTGGAGTTCATGCTGGTGATACAGTTGGAGTTTATGCTGGTGATACAGTTGGAGTTCATGCTGGTGATACAGTTGGAGTTCATGCTGGTGATACAGTTGGAGTTCATGCTGGTGATACAGTTGGAGTTCATGCTGGTGATACAGTTGGAGTTTATGCCAGTGATACAGTTGGAGTTCATGCTGGTAATGCAGTTGTGAATTATTCTTCTTGAGAATATTAAGTAATTCATTTTGTCCCTGTATTAATTCACAGAGAAACAGAAGCAGTGCTAGCAGCTAATGGGCTACATCTTGTCTTTTTTTTTTTTAAGCTATGCAGCTCATTTTGGGAAATCCTGTAAAAGCATTGATTAAGAACTTCTTAGTCATATGTGGTTATAGTTCTTTATCTGCAATTCTGCCTCATTGGTAGATCATTTTTAACAGTTCCTGTATGAAACAGTAGAGTTTAACATTCCTGTATGAAACAGTAGAGTTTAACTCCTAAGGTTATTGTTTTGTGGTCCAGTAGGTGTGGCACAGTGTTTCACAGTCGAAATTTAGATCAGTGTTTCCCAGGGCTTGTTGAGGTTGCTGCCCCCTTTTCTCCAAGGCAACATCCTTCCTCCCCCCCCCCCCACCCTCTCCTTTCCTCTCCTCTCCTCTCTCTTCCTCTATTATATACTATTAGTACAGTGGCCTAATAAACTAGGATATGCATTACACAACTAAAAACTTCAGCAAGCAAACCAATTTAACAGTATAAAGGAGTACTTTTTATAACTCATCTACTGCATTATTTTCTCAACATTTGATGTGGTGGATGAGTTTCATATGACACAAGTTTCTAAAAATCAGATAGTAAGGTGTTAAGAAGGGAGGTATTACTGCCCCCGTCTGCTGCTTCATTTTCCCTCAACATGCCAGTTCCCTCCCCTTGTCTTCCACCACCACACACACTCCCCCCACCCCTGGTCCTTTCAGTGCCCATGATGGGTGGGTGGGTGGGTGGGGTCCTAACACTCAGTTTGGGAAACACTGATTTAGATACTGTGTACTGTGTTTTCTAATATTGTGTTCAATGAATTGTGGAAGAAAACTGCAGTATTTATGTATAATCTTACTGTGGCAGACAAAATTTACTGTTCACAAATAGTGTGAATCAACACAAATCTGAGAATGTGTCATCTGTTGGAAGTTCATTAACATTTTATATCATATTCTGTTAAAATGGTTACATATGCATTTAATTAGGCGGAATCACATGTTACAAACCAAAGAGCCAGATTTCTTATAAGTGGTCGTAATTATATCTGCTTTACATCTTTATAAAAATCTTTCATGATATGGGCTTTACATCTACCTCCTTGTTTGAAGCTTGTAAGAGCTTACTCACTTTATGTTTTTGTTTGTTGATTCCTGAGATTTTCAAGTTTTTTTTTTGTGTTTTTGTTAACAGCTACAGGGCATTGTGTTTTTTTTTTTAAATGTCTCTTTTTTGTTTCTGTGGTATCCCAATTTGTTTTTCTAGTCTGTACATGTTTAGAAATAAATCTGATAGCATATTTTGAAAGATTTTACTTCAGTGTCCATGTGTTAAAAGTTTGCAGTGTTTGCTCCCTGTAATCTTTCTTGATGTAACTTTGCTTTTTTTGTAATTTATACAATGTTCTTCTGTAAAATTTGGTTTGTTTTTTGGTTTGTTTTTTTTTTGTAGTTGTACCGATGTTTATTTTTTCATTCATAACATGCTGGGTTTTTTCTTTCTTTTCTGCTGATAATGCTATAAATCCATAAACCATTTACCTGAAATCCCAGTTTAACATTATCTTTAACATATTTGTCCCATTTTCAATTAAAATTTGAATGTAAATGACTATTTAAAAAAAAAAAGGTAAAATTCTAGTTTCCATGCCATTAAGGCATATTGGGCATACGGTGTCAGGCCCGTGTTTCCACAACCTTCGGCACATTAATGTGTGATTTGATCAGTATCACGCCTGGCCACATTTACCTTCCCAGATTTCTCCGGCGTTCATTTTTAACTGCCGGGTGCAATGGTACCAGAAAGAAAAAAAAATTCCCGCTGTTGGGACTTGAACTCTGGAGCACTGTATTAGTAGACAGAGCACCTAACCACTCAACCAGCCAGGCCCCCCCCCTTCAGTGTGCTGTACTGTTATTGCAATATTTGTAATTCTAAAAATTCTGAAATTTGAAGGGCAAACATCCCAGAGCTAAATCCGTAAACCTCTCATATCTTTATTTTGAAAGAATTATTTAAATTTTAATTCTTTTTCAACCCAAAGAGTTATCGAAAACCTCACAAATAATTTTACAGTAAACATTTCCTATGTATGATTGGGAAGTGATGCGATGGCCATGATTAACTTGTATCGCGGTTAAAAATGTGAATCTTCCAGAAAAAAAACAAAAAAGCTAAAACTTTATCGATGCACGGATTTTATTTGTGAATTTTTTTTCCTTCATTTACAGAAACATCTGTGGTTCACTGTAGACATAAAGCTGAACCTGTACAGATTCAGACTGTCCGTTCATCCAATGCCATGCTGACCCACAGATCTTTATTCCAGGTGTTAGTTAAGAGCTGGACTGTTGTTCTTTCTCCATACAACTTTGTCAGTCCATCCATCATCTTCTCTCTTTGTCTCTTTAGCTTTCCATGTTCAAATTATACTAAATACATCAACATACACTTATGGTAGACTGTAACATGTGACCACAGTGAAGCTACCATTTGTGGATAAAGTAAATACGCAAGAAAATGTTCAGTTTTTTTTTAAACTGTTGTTTATCAGAGTTATCAAATTGTAGATAAAAGGTTATGAATATATAAATATAACTTCTTTATGTTGTTGAAATTTTTCATGTGAAATATTTTGTTGGAGTTTCTGATGTGGGTTTCGTACAGGGTTCCTGCACAACTTTTTAATGTAACCGTGGCCTTATTTTTACTTCCTAAAAAATGTGTTTGCTGGCACAGAATATAAAAAAAAAAAATGAATATGTTGTTTTATTTTATATTCCTTTTATGGCTTAAGTGTTTTTTTTCTAAACTAATAAAATATGAACATATTAAACTGCAAGATAATGTTGTGTGGCTACTTGTGTAATAAATACTTCATCCAGATGTTTCTTTGATGTGTCGTCTTCTTCCACTTTTATCTAACAGGAACCCTCTGGGAACAGCTGTGTTAAGTGCACACTTATCTTAACATAGTCTTTGTCAGACAGGGAACATAGATCTGTTTGCTTAAAAACTCTGACCTACTTCTGTAGCCCAGAAACCTGTAGCAATCAACACTAATTGTAATTGTTATTTTTGTAAAATGTCATGTCATGTTGGTTGACAGATGAGGGCATGGAGATAGCCAGCAGGGATGAGGAAAGTCTGATGTGAAACCAATGAATCCAGGACGTGACAAGCCTATGGGTCTTTATAACAATGGCTATCAGAATGATGTAAACAAAACAGAGCCGGCAGACTATAGGTAGCGGGGAATGGATATCATTGAGGCACTCATCAGATTCCTCATCCCAAAGTCGGAGTGTCTCTGTGGAACTGTCTGAAAGCAGTCTAGCCAGCCAGCGTTGCACGCTGGATCTGACATGGAGAAGGGGCTTAAGTACAGCCACAAGAGCCTACACCACTGTCTTCATGGCAGTCCGAGCAAGACCACAGTCTGCCCTAGCAAGGAAAGATGCTGAAGTCGGAGGAACCCAGCCAAAAGGCGCATCGCAAAAATCAGGGTATCACGCATCATCGCCAGTATGTGTACGAAGAAGAAGAGGATCTGACGGGAACTGCGAACTGATGTTCTTTGCTGCTAGAGCGGTGAAGATGTTGAGGCACAACATCATTTCAGGTTGGGAGCAGTGAAGATGTTGAGGCACAACATCATTTCAGGTTGGGAGCGGTGAAGATGTTGAGGCACAACATCATTATTTCAGGTTGGGAGCGGTGAAGATGTTGAGCCACAACATCATTATTTCAGGTTGGGAGCGGTGAAGATGTTGAGACACAACATCATTATTTCAGGTTGGGAGCGGTGAAGATGTTGAGCCACAACATCATTATTTCAGGTTGGGAGCGGTGAAGATGTTGAGCCACAACATCATTTCAGATTGGGGGCGGGTTATGGCGGCTGTTTTTTTTTTTTTAATATTTGAGAGCAGGATGTGCAATACTTCTTTAGCAGACACGGTCGCCATGGGAACGGGACTACGCCGGTCCCCGCCCCGTTAGCCAGGCTAGGCTTGTTCCTGGGGGCACTAGCGGAGAGGGTCTTGTTCAGCTGTGACTCGCTAACCCTGAAGCTTACATTTCAGTTACGGGTCTTTTCTCATACTTGTTTTTCCTTCTTCTTCTTCTGGTTTGAGTTCTGAATGTACAGCCATCTAGTAACGGAGACGGGTAACCTCCATGAATTCAACCATCAGCAGGAGCTTTTTTGTCCTGAGGCATTCTCTTGTAAGAATGTTAAGAATACCATGGATAGCTAAGATGACAAAAAAAGGGGAATTTCGACGAAAGCAAGTGTGGACAGGAACCTAATTTAATCCATAAGAAAACAACAGTCATTATTCATTGGGCATATAATGAAAAAGGGACGGCTTGAAGGTTTCGTAACAGCAGGAAAGATAAATGGGAAGAGAAGCACGAAAAGGCCAAAGAACGCATTCATGGACAGTCTAAAACGAAAGCACCAACTTGAGCCGATGGATAGAGATCTATGGAGAAGCATGGTCTCCAACACCTGCTCTTATGCCACATGATGATGATGAAGTACAAATTTGTAGGTTTGTTTTTTTTAGTCTGGCGTCCACTCTTATGATATGCCTAATGGAATTTTCTTTTATGCTGATGGACGTGTGGTCTATAATATCTTGCTGGGCTCTTCTTCTTCTCTTCTTCGTTCACTTCTACCACCAAAAACTGCACTGTGAACCTACTGAATTCACGCCTGTGGTCCTCTGTGTGGTCCAAAGTAGACCACACGAGATCCACGAATGGACCACAATGGGTTCAGAGTATCACAGTGCTTTAGCCTGTATTCTTGGTGGGTCTCGGAAGCGGGATTGCGTGACACCGTGGTTTTCATTGCACCAGTTTAGTCTAGGGTTGGACTTTCTCACCGGAAGACCTCGACGTGTTTAGAATATCAGTGTATCCCCGCTGGGTGAGAGGCGGTAGCCCACCCAGGCCAGAGTTGGACTTTCTCACCGGAAAACCTTGACGTGTTTTGAGATACCCGTGTATCACCGCCGGGTGAGAGGTGGTTGCCTATCCAGTCCAGGGTTGGACTTCTCACCGGAAAACCTCAGCGTGATTAGGATACGCAAACATCCCCGCCGGGTGAGAGGTGGTTGCCTATCTAGACTTCCCTGGTCCAGTGTCTCCGACTTCAGCATTTTGCGGTCGTGGCCGCTACCCTTCCTAGTTGTGACCAGGATGGAGCTTTTGTCCAGGAGGACGAATCCTCGCCACTAGTGACTTCTACCCCTGGGTTGAGCCGGTTTAGGCACTCCCAGTATGGGCGTGTTTGGGACGGGACATGCATAGCCTTCAAGATTCACCCCTGGAATGAGCCGGTTTAGGCAAAATTCACCAGTATGGGTGTTTATCAGGCGTTACCGACCTCTAGAGTGGAGGTGGCATGACATGTCTAGCCATCGAGTTCTACCCCTGGTGTGTGCCGGTTTAGGCATGTTTCACCAGTGTAGGTGTATTTCGGACTTGGGCGGCCTCTAGAGCAGAAGTGCCGTGGTATAGATCTCGTAGCGATACTACTGGACATACCAGTTAAACTTCACTTTCCATCACCTTTTCCCATCGGCGCCGCACAGCAACCTTTATTTCTTTTCCGCATTTACTTCCTTAACCGGGAGGAGGTTCACTCCACGCGCGGCATTTGAAGTGTCTCGCCAGGAGTGTTCTTGCTGGGCTGAAATTGGGTTTGTGTTCCATTTAAAAGCGAGTGCTGGAAAATCATAAAAACTATAGAAAATGAACTGAATTCCTTCTAGACTAAATGTTCACGTAGGATTAGACGAATATTTTCTGGCCAGATACCGTAAGAAATTGCTGGCAGAAATCCAGATAAAGCCATTGACTTCGGTTACTGAGAAAAGACGTTGGCGATTGTTGGGCCATGTGCTCGGGATGACTGGTGACTCACGGTTAAAAATAGCACGGAGATGGACACCGCAGGGGAACGGGAGTAAGTGCAGACCAAAGGAGACATGGAGAAGTATAGAGATGATGTTGAACAAACTGGTCAAGAGCGTCGTTTGTAGAAAACCCTTGCGGGAGCCCCATGTGCCTAAGGCAAATAAAAGTTCAGAGAGCGTGAGGGTCTATGTACTTATGTGTATCTGTGTGTTCCGTTTAGCTTTATAATGATATTTGGGGGGGGGGGGTTATCTGGCATTTGTTCTTTGTTTCTCACATTAAATTACAGATCTGAAGCCCAGCGAACAACGCATTCTAGCCGACTGGACTACACTAAAAATGGACACTTGACATACAGAATTTAAACGTTATTTTATTACCGTCTTCTTACAAATGAGTTCATTAATGTCGGAAACCACCTTCCTGACAGCGGATCCAGGGATGTAGGTTTTGTAAGAGTCTTTTTCATTCTCGTCATCAAAGTTATGCCAAAATGTGTACGGCAAACCTCTCCATCCAGCCATGGAGCTGAAATGCTGCAGACTCGGATTGGAATATTTCGGTTTGAATTCAATGACTCCGCTAGTGACAGGCAGAAACAGAATGTGGGACATTCCCGCCCCATGCATGCCCATCAGAATATCACATTTGGATACAGCCTCGAGCTGGTCTTTCATGGACATCGCGTCCAGCTGCATGGCACGAACGTTTGCCATGTTTCCTAGTGCTCTCTTTACTTCGTACACGATCATTTCCTCGTTGTAAAATTTTCTCGCCACGCTGCCCTCCGTGTTTCGAGGGTGGGCCACGTAGTCGCGCCTCAGTATCACAACCACATTCAGGCGGGCACAGTTTAACTTGTGCTCTGTTGACACATTGTGTCGAGACAGGAAGAACTCTCTAAATTCCTCCAAATAAGGAACCATTGGTCTCCAATGATCATTCAAGGGGCTAGAATAGCCAAGAATACCCCAGACAAGGTTGTGAAACATCGTGGGCTGAGAAAGTTGACCGGCCCGGATGACATTTCCAAAGAGAACTCTCCACACCCCATCAAGAGAACCTTCTGGGTGGGCATCAATGAATAGTATAGTGAGCCTAGAAGGAGCGATTCCAAAAATCAACATTAGAACGAAAGCGTTGTAAAAATCTGTCATTGTATGATACAGGTTCACGTATTCATAGCGCTGAATTGCCAGTGTGGTTTCGTGAACCGTCTGAAACTGTGAAGGATCTATCTGATTTGGTTTGTAACATTCTAAGACCCTGCTCCACTCTGCGAGATGGCGTTCTTGCTCAAAACTCATATCTGGCTTCTTGTTGCAACCGGCCTTGAAAACTCCGGGCACTAATTGGAAGAACTCTTCCTCCTCTTTTTGATTCATGACCTGCTCAAGCTTTTCTCCTCCTTTTATTGCAAATGTTAGTTTTGCCATGTCAGCGATAAAATTATTAAACTTCACAAATTTATCTCCAAAGACAGCGATGTCACCGTCCTCTGAACACGTCATTTTCTTCAGATAATCCACGAAAGGGTCCTGGCTCAACTCGATGCGTCTGTTACCCATGTAGGCCGCAGTCCTGTAACTGCAGGCCGTCTTTCTAGAGCCATCTCCGAGGGGAATGTAGTTACCCTGAAGCATTACATCTGCGTCATGTATTGAGGCGTCTACTAAACTGTTAACGAAGCTATTTTGATTTGTTGTTTGTTCATTCATTATCTTACTGACATCATCACTCACAACAGGAATCAATACTTCAGTAGGCAGCCCAGAGATAGTTTGACGAGTGGGCGTGGTTATCCATACAAAAGATAGAAATGTCAAGTTCAGAGTAATTGCGCCAATGACGAAATATCTGAATGACAAAAGACTTGTAGACGACCGAAGCACTGCCCCGTATTCTGAAACAAGAAGCAATAACTGAGTCAGAAAAGTATGTGCATCAACTAATTAAGATGTGGTTACAAATTTTAACTCTTAACCTACCATGAAACGTTTCAATGGCTTTTCGAGAACTTGCATACCCTATTTTCTCGATTAAACGTCGGATCTGAAATAGTCGCTTGCCTCAATTAAAAACTGAAGAGAAAAGGTAATTGAGTAATGTTTCTAATAAACGCACGCCTCAAATAAACGCCGGGTCTGAAATAAATGCCAGGTCAATACCAATGCCTTTGTTTTTTTATGGAAAGACGTAAGATAAGGCTGTTATCGATGCTGCATAACCGTAATTGGCATTTTGCTAATAAACGCCTGCCTTGAATAACCGCCGGTATCTAATAATCGCCGAAACATGGCGACAATTCTGTGAATAAAGAAGTAGAAGAAGTGAATGAAACATCATCGCTCAATAAATAGCCGGGTACTCTCACCACTAGCTAAGAATAATACCAAATAAATAAATATATAAACCTAGTTCAGATTTCTGGTGCCGGAATCTAAATCTCATGATTTTTTTCTCTCCCTAAAATAAGAGTGTTTTGACTTTAATCTCAGCGGAATACGCGTCACCTGCCCAAGTTCCCAAAACTTTGAGATAAAACGATTTTTTACAACCCAAGACTGTCCACGTTTTTTTTTAAACAATAACTTTTTACCGTTTACAGTATCAGACAGAAGACAAGAGTCAGAATGTGTATAAAGCAATTGTAACGAATTATCGTTTACAAGATGTTATTTCGTTCTGGTTTAGTTAGTCTTCTGGCACGCTCCGGGGGGTCTTGACCGTCGGTACGTCACTGTTTCAGAGTAGAAGAATGTTGGTTCCAAGTTATATTAATAATCTATTATGCTGACAAAAGAAAGAAAGAAATAAGAATAAAAAACAGACCACCCCCTGAGAAAAATCATCAAGAGCTTTCAATCATTCGCCTGGAGTTTGACAAGAAGAACTTGATAATGTCTTACCTCTAAAAGACATTCCTTTGTTGTTGTTGTTGTTGTTGTTGTTGTTGTTGTTGTGCTGTTGTTGTTTTTTTTTAAATTAGCTCCGTCTCAGTGCTGTCCAGACACGTTTATTTTCTCTTTCACCGGTAGAGAAACTGCAAGCATTTTTTGTGGGTTTTTTTTTTTTTTCACTTTGAGATCGAGAACAAAAGACGATGTGAGCTTGAAGCGGTAATTAGTATTACAGATTTACCTTTTCATTCCTTGGATTCACAGTTATAATAATAATAATAATATTAGTCAGTAATAATAATAATTCTATCTACACTGGTTGTAAAAGTATTTCGTCTAGTGAATATTCACCGCTGTAAACATTGGCGGGCACTGAAATACATCAAATAAAACATGGTCACAAACAAAGCTCAACGAACGTGCTACGTTAGAACAGACAGGAAATCTAAATATTCATTAAGTACACTTTGGGCAAAAACAACTACCGGATATACGTTAAGTGCAACACCTGTATGATTACTTTCCTGAAATCAGCACAAATCAGGGTGTCCAAAAATAAATAAATAAACCTTCTGGTTCATTTGTTAATATTTATTACATATACTAGCTGTACGTCGTCATAAATGGAGGGAGAAGAAATGAAACTCTGATTTTTACTCCAGTTAGTTTCTCTTCACTGTTTCTATCCCCGAGAATGACAGATAAATCTTTACCACAGACAGCTTTGATCTGGACTCCACGGGGTACAAGAAGCATTGGATGACACAAAGAGACACGGAGAAGATGCTGGTAAACAAAGGACTGACATGGGAGATAGTCAAAAAGATAACGAAGGAACGGCAAAAGTGAAAATCTCTTTCTACAAGCAGCCCCTTGCCCTATGTGTCTTGGGCACTGAAGGAACAAGAGCTAGCGTCTTTCACCTCGTGCGTACACTGCGCTTTGATATTTTAACTCATTTTCGTTTATCATCGCTTCTTTTTTTTTGTTGCTGTTTAACTCTAGTCTTCTTCAGTTACTAACCTGGTGGTACTGGGGTCAAGTCCCAGCAGTGGGATTTTTTTTTTCTGGTATACACACACACGTGGGCCGGCTAGCGTAGTGGTTAGAGCACTCGTCTAGCAACCAAATGGTCGAGGGTTCGAATCCCCAGCTGAGCGGGATTTTTTTTCCGACCAATACGGCCCTGAGGTCGACCCAGCCTCGTAAAATGGGTACCAGAGAAAATCTGGGAAGTAAAGGCAGCGAGGAAAGGAACTGGTCACCCTACCTCACACGCTGATGACCCAGCATAATGAGGTCTCTAACGAAATGCTTTGGGACTATCTTTACTTTTTTTACTTTTATACACACACAAAAGTCCCCGTGGTTCACCCAGTCTCTTGTACTTGTACGAACTCCCTGTAGCTGCGAGCTGGTGTTCTTTGCGGCCGATGCCGTAGAGGTGTTGAGGAACATCATAGTATCGGCATGGGAGTGGACTAAGGCAGCTACTTTTTCAGTCCCGGAGTACAGCTAAAAAGAGAGAGAAGATAGAGAGAGGGAAAAGAGAATATATATATATATATAAATATATATATATTCTTTTTCAGAGAATAGCAATTATATCGGAGTTTTCTCTTTGATCAGAAACATCACATCCAGTTAAACAGTTGCTATCGAAAAATCCCCGACTTCTGTTTTTAACTTGTGCTCACTACAGTTAGAACTTCTCAGTAAGTTTATGCTTGCGTAACGAAGCGAAGCAGTCTATACGCATCATCATCATCATCATCATCATGCGTCTATACGCATGTGCATCAAATGCTCACATGTTCTTACTTGCGCTCTAACAGAGGCCTTGAAAATTATGGATTAATACGGGGGGGGGGGGAGGGGAAGCAACTTAAGTTCTATAAAATGAAGAGATGGATTCATCACGCTGTGTGTACGGTCTGTGCACTTCAACGTGACTGTTCACTGCTCTACACTCATCAATACAAGATTATTCTTCTTCCTCCTCCTCCTTCTCTTCCTCCTTTTTTTCATATACGTTTACAGTCAACAACTGCAATTTGGTCTCTGGATAAATACAATTACTGTTTGAAGTTTCTGTAGGAAAATGGAGAACTTCGCCTTTGGTATCGCCTCTTGGACCAGTATTTTCACAGCTGATATAGGTGTAGAGAAAATGTACCTTAGTTTGAAGTGCCTGCCTACAACAAACAAACAAACAAAAATTATGTCAAAATTCTAAATCTGTGTACACACGAGTTGCCATATCTTCATCCGGCGAAATAAGGACACCCCACGTGACAGCCAGGCAGCCGTTATTCCATGATTAAAAGGTGTCAGAACCGATGATATGCTGGAGCCAGTCAGGTAGAGGCAACCGTGGTTCTTGCTAGGCGA